>CM043705.1:33587289-34787289 GCA_023935145.1 Bretschneidera sinensis
AAAGGAGTAAGTGGATTAAAACCATAAACAATTTCAAAGGGAGAGTAAGAAGTAGTAGTGTGCATAGTCCTATTATATGCAAACTCTATAAATGGTAAATAATCCTCCCAAGTTTTTAAATTCTTTTGAATGAAAGTGCGTAAGAGTTGAGTTAGAGTCCTGTTGACTACTTCAGTTGGTCTGTCAGTCTGTGGATGACAAGTAGTGGAAAATAAAAGTTTGGTACCTAATTTTCCACACAAAACCTTCCAAAAGTAGCTAAGGAATTTAACATCCCTATTAGAAACAAAACTCCTAGGTACACCATGGAGTTGCACTATTTCCTTGAAAAACAATTTCGACAGCAAATCAAAATATCAAGATCATCTAATTAATGGCCAGTTAATTATAAGTAATACATTCAAAATAAATCAGTCAAACATAGAAGATAATTACTGCAAATCAGCATAGAAAAGCAAGCATAGTTTGAAATTAAATTACATCGTTTTCCTAGAATAAAGAAAGTTTAGTTCATGCTGAAAATTAAATTTAACATCAACGAATTCACCATAATTTCATAAACCAGTGTACATTCAGCTGCTGCTGCTGCTGTGGAGGGCTACTGTGCGATCAGCGCTGCATACCGAGCACGGGGGTGAGGTAGGTGCCAGCTTTGAGGAAGCAGCTGCTACTGCTGGATTAGGACAACTGCTGCTGCCGAATGAGTAAGACTGGTGGTTACAGGCTGCTGCTGCTGGATGAGGAGGAGAGGTCTGCCGGCTATCTCTCTAGGGTTGTGTCTCTAGGGTTGCAGGCTATCTTATTTAATTAGGATTTCTCCCTTTCCTTTATATAGGCTACTAAGTCTTCAATTAAAATTTCCTTTTTTTATAGGCTCCAAAGTCTTTGTTGTGAGTTTTAAATTACTCGCAAGCGCACGAGTCGTTTGCAGTGTAGCGTTGTGCAAGTGCGAGGTCGAATCCACAGGGAATTGCGTTGTGAAAATATAATTTTTAATCTAAACTAACTCTATCTTAACCTAGTTCCAAATTTCAGAATGATATTGCAAAATAAATTAAAACTAAACTAAGTTGATTTTAAAACTAATAATAAAAAGCACTAAGGTTTCCGAATCCACCCCACCGAAGTTAAGCATATATGTTCTAAAAATATAACCTATCAAAACATTTCATGAATCCAACTATAAGACAAAAAACAAAGAATATCCCAACTAAACCAAAAGCACCCAATGTATCCGCTCTTAACAAATCACAAAGGGAATCCAATTTAATCGAAAAGCATTCAATGTATCCATCAGATGAAACACAAAGAAAATCCAACAGACAATTTAAACTCAATCAATTATAAGATTAACTCAAATAATTGACAGAACATTTATACTAAAAAATTGTCAGATTTGTACAAGCAAATCTGAACTACTACGCCAAACAACGGCGGGGCTTCATCTTCAACCTTAGCTGAAGAGTCTAGCCACTCATAACTATAAAACTATAATAAAAAGTGCTAAACATTTAAACTAAAACAACTGAATATAAAGAAATAAATAAAAAACTTTACAAGGGAGAAATTCCACTCGCTGACGGGCGGCACTTCCCCTCGTGGTAGCAATGCCTTCGGGATCCACCAAAATGCTGGCGGACGTCCACCAGTAAACACCAAAGTGGCTCCGAAATTGTACACTGAATGATGAAGCCAGATGGTGTTTATATAGGGGAAGACCCGGAGCAATGTGGCTTGCAGAAATGATGTGGGATACTGCCCGGGTGCGCTCGATCGTAGTATGTTGCGATCGATCGCATGTGCGCTCGATCGCGTGTCTGGTGCGCTCGATCGCGCTGTAAAGATTATGATCGATGTGGGATGATCGCTTGTGATCGATCGCAAGTCTGTGCGCTCGAGCGCAGGTGCGATGCACTGCAAACATTTCGATGTGGGATTGATGACCTTGCGCTCGATCGCAGCATAGTGCGATCGATCGCAATTTCTCTTGAAGCTTCACATCTCCTGAAATGCTTCATTTTCTCCCTAATTCTGTAAAAATACACAAAACACGAAAAAAAAACATAAAATAAAGTGAAATACTAATAACTAAGAGCATAACAAATATAAGTTAAGGGTCTAAAATATGCAATATTTAAGACTCATCAGTCTTCAATTAAAATTTCATTTTTTATAGGCTCCAAAGTCTTCAATTAAAATTTCATTTTTTATAAGCTCCAAAGTCTTCAATTAAAATTTTATTTTTTAAACAAGAGAAAGAGTTCCTTGACGATAAGACACTATAATTGGGATCTTTCCCTTCTTCTAAACCTGAATAAATTAAATGACAACAATCAAACCTAAAACAAACAAAAATTAATAAAATTATATTAAAGTTAAAAGTTAAGACGTGATAAAAATAGGAAATTATGCACGACATCAAACACCCCTAAACTTACAACTTTATTTGTTCTCAAATAAAAATAAAACGAACCCGTAGAAAAATCCCATCACTCACCAAGCCATGATCTGAATTTAGATTTCCTCACTAGTATCTTACTCCTTTAATATCAAGGATAGTAGGAAAGTCAATCAAAAATTTAGCAATTTGTAAAGCAAGAGTTAAGAGACTACTTCAACCTAAAGCTAAGTCCTTGAGTGTGTATGTGATATAGTCGATTTAACTCCAAACCACCTGCAAACTCAGATAAAAGCAGAACAACTGAAACCAGAGGAATTGTCTCAAAACTTAACTCCATAAGTCCAATTTTCATAAACCCTATCCACTAATGTCAACACCAAAATCAAAGATCAAAAGGTCTTTAATCAGGTTGTAATGACAGGCCACGAGGTGAGGGCTAAGAAAGAAATGGATAAGGAAAATTAAAGCAAATTGGGAAAATACTTGGTGGAAAGAACAATAAAAGAGATATTCACAGGATTCAAACCATAACTCTTTCTCGACTGCATGCTCATATTGGTGACATTATTGTTGCTGTGCTTAATAAAGCAATACCAAGTACACTTTTGACAACATCTGAAGTGATTTGCACTCCATTCATTGAGTTTTCTCAATTTTATGCTTCCTTCCATGATGGATAAATCACCTATGGGCAAAAAAAAAAAGAAAATCCAGCAAAAATACTTTTTTTTAATACACTTGGATCAAGAAGAGCATAATTTCCTTCGAACTAACTTTCTCTTTAAATGTAGATTCCTAACAAAGTATTTTCTCAAATTATAAAAAGTAAATTAATGGTTTTTCGTGCTTAGAACGAGAATGGTTAATGTAGTTAAAATAATAAATAAAAGCTTAAATAAAGTAAGGCTCAATAGAGGTTGACTATGGAAGTACACCATGAAATGATGGTATGATAAATAGGACGGCTAGGAAAGCTTTTTGGTTATGAAAAAATATGCCTAGATCATTTCTCAAATATTTGGTATCAACTAGGATTTCACCTCAATGATCCATCAACGGATTCTAGAGTAAAGCAAGATTGAACTCCCCCGACTATGTGCTCAATTATGTTCAAGGACAAAGATTTAAATCAAAGTATCCATAAAACTCAGCCTGACATAAAAGAAATTTTCAAAAAATTTGTCAGTCCTATGTTCAATCACAAATTTCAAATTCATAGAGAATTCAATCATACTCAAATGCATGCTTGGTAAGAAAATTCAAAAACTCAAGACTTATAAAATCACAAGTAAAGTAAAATAACTAGCAATCAAGAGGACAAAAAATGATTATAGGAGTTTACACCCCCACACTTAAACTCAACAATGTCCTTATTGTGATTCAAATGAGAGAAAGGTTGAAGAAATGAAAGGAACTTCCCTGGTTTCATGGTGAATCCGTCATAGTTTGCAATTTCCAACTCTTTATTCTTGCTAATAAACCTGCATCAAAATCTAAATGATTCAAAATAAAAATAAAAATAAAAATAGTAAAAGAAAGTTCTATAAACTGCCTCCCAGAAGCACTTGTTTTTAAGTCTACAACCTAACTTTTCAATTTTCCTCAATTAGGGTCTCCAAGAGGAATAAGTGCACAGTTCCTCTCAACTTGTTCCCCATAATAGTGCTTCAATCTCTGACCGTTAACTCTAAATATATTCCATGTCTTGTCCTTCAAGTCTATTGCTCCAAAAGAGGAAACACTGTCAATTGTATAAGGACCTGTCCATCTTGATTTTAACTTGCCCGGGAAGAGTTTGAGTCATGAATTGAAGAGTAAACTTGCTTTTCTGGGGCAAACTCACGCTTAAGAATCTGTTTGTCATGCCACTTTTCTGTTCATTCTTTATAGATCTTTACATTTTCATAAGCATCATTCTGGAACTTGTCCATCTCATTCAATTATAAGAGTCGCTTTTCACTTGCTGCTTTTAAATCAAAATTAAACTTCTTTACAGCCCAATAAGCTCTATGCTCCAACTCAACAGGAAGATGACACGCTTTTCCAAGCACTAATCGGTAAGGAAATATCCTGATAGGTGTTTTGAAAGCTGTATGGTATGCCCACAAAGCATCATCAAGCTTCTTTACCTAATCCTTCCTATTGGTGTTGACCGTCTTCTCGAGGATGTTCTTGATTTCTCAATTTGAAATTTCAGCGTAGCCATTAGTTTGAGGATGGTAGCCAAGTGCTATCTTGTGCTTTACACCATATTTAAAAAGAAGGTTGGCAAAAAACTTGTTGCAAAAGTTGGTCCCCTCATCATTAATAATAGCTCGTGGAGGGCTAAATCTTGTGAATATATTCTTATGCAAAAATTTGAGCATAACCTTTGCATCGTTTATTGTTGTAGCAATTGCTTCCACCCATTTTGACACATAATCCATTGCTAAAAAGATATATACAAACCCAAAAGAAGGAGGAAAATGACCCATAAAATCGATTCCCCAAACATCAAATAACTCAACCCCTAAAATATTTTTCAATGGTAGCTCCTGATGCCTTGAAATATTTCCCATATGTTGGCACCGATCACAAGTCTACACCAAAGTATAACTATAACGAAAAATAGATGGCCAAAAGAAACCACTTTGAAATACCTTAGCTGCTGTTAATATTGCTCCAAAATTTCCTCCATATGATGATGAATGGCAATGATGGAGAATGGCTTGCATCTCTTCTTCTGGTACACATCTTCGAATGATTTGATTAGGGCATCTTTTGAGCTGTAAAGGCTCATCCCAAAAATAATATTTCATATCATATAGAAACTTCTTGCATTGGTGGTAAGTGAGATCTGGTGGCAGTACTTTACAGGCTAGGTAGTTTACAATATCAGCATACCAAGGAAGCTGGATCTCACATGCAAACAACTGCTCATCAAGGAATGCTTCTTGGATCTCTGAATTTGGTCTCACTTCCTCTTGCACCAACCGAGAGAGATGATCAGCAACTGGATTTTCATTTCCCTTCTTATCTCAAACCTCCAAATAAAATTCTTGAAGAAGCAGGATCCAACGAATCAGCCTAGGCTTAGCATTTTTCTTGCCAAACAAATAACGAATTGCTGCATGATCAGTGAACACTATCACTTTTGTACCAATGAGGTAAGACCAAAATTTGTTACAAGCAAACACAACAACAAGCATCTTTTTCTCAGTTGTTGTATAATTTAGTTAAGCATCATTCAACGTCCAGGTTGCGTAATAGATGGCTCTGAACAGTTTGTCTCACTTTTTTCCTAACACTACTCCAACTGCAAAGTCACTTGCATCATACATGACTTTAAAAGGTTGACTCCAATCAGGTACAGTTATAACTGGTGCTGAAACTAGTTTCTCTTTGATTGCATCAAAGGCCTACAAACAAGCATTATCAAAGTCAAGTGCAGAACTTTTTTCAAGAAGATTACATAAAGGTTTAGAGAGTTTAGAAAAATCCTTGATAAATCTTCTATAAAATCCCGCATGTCTCAAAAAGCTTATAATTCCCTTCACATTCTTTGGAGGTGGTAGCTTTTCTATGGTTGCAATTTTAGCTTGATCAACCTCAATTCTTTTAGATGACACTCGATGGCCAAGCACGATCCCTTCTTGAACCATGAAATAGAACTTATTCCAATTTAGGACTAGATTTTTGTATTCACATCTCTGTAAAACAAGAGCTAAATTATGCAAACAATAATCAAAAGATGTACCAAAAACTAAAAAATCATCCATAAAAAATTCTATTATCTCTTTTGCCATGTCAGAAAAAATAGCCATCATGCAACTTTGAAATGTCACTGGGGCATTGCATAATCCGAATGGCATCCTCCTAAAAGCAAATGTTCCGTAGGGGCATGTTAATGTAGTTTTCTCTTGATCTTCGAGGCTATGAAAATCTGATTATACCCCGAATAACCATCTAAGAAGCAATAGTAGGAATACCCAGCCATCGATCTAGCATTTCATCAATAAAAGGGTAGTGGAAAATTATCATTCCTTGTTGCTTTGTTCAACTTGCGGTAATCCATACATACACACTAACCCGTGACTGTTCTTGTAGGAATAAACTCATTATTGTCGTTTTTCACCACTGTCATTCCACCCTTTTCTTGTACAATCTGCACTGGACTTACCCATGAGTTGTCTGAAATAGCATAGATAATTCCAGCATTGAGGAACTTCAAAATTTAAGCTCTCACGACCTCCTTCATTGCTGGATTTAATCTTCTTTGGTGCTTGATTGATGGTTTGTAAAGTTCCTCCATTAAAATCTTGTGCATGCAAATAGAGGGGATTATACCTTTTGATGGGCACCATGGTGGACCAAGTCTTAAGGATCCCTTTCAAGTTTCAGATGGGCCAATCACAAGGTCAAAAGCTAAGTTAAAATCAAGGAATCAATACAAGGATTGGTGCAATCCACTTCGACCGAGTTTGCAAATTTATCGAGCAAGACCCCAACATTCAAGATGGGCTTGAAAGAAAAAGAACCAGCTTTAATCCATGTGATACAAGCTACAGAGGGGGGCGGCATAGCCTAGTGGTTTTGTGTAGACTTTTCATTTCATTAAGTATAGGCATGTGGGCCTATTTTATAATTCTATGGTTGTAGGCGTTTGGGCCTATTTAATTCATTAAATGGACTTCTTTTATTAACTATAGGCGTATAGTTTAGGATGTTTTGGGCTTGAAGATGTTTAACCCATGTCTTTTAATTGATATAGGCCTTATTCGACCCTAAGGTTTCATGGAGGGGTACAAAAACACTTGTAGCCGTATTTTGGTGGTAAGTTGAACGTGAATGAAGTTTTCTTTATAGAGAATTTTCAGTTTTCTCTACTTTTTCTTGATTGAACTACGAACTTATCAAAGGGAAATCCTTTGTGGCGTTCTCACCGAATCTAGGTTATTGAGACACAATTTCAAAGGGTCTAGATTATCTTAACTTGATTCTTGGCTTTATTAGGTAAGTTTCAATTTGATTATGGGTTCAAGGGATTTCCATTCCATGGGTTCACATCAGTTGATATCAGAACTCAGGCTCCAAATCAGGTATGATTTATCCTTTTTAATTCTTGTATTTAGGTTTTCTATTATATTATGCCATTCCTTCTTCATTCTTGTTAATTTCGTGTGTTTGAATTCAGATATGTGATTTTCACAATTGATTACTCGTGTACTTGAGTCAAGAATTAAGATACATGAATCTTTTAATAGATTACATGAATCTTTGCTTTAATTTCCAGATCTGTAATCTTTGCTTTGATTCCTTCTATTTCCGTTTCTTGTTGTTGAAATCAGATCAATCTTTTTAGGAAATTGCAATTATTGTTGTTGTTTGTAACCGAATCTATGTTAAAAAAAACGAAAAAAGGCAGCATATTCATGGGTTACTGCATAATTATAAAAAAAAAAAAAAAATCGGAACTAACTGTTTGATATACTTGCAATCTGAAAATTGAAGTGATTTGGTGTAGATTGATTTTTATCTTCAAAGGGGTTGAATATATCATCTTTAGTATCTTGTTTAATAATTTCTCTTTTCCTCGTACAAATTCCTTGAAATATGTGTCATTTTTTTCCTTTCTTGTTTCTTGGATCTATTATTGGTTGGAATAATATAAGGTTGTATCTGGATTTAGTTCAACTAGTTCTTAAAGAACTTGAAAGGGAAAATAGGTGAGGTAAAAGGAAAGAGTGGGTGAGAATAGTATTGGAAAAGGCCAAAAGAGTGAAACACAAGTGGAGTGACAATATTTGAGTGTAAACATGTAAGGGAGTGTGTGAGGTTTTATCACTAAAATTCTTATTTTGCAGCACATTAAAAATGTGTCATAAGAGTGACTCAACACTTAAGAAAGAGGCGGATAATTCATTCTTTGTGTTGCAGGCCATGCAACAATAGTTTGAACGGTTAAATTTGGTGTTGGGGGAAGTGAGGGATAGGATGGATTAGCAAGAGGTAGTGATTAAAAATCTGCAAGGTGGGCGAGATACGAGGAGACGTGATCTTAGCGTTGAAAATGAGTATAAGAACAAAAAAGATGATGAGGATGAGGAAGACATAGCATCTGAAGTTGAAATGGGAGGAATAGGCAGACCTAGAGGAGGTAGGCGTAGAAGAGGACCTAGGAGAAATCCAAGGGGTCGAGATGGGGTAGATAGGAACCTTAGGAGTATCAAAATGAAAACACCATCTTTCCAAGATAGGAATGACCCTGAAGTCTATTTAGAGTGGGAGAAGAAAATAGAGTTGATTTTTTATTGTCACAATTATTCGGAAGAGAAGAAGGTGAAGTTGGCAGTAATTGAGTTCACTGATTATGCAATTATTTGGTCGGATCAATTAGTGACAAATAGGAGAAGGAATCATGAGAGACCTGTAGAAACATAGGGTGAGTTGAAAGCTCTTATGAGGCAGAGATTTGTACCTGGCCACTACTATAGAGACCTTTACCAAAAATTACAAAACCTTACATAAGGGTCTAGGAGTGTAGAGGATTACCATAAAGAGATGGTGGTGGCTATGATTCAGGCTAATGTAAAGGAGGATCGGGAGACCACAATGGCTAGATTTTTAAGTGGTTTGAATAGGGACATAGCCAATGTGGTTGAGTTGCAGCATTATGTAGAGGTAGAAGACATGGTGCATATGGCAACGAAGGTGGAGAGGCAGTTAAAGAGAAAGGGGGCTGCAAGGTATACTTCAGTTTCTAGCACTCTTTGGAAACCAAAGTGGGATAGAAATGATCGAGTAGTAGCAAAGGGGAAGGCTGAACCACCTAAGGGAAAAGATGAGGGAACTAGCAAGAACAAACCCAAGGTAAATTTCCAACCTTCAAGGAATAGAGATATTAAATGTTTTAAATCTTTTGGTTCAGTGCACATCGCGTCTCAATGTCCAAACAAGCGGGTGATGGTTATGCGTGACACTAAGGAGGTGATGAATGAGTGTGAGGATGATAATAGTGAGATGCTCGAGTTGGTCGATGCTAGTGATGATGATGGAGTGGAATACTCCATAGAAGGTGAGTCTCTTATTGCTAGGCGTGCTCTTAATACGCAAGTTAAGGTAGATGATATGGAGCAATAGAGAGAGAACATATTTCATACTAGATATTATGTAAACAACAAGGTGTGTAGTATGATTATAGATGGGGGGAAGTTGCTCCAATGTAGCCAGTACCACCCTAGTTGAGAAGTTGAGCTTACCTATACTGAAGCATCATAGACCTTATAAGTTGTAGTGGTTGAATGAATGTGGGGAGGTTAAGGTCAATAAGCATGTTTTAGTGGCTTTTACCATTGGGAGGTATAGTGATGAGGTGCTTTGTGATGTAGTTCTTATGCATGTTGACCATATTTTATTGGGGAGACCGTCGCAGTATGATAGGAGGGTGATTCATGATGGGTTTAGGAACAATACAGCTTTGTAAATGATGGAACAACAATCAAGCTTACTCCTTTAACCCCAAAATAGGTCTATGAAAACCAACTGGAGTTGAAAAGTGAGATTGAACAAAAAAAGCAACGGTGAGGCCGAAATGCAAGAAAGAAAAATGAGAGAAAAGAAAAATAAGGGTGAGGAAAAAACCTCAAGAAAAAGATAAGGTGTAAAAGAAAATAAAGAGATGGCAAAGAATTAAGAAAAAAGAGTGGAGCCACGAGAGAAAAAAGAAAGAGAACCTGCAGAGAGAAAAGGAAAGAAAAATATGAGTTTTTTTATACAAATGAGTGTGAGGTTAAGAGGGCCTTCTTAGCAGATCAGCCTATGATTTTTCTTGTTTACAAAGAATCTTATCTTAATCTTGATGAAACTAATCAATCATTTCCTAGTTTGGTTGTTTCTTTGTTGCAGGAGTTCGAGGATGCATTTCCGGAGGACATACCGAGTGAGTTGCCGCCCATTAGAGGCATTAAGCATCAAATTGATTTCATACTTGGAGCAGTTATTCCAAACCTACCAGCCTATAGGAGTAATCTGGAGGAGACAAATGAGCAAGGGGTACGTGAGGGAGAGCATGATCCCATGTGCAGTACCAGTGCTACTAGTGCCAAAGAAGGATGGGACTTGGAGGATGTATGTTGATTACAGAGCGATCAAAAATATTACAGTAAAGTATCGTCATCCCATTCCTAGATTAGATGATATGCTTGATGAATTGCATGGCTTATGTATTTTTCAATAAAATAGATCTTAAAAGTGGCCACCATCAAATTAGAATGAATGAGGGAGATGAATGGAAAACTGCTTTTAAGACTAAATATGGACTTTATGAATGGTTGGTTATGCCATTTGGACTTACAAATGCGCCTAGTATTTTCATGAGATTAATGAACCATGTATTACGTGTGTTCATAGGCAAATTTGTGGTCGTGTGCTTTGATGATATCCTAGTGTATAGCAAGAACTTAGATGAACATATTGAGCATTTGAGATGTGTGTTCGATGTGAAAGTTTGTATGCTAATTTTAAGAAATGTACATTTTCCATAGAAAAAGTTGTTTTTCTTGGTTATGTTGTTAGTACAAAAGGTATTGAGGTGGATAAAGAGAAAGTTAAGGCTATCAAGGAGTGGCCAACGCCTAAAGGCATCACTAAAGTAAGAAGCTTTCATGGTTTAGCTAGCTTTTATAGGCGTTTTGTTAAGGATTTTAGCACCATTGCTGCACCACTCACTGAAATAATTAAAAAGAATGTTGGATTTCATTGGAGGATTGATCAATTTGCATTTGCTACTATTAAAGAAAGGTTATGTTCTACACCTGTGTTAGCATTACCTAACTTTAACAAAACTTTTGAGATTGAATGTGATAACTCAAGAATAGGAATTAGAGCTGTTTTGATGTAGGACAGACAACCTATAGCCTTCTTCAGTGAGAAGCTAAGTAAGACGGCCCTGAATTACCCCACTTATGACAAATAACTTTATGCTCCTGTTCGCACTCTAGAGACGTGGTAGCATTACCTTTGGCCTAAGGAGTTTGTGATCCACACCGATCATGAATCATTGAAACATCTCAAGGGTCAAGGTAAATTAAATAAGAGACATGCTAGATTGATGGAATACATCAAAATCTTTCCATATATCATGCGTTACAAGCAAGGTAAGGAGAACATTGTTGCTGATGCTTTATCACAGAGGTATGTACTTCTTACTTCTATGAGTGCTAAAATACTTAGGTTTAAATATATGAAAGATATGTATGCCAATGATGCTGATTTTTCTGATGTGTATATGGCATTTGATAAAGCGACATTTGGTAAGTTCTACAAGCATGATGGTTACTTGTTTAAAGAAAGCAAATTGTGTGTGCCAAATTGTTCATTGCGTGAGGCACATGCTGGGGGATTAATGGGACACTTTGGTGTTAGGAAAACCTTAGAAATTTTACATGAACATTTCTTTTGGCCCAGGATAAGAAGAGATGTCACTCGAATATATGGTAGGCACATTACATGTAGAAAGGCCAAATCTAAGGTTTTACCACATTGGTTGTATACACCCTTACCCATTCCTAGTGAACCATAGGTAGATATATCTATGGACTTTGTTTTGGGGCTGCCTAGAACAAAAAAGGGTAAAGATTATATTTTTATGGTAGTGGACAAATTTAGTAAAATGGCACATTTCATTCCATGCCATAAAACAGATGATGCCATGCTCAAGTGCCATAATCCTGAGATTTATCAAAAACAGCACAAATATCAATTTTATCAGTTTTATCATTAATAGAATCAATCTCAGAATTAACAAGAAAATATTCAAAAGGATCAAAATTATGAGTTATAGAAACTTCCTCATCGATGAGTGACTCGATCATGTACAAGTGGCGGTTCTCGTCCTCATCTTCAGGCTGTTTTGCAACATTGAAGATGTTCACTTTGAGGGTCATGTTTCCAAAGGACAACTTCATGAGTCCATTCCTGCAATTAATTAGAGCATTTACAGTAGCAAGGAAAGGTTTAGCCAAAATCAAAGGAATTTTAAAGTTAGTGTCAACAACAGAAGTAGTATCAAGGATTAGGAAATCAACAGGGTAATAAAATTTATCAATTTGAATCAAGACATCCTTTACCACACCTCGGGGTACTTTGACTAAACGGTTAGCCAATTGCAATACCACAGTGGTTGGTTTGATTTCTCCTAAACCCAGCTACAAATAAATAGAAAATGGCACTAGGTTTACACTAGCTCCTAAATCTAGCAAGGCTTATCCAACCTCATGATTTCCTATGCTACACACAATGGTTGGAAAGCTAGGATCCTTGTATTTTAGGGGAATTCTTTGCTCAATTAAAGCACTGACTTTCTCAGTTAGGAATTCTGTTTTCTTGACATGGTGCTTCCTCTTAATGGTACACAAATCATTGAGAACCTTTGCATAAGTAGGAACTTGTTTAATCACATACAAAAGTGGAAGATTCAATTTTACTTGCCTCAAGTTCTCTAGGATTTCATTGTTTAGGTTGAGATTTTTCTTGTTTGATTTTAAAGCTTGAGGGAATGGTGCCTTAACAGGGCTCTTGGTAACCTCAGGGTCCTTGGGCAGTTCGGTATCACAACTACCTTGACCTTTTTCCACATCCTCGGATTTTTTCGTTGTTGGGCTGTGTAATGTCTTACCACTTCTTGTCACAATGGCATTTACATTTTCCAGATTTGCTTGTGCCATGTGTTGACCATGGGGTGTAGATTGAATTTGGGAAGGGAACTTCCCTCGCTCATTCACACTCAAGGAGCCCATCAGTTTGGTCACTTGGCTCCTTATCTCTTTGTTCTCTTCAACAACCTGCATAATTAACACTTCACACCTCTGATTTGTCTTACCCTGTGCCTCTATAAAAGCATGTAAAGTTTCTTATAAAGAACTCCTAGAGGATGAGGGTGCATGATATGGTGCAGGGTATGATCTAAGGGGTCGTGCAAGCTGCTGGTTTTCAGACTTCCATCTAAAATTGGGGTGATTGCACCACCCCGGATTATAGGTGTTAGAGAAGGGTGCTGAGGGCTTCTTGTAGATGCCTAAGGCATTACATTGTTCCTCATACATCTCTCTCATCTCAGCAAATGTGGGACACTCTTGGGCGAGATGATCTACCCCGCCACACACAAAAATAGTTTCGAAGATTCGACATGGTTAACTACATGTGTTGGTTTTGAGCCTTTAGTTTTTAATGCATCTAACTCCTTAGAAAGCATTTCGACCATAGCTTTCAGGTTGTCTTCTTCCTTAAGATGGTAAATTCCACCACCACTCAGGTTTCTATAGGTCGTGACCTATTTGTGCTTTCAGTAGCACTAGGTCCAGTCCAAGTGTGAGCTTTTTCAGCAAGCTCATCGAGGTACTCTATGGCCTCATCAGAATCTTTTTGCAGAAATTCACCAGTACACATCATCTCTACGAATTGACGCTTTCTATAGGTAAGTCCCTCATAAAAGTAGCTCACTAAGTGCCAACTCTCATACCCATGGTGTGGACACATACTTAATAGCTCTTTAAATTTCTCCTAAGACTGATACAAAGTCTTGTTCTCTTTTTGTGCAAAGGTGGAGATTTGTCTTTTTAAAGCATTGGTCTTATGTTGAGGGAAGTATTTATTAAAGAAGACTTGGGTCATCTCATTCCATGACCCAATAGATCGTGGTCTCAACGAGTATAACCAACTCTTAGCTTTATCCTTCAAGGAGAAACGAAAAAAACTTGAGTCTCACAATATCATCAGTTGCATCTTGACTATGAAAAGTCACAACTACTTCCTCAAACTCCCTAATGTGTACATATGGGTTTTCGTTTTCTAAGCCATGAGATGTAGAGAGTAATTGAATCATCCTTGTTTTAAAGTCTTGATGGCGAGTGTTGGCTGGAAACATGATGCATGATTGTGTGGCTATTTGGCTAGGATGTAAATATTCTTTAAGTGTCCTAGCAACATTCTCACTAGGGTTTTCAGCCATGTTAACAAAGTTTTCTAAATTCTCGTTTAGGTGTACACTAGGGTTTGATCTAGGCGAGGTTTCACTAGCGGACGTGGAAGGAAAGGGTAGCTCTACTTCGGGTCCCTTAATGAATCTGCCTCGCGAATCTCTCGGTCTAAGCATACACCAAATGAGATAAAAGGAAATAAAACAGAACAAATTAAAGAATTTAGAAAATTAAAAACTTAAAGAAAAGAACAATAGTATCGTCTTGTCTTAAAGTTTACAATCTTACTTGTATGTAAGCGCGTTTCCCCTACAACGGTGCCAAAATTTGATTACACCCAAAGTATAACGCGATAGTTGTAGCACAACTTTGGGGTGTCGATTCCACAGGGAAAAGAGATCTACAAAGGAAAAGTGTAAACCTTAACACGAACGATAACAATCAAGTGAGAAGATATGAATAATGAAGTAATTGTGTAAATAGATTGAAATATATGATAAAGAAACAACAAGGTTCTAGGAATCCTCCCTAGGTTCGTTGCCTTATTCTAATATTAATTAAGTTATTTTTATCTCGATTGCAAGTTTCACATCCCAAACAAACAATCGACAATTATTCAATCAAGCACATATATATACCCTAATGTAATTGATATGAATTACTCTTTCGAGTTAAGCACACATGACCTATCCTATAGATTTATCAATGAACGACAATACATCTTTAATGACAATATTGCAGTAATAGACAAACCTAAAAAATAAATCTATCGGACTCAATCATACCCAAACAACGTCACATAAGAAAAGCATGACTAGACTTATATGGAAAAGAAAGATACATTCACCGGATTAAAAGAAAGATCTTCTAATTAAATTAAAGAGTAACTCATACAATTTTTTGATAATAAATCCAAACTACAATTGAATTAATAAAGGAAATAAGAACAACTACACCTAGGGATTCATCCATTTGCCTTGCTTGGAGAGTAGTTCGCCAAGAAGTTCATGGTTGAACACTTTGATGGAGGAAAGTGTGTTAGCCTTCTTGAGTTTTTCAGACTTCCAAATATATCTTTTCTAAAACTTTAAGTGATCTATTTATAGTACAAGAGGTCCAAGGATATTCTAGAGTTTAAACAATCATTAAAGTCCTAATTAGGTCATAACTCGGAAACAAACTTTCGTGTGCGCGCCGCGGCTCTCTCTTCTAGGCGCCTAGGCTTTGGATGGTCTTGGTTAGGTAAAGGCTCGGGGCACCGCGGCTCTCTTTTCTGGGCACCTAGGCTTTAGTTGGTGCTTGCTCTAGGCACCTAGGCGCCCACTGAAGGTGGACTTGGCTCTTTTGGGCAATCTTTCTGGAGGCCGCGGCCCTCACTAGTCCAAGCCGCCGCTCTCATTAGTTGGTGGAGGTTCTCTTCATTTTATCTTTCCGCAACCACTTCTTCACCTTGATATGCATGGAATCTTAGTGCTTCAAGTAATGATAGTTTTTTTCCATCTCTTTTCAACACCAAGTACTTGAAAATGCACCGAAATAAGTTAATGATTCAAGAATATCACTTTAGAGTTATTAAGGTATAAAAGTGCAATTAAACCCTAGATCAACCCTAAAATTCCAATAATTAAGTACTATTAAGATGCATTTTATGATTCTCATCAGGCACCACGGCCCTGACTGGTCCAGGTCGCGGCTCTCACTGATGGCTTCCTTGCTCTTTTGGGCTTAGTTCTGGAGGCCGAGGCTTAGACTTTTTCAAGCCGTAGCGCCCACACTTAAGACTTGGTTTCTCTTCAATTTGCCCTTCCACAACCATGCCCTCACTCAAATGTGCATCGAAACATCGTGCTTTAAGCTATGATAGCTTTCCATCTCTTTTGAACTCAAAGTACCTAAAAATGCACCGAAATAAGTCAATGATCCAAGAATATCACTTTAGAGTTATTAAGGTATAAAAGTGTAATTCAACTCTCGATCAACCCTAAAATGCTAACAAATAAGTACTGTTAAGATGCATTTTATGACTCTCATCATAACCCCCAACTAGATTATTGCTAGTCCCTAGCAACTCAAGCGAAAACAAGACTATGAAATGAATCCTTTAGTAGAAATCAAAACAAAGTGAAGCAATGTTAGCGTTAAACCAAGTGTAATTCAGCTTTTTGTCTCAAAAATCGTACATAACACACATCACATAGAATCATTAAATACCACTCAAATCCAAAAATAATCCAAACATCAATCTTAAAATCGATATCGACTCTTAACATCCATCTTACCACAACCCATTAATCCAAACACCCAGATGATTTTATACACAACATTCATGAATACAAGTCTTGGCCTCTAAAAACATATTAAATTGCGTGACATCAACCACAAATCAAACTCCATAGGCTCATTTTTCAAATCACTCTCTGCTAATGTAGAAAAATCGCACTACATCGGATCAATAAGTCTTTAATAAGCATGTAACGTTGTTAAGAAATAACGGGAAGGATTCAACAAGTAAAAGAACTCAATCTCTTAATTTTAAACATAACCACTTGATGAGAGTCGTAAAATGCATCTTAACAGTACTTAACTGTTATCACTTTAGGGTTGATCTAGGTTTTAATTACACTTTTATACGTTAACAACTCTAAAGTATCATTCTTGGATCATTGATCTATTTCAATGCATTTTCAGGTACTTTAAGCTCAAAAGAGGAGGAAAAGTTATCATTGCTTGAAGCACAAAGACTCGAGGCATACTAGAGTGAAGGACTGCTTCCGAAAGGACAAGATGGAGGGCTTAAAAGAGCAACAGCTGCTGCCCGCACTGGAAAGAGTTTCACTAAATTACGAGAATTACCCGTACAGATCAATCATCTTTGAAAATTAAAATGTATTGATACAAGAAGAACCAGGAGATGACCCATATATGCTTAGAAATATCCGGAAGTCTGTTTTCTGGAGAATTTTATGGTTCGTCAAAAGAATTTTTCTAGAGAAAGTTATTGCAGTTTTAGTAGACAAAGGTCAGGTTGTGCGGGCTGTGCGGGATTTCAGCGTGATTTTGGGCTTAAATCCCACATCCCACATTGGTTGGAAAACACATTGCACTCTTGGTATTTTCCTATATAAGACCCACTCCACTTTAGCTTTGGAAATCAATCGGGGATGAATCCAGAGGACCTTTAGGAGCAATCCAGAGGGCCTTTAGGAGGAACTCGAAGTTTAAAGTTTGAAGGTCGGGAGAGATGATCGTCGAGAGGTCGGAGGCAACTCGAAGACGCATGAGCCCCATGACCGGCTAGTCTCCAAGCAAGGCGAAGGGATGAATCCCTAGGTGTAGTTGTTCTTATTTTTCCTTTATTTGATTCGGTTGTCGTTGAAATTATTTTCGTTAAATACTGTTATGTTTTATTCTTTAATTTAATTAGTAGATTTATTATAACTCCGGTGGTTGCATACTTCTTTTCCATATAAGTTCAGTCAGGCTTTTCTTATGTGTACCTGTTTGGGTGTGATTGAGTCCGGTAGATCTCTTTTATAGATTTATCCATTGCTGCGGTATCGTCGTTTAGATATATCGTCATCTCTTGATAATTTATAAGTTAGATCATGTGTGCTTGAAAGTAAAGAAGATTTCATAATAATTACATTAGGATTTATAAATGCGCTTTAATTGAATATTTTCCGATTGCCTGTTTGGGATGTGAAACTTGCAATCGAGATAAAAACAACTGAATCAAGTTAGGATTAGAGCAACGAACCTAGGGAGGATTTCCGGAACCTTGTCATTTTTATTTTAAACTTATTTACACAATTACCCTTTTTCTCAAACAACTTAGATTCTTTTAATTTTTTATCGTTTGTGTTGAGGTTTACACCTTCTGTTGTACTTAACTTGTTTCCCTGTGGAATCGACACCCCAAAACTATACTACAATAACTGTGTTATGTTTTAGGCGTAATCAAATTTTGGTGCCGTTGCCGGGGACACACGCTTAAGTACAAGGAAGCTTGTCAACTTTAAGTGTGATGGTAAAAAAAAAAAATTAAAAAAAAATTCTTGTTTGATTTATTTTATTTCCCCTCTGATTCATTTGGTGCATGCTTAGACAAGAGATCTGCGAGGTAGATTCATTAGAGGACCTAAGCTAGAATTACCCTCTCATTCCGAGTCTGATAGTGAAACCTCACCTAGATCAACCCATAGAGAAAACCCAAGTGAGAATCTAGAGGATTTTGTTAACATGGCCGATAACCATAATGAGAATGTTGCTAGGACACTTCAGGATTACCTACACCCTACACGCACAGCCATACCATCATACATAATGTTTCCAGCCAATACTCGCCATCAAGATCTTAAACAAGGGATGATTCAATTACTCCCTACATTCCATGGCTTGGATAACGAAAACCCATATGTGCATATTAGAGAGTTTGAGGAAGTAGTTGCGACTTTCCATAGTCAAAATGAAACTCATGACATTATGAAACTTAAGCTCTTTCCTTTCGCTTTGAAGGATAGAGCTAAGAGTTGGCTATACTCACTAAGACCACGATCTATTAGGTCGTGGACTGAGATGACTCGGGTTTTCTTTAACAAATACTTTCCCCAACATAAGACCAATGCTTTGAAAAGGCAAATCTCCACCTTTGCACAAAAGGATAGTGAGACCTTATATCAGTCTTGGGAAAGATTTAAGGAGTTGTTGAGTATGTGCCCTCACCATGGGTATGAAAGTTGGCGTTTGGTGAGCTATTTTTATGAGGGACTTACATATAGAGAGCGCCAATTCATAGAGATGATGTGTAATGGTGGGTTCTTGGAGAAAGACCCCGATAAGGCTCTTGAATACCTCAATGAGCTTGCTGAGAAAGCTCATACATGGACTGGACCTAGTGCTACTGAAAGCACGAGTAGGTCACGACCTATAGGAAACCCCAGTGGTGGAGGGATATGCCATCTTAGGGAAGAAAACAATCTGAAAGCTAAGGTCAAACTACTCACTAGGGAGATAGAAGCATTGAAAACTAAGGGCTCAAAGCAAACACATGTGGCTAATCATGCCGAGTCTTTAGAGCCGTGTTTTGTGTGTGGCGGGGTAGATCATCTGCTCCAAGAATGCCCCACATTTGCTGACATGAGAGGGTTGTATGAGGAACAATGTAATGCCTTAGGCATGTACAAAAAGCCTCTTGCATCTTTCTCTAACACTTATAACCCGGGGTGGCGAAATCACCCCAACTTCAGCTGAAAATCTGAAAACCAGCATGCACAGCCCCCTAGATCATCCCCTGCACCTTATCATGCACCCTCATCCTCTAGAAACTCGCTAGAAGACACCTTACAAGCCTTTATAGAGGCACAAGGTAAGACAAACCAAAGGTTTGAGGCATTATTTACGCAGATGATGGAAGAGCATAAAGAAATAAAGAGCTAAGTGTCCAAGTTGATGAGCTACTTGAGTGTGACTGAGCGAGGTAAGTTTCCTGCTCAAGCTCAGTCCACATCCCATGGTCAACACCTAGCACAAAAGAATTTGGAGGAGGTGAATGCCATTTAGACACTTGGTGGTAAATCAGTACACATCCCAACAACGAAAAAATCAGAGGATGTGGCTGAAAGCCATCAAGCACAAGCATACATGATGGACTCGTTCATGGAAAAGGTCCAGCACCTTAATCCATTAGAGTCCACCTTTACCCATGGCTTCACCAAAGCATATATCGAGCCAGCATATGCGGATGTTACTGATGACATCCTTGAGGCCCCTCCCAAGCATAGAAGCACCGAATTTGGAAATGAAGCAGTGACGGATGCATTCAAGCTATGTTTTTCAAGGAGGAAATAAGAGCGTCTGGCTGAAGACATAAAACTTAGCGCTCATGGAAGGCAGCCCACAACGTATCCTTTTACTTTTACTGTTTTTCATATTTCTTTTTCTTGTTTATTATTAATCTTTTGCTGTTTTCCAGTTTTACTTTAGTATTTATTTTTCAGGGACAAATAAACGAAGCAGTTCAAATGATCGTGCACAACTTTCAATTCCACGCACCGTTGGTTAAAAACGGAGTTTCCTTAACTTTTGTTTTTTTTTCATTGAGGACAATGCTTATCTTAAGTTGGGGGTGGAAGATATACATTTCTTATTGCATATCATTGAACTGCTTGGTGTCATTTTTGTTTATTTTTAGCATGCTTGGTGTTTGCCTTAGATTTAATTTACATGTCAATGATATAAACTTAATTGAGATAACATATAACATTTAGAAGAAGTTAAATCTTGCTTTAGTTTGAAATTAAATTAAGCATCAATCTTCATTTGGTTAGAGACTCTAGTTTGTGGTAAGATTGTATGATTAGTCTATAACATCTAGAGAAATTTTATGTGTGATTATTTTGTGAATATTTTTACGGTCTCAACAAGCTCTAGAACTTACTTGATAATCACTTGAGGCAAATTCCTAGAATGCACACTACTTAGGATATGATATAGGCCATTTTTGAACCGTTTGAGCCTTTCAAACCTACCATTGTTATATTTATCACTAGTCACCTATTTGAGCCTTTTTCTTGAAAAGAAAAATTGAGCCTTGTTTCTTTCGATAAACAATTTACTTACTTTTATGAGCCTAAAAATATTTTTATCCTTACCTTTCTTTTAAAAGAACTTAGTTATACACATGTTGTGAGAAGCACTTAAAAGGAGCAAGGGTGGAAATATGAAAAAAATATCACTACCGCAACCCAAGTACATTAAAGGAGATAAGTTGGGGGTTGTGGAAAAGAAAAGAAAAAAAAATGAAAATGAAGGTGAATGGTTATGTGCCAAAATAAATAAAAAATGAATTATGGCAAAGAAAAGAAAAAAATAGTGATTTGTTGAAAGAAATGCTTGAAAAATGGTTGAAAGAGTTGGGTGTTGAAGTAAGGTTATCCAGTGCTTAAAGAGCTGTGTTCAAAACTACGAGATTAAGTTCCTTTACTTGTGAATTCTTCCCATTCTTTCTTAGCCTTTACCTTAGCTGAACGTTACAAGCTTATTAAAGACCTATTGATCCAATGTAGTGTGATTTTTCTACAATAGTGGAGAGTGATTTGAAAAGTGAGCTTATGGAGCTTGTTTTGTGATTGATGTCACGCAATTTATTGTGTTTTTAGAGGCCAAGACTTGTATTCATAAATGTTATGCATAAAATCATCCGGGTGTTTGGATTGATGGTTTGTGGTAAGATGGATGTTAAGAGTCAATAACGATTTTAAGATTGATGTTTGGATTACTTTTGGACTTAGATGAAATTTAATGATTTTATGTGTCGTATGTTGTGTGCAATTTTTGAGACAAAAAGTGAATTACTCTTGGTTCAACGCTAGCATTGCTTTACTTTGTTTTCAACTCCTACCATAGAATTCATCTCTTATTTTCGCTTCAATTGCTAGAGACTAGCAATAAGTTAGTTGGGGGTTGTGATGAGAGTCGTAAAATGCATCTTAACAGTACTTAACTGTTATCACTTTAGGGTTGATCTAGGTTTTAATTGCACTTTTATACGTTAACAACTCTAAAGTATCATTCTTGGATCATTGATCTATTTCGGTGCATTTTCAGGTACTTTAAGCTCAAAAGAGGAGGAAAAGTTATCATTACTTGAAGCACAAAGACTCGAGGCATACTGGAGTGAAGGAATGCTTCCGAAAGGACAAGATAGAGGGCTTAAAAGAGCAACAGCTGCTGCCCGCACTGGAAAGAATTTTACTAAATTGCGAGAATTGCCCGTACAGATCAATCATCTTTGAAAATTAAACTGTATTGATACAAGAAGAACCAGTAGATGAGCCATATATACTTAGAAAGATCCGGAAGTCTATTTTCTGGAGAATTTCATGATTTGTCAAAAATATTTTTCTAGAGAAAGTTATGGCAGTTTTAGTAGACAAAGGCCAGGCTGTGCGGGCTGTGCGGGATTTTAGCGTGATTTTGGGCATAAATCCCTCATCCCACATCAGTTGGAAAACACATTTCTATATCCCACATCCCACATCGGATTGGAAACACATTGCACTCTTGGTATTTGCCTATATAAGACCCACTCCACTTTAGCTTTGGAAATCAATCGGGGATGAATCCAGAGGGTCTTTAGGAGTAATCCAGAGGGCCTTTAGGAGGAACACGAAGTTTAAAGTTTGAAGGTCGGGAGAGATGATCGTCGGGAGGCCGGAGGCAACTCGAGGATGCATGAGCCCCATGACTGGCTAGTCTCCAAGCAAGGCGAAGGGATGAATCCCTAGGTGTAGTTGTTCTTATTTTTCCTTTATTTGATTCGGTTGTAGTTGGAATTATTTTCGTTAAATATTGTTATGTTTTATTATTTAATTTAATTAGTAGATTTATTATAACTCTGGTGGTTGCATGTTTCTTTTCCATATAAGTTCAGTCAGGCTTTTCTTATGTGCACCTGTTTGGGTGTGATTGAGTTCGGTAGATCTCTTTTATAGATTTGTCCATTGCTGCGGTATCGTCGTTTAGATATATCGTCGTCTCTTGATAATTTATAAGTTAGGTCATGTGTGGTTGAAAGTAAAGAAGATTTCATAACAATTACATTAGGATTTATAAATGCGCTTTAATTGAATATTTTTCGATTTCCTGTTTGGGATGTGAAACTTGCAATCGAGATAAAAACAACTGAATCAAGTTAGGATTAGAGCAACGAACCTAGGTAGGATTTCCAGAACCTTGTCATTTTTATTTTAAACTTATTTACACAATTACCCTTTTTCTCAAACAACTCAGATTCTTATAATCTTTTATCGTTTGTGTTGAGGTTTACACCTTCTGTTGTACTTAACTTGTTTCCCTGTGGAATCAACACCCAAAACTATACTACAATAACCGCGTTATGTTTTGGGCCTAATCACCACTTTAAGCATTGGATAACTTTACTTCAACACCCAACTCTTTCAACCATTTTTTGAGCATTTCTCTCAATAAATCACCACTTTTTTCTTTTCTTCTTTCTTTGCCATAATTCACTTCCTTTTTTTTTTTTTTTTGGCACATAACTATTCACCTCTGTTTTCATCATTTTTTTTTTCTTTTCCACAACCCCTAACTTATCTCTTTTAATGTACTTGGGTTATGGTAATAATATATTTTTTTCTTCATATTTCCATCCTTACTCCTCTTAAGTACTTCTCAACAAATGTGTATAACTAAGTTTTCTTAAAAGAAAGGTAAGGATAAAATATTTTTAGGCTCTGATTATGCCCAAAGTGTCGATTCCACAGGGAAACAAGTTAACTACAAAAGAAGGTATGAACCTTAACACAAACGACAAAAGATTAAATGAGAGAATCTGAATTGTGAGAAAATTATGTAGATAATATGATGGATAGATAACAAGGTTCCGGGAATCCTCCCTAGGTTTGTTGCCCTATTCCTATCTTGATTCAATTGTTTATCTCGATTGCAAGTTTCACATCCCAAACAGGCAATCGGCAAATATTCAATTAAAGCGCATATGTAAACCCTAATGTAATTGTTATGAAATACTTTTTACTTTCAAGCACACATGACCTAACTTATAGATTATCAAGAAACGACAATATATCATGATGACAATACTGCAGTAATGGACAAATCTACAAGAGAAATCTACCGGACTCAATCACACCTCAACAACATCACATAAGAAAAGCATGACTAAACTTATATGGGGGAGAAAGATGCAATCACCGGATTAAGGGGAAATCTTCTAATTAAATTGAAAAGTAAATCATAATAATGTTTAACGATAAATCCATACTACAACTTAATCAAGAAAAGAAAATAAGAACAACTACACCTAGGGATTCATCCATTTGCCTTGCTTGGAGATTAGACGGCCATGGGGCTCCTCCTTGAGTCTTTGGACCCTTGTCCAGCCTCCAATAATATCTTTTATCAAACCCTAAGTGGCCTATTTATATTACAAAAGTTCCAAGGGTGTTTTAGGGTTTAAAAAGTCATTTAAAATCCTTATTAGGTCAAAGCTCGGAGAAGAAAAGCGTGTGCGCGCTGTGGTGCTGCTGAATGGGTGCTACGGAGCTAGGTATAATTTGACTGGGCAAGCTTATAGGCACCACGGTGCTCCCCTTCAAAACATGGCAGTTTCTGGGCACCACGGTGCTGGCCGCAGTGCTGGCTGGTGCTGTTCTGGCCTAACCTTTGTCTACTAAAACTGCCATAACTTTCTCTAGGAAAATCATTTTGATGAGCCGTAAAATTCTCTAGAAAATAGACTTCCTCATATTTCTAAGTATATATGGCTCATCTCCTGGTTCTTCTTGCATCAATAGAGTTTAATTTGCAAAGATGATTGTTTTGTATGGGCAATTTTGGCAATTTAGTGAAACTCCTTTCCAAGTGCTTGTGAACCTTCACTCTGGTGTTCATCGAGTCATTGTACTTCAAGAAATGATAGCTTTTCCATCTCTTTTGAACTTAAAGTACCTGAAAATGCATCGAAATAGATCAATGATCCAAGAATGACACTTTAGAGTTGTTAAGGTATAAAAGTGCATTTCAAACCTAGATCAACCCTAAAATGCTAACAATTAAGTACTGTAAAGATACATTTTATGACTCTCATCATAACCCCCAACTAGCTTATTGCTAGTCCCTAGCAATTCAAGCGAAAACAAGAGATGAATTCTATGATAGGAGTCAAAAACAAAGTAAAGCAATGTTAGTGCTAAACCAAAAATAATTCACTTTTGTCTCAAAAATCGCACATAACACATGGCACATAGAATCATTAAATTTCACTCAAGTCCAAAAGTAATCTAAACATCAATCTTAAAATTGTTATCAAGTCTTAACATCCATCTTTCCACAATCCATTAATCCGAACACCCGGATGATTTTATGCATAACAATCATGAATACAAGTCTTGGCCTCTAAAAACATAAATTGTGTGACATCAATCACAAAAACAAGCTCCATAGACTCACTTTTCGAATCACTCTCCACTATTGTAGAAAAATCACACTACATTGGATCAATAGGTCTTTACTAAGCTTGTAACTTTAGGCTAAGGTAAAGGTTAAGAAAGAACGGGAAGGATTCAACAAGTAAAAGAACTTAACCTCTTAGTTTTGAACACAACTTTTTAAGCACTGGATAACCTTACTTCAATACCCAACTCTTCCAACCATTTTCCGAGCATTTCTTTCAACAAATCACCATTTTTTTTCTTTCTTTCTTCTTTCTTTGCAATAATTCACTTTTTTTTTTTGGCACATAAGACCATTCACCTCCTTTTTCATCATTTTTTTTTCTTTTCCACAACCCCCAACTTATCTCTTTTCATGTATTTGGGCTATGGTAGTAATTTTTTTTTCCTCATACTTTCATCCTTACTCCTCTTGAGTGCTTCTCAACAAATGTGTAGAACTAAGTTCTTTTAAAAGGAAGGTAAGGATGAAATATTTTAGGCTTATAAAGGTGAGTAATGGGCTATTGAAAGAAACAATGCTCAAATTCTTTTTCAGAAAAAAGGCTCAAATAGGTGACTAGTGGTGATAAATATAGCAATGGTAAGTTTGAAAGGCTCAAACGGTTCAAAAATGGCCTATATCATATCCTAAGTAATGTGCATTCTAGGAATTCATCTCAAGTGGTTATCAAGTAAGTTCTAGAGCTTGTCGAGGCTGCAAAAGTATTCACAAAACAATCACACATAAAACTTCTCTAAATGTTTTTAGACTAATCATACAATCTTACCACAAACTAGAGTCTCAAACCAAATCAAGATTGACACTTCAATTATTCTCAAACCGAAGCAAGATTTAATTTCTTCTAAATGCTATATGTTATCTCAATTAAGTTCATATCATTGATATGTGAGTTAACTCTAAGGCTAACACAAAGCATGCTTAAAACAAACAAAAATGGAAAAATGATACCAAACAGTTCAATGAAAAACATGAAAAACAGTAATATGTTTCCTCCACCCCCAACTTAAAATAACCTTTGTCCTCAATGTAAAAGCAGAAGTTAAGGAAACTCCCTTTGTAGCCAAAAATGCACAGAAGCTGAAAATTGTGCACCACCATTTGAACTGCTTCATATTTTTGTCTCTGAAAAAGAAATACGAAAGTAAAACTGGAAAATAGCAAAATAATAATAATAAACAAGAAAAAGAAATATGAAAACAGTAAAAAAATAAAAGGATATGTTGTGGGTTGCCTCCCATGAGCGCTAAGTTTTACGTCTTCAGCCAGACGCTTTTATTCCCTCTTTGAAAAACATAGGTTGAATGCACCAGCCACTGCTTCATTTCCAAATTCGATGCTTGTATGCTTTGGAGAGGCCTCAAGGATGTCATCAGTAACAACCGTAAATTCTGGATCGATATATGCTCTTGTGAAGCCATGGATGAAGGTGGACTCTAATGGATTAAGGTTCTGGACTTTTTCCTTGAATGAGTCAATCATGAATGCTTGGTAGGTTTCGTCAACATCCTCTGATTTTTTCATTGTTGGGATGTGTAAAGACTTACCACTTAGTGTCTCAATGACATTCACCTCCTTCAAATTCTTTTGTGCTAGGTGTTGACCATGGGGTGTGGACTGAGCTTGAGAAGGGAACTTACCTTGCTTAGTCACACTCAAGTAGTTCATCAACTTGGACACTTGGCTCTTTAAATCCTTATGTTCTTCAACAACCTGCACAATTAAAGATTCAAGCCTTTGATTAGTCTTCCACTGTGCCTCAATAAAAGCATATAAAGTGTCTTCTAAAGGACTCCTAGAAGATACAGGTGCATGATATGGTTCAAGACATGGTGCAGGGGATTGTGCAAGCTGCTGGTTTTCAAACTTCCAGCTGAAATTAGGGTGATTTCGCCATCCCGGATTATAAGTATCAGAGAGGGGTGCCAAAGGCTTCTTGTACATGCCTAAGGCATTACATTGTTCCTTATACATCCCTTTCATCTCAGCAAATGTGGGGCACTCTTAGGCGAGATGATCTACCCCACCACACATAAAACATGGTTCAAAAGACTTTGCATGATTAACCACGTGTATTGGCTTTAAGCTCTTAGTCTTTAACACCTCTAGTTCCCTAGTGAGCATCTCGACCTTGGCCTTAAGGTTATCATTTTCCCTAAGATGGAAAATTTCACCACCATTTGGGTTCCCTATAGGTCGTGACCTATTTGTGCTTTCAGTAGCACTAGGTTTAGTCCAAGTGTGAGCTTTTTCGGCAAACTCATTGAGGTACTCTATCGCCTCATCATGATCCTTTTCTAAAAACTCACCATTACACATCATCTCTACGAATTGGCACTCTCTATATGTAAGTCCCTCATAAAAATAGCTCACTAGGCACCAACTCTCATACCCATGGTGAGGGCACATACTCAATAACTCCTTAAATCTCTCCCAAGACTGATATAAAGTCTCGTTGTCCTTTCGTTCAAAGGTGGAGATTTGTCTTTTTAAAGCATTGGTCTTATGTTGGGGAAAGTATTTATTAAAGAAAATTTGAGTCATCTCAGTCCACGACCCAATAGATCGTGGTCTTAATGAGTATAGCCAACTCTTAGCTCTATCCTTCAAAGCGAAAGGAAAGAACTTAAGTTTAATAATGTTATGAGTTTCATCTTGACTATGAAAAATCGCAACTACTTCCTCAAACTCTCTAATGTGCACATATGATCCCTGTTTTAAAGTCTAATGTAGAGAGTAACTGTATCATCCCTGTTTTAAAATCTAGTCGACGAGTATTGGCTGAAAATATGATGCATGATGGTATGGCTATGCGTGTAGGATTTAGGTAATCCTGAAGGGTCCTAGGGGTTGATATTCATGTTCACTCATTCCTTCGGGACTAGGTGGACTGTCAAATAAAGGATTTAGAAAAGAATTTAAGTCTGACTCTAGCACAGGCCTACAAGCAAATCTACCCAAAGCATATCTATGTCTTTGCATTCAAGGTAACAAAATAATGGAAAAAAATACTATAAAAAGAAAGAATAAAATAAAATAAAAGTTAATGCAGCAAGTTAAAAGTAGGAACGAAGTTGCCGCCTTTACAGCTACTGAAAAGAAAAACTATTTACAACTCTTCTACTGTCATGTCTCAAGGTTGACAATCTTCCCTGAGTTAAGCGCGTCTCCTTGGCAACGGTGCCAAAATTTGATTACGCCCAAAGTATAATGTGGTAGTTATAGCACAGCTTTGGAGTGTTGATTCCACAAGGAAACAAGTTAACTACAAAAGAAGGTGTGAACCTTAACACAAACGACAAAAGATTAAATGAGAGAATTTCAATTGTGAGAAAATTGTGTAGATAATATGATGGATAGATAACAAGGTTCCGGGAATCCTCCCTAGGTTTGTTGCCCTATTCCTATCTTGATTCAATTGTTTATCTCGATTGCAAGTTTCATATCCCAAACAGGCAATCGGCAAATATTCAATTAAAGCGCATATGTAAACCCTAATGTAATTGTTATGAAATACTTTTTACTTTCAAGCACACATGACCTAACTTATAGATTATTAAGAAACGACAATATATCATGATGACAATACTACAGTAATGGACAAATCTATAAGAGAAATCTACTGGACTCAATCACACCTTAACAACATCACATAAGAAGAGCATGACTAAACTTATATGGGGGAGAAAGATGCAATCACCGGATTAAGGGGAAATCTTCTAATTAAATTGAAAAGTAAATCATAATAATGTTTAATGATAAATCCATATTACAAATTAATCAAGAAAAGAAAATAAGAACAACTACACCTAGGGATTCATCCCTTTGCCTTGCTTGGAGATTAGACGGCCATGGGGCTCCTCCTTGAGTCTTTGGACCCTTGTCTAGCCTCCAATAATATCTTTTATCAAACTCTAAGTGGCCTATTTATATTACAAAAGTTCCAAGGGTGTTTTAGGATTTAAAAAGTCATTTAAAATCCTAATTAGGTCAAAGCTCGTAGAAGAAAAGTGTGTGCGCGCTGCGGTGCTAGGCATAATTTGGCTAGGTAAGCTTCTGGACACCGCGGTGCTCCCCTTCAAAACATGGCAGTTTCTGGGCACCGCGATGCTGGCTGGTGCTGTTCTGGCCTGACTTTTGTCTACTAAAACTGTCATAAATTTCTCTAGGAAAATCGTTTCGACGAGCCGTAAAATTCTCCAGAAAATAGACTTCTGGATCTTTCTTTGGAGACATTGTGATCGATCGCACGAGATATGCGATCGAGTGCACCTGCGCTCGAGCGCACCTGCCTACGAACGAGCGCATGGTCAACATCCCACATCGAAATATTTGTAGTTCAGTGCATCTGCGATCGATCACAGAAGACATGCGATCGAGCGCACATGAGATCGTGCGTACAAGACATACGATCGATCGTACCTGCGATCGATCGCACCACACTGCGATCGAGCGCATACGGGCAGTATCCCACATCGTTTCTGCAAGCCACATTGCTCCGGGTCTTCCCCTATATAAACACCATCTGGCTTCATCATTCAGTGTACAATTCCTGAGCCACTTTGGTGTTTACTGGTGGACATCCGCCAGCATTTTGGTGGATCCCGAAGGCATTGCTACCACGAGGGGAAGCGCCGCCCGTCAGCGAGTGGAATTTCTCCCATGTAAAGTTGTTTATTTATTTCTTTATATTCAGTTGTTTTAGTTTAAATGTTTAGCACTTTTTATTATAGTTTTATAATTATAAGTGGCTAGACTCTTCAGCTAAGGTTGAAGATGAAGCCCCGCCGTTGTTTGGCGTAGTAGTTCAGATTTACTTATACAAATCTGACAATTTTTAGTATAAATGTTATGTCAATTATTTGAGTTAATCTTATAATTGATTGAGTTTAAATTGTCTGTTGGATTTTCTTTGTGTTTCATCTGATGGATACATTGAATGCTTTTCGATTAAATTGGATTCCCTTTGTGATTTGTTAAGAGCGGATACATTGGGTGCTTTTGGTTTAGTTGGGATATTCTTTTTTTTTTGTCTTATAGTTGGATTCATGGAATGTTTTGATAGGCTATATTTTTAGAACATGTATGCTTAACTTTGGTGGGGTGGATTCGGAAACTTTAGTGCTTTTTATTATTAGTTTTTAAATCAACTTAGTTTAGTTTTAATTTATTTTGCAATATCATTCTGAAATTCGGAACTAGGTTAAGATAAGATTAGTTTAGATTAAAAATTATATTTTCACAACGCAATTCCCTGTGGATTCGACCTCGCACTTGCACAACGCTATACTGCAAACGACTCGTGCGCTTGCGAGTAAATTAAAACTCACAACAAGTTTTTGGTGCCGTTGCCGGGGAATTGTTTGGTTTGTGAAAAGTTTTTGTCTAAAATGATTTTATTTTTCTACTAGTTAGTTATTTTTTTTGGTTTAAAAAAAAATTAATTTAATTTAATTTAATTTTTTTTTAAAAAAAAATGTGGATGAATCCAGCGCCGGTTTCACAATCTTTAGAGGACGCCCTCAAGGATTTCATTAAAATGATCGGCCCGTCCCTCAATGCTGCAACACATTCAATGTTGATAGCTGTTCCATCTGTGCTAGTCCCATGCATCTAGCACAGACTTGTCCATCAATGCCGGCTTGTGCCGAGTATCCCATGGAACAAATGAATGCTTTCAATGAGTGTTGTTGGCAATCAAATAGATCTTACTCTGAAACATACAATCCAGGGTGGTGGGACCATTCTAATGTTTCATGGACGCAGAACCAACTGAGGAATCAGGGAGGAGACTCTTATCATGCTCACAATCAATACCCTCCTGAATTTCCTCCACCAATTCCAAGTTATGGTCACTCAGCTTATCCAGCACCCGCTTACCAAGCTCCCATTCAAGCGCCAGTGTCGGTTTCACAGTCATTAGAGGACGCTCTCAATGATTTCATGAAAACGACTAGCCAATCTATGAGTGAAGTGATGAGTGCAACAATAGAAAACACCCAAGCGATTGCCACACTAGAGAGTCAAATTGATCAAATTGCAAGTTACGTGGGTGAAGGAGAGGAAGGAACGTTCCCCAGTCAAACTGATCCTAACCCAAAGGAACAGTTTGCGGTGGGAAATTTATTAACTCCCATGCATTGGCAGGAACAAGTGCAATCAACTGTCCCATACTTGTTTAGGAGACAAGTGGACAATCAAGTGGAAGAGAACCCTGATATGCACCAAGGGCAAGAGAGTGGCAACAATGAGAAGAGAGATGTTGAGCCATCTACAGCCACTCGTATTATTAAGGATCTCTCTAGGTCGTCTTTACCTAAAGCGCCTTACCTTGAGAGACTACAAGCGCCCAAGAAAGAAGGGAAGTCTGAGGACATTATGGAGGCATGCTTTGCTCAATTTGAAGAGGATTTGGGCTTAGATAAGTTGTTTGAGCAAGCAAATGCTACTTTGGAGTCTGCTCCTCTAAAGATCAGTGAGACGGAGGAAACCACAACACCTGAACCTCACAAGAAGGAACTTAAGCCTTTACTGGATAATCTTGAGTATAAGTTCCCAGGTCCAGCAGATTCTTTTCTTATAATTATAGCTTTAGATTTGGGTGATGCTCCAGAGGAGAAATTATTGGACGTCTTAAGAGAGCATCAGGAAGCTATAGGCTGGACTATTGAGGATGTTAAAGGAATCAACCCCTCGTTGGTGATACACACAATACAGTTGGAGGAGAATGCCAAGCCATCAAGGGAGCCACAAAGAAGGCTCAACCCTGCTATACAAGAGGTTGTGAGGGCGGAAGATATTAAGCTGTTAGAGGTAGAGATCATTTATCCCATCTCTGATAGCAAGTGGGTGAGCTAGATTCCAGTCGTGCCCAAACGTGCTGAATTTACGGTAGTAAATAAAGACAACGAGTTGGTTCCAACTCGAGTGCAGTCAAGATGGAGAAAGTGTCTAGACTACCATAAATTGAATGCTGCCATTAGGCCCGATCATTTTCCATTCCCATTTATTGATCAGATGGTGGAGAGCTTAGTTGGGCCTGTTTACTAATGTTGGGTATGGTTGAAGACGTTAAACTTAGCGCTCATGGGAGGCACCCCACAGCTTATCTTTTCTTTTGTTTATTTATTATTTCACATTTTTATGATTAATGTTTGTTTCCAGTATTTTTTTTTTGTTTTCCAGTTTTTATTTTTTAGGGAAAAAGCGTACTTCAGTTCAAATTTGGGGGTATGCTATGAGCCATACCAGTCCAGATAGTTCTCCATATCTCAAGTCAGCTCTTTCCATATTAGTCACACATTGGGGTCAATGTGTAATTTAAGTTTGGGGGTATGGGAGACACATCACACACTTTGTCCTAATTTGTTGTCTTTTCGTCATAGAGATAAATGCATGCTCATGTTATCGTGAAATTTTAGTTGATCTAAACATTTTCTGTGACGTGATGTCATTGGTGAGCTTAACATTTTGAACACATGATCTGGTGATAAATTTTTAAAATTTAGTTACTTACTTTAGGCATTTTGAGAATTCACATGTTTGATCTAATCTAACACGAGCACATTAGCACAAATTATGTGAGGTATGACACGTGATTTTAATGTGTATTTTTCCTTATCTTAACTGAAACTGGATGACTTGTTGGATGAACTCTTGGGCATAGGAAAATATTAAAAAAAAAAATTATCAATAAACTTTTCGCTGAGTAACTGGACCTCTTGCCTCAGTAAGCAGTGAGTGTTCACGTCAAAAGGTGGAATTTTGCTTGGTAATATTAAGGTCGGTTTATTTTCGTAGCCTTTTTGACTCGAGTTAGTAAGTCCTTAGGGGTGTCTTTACACCTAATGCCCTAAAACCATCTGGTTTGGGAGTCATTGACTCAACACTCGCTACATGGGTCAATTAGAAAGCTTAAGGGAACTAAATATAGCCGTGCCTTATTAAAAAATAAAAAAGAAAAAGAAAAAAAAGAAAAAAATAAAAACTATGCCTTTTCGTTCATTTTTTATGGGAAATTCAGTGAATCTTGAGACATGGAGACCTTACACATTAGAGTTACTTGGAAGCTTCATTTCTATATGCTAATTCACTTTACACAGTGTCAGACTTGTGATGCCTTAACCTGTCTTTCGTAAGTAATCAGATTTTAACATTTCTATTCATTGCGAAGATGGATTTACCTTTTTAAGCTTGCTTATGAATGAATATCATGGTGATGTGTGCTCCTTAAATTTTTGGATACTATGAGTGATGACTTTATCTTTATGTTCTTTGTTTTTCATTGAGTCTTTTATTTTGTTTTGCTAAGGGACTAGCAAAATATATGTTTGGGGGTATTTGATGAGTCTTAAATATTGCATATTTTAGACCCTTAACTTATATTTGTTATGCTCTTAGTTAGTAGTATTTCACTTTATTTTACGTCTTTCTTGTGTTTTGTGTATTTTTACAGGTTTGTGGAGAAAATAAAGCATTTCAGGAGATGTGAAGCTTCTGGAGATATTGCGATCGATCGCACGAGATATGCGATCGAGCGCACCTGCGCTCGAGCGTACCTGCCTACGAACGAGCACATGGTCAACATCCCACATCGAAATATTTGAAGTTCAGTGCATCTGCGATCGATCGCAGAAGACATGCGATCGAGCACACATGAGATCGTGCGCACAAGACATGCGATCGATCGTACCTGCGATCGATCGCACCACACTGCGATCGAGCGCACACGGGCAGTATCCCACATCGTTTCTGCAAGCCACATTGCTCCGGGTCTTCCCCTATATAAACACCATCTGGCTTCATCATTCAGTGTACAATTCCTGAGCCACTTTGTTGTTTACTGGTGGACGTCCGCCAGCATTTTGGTGGATCCCAAAGGCATTGCTACCACGAGGGGAAGCGCCGCCCGTCAGCGAGTGGAATTTCTCCCATGTAAAGTTGTTTATTTATTTCTTTATATTCAGTTGTTTTAGTTTAAATGTTTAGCACTTTTTATTATAGTTTTATAATTATGAGTGGCTAGACTCTTCAGCTAAGGTTGAAGATGAAGCCCCGCCGTTGTTTGGCGTAGTAGTTCAGATTTGCTTGTACAAATCTGACAATTTATAGTACAAATGTTCTGTCAATTATTTGAGTTAATCTTATAATTGATTGAGTTTAAATTGTCTGTTGGATTTTCTTTGTGTTTCATCTGATGGATACATTGAATGCTTTTCGATTAAATTGGATTCCCTTTGTGATTTGTTAAGAGCGGATACATTGGGTGCTTTTGGTTTAGTTGGGATATTCTTTTTTTTTTTTTGTCTTATAGTTGGATTCATGGAATGTTTTGATAGGCTATATTTTTAGAACATGTATACTTAACTTTGGTGGGGTGGATTCGGAAACTTTAGTGCTTTTTATTATTAGTTTTTAAATCAACTTAGTTTAGTTTTAATTTATTTTGCAATATCATTCTGAAATTCGGAACTAGGTTAAGATAAGATTAGTTTAGATTAAAAATTATATTTTCACAACGCAATTCCCTGTGGATTCGACCTCGCACTTGCACAACGCTATACTGCAAACGACTCGTGCGCTTGCGAGTAAATTAAAACTCACAACAACCTAACTTATAGATTATCAAGAAACGACAATATATCATCATGACAATACTGCAGTAATGAACAAATCTATAAAAGAAATCTACTGGACTCAATCAATCCACAACAACATCACATAAGAAAAGCATGACTAAACTTATATGGGGAAGAAAGATGCAATCACCGGATTAAGGGGAAATCTTCTAATTAGATTGAAAAGTAAATCATAACAATTTTCAATGATAATAAATCCAAACTACAATGAATCAAGACTAGAAAATAAGAACAACTACACATAGGGATTCATCCATTCGCCTTGCTTGGAGATTAGTTGGCCATGGGGGAGAGTGTGGTAGCTTCATGATGTTTTCCCTGGCCTCCGGCCTCTGAAAAGATGTTTTGAATCATCATAATATCAAACCCTAAGTTTCCTATTTATAGTACAAGAGTCCAAGGGTGTTTTTGGGTTTATTCTAATGTTTAAAAACCCTAATTAAAGTCTAACTCGGAGATGCAAATCCGTGTGCGCGCAGCGGTGCTGCTGAATGGGCACTGCGGTGCTAGGCATATTTGGCTGGGCAAGATTCTGGGAACCGTAGTGCTGCTAAGGAGCACCGTGGTGCTCACTGATTCTTCAAAACATGGCAGTTTCTAGGCACCGCGGTGCTGGCTGGTGCTGTTATGGCCTGACATTTGTCTACTAAAACTGCCATAACTTTCTCTAGGAAAATCATTTTGACGAGACGTAAAATTCTCCAAAAAATAGACTTTCGGATCTTTCTAAGAATATATGGCTCATCTCCTGGTTCTTCTTGCATCAATACAGTTTAATTTGCAAAGATGATTGTTCTGTACGGGCAATTCTGGCAATTTAGTGAAACTTCTTTCCAAGTTGCGGCACACACACTTTCTTCCCTTCATTTTGTCCTTCCGAAAGCACTCATTCACTCCGATATGCATGGGATCTTTGTGCTTTATTCAATGGTAGCATTTCCCTCTCTTTTAGACTCCAAACACCTGAAAATGCATCAAAACAAATCAATGATCCAAGAATGACACTTTAGAATTGTTAAGGTATAAAAGTGCAATAAAAACCTAGATCAACCCTAAAATGCTAACAATTAAGTACTATTAAAGTGCATTTTATGACTCTAATCAGGCTCATAAAGGTAAATAAATGGGTTATCGAAAGAAACAAGGCTCAAATTATTTTTCAAGAAAAAGGTTCAAACAGGTGACTAGCGATAGAAATAGCAAGGGTAAGTTTAAAAGGCTCAAACGATCCAAAAATGGCCTACATCATATACTAAGTAGTGTGCATTCTAGGAATTCGCCTAAAGTGATTATTAAATAAGTTCTAGAGCTGGTCGATATCACAAAAATATTCACAAAACAATTGCACATAAAACTTCTCTAAATGTTTTAGACTAATCAAGCAATCTTACCGCAAACCAGAGTCTCAAACCCAATGAAGATTGACACTTAAATTATTCTCAAACCGAAGCAAGATTTAACTTCTTCTAAGTGCTATATGCTATCTTAATTAAGCTCATATTATTGACATGTGAATTAACTCCAAGGCTAACACAAAGTATGCTAAGAACAAACAAATAATAACAAAAAACAAACGAATTAAAACGAAAAAGAAAAGGGAGGTGACACCCAACAATTCAATGTATGCAAGAAAAGGGAGGTGACACCCAAAAATTCAATGTATGCAATAAGAAATGTGTTTCCTCCACCCCCCCAACTTAAAATAAGCATTGTCCTCAATGTAAAAGTAAAAGTTAAGGAAACTCCCTTTTTAACCAAAGGTGTGTGGAACCGAAAGTTGTGCATGACCAATTGAACTGCTGTGCATATTTTTCCCTGAAAATGAAATACGAAGGTAATACTGGAAAACAACAAAATATTAGTAATAAAAAAGAAAAAGAAATATAGAAGAAAATAATAAAATTAAAGTATATGTTATGGGGTGTCTCCCATGAGCGCTAAGTTTTATGTCTTCAGCTCTACGCTACCCCACTCTCATTGCAGGCCTCATTGTGGTGCTGAAGATGAGGCTCCATACTCAGTGGCCTCAGTGCTAGTCTTTTGGCAAGGAATACTTAAAGTCCACCACATGTGGCTCAAGCAACTTCTCAAAGTATGGTTGCCATGATTTTTTAATAAATCTCTGTGACTTATCAACAACATTAACGGTATGGGGATAAACTGAAGAATCATCGAACTCAAAATTATGAGGAGGGAATTCCAAAGAGTTAGAATTATCTTTAATGTGCTCATCCTTCAAATTAAGCTTATCAATCATATAAGTGTCGAAACACTCATCCTCTTCATGTGGCTGTTTTGAGACTCGAAAAACATTTACCTCTAAAGTCCTATTTCCAAACGATAATGTCATTAGGCCATTCCTACAATTAATGAGGGCATTAGCAGTGACAAGGAATGGTCTTCCAAGTATCAAAGGAATTTTTGACTCCGTATTCACAATAGAAACGGTATCTAAAACCAAAAAGTCAACATGATAATAGAAATTATTAATTTGCAACAAAACATCTTCCATAATACCTCTTGGTTTTCTTACCGATCGATCCACTAACTAAAGTACCACGGAGGTTGGTTTGATCTCACCTAGACTGAGCTACAAATACATGGAGAATGGCATGAGGTTCACACTAGCACCCAAATCTAGTAATGCTTGGCCGTAAGATTTGTTTCCAATTTGGCAAGCCACCGTTAGACAACCTGAATCTTTATATTTGGGCAGTGTTTTATTGTCAATTACTGCACTTGCTTGCTCCGTTAAGAGTGCTATCTTCTTCACATTTTGCCTCCTCTTGAGTGTGCATAGATCCTTGATGACTTTAGCATAGTTGGGAACCTATTTTATGACATGAAGAAGATGGAGGTTAATTTAAACATGATGAAGTTGTTCAAGAATCTCACCTTTTAATACTGAATTTCTCTCATTAGGTTTAAGAAGAGCTTGAGGGAAAGGCACCGGTGGACAATAATCATCATGGGCCTCTTGTTCTTTGGGGGCTTCATCCTTGTTTCTCACGGTATTAGGAATCAAGTGTGATGGTAGAGTGGGTCTATCAATTTTCTTACCACTGCGGGTGATTATGGAATTAACCTCTCTAACATTTTGATTCGTAGGTTCGGAGGTTTGTACCATATGTTGTTCCCTTGGATTAGGTTGTGGCTGTGAAGGAAAACGACATTGCTCTTGAACCGTCAATAAATTAGTCAACTTTGTGAGTTGACTCTTTATCACCTTTTATTCCTCTTTGATCGCTTGTTGCTCCTCTAGCAACCATTGATTTATCTTGCCTTGCTCTTCCACACTCTTGGCATGTACCTGCATAAATGATTTAAACATATCTTCCAAAGGTAAAGATTATTGAGGTGCATTAAATGAGGTTGCTTTCGGTTGCCATTGGGTACTAGATTGGGCAGGAGGTTGCATATCAGATCTCCAACTAAAATTAGGGTGATTCTTCCAACCGGGATTGTAGGAGTTAGAGTAGGGTAGGTCTGACTTCTTACAGGGTATACCTAAAGCATTACACTCTCTCTTCATCTCAAAATAAGCTGGACAATCCTTAGGTAAATGATCTACCCCATTACACATAAAGCAAGGTTCATGGGACTCTACCCTAGCAACTGGTTCGGAGGTTCTAGAATCCTTGGTTTTTAAGGCTTCAATTTCCTTAGTTAGGGCCTCTAAACGGGCTTTAAGGCTGTCCTCTTCCTTAAGTTGATAAATCCCAGCGGGTTGATTTCTCCTAGTGCCTTCCATGGCATTTGGCCCTGTCTAAGTGTGGACTTTTTCCAATAGGTCATCTAAGAAATCTATGGCTTGGTCGGGATCTTTTTGAAGAAAATCTCCATTGCACATCATTTCTATGAACTGTCTCTCGCTACTTAGAAGTCTATTATAGAAATAGCTAACTACCCACCAATTCTCATAACCATGGTGTGGACAAGAATTCAAAAGGTCCTTGAAACATTCCCAAACTTGATATAAGGTTTCACTCTCCTTTTGTGCAAAGTTTGAGATTTGTCTCTTGAGGTTGTTGGTCTTATAGGTTGGGAAGTGCTTTTGGAAGAAAACTCGGGTCATCTCATCCCAACTACCTATGGACCTAGGCCTTAACGAGTTCGGCCAAACCTTGGCCTTTTCCTAAAGTGGAAAAGGGAAAAACCTAAGTTTGACGGTGTCTACAATATTAGCCCTACTTTGAAAGGTTGTTACTATTTCCTCAAATTCCCTAATATGGATATAGGGGTTTTCATTCTCAAACCCATGGAAGGTTGGTAGCAATTGGATCATGCCCAGCTTAAACTCAGGTTGTTGAACATTAGGGGGAACATGATACAGGATGGTGTGGCCGTTCGGCTAGGATGCAAATAGTCTTTAAGTGTCCTAGCAACATTCCCATTGTTATTTTCGACCATGTTAACAAAATCTTCTAAATTCTCACTTGGGTGTACACTATGGTTTGATCTAGGCGAAGTTTCACTAACAGACGTGAAAGGAGAGGGTAACTCTATTTCAGGTCTTTTAATGAATCTATCTCGCGAATCTCTCAGTCTAAGCATACACCAAAGGGATTAGAGGGAAACAAATAAAACAGAAAAGAAAAAATTAGAAAATTAAAACAAAGAGCAAAGAACGATATTACCGTCTTCTCTCAACGTTGACAATCTTCTTTGTACTTAAGCGCGTTTCCCCGGCAATGGCGCCAAAATTTGATTGCGCTCAAACTAATACGTGGTTATTGTGTATAGTTGAGGTGTCGATCCCATGAGGAATGTTTGGCTGATTTATTTTGAACGTATTACTTATAATTAACTGGCCATTAATTAGATGATCTTGATATTGTGATTTGCTGTCGAAAGAAGGAATTACATGATAGAACTTAGATATTTCAGTATAGGTAAATATAAGAATCGAAAGACTTATATGAACTTATATAGTCTAAAAAAAGTCACTGGTCATAATGCTTTCTTATTTTATTAATTTGCATTCTCTTGTGTAGAACGATGAACAAGAATATTTTCATTTGACTATCGAAAGAAGCTTTTAGATAAGTTGGAGATTTCGCTAACAAACAGAGAGGATTAATTTTAATTAGTTAGATGAGTTAAGCATAGTGATTAATTAAATAAAATCGGTTTCCTAGAAATTCTTTCTTTTATTAATTTGATATTCGAAAAACAACCTTCTTTTCCTTTGATTATTTCCTTTAAATTGATTTTATTTCATATTGCAATTACAAACAACAAAAAGAGATTTTTCTAAATAAAATCGATATTAGTATAATTTCGATACTTGTCAGAAATAAAGTTACCAATCCCTGAGGACGATACTCTTCATATCACTTTACTATAAAACTACGATACTGTGTACTTGTAGTTTTGCACCGATCTGAAAGAACAAAAGTTATCTCATTTTTCAAAGTCAAATATGTGGTATCTTAAACACGAACAAGGTCAAAGAACCGTTCTTGTACATAACCATGTTTGTCCACAAATCTTAGAACAATAGTCATATGTTCTTTTTTTGATTCATCTTGAGCTTCATCTATGATAATGCAATATTTTGCATCACCAATTTCCTCACGGATTGTGGTACATATCTTTTTGGTAAAGATGTGCAGTATCTTTTTTTGGCTACTAGGTGAAATATATTGAGCATTACCAGGAGCATTCACTATGACAACTTTAGCAACATTTGGATTAGATGATTCCAAAAGCTTAACTAGTTCAACAAAATTACCTCAATTTGATGATTTAGAGCTTTCATCATTACCTTTAAAGGCACAAGCTTGAAGTGTGAGCCATCGAACTGCATCTATCGAGGTCTTAAGTATAGCTTAAGAGCTCTATTTGTTGAAAACATTCTCAATATGTTGAGATTGAGCTATCAAAGCATCACAAGATTGCACAACAATATTATGTGTCGAATTAGGACAAGTTACCACATGGCCTAGAAAAGCACAATATTTTCCATCATTGACTTTCTTTCAACTCAAAAATTATTTTTCAGTGGATGCTTTTGAATGAAAATTATCACTTGGTTTGTCACCGAACACATAATAAGGTAAACAAAATGCAGCATCCTTGCTAGGCGAGTATTCCAACGAACTTAGGAACCGCCAAAACTAAGAAGCAGAAAAATCGAAAGGACGCTTCTTCGAATTATCTGAGATTGGGTATTTCTCAAGGTGAGGTTGAAACGGTCCAAATTTGATATAAGCTATTTGAATTTCATCACATTAATTAATAGGATACTTTGAAAATGGATGACATCCTTAAAGACTTGCAAGGACGTTGCTCGGAAGGTAAAAGATTGAATAGCAGTAGATGGGGATGGAGACAGTGCACTAGCTTCAAGAGCTTGAGTAACATTTCTTTTAAAAAAGCACCAATGGTAGTTGGCTTGCCCATTAAATATTTGCTATAAAATACATTCACCTAATAAATCAAAATATAAGGCAATGATAAATTAATAAAAAAATTAAAGTACTTTACCTTTTGATACTGTATGTTCTCTCCTTAATATTTTCAAGTTTTAAGATCCCTAATAGGCTAATATAATATAATTTAACTTTTCTATAAAAAAAAATAAATTATTCCTAAGATTTTTTAATTATAAAAATATAACTAATGTAATGTTATCTTAAATCAAAAAAGTATCATCAACAATCATAACAATGAAATTCTCAATATTATTTTGTCAATAAATAAAAACATTTAACAATGAGTATAAAATAACTTATCTTTATCGTAAAAATATATAAGTTATTAGGGGGAAAAACCTGAGGCAAAAGATAAATTTCTTGATCTCCTCAAGTATTTAAATAGCAGCGACAACTATGAAAAAATCATTGCAATAGAATAATATCTCAGAAAAAAAATTAAAGAAACAATTATTAAACCAATAAAAAAATCGTATTAATAACATTACCTGATCAGTTTAATAACAAAAAGAAAATGAAGTTGGCAATACTGTAGAGTTGTTGCTGTCTTTTAGATTTGTGGTAGTCGTCGTTTACTTTTCAGAAGAGACTGAATAAGGTGGAGAGTGGAGGACTAAGAGTTAAAAAAGAGCCTTGAACTTGAGTATAATAAAGTAGCAACTAAGGTTATGTTTGGCAATAATTTTGAAAAATGAACGAAAATTGAATATATAAATAGTTTTTAAAAGTAATGTTTTAAAAATCAATTTTTAAAAATTATTTTTAAAACTTCAAATTAGTGTTCTTTGACATAATTTTATAAAAATATTCATAAAATCAGTGTTCATTTTTCTATTTCATTCTTCGTCCATGATGTATAAAAAATATTTAAATTTTGAAAATAAAATAATATTAATTATTTAAAATATTTAATAAATATGAAGAATAAAATTAATATAGATTTTAAATTTAAACGCAAAACTAAAAATAATTACAATGTATATCAAAACAGTTTTCAAAATAAGATTATCCAAACAACATTTCATTATTTTCTGTTTTAAAAACATTTTTCGAGTTACAGTTATCCAAACATGTTTTCTTCAAAAAAATGTTTTCAGTTTTTATTTTTGAAAATAAAACTGTTACCCAAATATGCTGAAAGATTCTGAGAGTTAAAAGAAAATCCTCGTTTTTTTATTTGTTACCTTGTTTTGTTTTGTTATTATGTTTTAATCTTGGAAAATATATATATATATATATATATATATAAAAGATTAAAAGGAAAATTAACAAGAAAATTCTTATTCGAAACCAACATTTTCACTTAATTTGTTAAATTGTATTTTCTTTTTCTCTAGTTTTTCTTTAGACATCTAAACGAAATAAATAAAGATGTTTCCGTTTTGTTCAAATTTTTCCTCTCTTTTTTTCAATTTTCTCAAAACCCAAACATACAACATACATGTAAAAAATACATTATACTTTTATGATATGTTCAATAGGAGAGAAAAAGTTTTTTAAAAAAAAATAGAAGGAAAGAAAATTAAAAAGATAGAAAAGTAAGAAGATTAATTTTTTTCTTTCACGTGCTTAGTAAAAAAAATGAAAAATTAAGAGAAAAGAAAATAATTTTCTTTTACCATCTTTAAATAGAATGGAAATGTGAAGAAAGAAAACACAAATAATATTAATTTTGTTATTATATTATTTTTAATATTAATATAATAATTAATTATTAAATTGACAATCTCGCCCTTTTCTCTCGTATTCAAGTCAATGTTAAACGTGGCTATAATTTGGGCTTTAGTCCAAACCCATGAAATCTTGAAAAGATCAAAAAAAGAAAAAACCCAGTATTTTGTTGCAGTTGCCATGCCACTTCATCTCATGCGCAGGTTGTAGGTTTTGCTTAATGTAGTAATAAAATACAGCAATTAAGTGTGGTGGCTATAGTAATCTTAGAAGAACACGCCAAACCAAGAAAAGCAAGTGGTAAAGTCATTGTTTATACAATGGCAGTATGTTTCTGGGTGTAAAAAGGAAAAGGCTAGTGGCGGTTGGTAGAGTCTTGGCTATAAAAAAGGATAATTTATTCTCTTTTCAGCAATAATGAGAACATGAAAAGGTATGAGGACCAGCGCTACATTGACTAAGTAGTTGGTATTTTTCTTTATTCATATACGCCAACGTGTTTTCTTAATTAAATTTAAGATAATTAAGATTTGAGTTTAGAGAGTTTTATTTTTTTTAATTTATACTTTAATTTGATTACAGTGAAATTTTTTTTACCATCAACTATAGACGTAGGAGTTTTAGTTTCAAATCACATAAATTCTTTTTGTCTATTTATTTTCGGTTTGCTTTATTCTTAACAAACTGGTATCAGAACTATTATTGAGATCGATTTGGGCGTAATGTCTTCTACCACTTCGTACAAGATTTAGAAGTTTGATGAACTCAACGGTTTCAATCTTTGGCAAGTAAAATGCAAGCCATATTAACCTAAAAGGGTTTGAAAAAGACACTGGTGGGAAAAGAGAAAATACCTAGTACAATGACAAATGAATAAAAGCTGAATATGGATGAGAAGGTCTTGAGTGTGATTCAGTTGTGTTTGTCAGATGGAGTTTTGTGTGAAGTTCTTATAGATAAAATCGTTGGCGGTTTATGGTGTAAGTTAAAGTCTTTGTACATGACGAAATCTCTCATCAACAAATTGTTATTGAAACATCAATTATATTTTTTGTGTATGACAAAAGGTACGTCAGTAAAATCCGATGTTGATGAATTTAATTATATTATTACTGATTTGAATTCAATGGAAGTTAAATTAGATGATGAGAATCAGGTTCTACTATTGTTGTGTTCTTTACCACCCTCGTTTAAACACTTTAAAGAAACCTTTATGTTTAGTAGAGATACAATTTCTTTAGAAAATGTTAAAGTTTATTTATTTTCTAAAGAATTACTTGAGTGACAAATGTCTGAGACTAATTATGAGAAACAGAGTCAAGGTGATACCATAGTCTCTATAGATTCTAAAAGTAGATCTAAAGAAAGAGGTTTAGATAACAATAGCCATAAATTATTATCTAAGTCCTAAAATAAGAATGTGACTTGTCATTACAGTAAGAAAAATGTAAATTTCAAGTCTGAAAATTTTCAATTAGAATCAAGGTCAAAATCGAGTCAGAATCAGAATTATGATCGGAAAGAAAAATAACCTAAAGCCAATGTTAGTGAAGAAGACTTTGATGGTTATGATCATTTTCTTCCGGCAATTGGTAATGTGTTCTTTATGTTTGATTAGATTATAAATTCAGCTTGTTCTTATCATAATTGCTAAAATAATGATTGATTTTCAGAATATGAACCTTATAACGAAGTTATCTTGCTGGGTAATTATGTAGCTAAAAAAATTACTAGTATATGAACTATTTATATTAGAATGCATGATGGTGTGATAAGGACTTTGATAGAAGTTAGACATATTCTTACCTTCAAGAAAAAAATTAACTTCCTTAAGTACTCATGATGTTAAAAGGTAAAAGTATTCATCTGAAAGTAATGTAATGAAAGTCATCAGAGGTGCTCTGGTTGTCATGAAAGTAAAGATAAAGTCACCAAACTAGTATATTCTACAGGGTACAATTGTTACTAGTTCAACGACTGCTTCCACTATGTTAGATTCCGAGTTACAAAATTGTGACATATGATATTGGGTCACATGAGTGAAAAAGGACTAACCTTGTTGAGCAAAAGAGTTTTCCTATGTGAACAAAATACAAGTAAAATAGAATTTTGTAAGCATTGTGTTTTTGAAAAACATAAGAGATTTAGTTTCAGTACAATGATTCACAGATCCAAAGGTACTATAGATTATCTTCACTCCAATCTTTGGGGGCCCTTGTGTGTTCTATATAAGGGTGGTACTCGGTATATTATTATCTTTATTGATGACTACTTAAGAAAAACTTGGGCGTTTATGCTGAAGACCAAACATAAGACATTCAAGCATTTTAAGCAGTGAAGAACCATGATTGAGAAGAAAACGGAGAAGTATATTAAAAGGCTGATAACAGATAATGGATCAGAATTTTGCTCAAATGAGTTTGATGGCTATTGTAAAGATAAAGGGTATTGTTAGACACAAGACAGTCAGAGGTACAACACAATATAATGAGGTTGTTGAGTGAATGAACAAAACTTTTTTAGAGAGAGCTTGTCGATGCTCTTAAATACTAGTTTCACTGAAGAATTTTGGGCATAAGCAACATCTACTGCATGTTATTTGGTGAATCGATCTCTTGCTTCAGCTATAGAGTTCAAAACCCCACATGAAGTATGGTCTAGTAACCCTCGTGATTATTCTATAGTAAAAAATTATGGATGTCCCACATACGCATATGTTAATGATGAAAAATCAGAGTCTATAGCTAAAAAGTGCAATTTTCTTGGTTTTGTTGATAGTTTGAAAGGATATAGATTGTAGTGTCTTGATCCTAAGTCACTTAAATTTCTCATTAGTTGAAATGTTATTTTTAATTAATCTGTTATACTTAACTCGAAGAAAGAGAAGTTTGTTGCTGGTGATCCTGATCAAGTTAAGAGTAACATACAACTGGTGGAGTTGAAAAGTTCTGATTCATGTCCTATGCAGAACACTTTTACACAACTTATTTTTGAACAGTGTGAGAATTAGGGTGAAGAGTAGACTCAACAGCCTCAAGATAAACCTTACGACATTGTCAAACATAGATTGAGATAAGAGACTAGACTATCGTTAAGGTATAGTAATATTGTTTTGTCTTGTAATACTAATGTAGTTGTTTATGCTTTGTCAATTGCACAAGAAACTAGTAATATAGGTGAACCAATCACATATACAAAAGCCATTGCTTATGTTGATTCTTCAAAGTGGTTAGTAGCTATGCATGAAGAGATAAAGTCTCTTGAGAAGAATCAAACTTGAAAATTGATAAAACCACCAATGAGTAAAAGGATAGTTAGGTGCAAATGAGTATTCAAAAATAAGAAAGGTATCACATGGATTGAAAATGCAAGGCATAAAGCATGTTTGGTTGCTAAGGGGTATAGTCAGGTTGCATGAGTTGATTTTAATGACGTTTTCTCTCCGATTGTGAAGTATAGTTCTATTCGTGTTATTCTATCATTGGTTATTATGCAAAATTTGGAATTATAACAACTTTTTATTAAAAATATTCTTGGTATGGAGATCAGAAAAGAAAGAAGTTCAAGTTTGTTATATCTGACACAAGAAAAGTACATTGAGAAAGTTTTGGAGTGTTTTGGCATGAAGAATGCCAAACCCTTTAAGTATTCCTTTTGCTGCTCATATCAGACTTTCAACTGCTTTGTCTTTACAAATAGATGAAGACAAAGAGTACATGTCACGTGTTCCCTATTCTAGTGCTATTGGGAGTCATATATATGTCATAGTTTGCACCCATTCAGATATTACATAGGCTGTCAGTGTGGTTAGCAAGAATATGGGCAATCCAGTGAAAGAGCATTAGAGAGTTATTAAGTTGATACTTCATTATCTTAGAGGTACTTAGGATGTATGTTTAAAGTTTGGAAGCCACAAGAGCAACGTAGTTAGTTATGTTGATTAAGACTTTGCAAGAATTCTTGACAAAAAAAGATTTACTATAAGTTATGTATTTACTCTTGGTGGATGCACTGTTAGTTGAAAAGCTACTCTACCATAAATTTTTGCTCTATCGACTATAGAGACGGAGTATATAGCTATAACATAAGCTATTAATGAAGCTATTTGATTGAAAGTGTTGTTTAGTAAATTGTGTTGGGTTCATGATGCTATCGTTGTGATAGTCAAAGTGCCATCAACTTAATTAAGGATTAGATGTTTCATATGAGAACGGAGTATATTGATGTTCGTTATCACTTTGTTCTAGATAGTGTTGATAGCGGTGAGGTTGTTGTGAAGAAAATTAGGATAATGTGTAATTCGGTAGACACTTCCAATATCCAAATTCAAGCATTGCTTGGACTTGATTGATGTTACTTACAATATTTGAATTATATCTGGTTGGAGCATTTGTGAAGAAAATGAAAAATATTTTACTATTTATAAAAATTCAAGTAAAGATGAAGATTTGTCAAATTACACTAAAATTTAGACTTTATTCAAAATCCATGAAATCTTGAAAACAATCAAAGAAAGAGAAAAAAAAAACATTATTTTGTTATAATGACCACGCTACTTCATCTCATGCCCAGGTTGTAGGTTTTGTTTAATGTTATAATAAAATAAAACAATTAGGTGTGGTGGCTATAATAGTCTTAGAAGGACACACAAAACCAAGAAAAGCAAGTGGTCACGTCATTGTCTATAAATGGCAGTAGGGTTGGGGGTGTAAAAAGGAAAAGGCTAATGGCGGTTGGGAGGACTTGTAGTCCAAGACAAATTAGATGAGTATTACTCTTCTCAGACAATGGTTTTAAAATGGGAGGATTTATTCTCTTTTCAGAAGTAGAGAGAACGTGAAAAAGCAAGAGGAACAGCGCGATAGAGACTAACCAATTGGTATTTTTTTTTTTTTTTTTTTAAAGATGTTGTATTTTTTTAATTATTTTTGTGGTAATTTAAAATTATGTTGGGATTTAAGTCAGAGAGTTTTATCTTGATTTGTACTTTAATCTTATTACAGTGAAATTTATCTTATTATCGTTCGTGAACATAGAAGTTTTAGTTCCGTACCACATAAATTCTCCGTATCTGTTTATTTTCCTTCTGCTTTATTCTTAAAAATTTCTTTAATCTTTCTAATTTTAGAGAATTATAATTTGTATATACAAATAAAAAAATATGAATTCTTTTGATTTTTTTCCTATCTTACTAAATATGAAAAAAGTTCATTATACACACTTTTTTTTCTCATTTTTTTTCTCATATTAAACACACCTTAAGGATTTAACAGGAGCCTTCATGTATAATTGCAAACTTATATTGTTGTATGACGAAGAGGTTGCCATCAGGGGCGGAGCTACACTCGGGCAGAGAAGGGGTTTACGGTTAAGCCGGGCTCAATTTTCTTTTTAAAACTTAATAATTAGTATAGAGTGTCCAAGCCTCTTAAGTCTCAAGTCTCAACCCAACTCTAATATCTCTTTTTCAACATAGTGCATCGATCTCTTCCTTTCTGTTTTCGCTTTCACCAAAATTACGGCACCGACAACGACGGCAACATAAGATCAACCACCGTGGCACCGACGATTGTAAGTTTTCTCTCTTTTCTTCTTTCTTCTTCGGTTTTTCTTGTTTTTCCCATGATTCAAATTTTCTAGGTCTTTTGTTTGTGGTATTTTGGTGATTAGAGAGTTAGAATAACAAAAGAAATGAAGTCTGGCTCAATTGATTCCCAGTTGTTCTTGTATATTCATATATATAGATGAGTACAGAGTAGTTTAAATTCCATTATCTAGATATTTACAAGTATTCAAATATTTAAACATCTACTAACAGAATACAAATCTGTAGTGATTCACTAGATAACTATAGCAACAACTAGATAACAACTGTAACAAATTTATCTTGATGAGATGCTGATTTATCGGAGCTGATATGTCTAACATCTCTCTTCAAGGTGATGGGAAGATCTCGAACCATCAGCTTGTCATGAAGGAGCAAAAATCTAGCTGAAGTGAGACCCTTTGTAAAAATGTCTGAAGGTTGAGCTGCTGTTGAGATGTAACATGCTTGTATATCTTTGTTAAATATCTTCTCCCTAATAAAATGATAGTCTACCTCGATATGTTTGGTACGAGCATGACATACTGGATTAGAAGATAGAGCCAAATCACCAAGATTATCTACCCATAGGCAGGGAGCATTGGTTAGTGGCATGTGCAGTTCTTGAAAGAGTATGCGAAGTCAATAGAGTTCAGCCACAGTGAATTCCACAGACCTGTATTCCGCTTCTGTGCTTGATCGTGCTACAACTGGTTGCTTCTTGGTTGACCAAGAAATAAGGCAGGGACCAAGATATATACAATAGCTCGATGTGGACTTCTTGTCATCAGGAGACCCTGCCCAATCAGAATCACAAAAACCATTAAGTTGCAAGGAGCCCTTGCTAAAGTTGAGACTAAACTGTAAGGTGCCCTTTAGATACCGCAACACTCTCTTAGCTGCTACTAGATGGTCAGTGGTTGGGCAATGAAAGAATTACATAGCTGGTTCACACTGAAGGATATATCAGGTCTGGTAAGAGTGAGATATTGTAAAGCTCTAACCAAAGTTCTATATTCAGTAGGATCATTGAGGGGATCCCCTGAAAATTTAGAAAGTTTTGAACCTGAAGTAAAAGAGGTGGAAGCTAGTTTAGCACCAGCCATCCTTGTGCGATTCAATAGATCAGTAGCATACTTTCCTTGACTGAGATGGAGACCTTCTGATGTTTTGGTGACCTAAATTCCTAGAAAATAAGAGAGAGGACCAAGGTCTTTGACAGCAAACTCAGCACTAAGTTGAGTAATAAGATGATCAATGGAAAAAGAGAAATTACTTGCAACTATGATGTCATCAACATAAATAAGCACATAAACAGAAATGTGATTCAAATGGAATGTAAAAAGGATGTATCAATTGTGGAGCCATTGAATCCAAGAGCAAGTAAGGCTTGTGACAATCTCAAAAACCTCTAGGAGCTTGTTTAAGTCCATAGATGAACTTATGTAATCTGCACACATGATCAGAGAGATGAGGAACCTCAAACCCGTTAGGTTGCTCCATGTAAACCTCATCTTCAAGAAAACCATGTAAAAAGGCATTAGAGATGTCAAGTTGCTTGATAAACCAGTCATGATGAACAACTAATGCTAGGCTAAATGTCTTATTAAAGTCCACCCCATCAATTTGATTAAATCCTTTAGCCACTAATCTGGCCTTGTAATGATCAATACTCCCATCTGATTTTTGTTTGAGCTTAAACACCCACTTATTCCTGACAACTTGCTTATGGCAAGGTCGTGGACATAAAGTCCAAGTTTTGTTGGCTATGAGGGCATTGTATTCAGCCTGCATAGCATCAAGCCAATGCTGGTTCTTCACTGCTTCTTTATAGGTTTAGGGTTCAGAAGGTAAAGTGATGGTAGAGAGGGCTTGGAGAGGATATTTGGTGGAGTAGTAGAGATGGTAGTCGAGAAATTGTTTAGGTTTGGAGGAATTGGTCATGGAATGTGTAACGATTTGAGTGGAGGAGGAGGCAGGCAAATTTATAGTGGTTAGAGGAGTGGAATTAGGTGAAAGAAGTTGGAGATCAGGTGAGGAAAAAACAGGTGGGGTTTCAGAGATAAGATCATTATAAAAAGCATGTTGTGTTGCTGAGAGGGGAGCATTATGTGAAGTAGGTGGGCTTGTGTCATTGGAAAAACTAGGCTCAGGTGAGACAGATGAGGGTGATGTATCAAGGGAAGAGGTTGTGACAGTGAATGTAGGAGGTGTAATAATAGGAAAAGAAGAAATTGAATTATGAGGCAAGGGATCAGAGGGAGAACCTGATTGTGAGGCACTGACAGAGGAAGAAAAAACATCCTGCAAGGGTGAGGAAGCAACAGTTGGAGCCCATGTATCAGAAGCAGGAAAGTTCACTTCATCAAAGATGACATATCTGGAGATGCAGACTTTCTGAGAAGTTAAATCCAAGCATCGATATCCCTTTTGATTTGAGCTATACCCGAGAAAAACACACTTGGTGCTTCTAAATGCTAATTTTTGGGGTTGATAAGGTCTAAACAAAGGGTAACATGCACAACCAAATGTCTTTAGGAATGAGTAATCTGGTAGTTTGTTAAATAAGGTGAAGAATGACTGATTGTTAAGGACAGGTGTAGGAAGCCTATTGATGACATATATGGCAGTGAGAAAAGCATCAACCTAGTAACATAATGGAAGATGAGACTGAGCTAAGAGTGATAAACCTGTGTCAGTAATATGCCTATGTTCTCTCTGAAATTCCATATTGCTCAGAAGTATGAGGACAAGTGAGCTTACGTAAAATTCCATTGGTAGAGAGGAAATTTTTGAAAGCAGTGGAGAGGTATTCTCCACCATTGTCAATCATTATTTGTTTGATCTTTACAGATAATTGAGTTTCATCCAGTTGTTTAAACTTAAGAAAACAAAAGAATACTTCATATTTGAATTGCAGGAAACAACCAGGTAAATATGAAAAAATCATCAATGAATATAACATAGAGGCTACATCCACTTACAGAAGCAACTAGAAAGATCCAAATATCTGAGTGTATTAACTCTAGAGGATGTGTAGATCTGTTATTGGACTCGGGAAAGGGAAGTTTGTGACTCTTAGCAACTTGATAGGACTCACACAAATTATTCTGTTTTATAGGACCAGAAATAGGAAGCAAAGCATCACGAATGACCCTAGCAACTGTGGACTCAAAGGCATGAGCTAATCTGGAATGCCAAATATTTATTGGAGCTTTGACACCTTGTAAAGCAGTGAAAGAGGAAATGGGAGCAGCTTTAAGATTAGATTTCTTGAGTTTCAGCTGCTTGAGATACATGGGATACAGTCCAGCTTCACTCTGCCCTTGAAGAAGATTTCCTTGGTCTGTAGGTCCTTCACAAAGAAATGAGATGATGTGAGCACAAAGTAACAGTTATTGTCATTGCAAAATTTCTAGATCGATAAAAGATTAGAAGATGCATTAAGGCAATGTAAGATATTGTGTAAAAGAAACTTTTTTTTGGAGTTAAGAAGCATAGAAGAACCAATGTTGGTGATGAGTAGGCGTCCTCCATGATAGACGCTTAAATATACATATTTAAGCCCCCTTATTTACACTTGTTAGATCTTTTATTACGTTAATTTGGTATCTTTTACTCCATTTGTGTGTTTTACATGTTTTTATAGGGACTTGGAGAAAAAGAAGCAGTTTTGGAACTTTAAGGAAGAAATCTAGAAGCCCTGGAGCACTTTCTGGACAAAGTGCGATCGAGCGCACATGCTGTGCGATCGAGCGCACACTTGTAGGATCGAGCGCAAGGACACATGCGATCGAGCGCAAGGACACATGCGATCGAGCGCAAATGTACAGGCGTGAATAGTAAACTGCAGAACCCTATTTTGGAAATAACTCTATTTTGGAAATAAAGGAGTTTTGTGTTTTAGGAAAGTTTAGAAACTCATGAGTCTATTAGGACTTCTCAAAGACCTATAAATACACTTGTAAACTCACACACAAAAAGACACCTAGACCTTAAACCTTAGATAGAAAACACTTTTCTCTTTTGCTTTAGCTTGGAGAAGGAGACCGTGGAGCAGAATTGACGCCTCTTCTCTCGGGTTTCTTCTTTCCTTTTTATTTTATTATGTGTAATTAAATTCTTAGTAGGGCTTGGTTGAAGCCCTAATTATGTTTACTCAATAAATTTAGTATTGGCGCCTTTGCGATATTTATGTTGTGTTGCTTAAACTTGATTAATACCTGCTTTTATTTAAATTCCTCATATGTATATGTCTGATCAATATGTGCATGTGGTATGGACTTGTTAGTTAGATCAATTTGGATGACCGAGTCCTGGGTCTAACATTAGTAACAAGGGATATCTTATCCGGATACCCGGGTTAATCAACATGGGAAACCGGGAGTAGATACCATGCCCTAGGTCTCATGTGGTTGTCGATTTCCATAGTACTTATGTTTTCTTAAGGAACAACTCAAGCAGATACCATGCTGAATCCCTTAAGGAAGAAAAGAGTTAGAGTAGATACCATGCCTAACTCGTTGCTTAGGGAAATCAATAGCTTAAGGAGTAGATACCATGCCCTTAGGTTGGCGACCAGTAGGTATACATGGCATGAATAAAGCATTGGCATACTATTATATTGTGGTAGCATAATTAGTGGTGGATATCAAGTCCCTACGCCTTTATCCTTAGTATTTTATCTTTATTATTTCTCAACACTTTTATTATTTCTATCTTTTTATATTGCGAATATAATTCTAAACTGAACTTTACCAATCCCTGTGGAGATGATCTTGCATTCGCACACTATACTACACTGTTGACCTTGTGCACTTGCAAGTAAAACAAGTACGATTATTCACCTATTTATTTAGGTATATTATCGCACAACAAGTTTTTGGCGCCGTTGCCGGGGATTGTGCTAAATTTCTTTTTGGAATTATTTTCGTTAGTTTTTTTTATTATTATCATTTTAATTTATTCTATTTGATTATGTTCTGTTTTATTTTTTATTTTTATCAAAAATCAGATTTATTCCTTCTTTTTCTGTTTTTGTTTAGGTGTGCAGAGGAGGAGTTTCTGTCCTCATTGCGATCGAGCGCACTACTTGGTGCGATCGATCGCAAGCTCAGTGCGATCGAGCGCAGTTCAGGGTGCGCTCGAGCGCAAAAGGTCCAGAGAGTACCCGAGCAGCAGTACTAAAACTGCTGCACTGAAGCTTTTCAACTAATTCATTCAAAGGGAGAAGCACCAATGACAGAAGCTCAATATACTTGTCTAGATGCTATGGAGAGGAAGCTAGATATGCTCATTTATGCCATGACTAGTCAAAACATATCACCTAGTCCGCGAGGCAAACCACTCCAGGTATGTGCTATATGTTCTCGTTTTGATCACACTACTAACACTTGCCTTTTGTATTCATATGCAGATCAAGAGCAAGCAAATTATGAGGGACTGCACAATGCATATACAAATGCCTACAATCCTGGATGGAAGCACCACCCCAACCTCTCATGGAGCAACAATCAAAGCAACTTGAACCTTCAAGGGAAACAAGGGAACTGTCATAAAGCAGCCCAACCAGTTCCAGAACCCAAGAAGGATGATCTAGAAAGTCTTGTAAAACAATTGGCCACTCAGCAACAACAACTAACGGCAACATTGATAACTTCACAAGATCAGCAAAGACAAACAATTGTAAAGCATGAGCAAACCATCCAAAGGCTGGAAGTACAAATGGGGCAAATGGCTAAGGAGTTAAGTGGAAGACAGCAAGGAGAACTTCCTGCACAAACACTACCACATCCAAGAGGACATCAGCAACTAAATGCCGTGACAACTCTAACAAATGGTAAGATCATTGAAACTGATGAGCCTACACAAGCATCCACATCCAAGGTAAGTGAGATGGAGAAGGTAAATAGTGAGAAGGTTGAACTCAAAAGATATAATGCATTAAAATTACCCCTAGATAATATAAAATGTTTTAATGTATGCATGACGCAAAGTGTTGTTGAGGAAGCTTTTCAGGTCCATCACGTTGATCCAATAGAACCTGCTCTTAACTATAGTGTCCCAAGATCGGATATTGAGCCCAAATGCAAGGATGTTACTGATGACATCATTGAAACTATGCACCTTCTAAAAGCCTTTCCAAAGCCTCCAAGTAAGTACACTGATCCATTTGAAATTCTTGGGCCTACTAATACTATTCTTCCCCCTTTTATTGTACAGGCACCTAACTTGGAATTCAAGCAGTTACCCGAGCACTTATCTTATGCCTATATGGGAGAGAATAAGACACTTCCTATGCTAGCTGCTACCACTCTCAGTTTTGGGGAAAAATAAAGTTTGGTCCGGCTGAAGACGTTAAACTTAGCGCTCATGGGAGGCATCCCACAGCTTATCCTTTTATTTTTATTATTTTACGTATTTATTGTTATTACTTCTTGTTTTCCCGTATTACGTTAGTTTTTCTTTTTTAGGGACAATGTGTGCATCCGTTCAAGTTTGGGGGTGTGCTACGAGCCATGTCAGCCATCAGTTCTCCATCTCCCAGGTCAGCTCCTTCCATGCTATTCACACATTGGGGACAATGTGCAATTTAAGTTTGGGGGTATGGGGACCCATTCACACACTCACTATGTCCCACATTTTTTTGTTGTTTTGTTATTATTTTCATAGATAAATGCTTGTTCATTATGTCCAATAAACTTTTTATAATCTAAACAAAAAGTTGTGATTTGTCTTCATCAGTGAGCTTAACACTTTGAACATATAGGTCAATAAACAAGTTTTGAACCTAGATCACTGCCCTTTTGGCATTTAAGAATTCACAAGTTTAACTTGAACTATCACGAGCACATTAGCACATAGTTGTGTGGGGTATGACATGTTATTTGGATTGGTATGTTTCTTTTGCTTGACTGTGAACTAGATGACCTATTAGATTGACATTTTGGCATATAAAAATAGAAAAGATTGATTCATGCTCAAAAAGAAAAAAAATGCTCCTAATGATCAATAAAAACAAATCTTCCGCTGAGTAACTGGCCCTCTTGCCTCAGTAAGCATTGAGTGTCACGTCAAAAGGTGGAAAATCTTAAGTGATCATTAAAAAGGAATTTTTTACTGAGTAACTGGCCCTCTTGCCTCAGTAAGTATTGAGTGTCACGTCAAAAGGTGGAAAATTCTAAATGGTAGCATAAAAATCAGTTAGTTTCGTAGCCTTGTTGACTCGAGCTAGTAAGTCCTTAGGGGTGTCTTTACACCTAATGCCCTAAAACCATCTGGTTTGGGAGTCATTGGCTAAACACTCGTTACACGAGTCAACAAGAAAGCTTAAGGGAACTAACCTGGCAAAAATCTCGCAAATAAAAGACTATGCCATATTTGTTGACTCTAATAGGAAGTTTGGTGAATCTTGAGTCATCGAAACACTACCCATTTGAATATCTTGGAAACTCAATCTTTTATGTGCTAGTCACCACACACCAAAGTCAAACTTGTGATATCTTAAAATACCTAGTGAATATGATTTACGTTCAAAACTCTTATTCATTGCAGATATATGTTTACACTTGTTAAGCTTGCTCATGAATGCGCACCATTGTTTTGTGTAAAATCTAGATTTTTTATAGACACTATGAACATTGGATTTATCTATATTTCTGTTTTAGTTTTTAATTTAGTTTTGCTAAGGGACTAGCAATATGTAAGTTTGGGGGTGTGATAGACGCTTAAATATACATATTTAAACCCCCTTATTTACACTTGTTAGATCCTTTATTACGTTAATTTGGTATCTTTTACTCCATTTGTGTGTTTTACATGTTTTTATAGGGACTTGGAGAAAAAGAAGCAGTTTTGGAACTTTAAGGAAGAAATCTAGAAGCCCTGGAGCACTTTCTGGACAAAGTGCGATCGAGCGCACATGCTGTGCGATCGAGCGCACACTTGTAGGATCGAGCGCAAGGACACATGCAATCGAGCGCAAGGACACATGCGATCGAGCGCAAATGTACAGGCGTGAATAGTAAACTGCAGAACCCTATTTTGGAAATAACTCTATTTTGGAAATAAAGGAGTTTTGTGTTTTAGGAAAGTTTAGAAACTCATGAGTCTATTAGGACTTCTCAAAGACCTATAAATACACTTGTAAACTCACACACAAAAAGACACCTAGACCTTAAACCTTAGATAGAAAACACTTTTCTCTTTTGCTTTAGCTTGGAGAAGGAGACCGTGGAGCAGAATTGACGCCTCTTCTCTCGGGTTTCTTCTTTCCTTTTTATTTTATTATGTGTAATTAAATTCTTAGTAGGGCTTGGTTGAAGCCCTAATTATGTTTACTCAATAAATTTAGTATTGGCGCCTTTGCGATATTTATGTTGTGTTGCTTAAACTTGATTAATACCTGCTTTTATTTAAATTCCTCATATGTATATGTCTGATCAATATGTGCATGTGGTATGGACTTGTTAGTTAGATCAATTTGGATGACCGAGTCCTGGGTCTAACATTAGTAACAAGGGATATCTTATCCGGATACCCGGGTTAATCAACATGGGAAACCGGGAGTAGATACCATGCCCTAGGTCTCATGTGGTTGTCGATTTCCATAGTACTTATGTTTTCTTAAGGAACAACTCAAGCAGATACCATGCTGAATCCCTTAAGGAAGAAAAGAGTTAGAGTAGATACCATGCCTAACTCGTTGCTTAGGGAAATCAATAGCTTAAGGAGTAGATACCATGCCCTTAGGTTGGCGACCAGTAGGTATACATGGCATGAATAAAGCATTGGCATACTATTATATTGTGGTAGCATAATTAGTGGTGGATATCAAGTCCCTACGCCTTTATCCTTAGTATTTTATCTTTATTATTTCTCAACACTTTTATTATTTCTATCTTTTTATATTGCGAATATAATTCTAAACTGAACTTTACCAATCCCTGTGGAGATGATCTTGCATTCGCACACTATACTACACTGTTGACCTTGTGCACTTGCAAGTAAAACAAGTACGATTATTCACCTATTTATTTAGGTATATTTTCGCACAACACTCCATTGCACACTATAACTTGATCATTGCCCTGATAAGGCTGTTATTGCAGGGTCAAGTTATCCAATTCAGAAGTAATGCGGTTGTTAGCACCACTATCAAGATACCAAGGCTGTTCAACTTCTTGTGTGCCATGAGTGTAGGCTGCCATGGCTGCCAACTGAGCTGGTGGATGTCGACCTTGGTAAGAAAAATCCGTCCTGTGATAGCAATCAAGGGCCTGGTGGTTATTTTTGCCACAGATTTGGCATGGTGGGAATTTGGTGGAGGGGAAGGGGTTGCTGGATGATTATGGTTTAAGGGAGAAGTTGCAAGTGTTTGAATTGGCAGGAGATTGATTATAGTGGGAAGGCTTGCCTTGCTGAGTGGGATATTTGGGTTTCTTGCCATGGTTAAACTTTGGTTTATTTGCGAAGAAAGCAAACTGAGTTCCATCATTGGGAAGGCTCTTGTTTTGAGATTCAAGTAATTGCTCATAATTGAGCAATTTAGTTTGGAAATCATCAAAATGAAATTGGTTTGTCTCGGGTGGCAAAATTAAGAGATCTAATGGAAGGATTATAAATGGAATTAAGACCCCCGATGACATAGGAGATCAAGTCTTCCTCATCAACAGGTTTATCTGCTGCTGTGAGCTGATCAGACCAATTTTTGGTAAGGATCAAGTAATCATAGTAGGTTTTAGTGCCCTGTTGCAATGTTTGAACCTGTCTTTTAAGGTGGGAAATGCGAGATATAGACTGATGAGCAAATCTGCTAGCCAATGTATTCCAGACCATTTTGGATGTTATCAATCCATAGACTGTGGAGAGGATCTTCTCACTAAGAGTGGCATTTAACCAGGCCAAGACAATTTGATCTTTCTTCTGCCAAACCAAGTAATCTGGGTTAAGATCAGAAGTAGATTTCCCAGTGGAATCAAGAAGATATTGAGAGGGACAGATTTCTGACCCATCAACAATGCTTAGTAAGTCATGGCTTCTAAGCACAGGAATGAATTGGGTAGTCCAATTCAGATAATTGGTTCCATCTAGTTTGACAGAAACCAAAGAGGTAATGTTTGGGATAACAAAAGAGGGATTGGATGAGGCCATATAGGATCGAGTTGTGTGAGCAATTAAACTGCTCTGATACCAAGTTAGAATAACAAAAGAAATGAAGTCTGGCTCAATTGATTCCCAATTGCTCTTGTATATTCATATATATAGATGAGTACAGAGTAGTTTAAATTCCATTATCTAGATATATACAAGTATTCAAATATTTAAACATTTACTAACAGAATACAAATCTGCTATGATTCACTACAACTATAGCAATAACTATATAACAGCTGCAACAGATTTATCATGATAAGATGCTTATTTATCAGAGCTGATATGTCTAACATAGAGAAGATGTCGATGAAATTTGAGACCAAAAGTAACAGAGTGAATGGACTGAGTTTCTACAGTAAAATACCAAATATTCTGGTGGGTTCTACAGTAAAATACCAAGTATTCTGCCGAGTTTTCACAACAGTGTGATCCAGCTGTAGGACTGTCACGTGGGGACTCTCATTGATAGATTCGACGAGCAAGATGGCCCCGTTCGCGGGTCCATTTTCATAGATCGTAGTCATTATTCGTATCTGAAGGTATGTTTATATTTGCCTTGGTTTTGGGATGCAATTATGAATTCTACGGCCATTTTCAACTCTACATGATTGATCTATGGGATTATGGTTGTGTTGTTTACATGGTATGACTAAGCGTCTGAGCCGACAATGTTGGATTGTTATTGTTAAATTTTGTTAGATCTGAGATATTTTAGCCTCTTGTTTGTTTTTGTTTGCTAGCAGTGATTGAATTATTTCGAGTATAGCAAATGATGGTATTGGGATTAGTTGAGTGGAGCTCGTATTTTTATGTGCTATGGATAATGAGAATTGTAAGACTGGGAATTTAGATTTTGTTATGTAGATTTGGTAGAGGCATACATTATTATTAACTTGCTAATTTTAAAACAAGTGTGACCTTCTATCGTATTAAGCGGATCTCAAGCTTCTTAAGGAACACCTTGCATATGATCTTACTGTTTGAACTTTATACATAGGTCATAGTTATTCTGTTGTCCTGGAGACTTTAGATCTTTCTCCTTGTGGGATTATATGCCCACTTTCTTCCTCTATGTTAATAAATGTAATGATGCATGTAAATGCATATGTTTAGGTTCATTTGGACTACTCTACATGGAAGATTGTTTTCGGGGATGGGAGGAGGGACAACCTTTTGTTGTCACTTGAAATTACTATTCCGATGATGGTGGGATTTTGTAGGGGTCTCTTGTAGTGGTAGAATATCACATATTTAATTCATACAACTATTCTCCCAAGTTGAAATTCTTGGCTCTGCATCTGGTTGGGCGAAAAATTACGAAAGGGACTGTCTGTTTTTCTTTAAAATTTTCATCTGTCTTTTGTCACTAACCAACAAAATTACCGTGGTTCCTGCAGCCATTTTGTGTGTGAATATTTAGCATTGGTCATTAAGAAATGATCTTTGAGTTTGTATAGAAAACACATTTTTATCTCATCATTTTCATAAGATACAATTATATTAAAGTGTAGAGTAGCGATATTAGCACTTACATATGGTTATTGACACTATTTATTTTTCTGGTTGTTAAAACTTATAATTATACCTTTAATTAATGTTAGATATTCTTTTAATTTTTGAAATGTAAAATATTATCATTCATATATATATATATATATATATATATATATATATATATATTATGCAGAGAATTAAATTAATTCCTCGTACCAATAAAAGATATTTGTACATGATCAAAATTGACGTGATATCAGGTGCTTGAATTCAGCCAGTGATTCTTCAATTTTTTTTTATAGAAGGCCAAAGTTCAAGACAGAAATTACAAAACCAAACAAACAAACAAAAAAAAAAAGAAAAAGAAAATTAAAGCATACAAATCAAGGTGTGTCCAAAGTTCCCTTTGATCAGGTTCTTGCTTTGGTTCTTCCTTTAGTTGACTCTTATGATCACCATGCCAAGCCTGCCACCATCTTTCAGCCTGCAACTTATATTGAACAATAATCTGCATAGGGTTAAGAGACTTGTTTAATAAGACAACCATTACCAAGTTGATTAATCTGCATATTGGGTTAGTGATTCTAAATAAGTTGGTTAATAAGATAACTATTAACTTTGCAATCTTGAGAATTATTAATGTTCAAGGTAGACATATATTTCGTCAATTGATTATCTATTGTTATAAAAAAGTGAATGATGGAACTAAAGATGAAAAGTTTTGGCTGCAAAAGTAAAAAACATAAAAAATTAGGGATGAAGAAAAAGTGTTAAAAGTTTTGTATTATGGAAATTTATGAAAATAATATATGTTAATATTTTTTATTTAAGAAGTTAAAAAAATATCTAATTTTAATTTGAAGTATGACGGTAAGTTTTAGAACCTAAAAAAATAGTGTCAATAATCATTTATACAGTGTCAATAACCATTTATAAAATACTAATATCGCTATAAAATTTAAATAGTCAAAAATGATATCAAAGTCCATACCCATTACTTACGTGAATGTGTGATATTTTGAGCTAGAAGTGTACATGATTTGTGAGCTTTATGCTTTTAGCTAGCATCCTGTACTCTACAAGTCATTGAATTGTGATGCTACACTTTAATCTTGAAAGAACTTTTGGACTATGGGCCTCGTTTATGTTGATGCTAATAAAGAGATTTTAAATTTTAAAGGACATGAACACATAAGAAAAACATAAAGGAAGAAAAGTGAGTGAAAATTTGGTAGTACCATTTAGTGAATTTGGCTAGTGAAACAAGGTTTTTGAGAGAATCCACATCCAACTTTTCTTTCCTATCAAATGTTTCCTCTCATTTATATTTCCTATCAAATGTTTAGTTAAAAAAATATTTCACTCACTTTTTATTCCTCTTTCTTCCTTCCACTTTCCCTCTTACAACTTTGCCAAGCAAGCCCATTAAGCTATTCTAATTTCTGGACTTGTAATTCCTTTCAACACCTTAGACTGAAAATTAAATTAAAGAAACTCAACATACTGCCCGTTTTGAGGTGGGCTTGCCTAACTACTTATCCATTTGGGCACAACAACTGGTCTAACAGGTAAACTTTAGCAGTTCCACCGCATCAAACAGCCACATGCGAGCAGCAAGAATCCCTCAAGAGTAAAGACCTAACAAAAGGTTTCATTGGCAACTTGAACCAAACGCTGTAGTATAAGGAGTTCAAACTTTTGTTAGGACAACATTGACAAGCTACTCACAGTAGGCAGTAACAACTCAAGCCGATCCCATTCCATTTAAGTAATTGCATAGTTTGAGATCAATCGCCTTTAAGACAGTAAAGAGGCAATGCCCACGCTCACACGCATTGCAAACCAAGTTATATAACATAATTCGTCGAAGATAAACACAATCTAACAATGGCATGCATCACAACTTAATTCATGATTAACTCAAAATTACAGGAAACTCCTGTATTCCATACTACATCTAGATGATTCACTGAACCGTATTTCCAATCTCTTATAAGTCCCACCACCCAGTATCTCAACTGAATACAAGTACCCACAGAAAAAAAAAGTTTGGGATCAAATCAACACATGCAAACAAAAAAGCCCCTTTGAATATGGTAAACTAGTACCGAGTTTTAAAGCAAAAGCAAAAGATGAACAGTTAAAATAGTAGACAAGATCAGGCATTAGACACTGGAAGTTCACCACAATCAGCAATGACCACCTTCTTTCTGGGTCGGTCTCCTCTATCGGTCTCTTGCAACTCTATGAGCTTAACAACACCCATGCCTTCCAGAACTTGCCCGAATACAACGTGCCTCTGATCAAGCCATGGTGTCTATCATTTGCAAAAATTTGGAGAAACATATCAGCTTCTAGCAAGTCAAATAACTCTTTAACCAAAACATTGCTGCATTTTCACCACCTAATGAGCTCCTTACTAAAGTTATCAAAAAGAGCAAGAGGAAGAAAGAGGATTAATATTCAGCCAAACAACAAAGAAAGGACTACTTCTATTACACCATCATTCAATCACGTCTCTTTTTTTTTTAAATAAAAGAATTTATTAAACAACACCAAGAGGGTACAACTCAAAGCCAAAAGCTAATTACAAGAGATAAGCTCCACAAAATCCAAAAAGTCCTCCACATTTACGAAAAAATCCTTCTAAACCAAAAACTAAAGGTATTAAGCCATCTATCTCTAATTATTCTAAAGGCTTCTCTATACTCTCAAACGTTCTACGGTTCCTTTCAATCCACACAATCCAAAAAATAGATAGAGGAATCAACGAATATGCCTTCTTAATCTCTTTGGAGGCCCGTACTCCGCTTCAAGCCCACACTTTATCTTTAACGATACTGGCAACCATCCAAGAACCCCCCAAAATCTTATAAGCCATCTCCCAAGCTTCTAGCAAATGGGCAATCCAATAAAAGATGAAAGACGGACTCGACACAACTTTTACAAATATAACACCTATTCACAAGAATTTTCCCTTCTTTTTTTTGTAAATTAACTATAGTAAGAATCTTTTCCCTGGAGGCTTCCCACACAAAAAAGCTCACCTTCCTTTGGGCACTAGGGCACCAAATAGCTTTCCACGGAAAATTTGAAGAGCCTTTTATAAGTGTCTTCTCACCCTACTAAGAAGACACTTATAGAAAGATTCACTTTGAAGCCTTTGTGTGGGTTAGGCCTCCACCTAATTAAATCCTCTCTAGCCACATCTATCTTCACTCTATACAAGGTATCCAAAAACCTCTCCGCCTCCGCAATCTCTCAATCTTGAACATTCCGAGTGAAAGGCACATTCCACGATATCTCCCCATTGATCAAAAAGATACAAGATCGAATAAGAGCTTCTTTATCTCTCACAATATCAAAAATGAAACTGATTTTTTAAGGAGGCATTGCCAAACCATGTGTCATACTAGAGCTTCATTCTTCTTCCGCTACCTACCTGAATATAAACCCAAGGGAGAAAATTTTTCCCACCCATTTCGAATCCACCTCCACACCCCCACGCCATAAGCCCCCCCTCAGTTCCTTAGACATCCACCCATTAGGCTCCAACCCAAACTTATGCTCCATCACTTTCCTCCATAGAAGAACCCTCTCCACCATAAATCTCCATAACCACATGCCTAGAAGAGCTCTATTAAATAAAGTGAGATTTAAGATTGAAAGAGCGTGTCTCTCAACTTTAAAAGATTGAAAAAGCGTGTCTCTCAACTTTAAAAGATTGAAAAAGCGTGTCTCTCAACTTTAAGGTATCAACTATGTTAAGACTGACAAAGCATGATAGTAAAAAGAAAAAAAAAGGGGACACTGCTTGGGAAAAGAAAATGTAAGAGTTGACTGCATTATAAGAATGACTCATTGTCGCATGAAGTCAGTTAATATATGCTAAATCGTGGTGAAGCGACTTTACAAACACTGTAAAACCAAGGATAAGTGTCCAAAGGTACTGCACATGGGACTTATTAAGATGCATTACTTGCCTTTCCATAAACATCAGCTTGAATTCTTTCCTGGCGACCAATTTTAGCATCCATGTATCATTTCATTGTAATTATGTTTTCTCAGCCAGGAGTGGAAGAAGAATCTAAAAGGGTAAACATAAGCCATCAGCCATGCATGGAGAGAGAGAGAGAGAGAGAGTTAACATACCTTGACAGTACAAATGAAAAATTGGCTCCCATTGGTATTAGGGCCAGCATTTGCCATACTAACAACTCCAGGTCCAACGTGGGTCACTGCAATACATTCTACGTATCAGAGATGTGGGGTGGCAAATCAATAAACATAGATGAAAATCTGGAAACAACAGTCACTAGTTCCCTCAAAACCAAATATAATTGTTAATTAACATAGTATGGAATAGGTACAACTCAAACTGAATGTTTGGTAGAGGTAAGAACTGAAAAGAACAACACATCAGATGTTGTAGATTATCATCATTGTTATTTCTTCCCAATTATTTTGAGGCAAGGATAAGATGATGGTGGGAATCATTGACAAGAGGGGTTCCAACCAGCTACAGTAGTACAAGAAATGTAAGAATGAACTTACACTTGAAGTTCTCATCCTTAAATGTCCGACCATATATACTTTTACCTCCGGTTCCCTGCATTAAATTGTAACTTTCATTAGATTACTATAATAATTGAGCCAGAAGCAAGTAAGTAACAAAATGGTCATGTTACAGATCTACTCACAAGCTCAAAATCAAGGCTCCACATAAAAGGCAGCACAAGGTTACCACATCACAGATACTCTCTTTTTTTTGGACAGTTACAAGATTAAGAGAGGAGAAGGTTCAACAATATGCCAAATAATAGTGACACTATTCAGTAAAACATGATGAAAATTATTTGGAAAAGCATAAATAATTTAGACAACTCCAGTTAGAGAAAACTAGTATACTACCTTAAAGTAGATCAAATATTTTACCTCCTTTCATAAAAAATGAGCTTTACTCAATTGCATTACATGCACTGTTACTTTTCAGTAACTGAGCATGTAACGCAACAAAGAGTTAAGAAGTTAGCAACAAAAGAAACTCCTAATACAAGAATTCTGAGTAAATTATTGAGCAACAATATGCATATCAAACTAAAGACCAAGGATAGTATATAATTAAGGCGTAGAATTGTTATCCTCTGCATATGCCACAAGATCAATCATGGTAGATATAGATATCGCCATATTGGAGTGCACAAGATGTTTTTCGAAGGAGTAATCATTATAAAGGAAACAAAAACCGTTGTTTATGTTCTCAATTTTTATTTGGTGTAATTGGTTCAAAGTTAAAGAGTTCACTAAAAGGCCACATTCTGGAAATATATTACACTCATCAATCAAATACAATGAAAATATTATTTTACATGTAAATCATTTTTTACCAATGATTTTATGGTAAACATTGTCGTTATGAAAATGCATTTCTAGAAGCTTTTCCAGAGAACAGAATGAAACATGCCCATGCTTCATAACACAGGACACATTGTCGTTAACCAGTTATATCTCAACAATTATGCTTCCACCGCTTTAACAGGAAACTCAAGCATTATAAAACTAATTAATAAATTAAGATGCTTAGTACATTTGTAGACTCTCATCATGCAGCGTATGGTGTTTAGCATAATCTAGCACTAAACCCATGCTTAGTAGTCAACATGCAAGAGAGGTTAAAACTATATTTTTTTTTATAAATAAATTTTTTATTAAAAAGTACCAAGAGGGTGCAACTCAAAGCCCAAGGCTATTTACAATGTCGAAAATCCACCAAAAATATAGCTTATAATGACGGAAAAATATATTTTATAAAAATTTGGTAATACTATTGATAAAAAGAAAAAAAGAAAAGAAAGAATTTGTTAATGCCATACCATACCAAACATCAGTTCCAAATGGACCTTTGCATCTACAGAAAGATTCTCTAAGTGCTTATTTAAAGAAGATGAAGCTTCGTCATTATTTGGCATAATATTTTCAGATTTATTCATACAATTATGATATTTTTAGTATAAACGTTCTGTTCAATTATTTGAGTAAAATCTTATTATTGATTGCTTTTAACTTGTTAAATTGGATATTCTTTGTGTTTCATATGCCGGATATGGCGGATCATTCAAATTAGATTAGATATCCATTGTGATTTGTGAATTAAACGGATACACTGGATGGTTTTGGTTTAGTTTGGGTATTCACCGTGATTTGTATAATAGTGGATTCATGGAATGATTTGATAGATTATTTTTATATAGAACATGAAAATATATGTTTTACTTTGGTAGGGTGGATTCAGAAATCTTAGTATTTTTATTATTTGTTTTAAATCAATTTAGTTTAGTTTATACTCTTTGCATAATACAACTCAAAATTTGGAACTAGGTTAAAATAGGTTTAGTTTAGATAAAAATATATTTTCACAACACAATTCCCTGTGGATTCAACCTCGCACTTGCACAACAATATATTGCAAACGATTCGTGCGCATGCGAGTAATTTAAAACTCACAACACCCACCTTGAGGAAGATGGATTTTGGGAACAAGTGGTGTAAGTGGATTTACAAGTGCATCTCATTGGGCTCGTTCTTTATTCTTGTTAATGGGTGTTCTTCCAGCTTCATCAAAGCCTTTGGGGTCTTAGAAAAGGGGAACCACCGTCACTTTTTTTGTTCACTTTGGTGATGGAGGCTTTTAGTAAGATGTTAATGAAAGCTATTGACGGGGGATTGTTGAGTGGTTTCAAGGAGAGGACCAACCGAGGTGGGTGTGAATGTGTCTCATCTTCTTTTTGTTGATGATACAATTGTATTTTGTGGAGCGAAAGCTATTCAAGTTTTGCACCTTCGTTGTACCCTCCTTTGCTTTGAGGCAGTTTCAGGGTTAAAGGTTAATCTTTGTAATAGTGACTTGATTCCACTTGGTGAGAATATTAATGGCCAGTTTCTAGCAAACTTATTGAGAACACCCTTAAGGAGTACATGAAAATGACTAGCCAATCCATGAGCGAAGTAATGAGTGCAACAATAGAAAACACCCAAGCGATTGCCAAGCTAGAGAGTCAAATTGATCAAATCGCAAGTTACATGGGTGAAGGAGAGGAAGGAGAGTTCCCCAGTCAACCTGAGCCTAACCCAAAGGAACAGTTTGCGGTGGGAAATTCATCAACTCCTATGCATTGGCAGGAACAAGTGCAATCAACTATCCCATACTTGTCTGGGAGACAAGTGGACAATCAAGTGGAAGAGAACCCTGCTATGCAACAAGGGCAAGAAAGTGGCAACAAGGAAAAGAGAGATGCTGAGCCATCTACAGCCACACCTATTATTAAGGATCTCTCTAGGTCGTTTTTACCTAAAGTGCCTTACCCTGAGAGACTACAAGCGCCCAAGAAAGAAGGGAAGTCTGAGGACATTATGGAGGCAGGCTTTGCTCAGTTTGGAGAGGATTTAGACTTAGATAAGTTACTTGAGCAAGCAAATACTATCTTGGAGTCTGCTCCTCGGGAGAGTAGTAAGACAGAGGAGACTATGGATGAATCCCGCATTGAGGACCCCCTGGAGGCATGTTTTGCTCACTTTGGAGAGAACTTGGGCTTAGATAAGTTACTCGAGGAAGTGAATGCCATTTTGGAGTCTGATCCTCGAGAAAGCAATGAGATGGAGGAAACCACAACACCTGAACCCCCCAAGAAGGAACTTAAGTCTTTACCGGACAATCTTAAGTATAAGTTCCTAGGTCCAGCAGATTCTTTGCCTACAATTATAACTTTAGATTTGGGTGATGCTCCAGAGGAGAAATTATTGGACGTCTTAAGAGAGCATAAGGAAGCTATAGGCTGAACTATTAAGGATGTCAAGGGAATCAACCTCTCGTTGGTAATACACATGATACAGTTGGAGGAGAATGCCAAGCCATCGAGGGAGCCACAAAGAAGGGGCAGAAGATATTAAGCTGTTAGAGGCAGAGATCATTTATCCCATCTCTGATAGCGAGTGGGTGAGCCTGATTCAAGTCGTGCCCAAACATGCTGAATTAACGGTAGTGAAGAATGAGGACGACGAGTTGGTGCCAACTCGTGTTCAGTCAGGAGGGAGAGTGAGTATAGACTACCGTAAGTTGAATGCTGCCACTAGGCCTGATCATTTTTCATTCCTATTTATTGATCAGATGGTGGAGCGCTTGGTTGGGTATGTTTACTAATGTTGGGTCTGGCTGAAGACGTTAAACTTAGCGTTCATAGGAGGCACCCCACAGCTTATCTTTTCTGTTTATTTATTATCTCGCATTTTTATGATTAATGTTTGTTTCCAGTATTTTTTGTTTTCCAGTTTTTTTATTTTTCAGGGACTGCGTACTTCAGTTCAAGTTTGGGGGTATGCTATGAGCCATACCAGTCCAGATAGTTCTCCATATCTCAGGTCAGCTCTTTCCATATTAGTCACACATTGGGATCAATGTGTAATTTAAGTTTGGGGGTATGAGAGACACATCACACACTTTGTCCTAATTTGTTATCTTTTTGTCGTAAAGATAAATGCATGTTCATGTTCGTCTAAAAATTTTGGTTGTTCTGAAAAATTGTGATATGATTTCATTGGTGAGTTTAAAACTTTGAACACATGATCTGATGATAGAGTTTAAACTTTAGTTACTTACTTTAGGCATTTTTGAGAATTCACATGTTTGATCTAATCTAACATGAGCACATCAGCACATATTTGTGTGAGGTATGACAAGTGAGTTGAATGTATACGTTTCCTTGTCTTAACTGAAACCGGATGACTTGTTGGATAAACATTTGGGCATATATATATATAAAAAAAAAAAACAACTAATACTACTAATATTTATAATGATCATCATCAATAAACTTTCCACTAAGTAACTGGACCTCTTGCCTCAGTAAGCAGTGAGTGTTCACGTCAAAAGGTGGAAATTTTATTCATAATGATCATTGCGAAACTTTCCGCTGAGTAACTGGACCTCTTGCCACAGTAAGCAGTGAGTGTTTACGTCAAAAGGTGGAATTTTGCTTGGTAGTATTAAGGTCGGTTTAATTTCGTAGCCTTTTTTTACTCGAGTTAGTAAGTCCTTAGGGGTGTCTTTACACCTAATGCCCTAAAACCATCTGGTTTGGGAGTCATTGACTCAACACTCGCTACATGTGTCGATTAGAAAGCTTAAGGGAACTAAACATAGCAGAGCCTTATATATATATATAAAATAAAATAAAATAAAACTATGCCATCGTTGTTCTTTCCGATGAGAAATTCTGTGGATATTAAGACTTGATTACCTTGTACATTGAAGTTATTTGGAAACCTCATCTGTATATGTTAAATCACTTTACACTGATTCAAGCTTGTAATGTCTTACCATGCCTCTTGTAAGTAATTAGGTTTTAAATTCTTATTCATTGTGAAGATGGGTTGAACTTATTTAAGCTTGCTCATGAATGAATCTCATGATTTTGAATGCTCCTTAAATTTTTGGATACAATGAATACTGAACTTATCTTTATGTTCTTTGTTTTTTATTTAGTTTTTTTTTTTTATTTTGTTTTGCTAAGGGACTAGCAAAATGTAAGTTTGGGGGTATTTGATGAGAGAAAAATATTGCATATTTTGGCCACTTAATTTACATTTGTTAGCTTAGGATTTTGTTACTTTGAGTTGTTTTCATTGTTTTTCAGGTTTACAAGCACTGGGAAAGGAGTTTCACTAAAATTGCCAGAATTACCCGTACAGATCAATCATCTTTGAAAATTAAACTGTATTGATTCAAGAAGAACCAGGATATGAGCCATATATGCTTAGAAAGATCCAGAAGTCTATTTTCTGGAGAATTTTACGGCTCGTAAAAATGATTTTTCTACAGAAAGTTATGGCCGTTTTAGTAGACAAAGGTCAAGCTGTGCGGGATTTCAGCGTGAACAGAAATTTTGAAGGGCATGTTAAGACTTAAATCCCACATCCCACATCACACATTGGTTGGAAATACATTTCTATATCCCACATCGGATTGGAAACACATTGCACCGTGGTATTTGCCTATATAAGACCCACTCCACTTCATCATTCAGTGTACAATTCCTGAGCCACTTTGATGTTTACCGATGGACGTCCGCTAGCATTCTGGTGGATCCCGAAGGCATTGCTACCACGAGGAGAAGCGCCGCTCGTCAGCGAGTGGAATTTCTCCCATGTAAAGTTGTTTATTTATTTATTTTTATTTAGTTGTTATAGTTTACTGTTTAGCACTTTTATTATGAATTATAGTTTCATAGTTATGAGTGGCTAGACTCTTCAGCTAAGGTTGAAGATGAAGCCTCGCCGTTGTTTGGCGTAGTGGTTCAGATTTGCTTGTACAAATCTAACAATTTTTAGTATAAATGTTCTGTCAATTATTTGAGTTAATCTTATAATTGATTAGAGTTTAAATTGTCTGTTGGATATTCCTTGTGTTTCATCTGATGGATACATTGAATGCTTTTCGATTAAATTGGATTTCCTTTGTGATTTGTTAAGAGCGGATACATTGGATGCTTTTGGTTTAGTTGGGATATTCTTTGTTTTTTGTCTTATAGTTGGATTCATGGAATGTTTTGATAGGCTATATTTTTAGAACATATATGCTTAACTTTGGTGGGGTGGATTCGGAAACCTTAGTATTCTTAATTATTAGTTTTTAAATCAACTTAGTTTAGTTTTAATTTATTTTGTAATATCATTCTGAAATTTGGAACTAGGTTAAGATAGAGTTAGTTTAGATTAAAAATATATTTTCACAACGCAATTCCCTGTGGATTCGACCTCGCACTTGCACTTGCACTTGCACAACGCTATACTGCAAACGACTCGTGCGTTTGTGAGTAATTTAAAACTCACAACACAACACGGAAGAGGAATACAAGTATCATTTGGTGAAATGGGGCGTGGTTGAACAACCGTTGGAAAAAAGAGGTCTAGGTCTCAAATCTCTCACCTTATTCAATAAAACTCTTCATGGAAAATGGTTATGGAATTTATGGTGGAGAGGATGGTCTTTGGAGAAAAGTGGCGGAGACTAAGTTTGAGATGGATCTTAACGTGTGGATGTCTAAGGAAAGACGAGGGGCCTACCGAGTGAGGGTGTGGAAATGGATTCGTAAAGGGTAGGATTTTCTCTCTCCATGTGTTTCGGTGATGGTGGGTAATGGTGGAAGAACTCGCTTCTGCACGACTCGTGGTTTGGGGATACTGCTTTAAAAAGACCAATTTCTAGAAGTTTTTGCTATTGTAAGAGATAAAGATGCCCTCATTAGTATGTGTTTTACCTTTTCCAATGATGTGATCTCTTGGTATGTACCTTTTATTCGCAATGTCCATGATTGGGAGATTGAGAAGGTTGAAAGCTTTTTGCAGGCCTTGTATACACATCAAGGATTGATGTGGCAAGAGAGGATTTAGCTAGATGGACGCCTAACCTAGCTAAAGGGTTTGAGGTGAATTCTTTTAATAAGATTCTCCTTGATGTGACTCCTTTGGAAAGCTCACCCAACTTTCCTTAGAAAGCAATTTGATGTCCTTATGCCCCTAAAAAATAAGTTTTTTCTTTTGTGTGAGAAGCCTCTTGGGAGAAGGTTCTTGCCATTGGTAATCTACAAAGAAAAGGGAAAGTGATTGTTAATAAGTGTTACATTTGTAAATGTTGCACAAAGTCTGTATTTCATCTTTTAATGGAGTGTTCATTGGCTAGAAGCTTGTGGGAGATGGCTTATAGCGTTTTTGGTGTCTCTTGGGTGGTTGTCGGTTCCGAGAAAGATGAAGTATGAGATTGAAGTGATTTATGTGCTTCTAATGAGCTTAAGAAGGCTTAGGTGGCATTTGTTTTTATAAGTGATAAGTGTTGAATACTGAATGAGCATCTAAATAGTGCTAAACAATAAGAGGCAATGTCCGAATGCTGAATAGTTAAGTGTTTAGACTGTTTGATAACTGAACTGATTGAAATATCTGAATGTGTATTTTCTCTTTCTAACCCTCTTAACTGTTAAGAACATTTATGACTGTTTATTGTAAATAAGAGTCAGCTACTGATCTTAACAAAATTTGCATATTTCATCACAAAAATATTCCCAATTGCTTTTTTTTAATGGATTGAGCCATAATCTCAGTTTCTTTAAATAACCAATTTAAACATAAAAGTGGATTGGGTTAACAATGAATACATATTACTAATTTAATGCTTAAATAGTCAATAAAATTAAAAACAAATTCACCGCTACAAAGGTACATGAAAAAGTTAAATAAATTATCAATCCAAATATATTTTATTTTTAATTGCTACTTGTGTCCTATTCCTGGTTTGGTTAAAAAAACTTTGTTTGGGGAAAGATTTTTTCAAGATAGAAACCAAAACAGGGTTAAGGAGCCAATCCTCGCTCGACACGTGGTGGGGCAGTTGATTCTCACTGTTTTGATATTGTATCTCCTCTAGTTCTCTTCCATCTCTCCCTCTCTCTCTCTCTTCCGAAATTAGTTTCGTATATTTTTACATAAATTTTAGGGCAAGAAACCACCACTGCCATCTGTAACTACCAAGTTGTAGCCACCACCGTCTGCAAATCTGGTCTATATCTTCTTCTGCTCCGATCCTATCAAAGTAAGTAGTTTCTCCCCTAATTCCAAGGTTCCCCCAAGTATGGGTTTCAGGAGATACCCATGATTCATGAATGGTTTGCTACTATCATGTGATTTCTATAATTAGAAGAAATTTTGACTGTTGAAACCGATTCCTGTACGAGTATTGTAACTAGGTTTTATTGTTTATATGATTTGATTGTGAATTTGTGACATTATGATAATATAGTGAGAGTATTTTTATCCAAAATACCATTCAGATGCCATTAAGAATCAATTTTAGACATGATTCGGTCAGACTCATTAAGTGTCATTAAGAGATGAAAAACAAACAAACTTAATAGCCCCGCATCTGACCAATTCAGATGTTGTGCCATTAAGTGCAAACAAACACGACCTTACTCCTTAATTCCCTCTCTATTTTTTAGGCTTGTGTGGAATGAACCGAATCAAAGAGTTTTTCATGGCAAAGAGAGGCCTACTGAAGTGGTTAGAGATAGTTGATTCAATACCTTTCATTTTTGGTTTAAAGGGAAATTTTGTATGAATGATGTAGATCTTTTAGATTTTGTGGAAAAGCTATCGTGTAGATAGCCTTTGTTTTGCGGGTTACACCATTTCGGTGCTTTTAAATTAATACAATTTTGCTTATAAAAAAACCCTCCAACACATTTTGCAGGACAATAGGAAACTTATTCAGTAGAACAAGATAAATCTCATAGTCCCTTCATATGCAAATTACAGTCAAAGACAGGACAATGCCTTTGTAATTAGAAAATAAGGACCTATAGAAAATGCACAGTTGGTCTTATTCGTATTCACAAGTTATCAATCCCATTAAAAGGCTCGCAAACCATACATTCTTCTATATTGATTATGGATTGTAATGCTCCTTGATTCTCCGGACTAAGTTACAATTAACTTTAATATATTATGCTCTCTTATCAAAAAATATGTTATGTTCTTCCTAAAGAATATTTCTCAAAACGACTAACAAAATTGGCAGCTAGAAACATATTCAAGCTGTGATATCTAATTTTCTACAGAATAGGAAAAAAAAAAAGAAAGTAAAAGGACACCTTTTCTCAGAGTAACCCAATTGTTTATTCTTCATAGGATACTTCGACTCTCAACTTTCCCAGTTATTTTATTATAGAATAAAACTTAGCTCCACACCAGTGTAGAGGAAACTCCTCCTACTCAATGATGTGACAATTTCACATTTGACAATATATTAAAAAATCAAGTGCAAATCACATGATGTAGTACTTGAATTATTCATTAAATATTTTATTGCAAAAATCATGTGACTTGCACGTGATTTTTTAATACATGACCCAATGTGAAATTGTCACATCAGTGTATTGGAGGAGGTCCATGTGGAGTCAAGTATTATTCTTTATTATATTAAAGAAATAAAGTGGTTCAATAAGCCTTCTCAAATGCCAGAAAGCCACTAATGCTTTGAATTGACTGATAGGTTTATGTCATAATCTTATTGGACAATGATGTAAATACAAAGTTCAAACATTTATCGAGTAAAATGAGGTAAATTTAATCAAGCTAGTTGCAAAAGATAATACACCACAAACTGTAGAACCTAAAAGCCTGAGGATAATACTCACATTCCCTTTATCAAAGTCCCCTCCTTGAATCATGAAATCTTTGATGACACGATGGAATGTGGAACCTTTAAAGCCAAAGCCCTTCTCTCCTAATCAAGATACAAAATGAAATTGGAGCTTTAGCAACCAAACACAGAAAACAAAGCAACAAAACTGAGACAATGATTAGCGTAAAAGCAGAAAGCATATAATACAACCTGTGCATAGAGCCCGGAAGTTCTCCGCTGTTTGGGGAACATCATCACCATACAATCCGATGACAATCCTCCCAGCAAGCTTCCCCACTGGATTCCCAAAGCTTATATCCAAATACACTTTGTGGGTTACTTTTGATTGTAAACCCACATCCTGAAATTGGAAAGTAAAACTTAAAGATACGAGTCTAAAAACCACAGCATTTACATGCTTCCTTCACTCAATTGCTCAGGGTTTCAGATCAAGACTTCCAAAAACCTAACATAGACAACTTACAGCTAAAATTGACAAAGCAATTCAGTGCACTAGATAAATAAGTTTATCCTAAGAAAAGACCCTAACCACCATATCACCGACTCCAAAATCAGGATTTTTGGTATAAGGGCCCAAATTAAACCTCCAATAGACAGGGAAACGCAAGTGATGCATTTGGTTCCTACAAAACCCCTTGAAAATAAAACGAACTGATGCCTTAAAAATCTCAAAACTTTCTTCATTTGAGACTAATGAAAAGGATAAAACCCACCCAGCCAAGTAAATTACAACCATATTAATTCATCAAAAACCATAAAATTAAAACACGAGAGATCCAAATTTTTATAGTTCTTTTATCTTTTTTTCCAAAACAAAGGCCAATCGAAAGGCAAAACAACTGAAGAAGACAAAGAAAAATCAGAAACCCTAACCTCAGCACTAGCCCGGACCGAGCTGGGACGACCGGTTCGTTTCTTAGAAGAAGAAGAAGAGAGCGGGACCAGACCCAACGAGCCAGAGAATGAGCTTGAAGACGATGAAATATTATATTCAAATGTGAATCTTCTCTCGAGCTTGACTGCATTACACGTGGGAGCGAGAATCATCTTCTGCGACAGGCTTCGTGGAGCTGAGAGCGACCCAGCATTGGACTGCGATAAAGGTATAAGAGACGCAAATCAATGAAAACGAAGTGAGCTAAGTGAAGATAACGTTAAAAAACTTAAAATGAGTAAAAAAGATTGGATTCAATGAGTGTGTGGTCAATGATAAAACGCAGAGAAAAAGAGGGAAAATTTAGATATTGAAAAAGAATCCTAGTTCAATTTCAGTTAATTTATATTTTGGTTTCGCTTTTTTTTTTCCTTGGGGATTTTCTATGGAACCAAACAAAGGAGGAATAAGGCAAAAGGGCAAATACCAGGGTTGTAAAAGAAGCCGCCATTGAAGGATGTGTCTGTGTGGAGGTGAACCCAACTGCACCGTTTGTTGGGTATAGTGTTTTTCCTAATTTTTTTAATTTCTCAGTTGTAGAGAAAGAGGAGAAACGGAAACGGAAATTACTAGGACCGTACTATATTTTCTCACAAATGACAAATAGGCCCTTCAGAGAATCCATAACGGATATCCGCTGGCAAAGGACAACCTACCTGACCTCACTCAACAACAAACTCACCCCAAAGGTTTCTAAAAGCGTGAAAAGTGGTTATCAAAGTTTAAAAAATGTAACAAAAAAGTTATTTTCATTAATTATTCTGTTCAGAGGTAAAGAAAATTGTGCTTTGGCTTATTCAATGTTGAAATAAAATCTAATTAACAGTTTAATTGAGAAAAAAATATAAATTTAATCACATTTTTTATTATTAATTTTTGTATAAATAAAATTTTAAAAAATAAAAATCTTAATAAAATAATTTATAAAATTAAAAATAAACCTTTTCTGTTTCTTTTTCAATACTATAAATATAAAAAAACAAAACAAAAAAATGTTAAAAGTAATTATCCCAGTTCTTTCATTTTCTCACCCTCCAAATAACCACAACCAGGAAAGAAAACACATTTCACTCCTTTTTCCTTCCTTCCTTCCTTCTTAAAATTGCCAACCAAAACAGTTGATCCCAAAAACAAAAAACCCATTTCACTTCTTTAATTTGCTCACAAGCAAACAAACATAACGTATTTCACTTCTTTCCAGGCGAAGGACACATAGCGGTTGCTAGCTGATGAAGTGGTTTTTCCACCGATCCAGTTCGGGTTTTGGTGGTGGCGACGGCAGTTCCTTCAAGTGGGTTTTGAAGGTGAACAATTATGACTTTTGTCCGTTGACGGGCAGACACGGTGAGGATCTTCACCAAAGAGCTGGTACTTGAAGGAGATATCGGCCTCGCCGCAAAGCGAGGAGAGCTTGGAGAGCATAGTGGCGGCAGTTCTTGTTTCTCTAAGGGTTTGGGATTTGTGGGTTTTCTTGTTGGATGCTCACTTCTTCTTGTTGGGTTTTCTTGTGGGTTATTTTGTTCTGATTTCAAGAGGGTTCTGATTTCATTTCAGTTATGGTAACGTTGATTTGGTCAAGAGAGATATGGTCAAGAGATGTTTGAAAAATGGGTTTATCAAGATTTTTATTTTTTATTTTTTTTATAAGTAATCAAACAGAGGGATATTGCTAAAAATCACGCACCCAATAAAGACGTGACACGTGGACCATCTCAGGGCTAGACAAACGGGGCAACACATTGATAGCCAAGACTCGAACAACTGGACTCTAAGTCACTACCTCCCTAGACGCAAGGGTCGCCTTATACATGGACGGTCCCTAACCAAGACAGCAAGGCGAAACACAATGGAACCCAAGACCACCCAGTTGGACCTCCTAGGCATTGCCCACCCATCTAGAACTCCACATCATCACCGCCCTGGGTGAAAGGTCGCCTCAAAACCCTATAAAAAGATTCAGGTGCGCATTTCCAAAAGAGAGAGCTTCTTCTGAACCTAAAAAAAGAACGCATGTTACTCTCATACATCTTATCTTGCACTAACAAAAGCTTCGGAGCATCTTTGGAGGCACTCCATCCGGCGACCCCTTAGCTCATACCTTCTCCTTTTGTGTAGATCTCCTTGAGGCCCGGCCTCCAACTAAACAAACACATTTTTGGCATTAACAGATTGGTGTCATCCGTGGGAAACCACCATCTCTCGCTAAAAAGTAAAAGCGAAGAAATCTAAAGAACTCATTTGTTGTCATGCCGCCCAAACAAGCCTCCAGGGATGCCGGTAAAATAGCAGCAGGACTAGTACTCACACCTGTCGGTCTGGATCAAGTTCATCAGCCGAATCTGACGCACACCCCAACATGGCTACGCTCCAAGCACAGTTCGCAGAACTCTCTCGATTAGTGACCGACCTGGCCACCGAGGTCCACTAAGGGGTTTATCAGCCTTCTCCTACACCGTCACGGTCGGACTCTAGCCGCACCAGCTCGGCTAGCCGTAAGCCTCCCGTCGACGGCTGTTCAGCGACCGAATCCTCCCAACCCAGGATTGCCAGGTTCAGAGAAAAACCCTCGTCCGAAAGCAGTGAGGCCTCGGTAAGCGAATAGAGGACATGAAGGGACGAATCAACGAAGCACTCAAGGGCAGTAACCACAGCGTCATGGATGAGCTCAACGTCCAGGACCCTCCCTTCACTCAGGAGGTCCTTGAGGCACCCCTCTCTCCGAACTTCCGAATGCCCTAAATCAAACCTTGCTACGGTTCCATGGACCCCCTGGACCATCTCCAACATTACAAAACCACGATGATGCTCCATAGGCATTCCGATCCAGTGATGTGTCGAGCATTCCCCTTCATACTTGAAAAGGCGACTGAGACATGGTATTCTCGTTTGAAATCGGGGGGTATCCACACATTCAAAGAGCTAAGTTATGCTTTCGCCTCTCACTTTCTTAGCAGTAAAGGTCCCAAAAAGACCTCGGAGTCCCTGTTCAATATTGTCCAGTTGAAAATGGAGAAACTTCGAGCCTACATATCAAGGTTCAATTTAGCGGCCTGGGAGATCCCCGACCTCGACCCTAGTGTCCAAATGCTGGCATTCAAGAACGGGTTGAGGTCCGGGATCTTCAGCTCAAAACTCACCAGGCGGTCGCCCAGCGATATGAATGAAATCATGGCCCGAACCAAGAAATACATGCTAGCAGAGGATGACTAGGCCTTTCGGAGAGAGCGAGAAGGGGACACTGAAAGAAAAAAGAAGGGCCCTACCAGCCTACGTCAGGAATTCATCAAGTGACCCTTCCGCAAGGAGAGACCCAGTGTCTCCAGGCCCTTTAGAAGCTTTACTCCTCTCAATGCATCCAGAACTGATGTCTTGATGTAGATTCAGGACAAGGCGATCTTACAGTGGCCTCCCAAACCACTGCGCCCCAATGAGGACCAGGGGAAATGGTGTCGTTTCCATAAGAACCACGGACACGACACAGAAGACCACTAAGCACTAAAGTACCAAATAGAAGCCCTCATCAATAAAGGGCAGCTAAAAGAATTCACTGGGCCCCGACCGAAGAAATTCGTGGGGCGACCTTGAAGGAGTCCCAAGCACCCCTCTAATGGGATAAGATGGTACGGCCTGGTCGTAAGAGTCCCGGGCCAAGCAGTGGAGATCCCAGCCAGAAGAAGCCAGAAGTCGTTGTAGCCAGGGTCATCAAAACCATCTGTGGGGGGCCCACAGCAAGAGGCACTTTCGAGACCCGCAGAAAGATTTATGCTCGGTCCATAGCTTCAATCACTGGACCCCACAAAAGATAAAGACGGACACGATTATCACCTTTTCGGATGAGGACCGAGAGGGAGTCCAGACTCCGCATGACGATGTCGTGGTCATATCTCTCCTCATGGCCAACCACGAGGTCAGACGCGTCCTAGTCGACAACAGTAGTTCTATCGACATCTTGTTCTATGACACTTTCCAACAGATGTAGTTGGCAGACTCTCGGCTGGAGCCGGTCTCCACCTCGCTTTATGCCTTTTCAAGGGGCCCGGTGTTTGCAGAGGCCAGTATAGTCCTCTCGGTGATCGTCCCACAGGCAACCATTGTGCAGACTACTTTCCTGATCATCCGGTAGCCTTCGTCTTATAAAATGATCCTGAGTCGACCCATTCTTAACAAGCTCTGAGCGGTTATCTCTACATATCACTTGAAAGTAAAGTTCCCGACCGAAGGTGGAGTAGGCGAAATTACGGGGGACCGGTAGATCTCTCGGTCTTGCTATCTCAACGTGTGAGAGAAGGTCGAAGGACGGAGGCCCTCCCGCTCTAGTTGGATGGCTTTAGGGACAAAGGGAGGAACCCACGGGGCTAGTCGGTGGAAGAGTTGACCGCGATACATCTCAAAGAGAATGCCTCCTGAACCATCTAGATTTACTCTAATCTCCCCGAGGGCCTTAAAGGACCATTGTTCGCCCTCCTCCGAGAAAACCAAGACCTCTTTGCCTGGTCAGTGGCAGACATGCCCGGGATCAGCTCTGAGGTGATCATCCACAAGTTAAATGTGGACCTAAACCACAAGCCAGTCATCTAGAAAAAGTGATCGTTTGCACCCGAGCGACAAGTGATAGGAGCTTAAATATTCATATTTAAGCCTCTTAATTTACATTTGTTAAGTTCTTTATCTACATGTTTTAGTTTATTTTACTTCACTTTTGTATTTTACACGTTTTTATAGGGTCTTAGAGAAAAAGAAGCATTTTTGGCACTTAAAGGAATAAATCTGGAAATCCTAGAGTAGCTGCTGGCTAAATTGCGATCGAGCGCACTCCTCTGTGTGATCGAGCGCAACATTGCGATCGAGCGCACCACATATGCGATTGAGCGCACATGTACGGGCATGAACAGTAAACTGCAGAACCCTGTTTTGGAAATAACCCTATTTTGGAAATAAAGGAGTTTTGCGTTTTAGGAAAGTTTAGGAACTCATTAGCCGATTAGGACTTCTCAAAGACCTATAAATACACTTGTAAATCACACACAAAAGGCATCACCTCTTGGGGGGATCACTTCTTAGATCCATTCTTTTATCTTTTGCTTTAGCTTGGAGAAGGAGACCGTGGAGCGGAATTGACGACTCTTCTCTCGGGTTTCTTCTTTCCTTTTTATTTTATTATGTGTAATTAAATTCTTAGTAGGGCTTGGTTGAAGCCCTAATTATGTTTACTCAATAAATTTAGTATTGGCACCTTGCGATATTTATGTTGTGTTGCTTAAACTTGATTAATACCTGCTTTTATTTAAATTCCTCATATGTATATGTCTGATCAATATGTGCATGTGGTATGGACTTGTTAGTTTGATCAATTTGGATGACCGAGTCCTGGGTCTAACATTAGTAACAAGGGATATCTTATCCGGATACCCGGGTTAATCAACATGGGAAACCGGGAGTAGATACCATGCCCTAGGTCTCATGTGGTTGTCGATTTCCATAGTACTTATGTTTTCTTAAGGAACAACTCAAGCAGATACCATGCTGAATCCCTTAAGGAAAAAAAGAGTTAGAGTAGATACCATGCCTAACTCGTTGCTTAGGGAAATCAATAGCTTAAGGAGTAGATACCATGCCCTTAGGTTGGCAACCAGTAGGTATACATGGCATGAATAAAGCATTGGCATACTATTATATTGTGGTAGCATAATTAGTGGTGGATATCAAGTCCCTACGCCTTTATCCTTAGTATTTTATCTTTATTATTTCTCAACACTTTTATTATTTCTATCTTTTTATATTGCGAATATAATTCTAAATTGAACTTTACCAATCCATATGGAGATGATCTTGCATTCGCACACTATACTACACTGTTGACCTTGTGCACTTGCAAGTAAAACAAGTGCGATTATTTACTTATTTATTTAAGTGGATAAACGCACAACAAGTTTTTGGCGCCGTTGCCGGGGATTGTGCTAAATTTCTGTTTAGAATCATTCCCCGTTTATTTTTCTTATTTTGTTCAATTTTTTTTTTCTCTTTCTTATTTTTCATTAAATATTTTTCTTAATCTGTTTTGTTTTATTTTATTTTCATCAATTATCTAACTTAATTCTTCGTTTTTGTTATTTTCTTTCTTTCTGTTTTAGGTGTGCATCAGTGCTAATTCTGGCACTGCGATCGAGCGCAAACCTAAGTGCGATCGAGCGCACTGGTGCGATCGAGCGTAGTGCTTAGAGCGCTCGAGCGCAAATAGTCCAGAGACTACCCGAGCAACAATACTGAAGCTGCTGCACTAAGGTATTCCTGTTGATTCATGCAAGGGCTTCGAGTGAGGAACCCAACCATCCTTTCACTTGATATAGAAAGTGAGCAGATCATTCGAAAGAGGCCTAGAAACAACTTCGAAGAGAGAGAAGAAGAATTTGAGGGTGAAGCACCAATGGAACAGCTTTACAACCAACTACCACCAAAACGGAGACCTATGAAGCAATATTTCATTCCATAGAACCTCAACCATCCTTCATGCATTGCATATCAACCTAAGGTGGAAGAAAATTATTACATATCTCCGGAGATACTTAGTGTCTTGATTCATTTTAGGGGTACACCTGCTGAGGATCCACACTTGCACCTTCGAGAATTCTGTGATCTCTGCAAGTTCCAGCATATTCGGGACCTAGATCAAGAGGGAATCAAGTTAATTCTTTTTCCTTTTTCATTAAAAGATAATGCTAAAATGTGGTATCATTTATTGCCTACAGATTCCATCCATACTTGGGAAGAGCTATCCAATAGATTTCTAAGGAAATTTTTTCCAGCCCAAAAGACAAGGCAGATGAGGAAGGAGATTCAATCCTTCCAACAGAGGGATGGAGACCTTTTCTTCGAGGCATGGGGACACTTTAATGAGCTGCTACTCAAATGTCCAGATCACAACTTACCTCAAGATGAGCTGGTACTAGCTTTCTATGAAGGTTTGAGTGGTATAAATCAAGGTATAGTGGATTCCGGTTGTGGAGGTGTACTGATGGAGAAGACTAGTGAAGAAGCCATGGAGCTGTTTGAGACATTAAGTGAGCACACCCAACAATTCTCCTCGAAAGGTAGACAAGGAATTAAAAGCAAGAGTATGTATGAGGCGAGTTTCAATGATGGATCTTCAAATCAGATGGCTGCTATGGAAAGAAAGTTAGACATGCTCATAAAAGCCATGGCTGATCAGAACAACTTATGTAGTCCACAGGCTACACAACGCCAGGTATGTGCTATATGCTCTCATTTTGATCATAATACTTATACTTGTCCTCTGTATTCAACTACAGATCAAGAGCAAGCAAATTATGAGGGACCGAACAGCGCATATGCAAATACCTACAATCCTGGATGGCAGAACCACCCCAATCTCTCATGGAGCAACACTCAAAATGCTTTGAATCTTCAAGGATAGCAACGACACTTCCAACCAGCAGCCCAACCAGTGCTGGAATCAGAAAATAGTGACCTAAAGAATCTTATGAGGCAACTGATGACTTCACAAGAACAGTTCATGATTGAGCAACGACAAACCACTACAAAACATGAGCAAGTCATTCAAAGACTCGAGGAACAAATGGGGCAATTGGCTAAGGAGCTAAGTGAAAGAAAGTTGGGTGAACTTCCAATCCAACCACTACCTACTCCAAGAGGACATCAACAACTAAATGTCGTGACAACTCTAACTAATGGTAAGATCATTGAAACTGATGAGCCTACACAAGCATCCATATCCAAGGTAAGTGAGATGGAGAAGGTAAATAGTGAGAATGTTAAAATCAAAAGATATAATGCATTAAAATTACCCCCAGATAATACAAAATGTTTTAATGTATGCATGACGCAAAGTGTTGTTGAGGAAACTTTTCAGGTCCATCACGTTGATCCAATAGAAACTGCTCTTATCTATAGTGTCCCAAGATCGGATATTGAGCCCAAATGCAAGAATGTTACTGATGACATCATTGACACTATGCACCTCCTTGAGGCATTTCCAAAGCATCCAAGTAAGTACACCGATCCATTTGAGCATCATGTGCCTACTAATATTATTTTCCCTTCTATTGTACAGGCACCTAACTTGGAATTCAAGCAGTTGTCAGAGCACTTACCGTATGCTTATATGGGAGAGAATAAGACATTTCCTATGCTAGCTGCTGCCACTCGTAGTTTTGGGGAAAAATAAGGCTTGGTCCGGCTGAAGACGTTAAACTTAGCGCTCATGGGAGGCACCCCACAGCTTATCCTTTTATTTTTATTATTTTACGTATTTATTGTTATTTATTTATTTTTATTACTTCTTATTTTCCCGTATTACGTCAGTTTTTATTTTTTAGGCACAATATGTGCATCCGTTCAAGTTTGGGGGTATGCTATGAGCCATGCCAACCTAGCTAGTTCTCCATCTCCCAGGTCAGCTCTTTCCTTGTTATTCACACATTGGGGACAATGTATAATTTAAGTTTGGGGGTATGGGAGACACATTCACACACACCTTGTCCCAGTTTTTTTTGTTTTGTTGTTTTTCATAGATAAATACATGTTCATTCCGTTCCAAAATTTTTTGGGTGTTCTAAACAAACAATATGATTTGACTTCATAAGTGAGCTTAACACCTTGAACATATGGGCCAATAATTAAGTTTTGAACCATAATCACTTTCTTTTAGACATTTAAGGATTCACAAGTTCGACTTAAACTAAACATGAGCACATTAGCACATAGTTGTGTGGGGTATGACAATTTTGATTTGTATGTTTCTTTTGCTTGACTGTGAACCAGATGACCTATTAGATTAACGCGGTGGCATAAGAAAATAAAAAAAGTTCGTTATTGCTCAAAAAGAAAAGAAAAAAAAATGCTCCTAAAGATCATTAAAAAGAACTTTCCATTGAGTAACTGGCCCTCTTGCCTCAGTAAACAGTGAGTGTCACGTCAAAAGGTGGAATATTTTGATCGGTAGCATTAAGATCAGTTAGTTTCGTAGCCTTTTTGACTCGAGTTAGTAAGCCCTTAGGGGTGTTTCTACACCTAATGCCCTAAAACCATCTGGTTTGGGAATCATTGGCTAAACGCTCGTTACACGAGTCAAATAGAAAGCTTAAGGGAACTAACTTAGCAAAAATCTCACAAATAAAAGAAAAGAATAAAATCTATGCCATCTTTGTTGATTCTAATAGAAAATTTGGTGAAACTTGAGTCATTAAAGCACTACACATTAGAATTATTTGGAAACCCAATCTTTTATGTGCTAGTCCACCACACACTCAGTTAAACTTGTGATGTCTTAACCTGCCTCATGAAAGTGATTTGCATTCAAAACTCGTATTCATTGCAAAGATGTGTTTATACTTGTTAAGCTTGCTCATGAATGCGCATCATAGTTTTGTGTGAAACCTAAACTTTTGTTGGACACCATGAGCATTGGATTTATCTTTGCGTCTTTGTTTTTCATTTAGTTTTTGGTTTTGTATTGCTAAGGGACTAGCAATATGTAAGTTTGGGGGTACGATAGGAGCTTAAATATTCATATTTAAGCCCCTTAATTTACATTTGTTAAGTTCTTTATCTATATGTTTTAGTCTATTTTACTTCACTTTTGTGTTTTACACGTTTTTATAGGGTCTTGGAGAAAAAGAAGCATTTTTGGCACTTAAAGGAATAAATCTGGAAATCCTAGAGCAGCTGCTGGCTAAATTGCGATCGAGCGCACCACATATGCGATCGAGCGCACATGTACGGGCGTGAACAGTAAACTGCAGAACCCCGTTTTGGAAATAACCCTATTTTGGAAATAAAGGAGTTTTGCGTTTTAGGAAAGTTTAGGAACTCATGAGCCGATTAGGACTTCTCAAAGACCTATAAATACACTTGTAAATCACACACAAAAGGCATCACCTCTTGGGGGGATCACTTCTTAGATCCATTCTTTTATCTTTTGCTTTAGCTTGGAGAAGGAGACCGTGGAGCGGAATTGACGACTCTTCTCTCGGGTTTCTTCTTTCCTTTTTATTTTATTATGTGTAATTAAATTCTTAGTAGGGCTTGGTTGAAGCCCTAATTATGTTTACTCATAAATTTAGTATTGGTGCCTTGCGATATTTATGTTGTGTTGCTTAAACTTGATTAATACCTGCTTTTATTTAAATTCCTCATATGTATATGTCTGATCAATATGTGCATGTGGTATGAACTTGTTAGTTAGATCAATTTGGATGACCGAGTCCTGGGTCTAACATTAGTAATAAGGGATATCTTATCCGGATACCTGGGTTAATCAACATGGGAAACCGGGAGTAGATACCATGCCCTAGGTCTCATGTGGTTGTCGATTTCCATAGTACTTATGTTTTCTTAAGGAACAACTCAAGCAGATACCATGCTGAATCCCTTAAGGAAGAAAAGAGTTAGAGTAGATACCATGCCTAACTCGTTACTTAGGGAAATCAATAGCTTAAGGAGTAGATACCATGTCCTTAGGTTGGCAACCAGTAGGTATACATGGCATGAATAAAGCATTGGCATACTATTATATTGTGGTAGCATAATTAGTGGTGGATATCAAGTCCTTACGCCTTTATCCTTAGTATTTTATCTTTATTATTTCTCAACACTTTTATTATTTCTATCTTTTTATATTGCGAATATAATTCTAAATTGAACTTTACCAATCCCTATGGAGATGATCTTGCATTCGCACACTATACTACACTGTTGACCTTGTGCACTTGCAAGTAAAACAAGTGTGATTATTTACTTATTTATTTAAGTGGATAAACGCACAACAACAAGCTACTGTCCAGGCCGAGGTGGATAAGCTACTCGCAGCCAACTTTATCCGCGAAGCACACTACTTGGATTGGGTGTCCAACATGGTGATGGTATGGAAGGTGAGTGGAAAATGGTGAATTTGCATCAATTTCTCAGATCTAAATAAAGTCTGTCCAAAAGATAGTTTTTCTTTGCTAAGGATTGACCAATTTGTCGATGCAACATCGGGGCACGAGCTACTGACCTTTATGAACGCATACTTCAGGTATAATCAGATTCTCATGTATAAGCCTGATCAAGAGAAAACGGCCTTCATCATGGGGCAGGGGCTCTATTGCTATAAAGGTATGCCATTTGGGTTGAAGAACACTAGAGTAACTTACCAGAGATTGGTAAATAAGATTTTTCGGGAACAGACCAGCCGAAACATGAAGGTCTATGTGGAAAATATATTGGTAAAGAGCGTCAAAACCAATGACCATAAAAGCGACTTGGAAGAAGCCTTCAAAGTCCTATGGTGCCATCAAATGAAGCTTAACCCTTCTAAGTGTGCGTTCGGGGTCATAGGAGGAAAGTTCCTCCGCTTCATGGTAACACAAAGGGGCATCGAAGCGAACTCCGAAAAAATAGAGGCCGTTCTTAGTATGAAATCACCCCAGACCGTAAGAGAAGTCCAACGACTCACTGGCCGGATAGCGGCTTTGAGCCTGTTCATGTCAAAATCAGTAGAAAAATGCCTACCTTTCTTTAAATCCATTAGGAAGGCCAAGGACTTCGTCTGGACTGAGGATTGCCAAGAATCATTCGGGGAGCTAAAGAGGTACTTAGGCTCACCCCCCTTACTCACCAAGCCCACCACCGGTTAAGAGCTTTTTCTATACCTCTCGGTTGGGCAAGAGGTGGTGGCCTTAGTCCTCATCAAAGAAGAGGCAGGCATCCAAAAGCCCGTATACTATGTGAGCAAGATTCTTCACGACGCAAAAACCAGATATCTTCCGGTGGAGAAAATGGCATATGCACTTTTGATCACGGCCCGTAAGCTCTGACAGTACTTTCAAGCACACATGAGTGTCCTCCTGACCGACCAACCTCGTCGGCAAGTGCTCCACAAGCTGGATATCTCTGGAAGAATGGTCAAATGATCAGTAGAACTTGGAGAATTTGACATTCATTATCGGCCCCATACGACCATTAAAGCCTAGGCATTGGCCGACTTCATTGTGGAAACCATAGTCCCGATTCAAGAAGATCCTACCCTGGATATTAGCAGGGCCAAACAAGTCCTTCAATGGACACCCCACGTTGATGGATCCTCCAATGACACCGGGACCGGCGCCGGACTCATCTTGAGTAGCCAAGACGACTTTACCATCGAGTACGCCTTAAGGTTCGGGTTTAAGGCCTCGACCAATGAAGCCGAGTACGAGACTCTCTTAGCAGGGATGAAATTAGCCAGGGAGCTGTCCGTAGAGGCCTTGAACGCTTACAACGACTCACAGTTGGTAGTAAATCAGGTTAATGGAGAGTTCGAGGCCTAAGGGGAGAAGATTGCTCGCAACCTAGCGAAAACCAAAGAACTTGTCGCCAAGTTCCAAGTATTTCTAATCAACCAGGTTCCCCGGGCTGAAAATTCGAAGGCAGAGTCCCTAACCCGGCTCGCATCCTCTTGATAGCTCGAATCCACACGAGTGGTCTACCTCGAAATGCTCGCCGCACCCAACATCGACGAAACAACTATGTTGTCCGTGACCACCGAGGAAAATTGGATAGATCCTATCCTCGGATATTTGAGTCACGGGTGTCTCTCGAGCGAAAAAAAATAAGGCCTAAAAGATCATCTCCTGGGCAGCACGGTACGCAATCTTGAACGATCAACTGTACAAAAGGGGTCTCACAACTCCTTATTTGAAGTGTCTAGGCCCGAGAGAGGCCAATTACGCTATCTGAGAAGTCCATGAAGAGATATGCGAAAATCATCTAGGAGGGCGAGCCCTCACCTTCAAGATCCTCCATCAAGGGTATTATTGGCCTAGGATGAGAGGAGAAGCCATAGAACTAGTAAAGAAGTGCAAAAGTTGCCAGCAGTATGCTACCATCTCCCGAAAACCGACGAATCTCTTTGCTCCAGTCACTAGCCCATTTCCTTTTATCATATGGGGAATGGACCTTCTTGGACCTTTCACTGAAGCGCCCGGTTAACGAAATTACCTCATAGTGGCGATAGACTATTTTATGAAATGGGTGGAAGCCAAACCACTGGCCAGCATCACCGACCATCAGGCCCAGGGTTTCGTCTGGAAATCAATAGTATGCCACTTTGGTATACCCTAAGTATTGGTGACTGACAATGGCAAACAATTCGATAGTGCTCGATTCAAGACATTTTGCCACGAGCTGCATATCGAGCATTGCTTCTCGTCTGTCGGATACCCGTAAGCTAATGGGCAGGCCGAAGTGACTAACAGAACCCTTTTGAAGGGCATCAAAAGAAGAATAGATGAGGCAGACCAACAGTGGATAACTTACCAAATATCCTTTGGGCCTATCGGACCATTGCCCGAGCACCTATTGGTAAAACCCCTTTCTTCATGACTTACAGCTCCAAAACTGTCATCCCTTTAGAAATCGGAGTGCCCTCACTCCAAATACAAAGTTTCAAAGAAAAAAGCAATGATGAAGCTCTTCGTATGAACGCCCGAGTGCGAGCCTCACCCACGTCCCTTAGGCACTACATAGCTCTCTCCACCTCGAGCTTGGCACAGAGGGTGGCATCCTTCTACCCGATGCCTTAGCCCTAGCCCGGTTGGCTGCATCCTCCGAGGCCTGCAGTTGCTGGATGGCTTAGATCTTCTCTTCCAACTGTCGTTAGGAGCTGCCTAAGAGCTCGGCCCTCTCCATACACTAGCGGGAGATGACGCCAAGAAGAACGCCCATCTACGACCAGACAAAGTGTTAAATACAATCAAACCCAAGTAAAACTCAAAGAAAAGTAAAGAGGTAAGGAAAGAGGAATACCTGGGAGGTAACGAGCTCCACAGCCGAGCAAAGGCTCTCGATCGACCTCCGAGACAGCTTCTGGAGATCTCGGGGAAGGATCCCTATAATCAAGTGCTCCCACGCCACGCATGGGTGCGTAAAAATGGAGTAGTCAACTCTCAAGGCCCAGTTGGGCCTAAAGACCGTCACTCCCGAAGCTGCACCCACCGAGGGGCCCAGAGCAGTCGAAGACTCCGAAGCAACCGAGGCCATCAAGGAAGCACTGGTCACTGGCACTGGATCCGGTTGAGGAGGGCCTCGGGGAGGGTTTTCCAGGTTGATCATGATAAAGGCATAAGGCCTCTTTCTTGCTCTCGAGCCCGAGGCTCACTACCTCTCGGCTGAGGCAGCCTTCTTTTGCTCCATGGAGAGCTTCCTCGCCTGCTCTCGAGCATGAGCCGTGGTGTCCATCTCTGCTCAGTACGAAAGAGAGAAAAACGTTTAAGTAAAAATACAAGGCAAAAACGAAGCAGAAACAAAGCTACAAGTATTAAAAGCACAGATCTTTACCGCTCTCGAGCGAAGACTCGGTGCATGGAGGGCGCAGGCCACGTCTCGCTAGCTCCTCATTACTGTAGAGGACTTCGACATCAAGTGGCGAGGCCACCATAGCCTCTATGACCTCTTGCTCGCATGGATGAAGGCCCTTTTTCTTACACTTCCCAGTTCGGTCCATGCTCTACGAGCGAGGAAGACCGAAGTCCTCGGCAGATCTGATGAAGAAAAAGTTTTTCTTCCATCTCTTGATAGATGATGGAGTCCTCTTCAGCAGCCTCCTCTTGGCTCGGGTGCTAAAAACCATCCATCCGGTCTGGCCATGCCTATTGATAAGGAAGTGGGCCTTGAAGATATCCATGTTCATCGGTCCGGCCACTTCCGAGCAGACACAAATAAAGGCCATGATCAGCTATACAGAGTTTGGCACTAGCTGACACAGTGCAATATCAAAGTACAGTAAAATGGCACAAAAGAATGGGTGAAGGGGGAATCGAAGCCCAACCCTCATGTGGTGTTTACATACACACAATTCATAGGGTGCACGGCTCGGAAGAGGGTCACAAGCCCTCTCCCCTTCCCCGAGCAGCCGAAGGATGTACCAGCTTGGTATGCGGTAGGTCTTTCAAATCACCTCCAAGTCCCGTCTTCCTCCTTCAATTGGCTGGGGACCTTATTGGTGGCATAATTCCACTCTTCCCTCTCTTCCCCGGTCGAGGTCCCCCTGATATCAGGCAAGACCTCATCCTTGGAAGAGGAGTCCTCTTCATACTCCTCCACTACGGGAACATATGGCACCATTGCCAAAGGGCCTTCCTTCACCACAGCCCTTTTCGGGGTCACACTTCTTGAAGAGGATGTGGACAACAACTCCTCGGTACTGTCACTACCACTTTCACCTACGCTACTTCTACTGCTACCACTAACACTACTAAGCTAATCACGATACTTATCAAAGGAAGACATATTTAAAAGAAATAGAGGGCGTAACTCACCAAAGTTCGAAGGATTCAGACTATACTCCCCTAAAAGATCACTTTTTAGAAACTCTCTCATCCGAAAACCTCCAAACGACGTGTTGACCGAGCACTCGCACCACAGAACAACCCGAACCACCAGCAAGCGTTAAACACCGAGACTCAGAAAAATTCAGCACGAAGGCTCTCACAAACTGGGACGAAGGCTCTCAAAGTAAGGGTAAACAACTCTCAAAAGGTTGGAATGGGGACGAACATTCTCAACAAACTTAGTATGAGGACGAATGCTCTCAGAAAGGAGGATTGAAGACGAAGGCTCCCAAAGATTTCTCACTCTTAAAATGCTCACTACGATTTGAAGTGAAGAAATAAGGAAACAAAGGCCTCCTTATAAAGGGAAAAAGGGCACGACAAGCGAGGGCATTAAAAGGGGACGGTTAAGGAGGTGACCCTTTAGCAGCTTGAGGCTATTTTCACACTTCCCAAAAAACATCCCACTTCCCAAAGGCCTAGGGGACGTTTCGTTCCCTAAGGCACCATTCATCTCTCTAAGGTGCCATCCCACTTTCCAAAGGTTTCAATCATTAACGAGTGCCGTCACTCATGAAAACAGCTGCTAGCATTTAATGAAAGCTGACACGCGCCACATGTCGCGAAAGGCCTAAAAGTGTCCAAAAAGGAAGCCCAAAGGTCTCCCTAGATCCCGGATAGCTCCAAGGTCCGAGCAGATGGAAAATTCTTCACACATGGTCGGACTCATGTCTCCAAGGTCGAGCAGATGGATTGCTCCACACATGCTCGGCCCACTAGCTCCAAGGTCCGAGTAGATGGAAAATTCTCCACACATGCTCAGACTCATATCTCCAAAGCCGAGCAGATGGATTGCTCTACACATGCTAGGACTCGTGTCTCCAAGGTCGAGCGGATAGATTGCTCCACACATGCTCCATCCACTAGCACCAAGGTCCGAATAGGTGAAAAATTCTCCATACATGCTTGGACTCATGTCTCCAAGGCCGAGCAGATGGATTGCTCCACACATGCTTGGCCCACCCACCAGTGATAGATGCTTAAATATTCATATTTAAGCCCCTTTATTTACATTTGTTAAGTCTTTAGTTATGTTAATTTAGTTCGCTTATTTCATTTCTGTGTTTCACATGTTTTTATAAGGTCTTAGAGGAAAAAGAAGCATCTTTGACACCTAAAGGGAGAAATCTGAAAATTCTGGAGTAGCTGCTGGCTAAAGTGCAATCGAGCGCACTATTGGGTGCGATCGAGCGCATAAGCACTTGTGCGCACACAAGAAAGATCGAGCACAGCCTTGCGATCGAGTGCACAACGCATGCGATCGAGCGCACATGTACGGGCGTGAACAGTAAAACGGCAGAACCAGTTTTGGAAATAGAAGAGGTTTTACGTTTTAGGAAGTTTAGGGTTTTTAGAGTCTTCTAGAGTTACTCAAACCCTATAAATACACCTGTAAACACACAAAAAAGAGCATCACTTCTTTTATCTTTTACTTAGCTCGGAATTGTAAACTTTGGAGAGGATTGACAACCCGTCTCCATAGTATTCTTCGGGTTTTATATTTTATGTTATAATGCTTATCTTAGATAACATGTGTAACTAACTCTATATAGGGCTCGATTGAAGCCCTAGTTATTCTTTCCCATATATACATTCATTGATTATCTTTGCAATAGCCTTGGTTATGATGCTTAACTTGATTAATGCCTGTGTTTATTTAAATTCCTCATATATGTATGTTTGATCAATATGTGCATGTGGTATGGATTAGTTAGTTAGACCAATTTGGATGACCGAGTTCTGTGTTTGACAATAGTAACAAAAGAAATCCACACCAGATTCTTGGGTTAATCAACATGGGAAACCGGGAGTAGATACCATTGTTGGACGATTATATACCTAAATAATTAAGTAGATAATTGTACTAGTTTTACTTGCAAGTGCACAAGGTCAACAGTGTAATATAGTGTGCAAAAGCAAGGTCATCTCCACAGGGATTGGTAAAGTTCGGTTTTAGAATTAGTAAAAAGAAATAAATAACCGTTTGAATGTGATTTGATAATAATAAAGACATAGGGCTTTGATATCCACCACTAGTCATACTTTCCCAATTGTATAATGTATCAATGCACTAGCCCTATCATGTATACCTACTGGTTGCCAACCTAAGGGCATGGTATCTACTCTTTAAGCCATTAATTTCCCTAAGCAACGAGTTAGGCATGGTATCTACTCTAACTCTTTTATTCCTTAAGGGATTCAACATGGTATTTGCTTGAGTTATTCCTTAAGAAAGTATAAGTACTATGGAAATCGACAACCATATGAGACCTAGGGCATGGTATCTACTCCTAGTTTCCCATGTTGATTAATCCAAGAATCTGGTGTGGATATCTTTTGTTAATGTTAGACCCAGGACTCGGTCATCCAAATTGATCTAACTAACCAATCCATACCACATGTATACGCTGGCCATACACATATATATGAGGAATTTAAATAAACACAGGCATTAATCAAGTTAAGCAACATAATAAAGGCTATTGGCAAAGATTTATCAATGAATAAATATATGAGAAAGCATAACTAGGGCTTCAATCGAGCCCTATAAGAAAGTTAGTTACACATGCTGTCTAAAATAAACATCATATATAAACTAAACATAAAGAGAAGAATAAACCCGAGAGAAGAGGCGTCAATTCTCTCCCAAAGCTTACAACTCCAAGTAAAAGATAAGAGAAGTGTTCTCTAAGTTGTGATGAATTGTGTGTGCTTTACAGGTGTATTTATAGGGCTTGAGAAGTCCTAGAAAGCTCATGAGTTCCTAAACTTTCCTAAATTACAAAACTCTCTTATTTCCAAAATAGAGTTCTGCAGTTTACTGTTCACGCCCATATATGTGCGCTCGATCGCACGCGTCTTGCGCTCGATCACAGTGTGCACTCGATCCTTCTTGTGTGTGCACGATCGCATTGCATGGTGCGATTGATCGCATTTTGTCCAGAGGCTGCTCCAGGAATTCTAGGTTTCTTCCTTTAAGTGCCAAAACTGCTTCTTTTTTCTCCATGACCTATAAACACATGTGAAACACGCAAATGGAGTAAAATGAAGTAAATTAACATAACTAAGGACCTAACAAGTGTAAATAAGGGGGCTTAAATATGAATATTTAAGCACCTATCAACCATGCCCTAGGTCTCATATGGTTGTCGATTTTCATAAATCTTATGCTTTCTTAAGGAACAACTCAGTAGATACTATGCTGAATCCCTTAAGAAATAAAATAGTTAGAGTAGATACCATACCTAACTCGGTGCTGAGGGAAATCAATAGCTTAAGGAGTAGATACTATGCCCTTAGTTGGCAACCATTAGGTATGCATAGTAAGGCTAATGCATTGACATATTACTCATTAGGAAAGTATAATTAGAGGTGGATATCAAAGCCCTATGTCCTTATCATTATTAAAATCACACTCAACTGTTATTTCTATCTTTTTATTAAGAAACTGATTCTAAAACCGAAATTCACCAATCCCTGTGGAAATGATCTCACACTTGCACACTATGCTATTATTGACCTTGTGCACTTGCAAGTAAAACTGTACGATTATTTGCTTAATTATTTAGGTAGATAAACGCACAAGTTTTTGGCGCAGTGAGAGGATACCCCGTCTGGCTGAAGACGTTAAACTTAGCGCTCATGGGAGGCACCCCAAAGCAGATCCTTTTTTTGTATTTTATTTTCTTGTTAGTATTTACTTTTCTATATCTGTCTATTATTACTTGTTTTCTAGTTTATGTTCGTTTTTCTTTTTCAAGGACATAGTCAGTGTATCCAAGTTCAAGTTTGGGGGCGTGTTACAGGCCATGCCAGCCATATAGTTCTCCATCTCCCAGGTTAGATCCTTCCATGCTATTCACATATTGGGGATAATGTGCAATTTAAGTTTGAGGGTATGGGGACACACTCACACACCCACTATATCCCAAATTTTTGTTTTTATAGATAAATGCATGTTCATACTATTCTAAAATTTTTGGTTGATCTAAACAAAACATCATGATCTGACTTCATAAATGAGCTTAACACCTTAAACATATGGGCCAATAATTAAGTTTTGAACCTAGATCACTTACTTTTAGGCATTTAAGGATTCACAAGTTTGACCTAAATTAACACGAGCACATTAGCACATAGTTGTGTGGTGTATGACATGTAATTTTGATTTGTATGCTTGACTGTGAACCAGATGACCTGTTAGATTAACGCTTTGGCTTAAGAAAATAGAAAGAAAAAAATTGTTATTGCTCAAAAAGAAAAATGCTCCTAAAGATCATTAAACAAACTTTCCACTGAGTAACTGACTCTCTTGCCTCAGTAAGCAGTAAGTATCACGTCAAAAGGTGAAAATTTTGCTCACAATGATCATTAAAAAGAACTTTTCACTGAGTAACTGGCCCTCTTGCCTCAGTAAGCAGTGAGTGTCACGTCAAAAGGTGAAAATTCTGATTGTTAGCATTAAGACCAGTTAGTTTCGTAGCCTTTTTTACTCGAGTTAGTAAGTCCTTAGGGGTGTCTCTACACCTAATACCCTAAAACCATCTGGTTTGGGAGTCATTGGCTAAACACTCGTTACATGAGTCAAATAGAAAGCTTATGGGAACTAAACTTGGCAAAAGTCTCACAAATAAAAGAAAAAAAGAAAAACTATGCCATTTTTGTTGATTCTAATAGAAAATTTGGTGAATCTTGAGACATCGAAACACTACACATTAGAATTATTTGGAAACCCAATCTTTTATATGCTAGTCCACAACACACTAAGGTCAAAATTGTGATGTTTTAAACTGCCTCATGAAAGTGATTTGCGTTCAAAAACTCGTAGTCATTGCAAAGATGTGTTTATATTTGTTAAACTTGCTCATGAATGCGCATCATAGTTTTATGTGAGACCTAAACTTTTGTTGGACACCATGAACATTGAATTTATCTATGTGTCATTATTTTTCATTTTAGTTTTTAATTTTGTATTGCTAAGGGACTAGTGATGAGAGTCATAAAATGCACCTTAACAGTACTTAATTGTTAGCATTTTAGGGTTGATCTAGGTTTGAATTGCACTTTTATACCTTAACAACTCTAAAGTGTCATTCTAGGATCATTGATCTATTTCGATGTATTTTTAGGTACTTTAAGTTCAAAATAGATGGAAAAGCTATCATCTCTTTTAGCATAATGACTCGATGAACACCGGAGTGAAGGTTCACAAGCACTTGGAAAAGAGTTTCACTAAATTGCCAGAATTGCCCGTACAAATCAATCATTTTTGTAAATTAAAACTGTATTGATGCAAGAAGAACCAGGAGATGAGCCATATATGCTTAGAAAGCTCCGGAAGTCTATTTTCTGGAGAATTTTACGGCTCATAAAAATGATTTTTATAGAGAACGTTATGGCAGTTTTAGTAGATAAAGGTCAAGCTGGAATATGCCTAGTGCACTCGAGCACACCAGGCCTGCGATCGATCACAAGTGCGCACTCATGACATCCCACATCGGTCAGAAATACCTTGCAGCGCACCATAGTGCACTCAATCGCACCATGCTACGATCGAGCGCACACGGGCAGTATCCCACATCGGAATGGAAACACATTGCACTCCAGGAATTCCCCTATAAAAACCCCACTTCACTTCATCTTTTGGGATCATCTGGGAGTGAATCCAGAGGGCCTTTAGGAGCAATTTGGAGGGCCTTTAGGAGGAAAATTAGAGCCTGGAGGCTGGGGAAAACACCATGAAGGCTGCCACACTCTCCCTCATGGCCAACTAATCTCCAAGCAAGGTGAAGGGATGAATCCCTAGGTGTAGTCGTTCTTACTTTCTAGTCTTGATTCATTGTAATTTGGATTTTTTATTATTATTAAACATTTTTATGATTTACTCTTTGATTTAATTAGAAGATTTCCTATTAATCTGGTGATTGCATGATTCTCTTAGATATAAGTCTAGTCATGCTCTTCTTATGTCAATTTGTTTGGATATGATTGAGTCCAGTAGATTTATCTTTTAGGTTTGTCCATTGCTGCGATATTGTCATTTAGATATATTGTCGTCTCTTGATAAATCTATAGGATAGGTCATGTGTGCTTAACTCGAAAGTAAAGGGTAATTCATATCAATTACATTAGGGTTTATACATGCGCTTTAATTGAATATTTGCCGATTGCCTGTTTGGGATGTGAAACTTGCAATCGAGATAAAAACAATTGAGTCAAGTTAGGATTAGGACAACGAACCTAGGGAGGATTCCAGGAACCTTGTTGTTTCTTTATTATATCCATCAATCTATTTACACAATTTGCTCACAACTCAGATTCTTCTAATTAATCTTTTATCATTTGTGTTAAGGTTCACACCTTCTTTTGTAGTTAACTTGTTTCCCTGTGGAATTGACACCCTAAAGCTGTGCTACCTACCGCATTACTCTTTGGGCGTAATTAAATTTTAGCGCCGTTGCCGGGGAGATGTGTTTAAGTACAAGGAAGATTCTCAACTTTGAGACAAGACGGTAGAAGAATTGTAGATAATTTTTCTTTTCAGTAGTTTGTAAAGGCAGTAACTTCGTTCCCTTTTTTAGCTTGCTGTATTAATTTTATACTTTCTTTTTATAGTATTTTTAATTATTATTTTGTGATCTTGCATGCCCCGATATAGAGACACTTTGGGTAGATTTGCTTGTAGGCCTGTGTTAGAGTCAGAATTAAATTCTTTTCTAAATCCTTTATTTGACAACCCATCTAGTCCCGAAGAGATGAGTGAACACGAAGATCAACCCCTTAGGACCCTTCAGGATTATCTCCACCTTACACGCATAGCCACACCATCATGCATCATGTTTCCAGCCAATACTTGTCATTTAGATTTTAAAATAGGGATGATACAATTACTCCTTACATTTCATGACTTGGAAAATGAAAACCCATATGTGCACATTAGAGAGTTTGAGGAAGTAGTTGCAACTTTTCATAGTCAAGATGCAACTGCTGACATTGTGAGACTTAAGTTATTTCCTTTCGCTTTGAAAAATAGAGCTGAGAGTTGGCTATACTCACTGAGACCACGATCTATTGGGTCATGGACTGAGATGACTCGGATTTTTTTTAATAAATATTTCCCCCAACGTAAGACCAATGCTTTAAAAAGGCAAATCTCCACCTTTGCACAAAAGGATAGTGAGACTTTATATCAGTCTTGGGAGAGATTTAAGGAGTTGTTGAGTATGTGCCCTCACCATGGGTATGAGAATTGGCGCTTAGTGAGCTATTTTTATGAGGGACTTACATATAGAGAGCGTCAATTTGTAGAGATGATGTGTAATGGTGAATTTTTAGAAAAAGATCCTGATGAAGCCATAGAGTACCTCAATGAGCTTGCTAAAAAAGCTCACACTTGGACTGGACCTAGTGCTACTGAAAGCACAAATAGGTCATGACCTGTAGGGAACTCAAATAATGGTGGAATTTACCATCTTAGGGAAGAGGATAACCTTAAGGCTAAGGTCAAGATGCTCACTAGGGAACTAGAGGTGTTAAAGACTAAAAGCTCAAAGCCAACACAAGTAGCTAATCATGTAGCGTCTTTGAAACCATGTTTTGTGTGTGGCGGGGTAGATCATCTCGCCAAAGAGTGTCCCACATTTGCGGAGATGAGAGTGATGTATGAAGAAAAATGTAATGCTTTAGGCATGTACAAGAAGCCTTTGGCACCCATCTCTGATACTTATAATCTGGGATGACGAAATCACCCCAATTTCAGCTGGAAGTCTGAAAACCAGCAGCTTGCACAAACCCCTGCACCATATCTTGAACCATATCATGCACCTGTATCTTCTAGGAGTTCTTTAGAAGACATTTTACATGCTTTTATTGAGGCATAGGGTAAGACTAATCAAAGACTTGAATCTTTAATTACGCAGGCTGTTGAAGAAAATAAAGAGATAAAGAGCCAAGAGTCCAAGTTTATGAGCTACTTGAGTGTGACTGAGCGAGGTAAGTTCCCTTCTCAAGCTCAGCCCACATCCCATGGTCAGCACCTGGTGCAACAGAATTCGAAGGAGGCGAATGCCATTGAGATACTAAGTGGTAAGTTATTACACATCCCAACAACGAAAAAATCAGAAGATGTGGACGAAAGCCACCAAGCATACATGATTGACTCATTCATGGAAAAGGTCCAGCACCTTAATCCATTGGAGTCCACCCTCACCCATGGTTTCACAAGAGCATATATCAAGCCAGAATTTGTGGATGTTATTGATGACATCCTTGAGGCCTCTCAAAAGCATACAAGCACCAAATTTGGCAATGAAGTAGTGGCTGGTGCATTCAACCTATGTTTTTTTAGGAGGGAATAAGAGCGACTGGCTGAAGACGTAAAACTTAGCACTCATGGGAGGCAACCCATAACATGTCCTTTTTGTTGACCCTGAATGATTTTGATAGTGACAAAAATCTTAATTAAGCACTAATGAATATTACTTAAGTAATACAGATTGTTAATAGTGCTTATACATCAAAGGAGATCAAGATTTTAGAAATTAGTGAATCAAAGTTGATGATCTCAAAAGTCAATAAGCTCTCCACAAGATCAAATTCAAGGAGAATAATTTAAATGCAACTTCAAAGACAATAGGGATAAATTATAGGTTTGAATCCTAAGATACTCTTTGTAAGCATTTCAATTGTTAGGAGCTAATTATATTTGCATTGCATTTTATTATATAGTCTTAATTAATTGAAGATATAAAATCTCCATGTGATTTTATTAAATGCAAATAAATTAATTGGGCTCAATACTTAACATTCTCTAATTGAACTTAAGAAGAATTTATGTTGACATAGAAAATTACTTGAGTATTTGTAATATATCATTCTTCATATATCTTGCACACACATTATGCTTAAATCTGTAATATGTTTTGTCATCATCAAAAATGCCTTAATCAAGAAATTGATTAGATTAATTTTGATGATAACAAAACATTATTGAAGTGTTTAACTCGTGTGTTTAATGTGCAAGAAAGTTTGATTCAATTAGGAGATTTTTTGGAACTCAAAAATCCAAAAAGAATAAAGAGATATGAAGAAAATTGATGCTGAAAACACTGTTCATCCTAAAAACACTGTAGCAATGCACAAATAGTGACCCAGTCAACCGGATGAATAGTATCAGTCGACTGGTAAAATAGGCAGAAGGTTCCCAGTCGACTAGTAAGTCATACCAGTCGACTGGTAACACTATAGCATTAAAAATGTGATTTTTAAAGAGGACACAATCGACTGGTATCTCGACCCAATCGACTGGAAGTTCAAAAATATGACCGTTGGGACTCGAAATCTGAGATTTTAAAGGCACAAACATTTCAAATTAAAGTCTAATGGCCATATTAATTCATGGCTATATAAACCCACTCAATTCAGCATTCAACAAGGAGGAGAAGACATTCAAAAAGAGAAGAACACACACAATCAAGTCATTCATTCTTTGAAACTCAAAAAAGCTTCGAAATACTCATGTTGAGGCATTCTTCAAGCTTTACTTTGAAAAAGAGACAATATTCAGTTGTATAAGCTTTCATTTGCCGTCTCTCTACCATTTACTTTACAACTTTTATTGTAAAGGGATTAATTCCGAAAGGAAGGGGATTACTTCCGAGAGGAAGGGGATTACTTCCGAAAGGAAGGAGATTCCTTGAAGAGAGTAGACGCAGGGTCGGAACGAATTCGATATTGCCGAACCACTATAAACTGAGTTTGCATTCTCTACTCCTTAAACTCTTTATTTGCAGCATATTACTTGTTTAATTATCTGTTGGTTATATGCTTTTGTAAACTTGTATTTGTTCTGCGAAAGTTTTTAAAAACCCAATTCACCCCCCTCTTGGGTTGAAACCTCAGTCTACAATTGGTATCAGAGCAAGGTGCTCTTATTTTAAGCTTAACATCTTAGAGTTGATCCTATGACAACTATATTTTTAGAAGGAAGAGATCCTTCTAGTCCTCCTCTTCTCCATGGAACAAATTTCACCCATTAGAAAGCTCAAATGAAGATTTTTATTCAAGCTTATGATTATTATGCTTGGTATTTCATTCTTGAAAATGAAAATGATTTTGATGTAAATGATTGTAAATTCATTCAACTAAATGCTAAAGTTATGAACATATTTTATAGTTCTCTTGATCAAAACGAAGTTGATCAAATTTCCTCATGTAAGACTGCAAAAGAAATTTGGGATTTATTGGAGGTCATACATGGAGGAAATGATCAAGAAAAGAATTTTAAATTGAAAAACTTTGTTCATGAATTAGAGCATTTTAAAATGAGTGAAAATGAATCAATTTTTGATTCGCAAACTCGTTTTACCATACTTGTTAAAACTTTATCTTTCATGGGTAAAATTTATTCCAACCTTGAACTTGTGAGAATATTTCTTAGGTCTTTGTCAAATCAATGGAAAATTATTTTGACAAAGCATTCTACAAGTGAAAGTTTAGAAGAGCTTGTGGAATCCCTCAAGAAGCATGAAAGCTACTTGGATTACAAAATTGATGGTTCCACCACATCCTTACCTTTTATGGAAATTAAAGATCTTAATCGTGATGGTGATGAAGAAGAAGAAGACTCCTCGAATAAAGAGATCCAATGCAATGAAATTGCCAACCTATGTCTTATGGCAATCGACGACGAATATGAGGTATCGACTTCTTCCTCTTCAGAAAATAACATTGTTAGTAGTAGTGAAGAATTGATAGAAGTCATAAATGAAATGTATGAAGAATTGAAGAAATTCGATTCTAGGAACACCATTCTTAAAAAAGAGATCTCGTCTCTTTCTAAAGAGATGGTAGGTCTAAGAGAAGAAAAAGATAAACTATCTTCATTACTTTATGATTCTTCTCAAGATCTTTTTAAAGATGAAAATGAAAACTTAAAGAAGAAGATAATATAATTGAATGGCATAATATCTAGACTTATGCTTGGAAAAGAAAAGCTAGATGAAGTGCTATCTTGCCAAAGATTAAATGGAGGAAAATCCGGGTTAGGTTATTCTCCATTAGGCAAGCAAAAATCAAAAGAGAGCTTATTCATGAAAGCATCATGTGTGAATGAAACCTCTACTTCAAAGACCACTAGCAAGGTCAAAAGTATTACCTCAATGAATGCTAGTAGGTGTAGAAATACTAATTCTAATGTATATACTAGAATGAAGCATCCTAGAAATACTAATGCTTATATTTATGCTCATTCAAGAAATGCTTATACATATCCTAGGAATAACCATCATGTGCATCCTAGAAACAATATGTATAATCAAAACTTACACACTGCACATGCATATCCTAGGAATTACTGATTACACCCAAAGTATAACGCGGTTATTTGTAGTGCAGCTTTGGGGTGTTGATTCCGCAGGGAAATAAGTTAATTACAGAAGAAGGTGTAAACTTGAACACAAACGATAAAAGATTGATTGAAAGAATCTGAATTGTTTATTTTATAGAAATTGTGTGAATGATTGATGGATATAATAAAGAAATGACAAGGTTCCGGAAATCCTCCTTAGGTTCGTTGCCCTAATCCTAACTTGATTCAGTTTTTTTTATCTCGATTGCAAGTTTCACATCCCAAACAGGCAATCGACAAATATTCAATTAAAGCACATTTATAAATCCTAATGTAATTGTTATGAAATCACCTTTACTTTCAAGCACACATGACCTAACTTATAAATTATCAAGAGACGATGATATATCTAAACGACAATACCGCAGCAATGGAAAAATCTATAAAAGAGATCTACCGGACTCAATCACACCCAAACAGGTACACATAAGAAAAGCATGACTGAACTTATATGGAAAAGAAGCATGCAATCACCGGAGTAATAATAAATCTACTAATTAAATTAAGAATAAAATGTAACAATGTTTAACAAAAATAATATCCAACTACAACCGAATCAAATAAAGAAAAATAAGAACAACTACACTTAGGGATTCATCCCTCGCCTTGCTTGGAGACTAGCCAGCCATGGGGCTCATGCTTCTTTAAGTTGCCTCCGGCCTCTCAACGATCATCCTCAGCTTTCCCTCCAAATTTATACTTTTGGATTCCTCCTAAAGACCCTCTGGATTGCTCCTAAAGGCCCTCTGGAGTCACTCTCTGATGATTTCAGATGAGCTCCGATTGATCCTCAAAGCTAAAGTGGAGTGGGTCTTATATAGGCAAATACTAAGAGTGCAATGTGTTTCCCATCCGATGTGGGATGTAAGATGTGGGATATAGAAATGTGTTTTCCAACCGATGTAGGATGTGGGATTTAAGCCCAAAATCACGCTGAAATCCCGCACAGCCCGACCTTTGTCTACTAAAACTGCCATAACTTTCTCTAAAAAAATACTTTTGACGAACCATAAAATTCTCCAGAAAATAGACTTCCGGATCTTTCTAAGCATATATGGTTCATCTCCTGGTTCTTCTTGTATCAATACAGTTTAATTTTCAAAGATGATTGATCTGTACGAGCAATTCTCGCAATTTAATGAAACTCCTTTCCAATGCAAGCAGCAGTTGTTGCTCTTTTAAGCCCTCAATCTTGTCCTTCCGGAAGTATTCCTTTCCTCCAATATGCCTCGAGTCTTTGTGCTTCAAGCAGTGATAACTTTTCCTCTTCTTTTGAGCTTAAAGTACCTGAAAATGCACTGAAGTAGATCAATGATCCAAGAATGATACTTTAGAGTTGTTAACGTATAAAAGTGCAATTAAAACCTAGATCAACCCTAAAATACTAACAATTAAGTACTGTTAAGATGCATTTTATGACTCTCATCACAACCCCCAACTAGCTTATTGCTAGTCCCTAGCAATTCAAGCGAAAATAGGAGATGAATTCTATGGTAGGAGTTAAAAACAAAGTAAAGCAATGCTAGCGTTGAACCAAGAGTAATTCACTTTTTGTCTCAAAAATTGCACATAATATACAGCACATAGAATCATTAAATTTCACCTAAGTCCAAAAGTAATCCAAACATCAATCTTAAAATCGTTATTGACTCTTAACATCCATCTTACCACAAACCATTAATCCAAACACCCGGATGATTTTATGCATAATATTCATGAATACAAGTCTTGGCCTCTAAAAACATAATAAATTGCATGACATTAATCACAAAAACAAGCTCCATAGGCTCACTTTTCAAATCACTATCCACTATTGTAGAAAAATCACACTACATTGGATCAAAAGGTCTTTAATAAGCTTGTAACGTTAGGCTAAGGTAAAGGTTAAGAAAGAACGGGAAGGATTCAACACGTAGAAGAACTTAATCTCTTAGTTTTGAACACAACTCTTTAAGCACTGGATAACCTTACTTCAAAACCCAACTCTTTCAACCATTTTTCGAGCATTTCTTTCAACAAATCACCATTTTTTTTCTTTTCTTTCTTTCTTCTTTCTTTGCCATAATTCTTTTTTTATTTATTTTTTATTTTTGGCACATAACCATTCACCTTCTTTTTCATTTTTTTTCTTTTCTTTTCCACAACCCGCAACTTATCTCCTTTAATATACTTGGGTTGCGGTAGTGATATTTTTTCATATTTCCACCCTTACTCCTTTTAAGTGTTTCTCACAACATATGTATAACTAAGTTCTTTTAAAAGAAAGGTAAGGATAAAAATATTTTTAGGCTCATAAAAGTAATTAAACAGTTTATTGAAAGAAACAAGGCTCAATTTTTCTTTTCAAGAAAAAGGCTCAAATAGGTGACTAGTGATAAATATAGCAATGGTAGGTTTGAAAGGCTCAAACGGTTCAAAAATGGCCTATAACATATCCTAAGTAGTGTGCATTCTAGGAATTCACCTCAAGTGATTATCAAGTAAGTTCTAGAGCTTGTCAAGACCGCAAAAATATTCATAAAACAATCACACATAAAATTTCTCTAAATATTTAAGACTAATCATACAATCTTACCACAAACTAGAGTCTCTAACCAAATGAAGATTGATATTTAAATTAATTTCAAACAAAAACAAAATTTAACTCCTTCTAAATGCTATCTGCTATCTCAATTAAGTTTATATCATTGACATGTGAATTAACTCCAAGACAACCACAAAGCATGCTTAAAACAAAAAGAGAGGGAAAATGACACCAAGCAGTTCAATGGAAAAAGAAAAAAAATGTATGGAAATAAAGAATATGGAAACAAAGAGATGCGTTTCCCCCACCCCCAACTTAAAAATTGCATTGACCTCAATGTAAAAGAAAGAGTAAAGGAAACTCCCCTTGAAGCCAAAGGTGCATAAAAGCTGAAAATTGTGCTCCACCATTTGAACTGCTTCGTATTTTTGTCCCTAAAAAAGAAATACGAAAGTAAAACTGGAAAACAACAAGATAATAATAATAAACAATAAAAAAAAGAAATATAAAAAAACAATAAAAATAAGAGGATACGTTGTGGGTTGCCTCCCATAAGCGCTAAGTTTTATGTCTTCAGCCAGACGCTCTTATTCCCTACTTGAAAAACATAGGTTGAATGCATCCGCCACTGCTTCATTGCCAAATTTGGTGCTTCTATGCTTTTGGGGGGCCTCAAGGATGTTATCAGTAACATCCGCAAATTCTGGCTCGATGTATGCTTTGGTGAAGCCATGGATGAGGTGGACTCAAATGGATTAAGGTATTGGACCTTTTCCATGAATGAGTCAATCATGTACGCTTGTGCTTGATGGCTTTTATCCACATCCTCTGATTTTTTCATTGTTGGGATGTGTAATGACTTACTCCTCAGTGTCTCAATGGCATTCACCTCCTTCAAATTCTTTTGTGCTAGGTGCTGACCATGGGGTGTGGACTGAGCTTGAGAAGGGAACTTACCTCGCTCAGTCACACTCAAGTAGCTCATCAACTTGGACACTTGGCTCTTTATCTCCTTATGTTCTTCAACAACCTGTGTAATCAAAGATTTAAGTCTTTGATTAGTCTTACCCTGTGCCTCAATAAAAGCATGTAAAGTGTCTTCTAAAGGACTCCTAGAAGATGAAGGTGTATGATATGGTGCAGAATATGAGCTAGGGGGTTGTGCAAACTGCTGATTTTCAGATTTCCAACTGAAGGTGGGGTTATCGCGCCATCCCGGATTATAGGTATTAGAAAAGGGTGTAAAAGGCTTCGTGTACATGCCTAAGGCATTACATTGTTCCTCATATATCCCTCTCATATCAACAAATGTGAGGCAATCTTGAGCAGGATGACCTACCCCGCCACACACAAAACATGGTTTCAAAGATTCGGCATGGTTAGCCATGTGTGTTGGCTTTGAGCATTTAGTTTTTAATGCCTCTAGTTCCCTGGTGAGCATCTCGACCTTGGCCTTAAAGTTATCTTCTTCCCTAAGATGGTAAATTCCACCACCATTTGGGTGCCCTATAGGTCGTGACCTATTTGTGCTTTCAGTAGCACTAGGTCCAGTCCAAATGTGAGCTTTCTTAGCAAGCTCATTGAGGTACTCTATGGCCTCATCAGGATCTTTCTCTAAAAACTCACAAGTACACATCATCTCTACAAATTGACGCTCTCTATATGTAAGTCCCTCATAAAAATAGCTCACTAAGCGCCAAGTCTCTTACCCATTGTGAGGGCACATACTCAATAACTCCTTAAATCTCTCCCAAGACTGATATAAGGTCTCACTATCCTTTTGTGCAAAGGTGGAGATTTGCCTTTTCAAAGCGTTAGTCTTATGTTGGGGAAAGTATTTGTGAAAGAAAGCTCGAGTCATCTCAGTCCACAACCTAATAGATCGTGGTCTTAGTGAGCATAGCCAACTCTTACTTCTATCCTTCAAAGTGAAAGGAAAGATCTTAAGCCTCACAATGTCATCGGTTTCATCTTGACTATGAAAAGTCGCGACTACTTCCTCAAACTCTCTAATGTGTGATGAGTCTTAAATATTGCATATTTTAGACCCTTAACTTATATTTTTTATGCTCTTAGTTAGTAGTATTTTACTTTATTTTACGTTTTTCTTGTGTTTTGTGTATTTTTACAGGTTTGTGGAGAAAATGAAGCATTTCAGGAGATTTGAAGCTTCTGGAAACATTGCGCTCGATCGCACGAGATATGCGATCGAGCGCACCTGCGCTCGAGCGCACCTGCCTATGAACGAGCGCAAGGTCAACATCCCACATCGAAATAGTTGCTGTTCAGTGCGTCTGCGATCGATCGTAACAGACATGCGATCGAGCGAACATGCGATCGTGCGCACGAGACATGCGATCGAGCGCACATGCGATCGATCGCACCATTCTGTGATCGAGCGCACTCGGGCCAGTATCCCACATCGAATCTGAAACCTGCAGTGCTCCGTGACTTCCCCTATATAAACACCATTTGGCTTCATAATTCAGTGTACAATTCCTGAGCCACTTTGGTGTTTACCAGCGGACATCTGCTAGCATTCTGGTGGATCCCGAAGGCATTGCTACCACGAGGGGAAGCGCCGCCCATCAACGAGTGGAATTTCTCCCATGTAAAGTTGTTTATTTATTTCTTTATATTCAGTTGTTTTAGTTTAAATGTTTAGCACTTTCTATTATAGTTTTATAGTTATGAGTGGCTAGACTCTTTAGCTAAGGTTGAAAATGAAGCCCTGCCGTTGTTTGGCGTAGTAGTTCAGATTTGCTTGTACAAATCTGACAATTTTTCGTATAAATGTTCTGTCAATTATTTGAGTTAATCTTATAATTGATTGAGTTTAAATTTTCTGTTGGATTTTCTTTGTGTTTCATCTGATGGATACATTGAATGCTTTTCGATTAAATTGGATTCCCTTTTGTGATTTGTTAAGAGCGGATACATCGGGTGCTTTTGGTTTAGTTGGGATATTCTTTGTTTTTTGTCTTATAGTTGGATTCATTAAATGTTTTGATAGGCTATATTTTTAGAACATGTATGTTTAACTTCGGTGGGGTGGAATCGGAAACCTTAGTGCTTTTTTTATTATTAGTTTTAAAATCAATTTAATTTAGTTTTAATTTATTTTGCAAATTATCATTCAAAATTCGGAACTAGGTTAAGATAAAGTTAGTTTAGATTAAATTATATTTTCACAACGTAATTCCCTGTGGATTCGATCTCGCACTTGCACAACGCTATACTGCAAACAACTCGTGCGCTTGCGAGTAAATTAAAACTCACAACAAGTTTTTGGCACCGTTGCCGGGGAATTGTTTGGTTTGTGAAAATTTTTTGGTCTAAAATGATTTTATTTTTCTACTAGTTAGTTATCTTTTTTGTTAAAAAAAAAAATCATGTGGATGAATCCAGCGCCAGTTTCACAGTCTTTAGAGGACGCCCTCAAGGATTTCATTAAAATGACCGGCCCGTCCCTCAATGCTGCCAACACTTTCAATGTTGAAAGTTGTTCCATCTGTGCTAGTCCCATGCATCTAGCACAGAATTGCCCATCAATGCTGGCTTGTGCCGAGTATCCTATGGAACAAATGAATGCTTTCAATGACTGTTGTTGGCAATCAAATGGATCTTGCTCCGAAACATACAATCCAGGGTGGTGGGACCACTCTAATTTTTCATGGGAGCAGAACCAACCAATGAATCAGGGAGGAGCCCCTTACCATGCTCACAATCAATACACTCCCGAATTTCCTCCACCAATTCCAAATTATGGTCACTCAGCTTATCCAGCACCATCACTCGCTTACCAAGCTCCCATTCAAGCACCAGCGTCGGTTTCACAGTCATTAGAGGACGCTCTCAATGATTTCATGAAAACGGCTAGCCAATCTATGAGTGAAATGATGAGTGCAACAATAGAAAACACCCAAGCGATTGCCACACTAGAGAGTCAAATTGATCAAATCGCAAGTTACGTGGGTGAAGGAGAGGAAGGAGAGAGTTCCCCAGTCAATCTGAGCCTAACCCAAAGGAACAGTTTATGGTGGGAAATTCTTCAACTCCAATGCATTGGCAGGAACAAGTGCAATCAACTGTCCCATACTTGTCTGGGAGACAAGTGGACAATCAAGTGGAAGAGAACCCTGCTATGCACCAAGGGCAAGAGAGTGGCAACAATGAGAAGAGAGATGCTGAGCCATCTACAGCCACTCCTATTATTAAGGATCTCTCTAGGTAGTTTTTACCTAAAGCACCTTACCCTGAGAGACTACAAGTGCCCAAGAAAGAAGGGAAGTCTGAGGACATTATGGAGGCATGCTTTGCTCAGTTTGAAGAGGATTTGGATTTAGATAAGTTACTTGAGCAAACAAATACTATCGTGGAGTCTGCTCCTCGGGAGAGTAGTAGGACAGAGGAGACTATGGATGAATCCCGTATTGAGGATCCCTTGGAGGCATGCTTTGCTCACTTTGGAGAGGACTTGGGCTTAGATAAGTTACTTGATGAAGTAAATGCTACTTTGGAGTCTGCTCCTCTAAAGATCAGTGAGACGGAGGAAACCACAACACCTGAACCTCACAAGAAGGAACTTAAGCCTTTACTGGATAATCTTGAGTATAAGTTCCCAGGTCCAGCAGATAATTTGCCTATGATTATACCTTCCGATTTGGGTGATGCTCCAGAGGAGAAATTATTGGACATCTTAAGAGAGCATAAGGAAGCTATAGGTTGGACTATTGAGGATGTCAAAGGAATCAACCCCTCGTTGGTGATACACACGTTACAGATAGAGGAGAATGCCAAACCATCGAGGGAGCCACAAAGAAGGCTCAACCCTGCTTTGCAAGAGGTTGTGAGGGCGGAAGATATTAAGCTGTTAGAGGCAGGGATCATTTATCCCATCTCTGATAGCAAGTGGGTGAGCCAGATTCCAGTGGTGCCCAAACGTGCTGAATTTACGATAGTAAATAAAGACAACGAGTTGGTTCCAACTCGAGTGCAGTCAAGATGGAGAAAATGTCTAGACTACCGTAAATTGAATGCTGCCACTCGGCCTGATCATTTTTCATTCCTATTTATTGATCAGATGGTGGAGCACTTAGTTGGGCATGTTTACTAATATTGGGTCTGGCTGAAGACGTTAAACTTAGCGCTCATGGGAGGCACCCCACAGCTTATCTTTTCTTTTGTTTATTTATTATTTCGCATTTTTATGATTAATGTTTGTTTCCAGTATTTTTTGTTTTCCAGTTTTTATTTTTCAGGGACAAAGCATACTTCAGTTCAAGTTTGGGGGTATGCTATGAGCCATACCAGTCCAGATAGTTCTCCATATCTCAGGTCAGCTCTTTCCATATTAGTCACACATTGGGATCAATGTGTAATTTAAGTTTGGGGGTATAGGAGACACATCACACACTTTGTCCTAATTTGTTGTCTTTTCGTCATAGAGATAAATGCATGCTCATGTTATCGTGAAATTTTGGTTGATCTAAACATTTTCTGTGATGTGATGTCATTGGTGAGTTTAACATTTTGAACACATGATCTGGTGATAAATTTTTAAAATTTAGTTACTTACTTTAGGCAATTTGAGAATTCACATGCTTGACATAATCTAACACGAGCACATTAGCACAAATTATGTGAGGTATGACACGTGATTTTAATGTGTATTTTTCCTTATCTTAACTGAAACTGGATGACTTGTTGGATGAACTCTTGGGCATAGGAAAATATAAAAAAAAAAAATTATTATCAATAAACTTTTCGCTGAGTAACTGGACCTCTTGCCTCAGTAAGCAGTGAGTGTTCACGTCAAAAGGTAGAATTTTGCTTGGTAATATTAAGGTCGGTTTAATTTCGTAGCCTTTTTTACTCGAGTTAGTAAGTCCTTAGGGGTGTCTTTACACCTAATGCCCTAAAACCACCTGGTTTGGGAGTCATTGACTTAATACTCGCTACATGGGTCAATTAGAAAGCTTAAGGGAACTAAACATAGCCGTGCCTTATTAAAAAAAAAGAAGAAAAGAATAAAATAAAAACTATGTCTTTTCGTTCATTTTTGATGGGAAATTCGGTGAATCTTGAGACATGGAGACCTTACACATTAGAGTTACTTGGAAGCTTCATTTTTATATGCTAATTCACCTTACACTGATTCAAGCTTGTGATGCCTTATCCTGCCTTTTGTAAGTAATTAGATTTTAACATTTCTATTCATTGCGAAGATGGGTTTACCTTTTTAAGCTTGCTCATGAATGAATATCATGGTGATGTGTGCTCCTTAAATTTTTGGATACCATGAGTGATGACTTTATCTTTATGTTCTTTGTTTTTCATTGAGTCTTTTATTTTGTTTTGCTAAGGGACTAGCAAAATATAAGTTTGGGAGTATTTGATGAGTCTTAAATATTGCATATTTTAGACCCTTAACTTATATTTTTTATACTCTTAGTTAGTAGTATTTTACTTTATTTTACGTTTTTCTTGTGTTTTGTGTATTTTTATAGGTTTGTGGAGAAAATGAAGCATTTCAGGAGATTTGAAGCTTCTGGAGACATTGCGCTCGATTGCACGAGATATGCGATCGAGCGCACCTGCGCTCGAGCGCACCTGCCTATGAACGAGCGCAAGGTCAACATCCCACATCGAAATAGTTGCTGTTCAGTGCGTCTGCGATCGATCGTAACAGACATGCGATCGAGCGCACATGCGATCGTGCGCACGAGACATGCGATCGAGCGCACATGCGATCGATCGCACCATTCTGCGATCGAGCGCACTCGGGCCAGTATCCCACATCGAATCTGAAACCTGCAGTGCTCCGTGACTTCCCCTATATAAACACCATTTGGCTTCATAATTCAATGTACAATTCCTGAGCCACTTTGGTGTTTACCAGTGGACATCTGCTAGCATTCTAGTGGATCCCGAAGGCATTGCTACCACGAGGGGAAGCGCCGCCCGTCAGCGAGTGGAATTTCTCCCATGTAAAGTTGTTTATTTATTTCTTTATATTCAGTTGTTTTAGTTTAAATGTTTAGCACTTTTTATTATAGTTTTATAGTTATGAGTGGCTAGACTCTTCAGCTAAGGTTGAAAATGAAGCCCCGCCGTTGTTTGGCGTAGTAGTTCAGATTTGCTTGTACAAATCTGACAATTTTTAGTATAAATGTTCTGTCAATTATTTGAGTTAATCTTATAATTGATTGAGTTTAAATTGTCTGTTGGATTTTCTTTGTGTTTCATCTGATGGATACATTGAATGCTTTTCGATTAAATTGGATTCCCTTTGTGATTTGTTAAGAGCGGATACATCGGGTGCTTTTGGTTTAGTTGGGATATTCTTTGTTTTTTGTCTTATAGTTAGATTCATTGAATGTTTTGATAGGCTATATTTTTAGAACATGTATGCTTAACTTCGATGGGGTGGATTCGGAAACCTTAGTGTTTTTTTTATTATTAGTTTTAAAATCAATTTAATTTAGTTTTAATTTATTTTGCAAATTATCATTCAAAATTCGGAACTAGGTTAAGATAAAGTTAGTTTAGATTAAATTATATTTTCACAACGCAATTCCCTGTGGATTCGACCTCGCACTTGCACAACGCTATACTGCAAACGACTCGTGCGCTTGCGAGTAAATTAAAACTCACAACAATGTGCACATATGGGTTTTCATTATCCAAGCCATGAAATGTAGGGAGTAATTGAATCATCCCTGGTTTAAGATCTAATTGGCGAGTATTGGCTGGAAACATGATGCATGATGGTGTGGCTGTGCGTGTAGGGTGGAGGTAATCCTGAAGTGTCCTAGCAACATTCTCATTAAGGTTATCGACCATGTTAACAAAATCCTCTAAATTCTCACTTGAGTTTCTACTATTGGTTGATCTAAGTGAGGTTTCACTATCAGACTTAGAAGGAGAGGGTAATTCTAGTTCTGGTCCTCTAATGAATCTACCTCGCAAATCTCTCGGTCTAAGCATACACCAAATGAATCAGAGGGGAAATAAATAAAACAAAATAAATCCAAAATCAAAACTAAGGTAAAGGAACAATATTACCGTATTTACAAATTGCTGAAAAATAAATATTTACAATTCTTCTACCGTCACACTCAAGGTTGACAAGCTTCCTTGTACTTAAGTTCCTTTCCCCGGAAACGGCGCCAAAATTTGATTATGCCCAAAGTATAACGCGGTTATTTGTAGTACAGCTTTGGGGTGTCGATTCCACAGGGAAACAAGTTAATTACAAAAAGTGTAAACTTGAACACAAACGATAAAAGATTGATTGAAAGAATCTGAATTGTTTATTTTATAGAAATTGTGTGAATGATTGATGGATATAATAAAGAAACGACAAGGTTCCGGAAATCCTCCCTAGGTTAGTTGCCCTAATCCTAACTTGATTTAGTTGTTTTTATCTCGATTGCAAGTTTCACATCCCAAACAGGCAATCGACAAATATTCAATTAAAACACATTTATAAATCACAATGTAATTGTTATGAAATCTTCTTTACTTTCAAGCACACATGACCTAACTTATAAATTATCAAGAGACGACGATATATCTAAACGACAATACCGCAGCAATGGACAAATCTATAAAAGAGATCTACCGGACTCAATCACGCCCAAACAGGTACACATAAGAAAAGCATGACTGAACTTATATGGAAAAGAAGCATGCAATCACCAGAGTAATAATAAATCTACTAATTAAATTAAGAATAAAACATAACAATGTTTAACGAAAATAATATCCAACTACAACCAAATCAAATAAAGAAAAATAAGAACAACTACACCTAGGGATTCATCCCTTCGCCTTGCTTGGAGACTAGCCAGCCATGGGGCTCATGCTTCCTTGAGTTGCCTCCGGCCTCTCAACGATCATCCTCAGCTTGCCTTCCAAATTTATACTTTCGGATTGCTCCTAAAGGCCCTCTAGAGTCACTCTCTGATGATTTCAGATGAGTTCTGATTGATCCTCAAAGCTAAAGTGGAGTGGGTCTTATATAGGCAAATACTAAGAGTGCAATGCATTTCCCATCTGATGTGGGATGTGGGATATAGAAATGTGTTTTCCAACCGATGTGGGATGTGGGATTTAAGCCCAAAATCACGCTAAAATCCCGCACAGCCTGACCTTTGTCTACTAAAACTGCCATAACTTTCTCTAGAAAAATCCTTTTGACGAACCGTAAAATTCTCCAGAAAATAGAGTTCTGGATATTTCTAAGCATATATGGTTCATCTCCTAGTTCTTCTTGTATCAATAAAGTTTAATTTTCAAAGATGATTGATCTATACGGGTAATTCTCGTAATTTAGTGAAACTCATTTCCAATGCGGGCAGTAGTTGTTGCTCTTTTAAGCCCTCTATCTTGTCCTTCCGGAAGTATTCCTTTACTCTAATATGCCTCAAGTCTTTGTGCTTCAAGCAATGATAACGTTTCCTCCTCTTTTGAGCTTAAAGTACCTGAAAATGCACCGAAGTAGATCAATGATCCAAGAATGATACTTTAGAGTTGTTAACGTATAAAAGTGCAATTAAAACCTAGATCAACCCTAAAATTCTAACAATTAAGTACTGTTAAGATGTATTTTATGACTCTCATCAATTACCATCATGGTTATCCTAGAAATAATATGCATACTCATAATAATGCAAGCATGTATCCTAGAAATCATCATCATACATTTTCTAGAAATGGCATGCATATTCATATTCCTCATAATAGAAACATGTATCCTATGAACTTATATCCTAAGCATTATAGGCATGCACATCTAAGATATCCTAGAAATTTCAATAACTACTATCCTAGGATTGTGCATCATCAACATATCTATAGATTGCCATATGTTGTTAAGAAAGTATGGGTCCCAAAAGGAACCATATTTTCAAGGACTAACCTCAAAGGACCCAAGAAATTTTAGGTACCCAAAAGTGCAATCATGTATCCTTATGTGATGTAGATATGTCTCCACACCAAATAAAAAGGTAATTGTTGGTATCTTGATAGTGGATGCTCGAAGCACATGACCAATGATAAAAGTGTATTCAATGAGCTAACTCTAATAGATGGTGGACTTGTGACCATTGGAAACAATACAAAAATAAAGATCATCGGGCATGGAAAAGTTGGTAATAACTTCTCTACCATAGATAATGTATTGCTAGTATAAGGCCTTAAGCCAAATTTACTAAGTATTAGTCAACTCTGTGACAAAGGCAACAAAGTCACATTTGAGACCTCTCATTGTCTAGTTATAGACATCAAGAGTAACAAGATCAAATTTGTTGACCATAGACATGAAAATGTCTATATAGTTGATTTGAAATCCTTGTATTTCGAAAATGAAAACTGTTTTCCTGAATTTAGTGAAAATCCATGGCTATGGCATAGAAGGCTTGGTCATGTGAACATGAACTTGCTAAAAATCATTTCAAGAAAAGATTTAGTCATTGGACTTCCAATTATCAATTTTGAAAAAGACAAAGTATGTGATGCTTGTCAAATGGGAAAACAAACTAGGATTTCTTTTAAATCAAATAATGTAGTCTCAACTGCTAGACCTTTGGAACTTTTGCATATAAACTTATTTGGTCTAATTAGTACCATTAGTCTAGATGGCCATCAATATACTCTTGTTATTGTTGATGACTATTCAAGATATACCTTTGTTATTTTTATTGTTTACAAGGATGAAGCTTTTAAAGGATTTGAAAACTTTTGCAAAAAGGTTCAAAATGAAAAAGGAATTTGTATTTCAAGCATAAGAAGTGATCATGGAAAAGAATTTGAAAACTAAAGCTTTTCAAGATTTTGTGATAAAAATGGAATTGATCACAACTTTTCAGCTCTAGAACTCCTCAACAAAACGGAGTTGTTGAGAGGAAAAACAGAGTTCTAGAAGAATTTTCAAGAACAATGCTTTGTGAAAATAGTTTACCAAAATACTTTTGGGCTGAAGCCGTGAACACTTCTGGCTATATCTTAAATAGAATTTTAATTAGGCCTATACTTGATAAAACTCCATATGAACTATGGAAAGGTAGAAAGCCTAATATCTCCTATTTTCGTACATTTGGTTACAAATGCTTCATCCTAAATAACAATAAAACTAACTTGGGTAAATTTGACTCTAAGACCGATGAAGAGATATTTTTAGGTTATTCAACATCTAGTAAGGCTTATAGAGTTTTCAATAAAAGAACTCTAGTGGTAGAAGAATCTGTACATGTAACTCTTGATGAGTCTAACCCAATTAGTAGAAGATAAGTTTCCTTTAATGATGATGCAGATTTTATTCCAAGAACGGAAACTCCTACTCCCATTGTTGACCCAAAAGAGAGTCCACCTCAAGCAAATGAAGAGATGGAAACTCACAATTTGGATCAACTATCTACAAGCCAACAAGAGGATAGTCTTCCCAAAGATTGGAGGTATATAAACTATCACCCAATTGATTAAGTGATTAGTGATCCTTCACAAGGGGTAAGAACTCGTTCCTCAATTAGAAATATTTACAATTATGTAGCTTATTTGTCTCAAGTAGAACCTAAGACATTTATAGAAGCTGAAAAAGATAATGATTGGATAATTGCAATGCAAGAAGAAATAAATCAATTTGAGAGAAACAATGTTTGGAATCTAGTTCCAAGACCTAAAAATCATTCAATAATTGGAACTAAATGGGTATATAGAAATAAGATGGATGAAAATGGAATAGTAACTAGAAACAAGGCTATACTAGTTGCTAAGGGATATAATCAAGAAGAATGAATAGATTTTAATGAGACCTATGCTCCCATAGCTAGATTAGAAGCTATTCGAATGTTATTAGCCTTTGCATGCTTTAATAAGTTCAAGTTATTTCAAATGGATGTAAAAAGTGCATTTTTAAATGGCTTTATAGAAGAAGAGGGTTACGTTGAGCAACCTCTTGGATTTGAAAATACTAGTCTTCCAAATCATGTCTACAAGCTTTCTAAATCTCTATATGGGTTGAAGCAAACTCCAAGGGCATGGTATGAAAAACTAAGTAAATTTTTTATTGACAATGATTTTGTAAGAGGTAGAATAGACACAACTCTCTTCACAAAAATGACACTTTGATAGTTCAAATATATGTTGATGATATTATATTTGGTACTACTAATGAATCTATGTGTCAAGAGTTTGCAAAGTGCATGCAAGGTGAATTTGAAATGAGCATGATGGGAGAGCTTACCTACTTCCTTGGACTTCAAATAAAACAACTAAAAGAAGACATCTTCATCAATCAATCAAAGTACACTAAGGACCTTCTAAAGAGGTTCGGAATGGAAAGCTCAAAGCCACTTGGAAATCCCATGAGCACAACGACAAAACTTGATCTTGATGAAGGAGGTAAATGTGTAGATACTAAATATTATAGAAGCATGATAGGAGCTTTTCTTTATTTGACTACAAGTAGACCTGATATAATGTTCAGTGTATGTATGTGTGCTAGATTTCAGGCTAATCCTAAGGAATCACATGTAGTTGCAGTAAAAAGAATCTTTAGATATCTTCAAGGAACCCAAACCATAGGATTATGGTACTCTAGAGATTTATCTTTTGAGCTTGTAGGATATTCATATGCTGATTTTGCTGGATGTAGGTTAGATAGAAAAATCACAAGTGGAACATGTCAATTCTTAGGTGCAATGTTAACCTCTTGGTTTTCCAAGAAACAAAATTTCATTGCACTATCAACCGCCGAGGTAGAATATATAGCAGCTGAAAGTTGTTGTGCCCAAGTATTATGGATGAAACAATAACTAGATGACTATGGCATGAACCTCAAAGACATCCCGATACTTTGTGATAATACTAGTGCTATCAACCTAATCAAGAATTCTATCCAGCACTCTAGAACCAAATACATAGAAATCAGACATCATTTCTTAAGAGACTATGCTAAAAAATGTGATATAAGACTAGAATTCATACTTTCAGAAGATCAAATAGTTGACATTCTCCCAAAACCTATAAGTGAAGCTAGTTTCTGCAAAATTAGACTGTTAATGGGATTGTTAGATTATAATAAACTGTATGTTTGATTGCATCTACATTTTATCATTTTGCATATTTGACATCTGGTGAAATAGTATTAAACCTCATTTAATCACTCTCTCACTCAAGATGGCATAGATAAACAAATTTCATGCTAAGGCTCAAAGACTGGAAATTTTTTTAAGGGTCCAGTTGACTGGTAAGTCTCTGCCCAATATTCTAGTTGACTGGTAATTCTATCCCAGTCGACTGGTAAGTCTCTGCCTAATCTATCAGTCGACTGGTAAGGCTATACCAGTCGACTAGACTTTGTTTGGAGCCATTTAATACTCAATTATTAATTGATTTTTGATAAATTCTCTTTGATTTGGCATTGGATAAATCAAGTGATGAGCTTGAATTTAGATTTGAGAATTACTTTTGAGCTATTTATTTATCAAGCATGAGCTAAATATGAAACTTTCTATTACATATGCTTGAGTTTGAAAATAATGATTATCTTTGCATTAAATTGATAATCAACTACCAATAAGGCTTGTTAAGTTTTATCCAATTTTATTTCTTTAAAAATAATTACTTTAGACTTTTTGAAAGGGGGAGAAAATCTGATTTATTGGTAAAAGAGAAAACCTTTGGTAAAATCATTTTACTCAAATGAGTTTTAAATACTTGATAAACTATTTTTGTTATATTTTAAATTTGGATATTATATCTTGAGAATTTTATCTCTATATGCTAAAGGAACTCTTTCAAAACCTTTATATTTCTTGATATCTTGTAAAATGATTATTTTCTCAATATGTTTCATCAAAATATTTTCAATAGCATATTTTGAGGGGGAGCTCTTCTTTGAAATCCACCCTTTTTTATTATGACAAAAAGGGAGAGAAAAATAAGAATATTAGAGATCTTGTTAGACCTTATTCTTAAGATTTTTGTCACCATCAAAAATAGGGAGATTATTGACCCTGAATGATTTTGATAGTGACAAAAATCTTAATTAAGCATTAATGAATATTATTTAAGTAATACAGATTGTTAATAGTGCTTATACATCAAAGGAGATCAAGATTGTAGAAATTGGTGAATCAAAGTTGATGATCTCAAAAGTCAATAAGCTCTCCAAAAGATCAAATTCAAGGAGAATAATTTAAATGCAACTTCAAAGACAGTAGGGATAAATTATAGGTTTGAATCCTAAGATACTCTTTGTAAGCATTTCAATTGTTAGGAGCTAATTATATTTGCATTGCATTTTATTATATAGTCTTAATTAATTGAAAATATAAAATCTCCATATGATTTTATTAAATGTAAATAAATTAATTGGGCTCAATACTTAACATTCTCTAATTGAACTTAAGAAGAATTTATGTTGACATGGAAAATTGCTTGAGCATTTGTAATATATCATTCTTCATATATCTTGCACACACATTATGCTTAAATCTGTAATATGTTTTGTCATCATCAAAAATGCCTTAATCAAGAAATTGATTAGATTAATTTTGGTGATAACAAAACACTTTTGAAGTGTTTAACTCGTGTGTTTAATGTGCAAGAAAGTTTGATTCAATTAGGATATTTTTTGGAACTCAAAAATCCAAAAAGAATAAAGAGATATGAAGAAAATTGATGCTGAAAACACTGTTCATCCTTAAAACATTGTAGCAGCGCACAAATAATGACCAAGTCGATCGGGTGAATAGTACTAGTCGCCTGGTAAAATGGGCAGAAGGTTCCCAGTCGACTAGTAAGTCATACCAGTCGACTGGTAACACTGTAGCATTAAAAATGTGATTTTTAAAGAGGACATAGTCGACTAGTATCTCGACCCAGTCGACTGGAAGTTCAAAAATATGACCGTTGGGACTCGAAATCTGAGATTTTAAAGGCACAAACATTTCAAATTAAAGTCTAACAGCCATATTAATTCATGGCTATATAAACCCACTCAATTCAGCATTCAACAAGGAGGAGAAGACATTCAAAAAGAGAATAACACACATAATCAAGTCATTCATTCTTTGAAACTCAAAAAAGCTTTAAAATACTCATGTTGAGCCATTCTTCAAGCTTTACTTTGAAAGAGAGACATTATTCAGTTGTATAAGCTTTCATTTGTTGTCTCTCTACCATTTACTTTACAGCTTTTATTGTAAAGGGATTACTTCCGAAATGAAGGGTATTACTTCCGAAAGAAAGGGGATTACTTCCGAGAGGAAGGGGATTACTTTCGAGAGGAAAGGGATTGTACGGTTTGAGCAACACCCGTAAGTTGCTTGTGTTCAGTTTATGCAACACCCCCAAAGTTGCACGACTAAGTTTCTTAGTGGATTACTTCAAGGAGGTTCCTTGAAGAGAGTGGACGTAGGGTCGGAACGAATCTGATATTGCCGAACCACCATAAACTGAGTTTGCATTCTCTACTCCTTAAACTCTTTATTTACAACATATTATTTGTTTAATTGCCTGTTGGTTATATGTTTTTATGAACTTGTATTTATTCTGTGAAAGTTTTTAAAAACCCAATTCACCCCCCTTCTTGGGTTGAAACCTCAGTCTACACTTTTATTTCTACTGTTTTTCATATTTATTTTTCTTGTTTATTATTATTATTTTGTTGTTTTCCAGTTTTACTTTTGTATTTCTTTTTCAGGGACAAACATGCGCATCAGTTCAATTGGTCGTGCACAATTTTCAGCTCCATGCACCTTTGGTTTAAAAGGGAGTTTCCTTAATTTTTGCTTTTACATTGAGGACAATGCTTATCTTAAGTTGGGGGTGGAGGAAACACATTTCTTATTGCATACCATTGAACTGCTTGGTGTCATTTTCCCTTTTTGTTTATTTTTAGCATGTTTGGTGTTAGCCTTAGAGTTTATTCACATGTCAATGATATGAGCTTAATTGAGAGAGCATATTGCATTTAGAAGAAATTAAATGTTGCTTCAGTTTGAAAATAATTTAAGTATCAATCTTCATTTGGTTTGAGATTCTAGTTTGCAGTAAGATTGTATGATTAGTCTAAAACATTTAGAGAAGTTTTATGTGTGACTACTTTGTGAATACTTTTGCGGTCTCGACAAGCTCTAGAACTTATTTGATAATCACTTTAGGCGAATTCCTAGAATGCACATTACTTAGGACATGATATAGGCCATTTTTGAACTGTTTGAGCCTTTCAAACCTACCATTGCTATATTTATCGCTAATCACCTATTTGAGCTTTTTCTTGAAAAAGAATGAGCCTTGTTTCTTTCAATAGCCCATTCACTCACCTTCATGAGCCTAAAAATATTTTATCCTTACTTTTCTTTTAAAAGAACTTAGTTATACACATTTGTTGAGAAGCACTTAAAAGGAGTAAGGATGGAAATATGAAAATATATATATATATATATATATATATATATATATCACTACCACAACCCAAGTACATTAAATGAGATAAGTTGGGGGTTGTGAAAAAGAAAAGAAAAAAAAATGAAAAAGGAGGTGAATGGTCTTACACCAAAATACAAAAGAAAAGAAAAAGAGAAGTGAATTATGGCAAAGAAAGAAGAAAAGAAAAGAAAAGTGGTGACTTATTGAGAGATATACTCTTATAAAAAAATGGTTAAAAGAGTTGGGTGTTGAAGTAAGGTTATCAAGTGCTTAAAGTGGTTGTGTTTAAAACTAAGAGATTTAGTTCTTTTACTTGTGAATCCTTCCCGTTCTTTCTTAACCTTTACCTTAGCCTAATGTTACAAGTTTATTAAAGACCTATTGATCCAATGTAGTGTGATTTTTCTACAATAGTGGAGAGTGATTTGAAAAGTGAGCCTATGGAGCTTGTTTTTGTGATTGATGTCACGCAATTTATTATGTTCTTAGAGGCCAAAACTTGTATTCATGAATGTTATGCATAAAGTCATCCGGGTGTTCAGATTAATGGATTATGGTAAGACAGATGATAAGAGTCAATAACGATTTTAAGATTAATGCTTGGATTACTTTTGGACTTAAGTAATATTTAATGATTCTATGTGCTGCGTATTATGTGCAATTTCTGAGACAAAAAATGTAAATTGCTCCTTGTTTAACACTAGCATTGTTTTACCTTGTTTTGATTCCTACCATAGAATTCAGTTCTCATTTTCGCTTGAATTACTAGGGACTAGAAATAAGCTAGTTAGGGGTTGTGATGAGAGTCATAAAATGCACCTTAACAGTACTTAATTATTAGCATTTTAGGGTTGATCTAGGTTTGAATTGCACTTTTATACCTTAACAACTCTAAAGTGTCATTCTTGGATCATTGATCTATTTCGATGCATTTTCAGGTACTTTAAGTTCAAAAGAGATGGAAAAGCTATCATTTCTTTTAGCACAATGACTCGATGAACACCGGAGTGAAGGTTCACAAGCACTTGGAAAGGAGTTTCACTAAATTGACAGAATTGCCATACAAATCAATCATTTTTGTAAATTAAAACTTTATTGATACAAGAAAAACCAGGAGATAAGCTATATATTCTTAGAAATATCCGGAAGTCTATTTTCTGGAGAATTTTACGGCTCGTAAAAATGATTTTTTTAGAGAAAGTTATGGCAGTTTTAGTAGACGAAGGTCAAGCTGGAAGATGCCTAGTGCGCTCGAGCGCACCAGGCCTACGATCGATCGCAAGTGCGCACTCGCGACATCCCACATCGGTCAAAAATACCTTGCAGCACACCATGGTGTGCTCGATTGCACCATGCTGCGATCGAGCGCACACGAGCAGTATCCCACATCGGAATGGAAACACATTGCACTCCAGGAATTCCCCTATAAAAACCCCACTTCACTTCATCTTTTGGGATCAACTAGGAGTGAATCTAGAGGGCCTTTAGGAGAAATCTGGAGGGCCTTTAGGAGGAAAATTAGAGGCTGGAGGTCGAGGGAAACACCATGAAGGCTGCCACACTCTCCCTCATGGCCAACTAATCTCCAAGCAAGGTGAAGGGATGAATCCCTAGGTGTAGTTGTTCTTACTTTCTAGTCTTGATTCATTGTAATTTGGATTTATTATTATTATTAAAAATTGTTATGATTTACTCTTTGATTTAATTAGAAGATTTTCTATTAATCCGGTGATTGCATGCTTCCCCTAGATATAAGTCTAGTCATGCTCTTCTTATGTCAATTTGTTTGGATGTGATTGAGTCCAGTAGATTTACCTTTTAGGTTTGTCCATTGCTGCGATATTGTCATTTAGATATATTGTTGTCTCTTGATAAATCTATAGGATAGGTCATGTGTGCTTAACTTGAAAGTAAAGGGTAATTCATATCAATTACATTAGGGTTTATACATGCGCTTTAATTGAATATTTGTCGATTGCTTGTTTGGGATATGAAACTTGCAATCGAGATAAAAACAATTGAGTCAAGTTAGGATTAGGGCAACGAACCTAGGGAGGATTCCAGGAACCATGTTGTTTCTTTATTATATCCATCAATCTATTTACACAATTTGCTCACAACTCAGATTCTTCCATTTAATCTTTTATCGTTTGTGTTAAGGTTCACACCTTCTTTTGTAGTTAACTTATTTCCCTGTGGAATCGACACCTGAAAGCTGTGCTACAACTACCGCATTACTCTTTGGGCATAATCAACTAGCAATATGTAAGTTTGGGGGTGTGATAGGTGCTTAAATATTCATATTTAAGCCCCTTTATTTACATTTGTTAAGTCGTTAGTTATGTTAATTTAGTCTGTTTTACTTTATTTCTGTGTTTCACATGTTTCTACAGGGTCTTGGAGGAAAAAGAAGCATCTTTGGCACCTAAAGGAAGAAATCTGGAAATCCTGGAGCATCTGCTGTCTAAAGTGCGATCGAGCGCACTATTGGGTGTGATCAAGCGCATAAGCGCTCGTGCGCACACAAGAAGGATCGAGCGCAGCCTTGCGATCGAGCGCACATGTACAGGCGTGAACAGTAAAACGACAGAACCAGTTTTGGAAATAGAAGAGGTTTTGCGTTTTAGGAAGTTTAGGGTTTTCAGAGTCTTCTAGGGTTACTCAAACCCTATAAATACACCTGTAAACACACACAAAAGAGCATCACTTCTTTTATCTTTTGCTTAGCTCGGAATTGTAAGCTTTGGAGAGGATTGACAACCCGTCTCCATAGTAGTCTTTGAGTTTTATATTTTATGTTATAATGCTTATCTTAGGCAGCATGTGTAACTAACTCTATATAGGGCTCGATTGAAACCCTAGTTATGCTTTCCCATATATATATTCATTGATTATCTTTGCAATAGCCTTAGTTATGATGCTTAACTTGATTAATGCCTGTGTTTATTTAAATTCCTTATATGTGTATGTCTGATCAATATGTGCATGTGGTATGGATTAGTTAGTTAGACCAATTTGGATGACCGAGTCCTGGGTCTGACAATAGTAACAAAAGAAATCCACACCGGATTCTTGGGTTAATCAACATGAAAAACCAGGAGTAGATACCATGCCCTAGGTCTCATATGGTTGTCGATTTCCATAAATCTTATGCTTTCTTAAGGAACAACTCAGTAGATACCATGCTGAATCCCTTAAGAAAGAAAAAAGTTAGAGTAGATACCATGCCTAACTCGGTGCTTAGGGAAATCAATAGCTTAAGGAGTAGATACCATGCCCTTAGGTTGGCAACCATTAGGTATGCATAGTAAGGCTAATACATTGACATATTACTCATTGGGAAAGTATAATTGGAGGTGGATATCAAAGCCTTATCTCCTTATCATTATTAAAATCACACTCAACTGTTATTTTTATCTTTTTATTAAGAAACTGATTCTAAAACCGAAATTCACCAATCCCTGTGGAAATGATCTCACACTTGGGCACTATGCTACTATTGACCTTGTGCACTTGCAAGTAAAACTGTACGATTATTTGCTTAATTATTTAGGTAGATAAACGCACAACAACCAGCTCCAAGGCCGAGCGGATGGATTGCTCCACACATGCTCGACCCACTAGCTCTAAGGTCCGAGCAAATGAAAAATTCTCCACACATGCTCGGACTCATGTCTCCAAGGCCAAGTAGATGGATTGCTCCACACACGCTCGGCCCACCAGCTCCAAGGTCCGAGCAGATGGATTGCTCCACACATGCTCGAACTCATGTCTCCAAGGCCGAGCGGATGAATTGCTCCACACATGCTCGGGCCACTAGCTCCAAGGTCCGAGCAGATGGAAAATTCTTCACACATGCTCGAACTCATGTCTCCAAGGCCGAGCAGATGGATTGTTCCACACATGCTCGGACTCATGTCTCCAAGGCCAAGCAGATGGATTGCTCCACACATGCTCAGCCCACTAGCTCCAAGGTTCGAGTAGATGGAAAATTCTCCATATATGCTCGGACTCATGTCTCCAAGGCCGAGCAGATGGATTGCTCAACACATGCTCGACCCACTAGCTCCAAGGTCCGAGAAGATGGATTGCTCCACATATGCTCGGCTCGGCTCTGTCAAAACACAATACATTAAAGATCGAACCCTGCAATACTTCCTTAAGCACATAAATGTACTCAAGGAAGTGGGGGGGCCTCTGATATTGCTAAAAAACACGCACCCAATAAAGACGCGACACATGGACCATCACAGGGCTAGAAAAATGGGGCAACACACTGATGGCCCAGACTCGGACAACTGGACTCTAGGTCACCACCACCATCCAGGTCACTACCGCCCTAGACACAAGGGTCGCCTCATACATGGACGGCCCCTAACCAAGACAGCAAGGCGAAACACAACGGACGACCCAAGGCCACCCAGCTAGGCCTCCTAGGCATCATTGCCCACCCAGCTGGAACTCTACATCATCACCACTTTAGGTAAAAAGCCGCCTTAAAACCCTATAAAAAGACTCAGGTGCGCATTCCAAAAGAGAGAGCTTCTTCTGAACCTAAAAAGAGAACGCCCGTTACTCTCATACATCTTATCTTGCACTAACAAAAGCTTTGGAGCATCCTCGAAGGCACTTTCTCCAGCGACCCCTTAGCTCATCTCTTCTCCCCTGTGCAGATCTCCTTGAGGCCCGGCTTCTAACTCAATAAACACATTTTTGGCATTAACAGAGAGTCTTCCATGTTTCTGTTTCTCTTATTTCAACTACTTAAAAGAAAATTTATAAACTAGTAGTAAAAATAATTTAAATTTTATATTCAATATGGAGAAAAACCGATCATTTTTCCCAAGATATTCAGAAAATCCTATTAAAAAAAACCGATTCTGCATTTCTTCAAACTGATTGAGAATATCTTCTATGATCTTGGGATTCTATTTTCCGAGAGTAGGCTCGAGTTACAAGCTTCTTCATTTCAATAATGCTACAATCCTCAATTTAGCGAAGTAGCAATACAGTTCAGTGACGTAGACATTAAGCTTAATGATCACAGGCTTCTTTTTTCAAATGTTTCCTTTTTCCATTAACACAAACACTTGAATTCAAGTTGTGAACCATTTAATGGCAGAAGGAAGACTCGATCTGCAAGACGATCTCCTCTCCTCTGAATGGTCGATCTGCAGATTATGGGTTGTGTTTTTTAAAAATGGGTTTTCTATTACGGGTTATGTTTGTTTGGATGATGAGAAAATGAAAGAAGTGAAATAGATTTTTTTAATCAGTGAGATAAGGAAAAAAAAAAAGATGATGATGATGAGAAAATTGTTTTTGTTTTGAAGGTGAGAAAATGAAACTGAAATAGTAATTTTTAACCTTTTTGTTTTATTTTTTATATTTCTATTTTTGAAAAAAAGAAGTGGAAAATGTTTATTTTAATATTTTTTATTTTCAATTTTTTTGATTTTATAAATTATTTTATTAAAATTTTTAATTTTTAAAATTTATTTACATGTGAGCTAATGGACATGTGGTTGAATTTGTAATTTTTTTTTCTTAATTGAACTAGACTAAATGTCAGCATTTAACAAACTAAAACACATTTTCGTTTGCTTATGAATGAAATAATTAGTGAAAGTGATTTTTTTGTTAAATTTTACAAACGTTAATTGTCATATTGCACACATTTAAATTTTAAAGACTAAAATATTAAACCGATCAAATCTTGATTACCAAAATAAGTATTTAGCCTTACCCCTAAACTCTACCAAAAGAATAAAGAACAAAAAAGATCGTTGTGATTAATCATGGTTATTCCTATACAGGGAGAGTTTAGTTTCTCTACTGTTTTTTTTTAAATGTTTGAATAGTCCATAAGTTTTAAATTTATAAAATTTAAGGTTCTAAAATTTCAATTCGATATCCACGAATTATTTTGAAATTTTTACTATTTTTGTCTCATAATTTTTTATTAATTTATATTTTAAACTTAAATTTTTTTATTATAATTAACCAAAAAAATTGTTATAAAATTATCTTTATTTTGATTATTGTACTTAAGAGTACATAAAATAATACCTAAAACATAATATCACAAAAATATTAAATTATATATTTTGTAAATAAGTGTTCCTTTAAAAATTATGGATGAAGATAATTTCTTACAATGTCATCCATGTGCAAATCGCTAAAAGCAATGATATTTTAATTATCGATTTTAATATTTAATTGTAACAATTAAACGGTGAATTAATAATTGATTAATACATATAGAAGTTCTACTTATGATTAAGTGTTAGAGAGTATCAATTTTGAATGTTAAAATAAAAGTGCTCAACTGATAATACCACAAATTGGTAAATACCATTCTTGGAATCTTATTTAGTTTTTTTGATCCAATTAGACAAAATAGATTACCAAATTCCTTTCATAAAAGAAAAAAATTCTTGATAATACACTTACAACCATTTACCACAAAATGAAAAAATGTTTTATCACTTATAAAAAATGTAATTCTTAAAGCTTTTTACTCATAAAAAATGTTTTATCACTTGTGCAGATGACGAATGAAGTTGGGAAGGCAATGTTTTCTAGAGCAGGAGAACTTGGAGTACCAGTAGGGTTCATGTGCATGAAGGTAAAGGAGTTCTGCACTCAATTCATTTGCAGAATTTATAATGAACTTAATTGCTTGTTTCAATCTTTTCTATATGTAGAGTTATTCATCTCAGTAATAAAGTAAATTTTACATTCACCTACTTTATCTCCATGTCAAAAAATGCCATACTAGTTCTATATGCTACTGGTTGGGATGTTAATATATTAATGAGATGGACTTATCCAGGGTCTTAATCTACATATTTCAGAAATTGAGGAACTATGCACAGAATTTCCTTCTACAGTTGTATTGCTTGATCATTTGGATTTCTGCAAACCACCAATGTGAGCTCTATTGTGGGTTTTTCTTTTTTAGGGGGAATATTCAATCTTTAGCTTGTAAATGACTGCGTTAGCTGTTTTAATGTTTCTTCTTGCAGAAATGATGAGGAAAATCTTGTATGTTTCTTGGTATTTGCTCTTAAAGCTCTCCGGATTCCCACAGGTAAAACTCCCTGTATAACCTACAATGATCCTGATGCAAGTTTATATGTTTCTGGGTATTTGCTGACATCCTTTGTAAACGGGTGCGTAAAATTGTAGAAAATTCTCTAGTTTTTCAGGAAAATATTGCATTTGATAGGGCATGTTTTGGAAAAAGTTTCTGATAAACTGAAAATTTTTCTACAACTTAAAAGCCCACCTCTAGATTTTTTGTTAAGCCAAGATGTGGGCGGAAAATTCTGTAGTTTTTCTGGAAGAGATTGCATTTAAAAGGGCATGTTTTGGAAGAAAAAAAAAACCGAAAAAACTGAAAAATTTTCTACAATTAAACGCTCACTTCATAGATTGTTGTTAAGCCAAGACATAGATGGATGACATTCTTTTTCCATATATTTTATGTAGACTATGAGATTGAAAGAAGCAGTTTCTAGCTTCAGTTGCTAACATTTCTTATGCAATGTGTTATAGCCCTAGCTTGGATACCTTTTTATTTATTTGAGCCCTAGTTTAGATACCTTTTTTATTTATTTGTATATTGTTTTCTTCTAGGCAACCACCACATTGCTTCCGAGGTACTTACAAATAATGAAGTCCGTATCAAGTAAAATGTGCTTGTATGTCAAATTTAAAGCACCTTTTTACTTATTTACGTTTATTAAGCTCCTATTAAGGAGTCTCTCTCTTATCAGTTTACTTATTTTTTAATAAGTGAAATGTATTAAAAAAGCAACAAGGGGGTGTAACCCATGTACATGGCTATCTATAGGAGAGAAACTCCACAAAATCTATAAAGTCAAAGTCATTTACAAAAGAACTCTCTTTGATCCAAAAAAATAGGTCATTAAGCCATCTTTCCCTAATTACAACCAAAGGTCTCTCGAAGCCTTCAAACACTCCATGGTTCCTCTCGAGTCAAACAATCCAAAAGATAGAAAGTGAGATTAAGGAGTAAACTTTCTTGAGATTTTTAGGGCCCCACAGTTCACTCCAAGCCCACACTTTATCTAACACCGATCTTGTGCACAACCAAGAGATCCCCAAAACTTTATAAGTCATTTCCCATAAGGATCTTGCTAAGGAGCACTCCATCGAAAGATGAAACACAGACTCACCACATCCTTTGCAGATGAAATAACGGTTCACCAACATCTTTCCCCTTCTTTGCAAATTATCAAGCGTTAGGATCTTTTCCAAAGAGGCCTCTCAACAAAAAAAAAACTCAATTTCTTTGGGGCTTCGGAGCACCAAATTACTTTCCATAGGAAGTTTCTGGATCCATCCGTAGTAGACGCAGCTAGAAGAATCTTATAAAAAGACTTCACCTCAAAACTTTTGGCCGGGTTGTCCCTCCATCTCATTGCATCTTCTTTAGAAAAGTCAAAGTTAAAACTATATAAAGTTTCCAAGAAGCTTTGCATCCTCTCAATCTCCCAATCGTTAACATTGCGTATGAAAGGCACATCCCACGAAATAACATTGTTGTTCACCGAGAAGCAAGATGAAATAGGAGCTTCTTTATCTCTCGCCATTTCAAAGATTTTCTGGAAACGTTCTTTAAAAGGGGTGTTCCCGAACCATGTATCATGTCAAAGCTGTGTTCTCCTTCCATCACCAATCAAACCGAAAGGTGGGAATTCAAGACTTCCCAACCATTCCGTATCCACTTCTACACTCCAACACCGTAGGCCCCCTTTCTTTTCTTAGACATCCACCCCCAAGCATCCAATCCAAACTTAGCTTCCACCACTTTCCTCCAAAGATGATCCCTTTCCACAATAAACCTCCATAACCATTTTCCCAACAAAGCTTTGTTGAATAATGTAAGGGACTTTATACCTAATCCCCCTCTATCTAACGGTTGCTTAACCACTCCCTATCTTACCAAGTGAAATTTATTCTCCTCCCTAGTATTGCTCCAAAGGAATCTTCTTTGAATATCCTCTAACCTTTTAGCCACACTTCTAGGAATAGGAAGAAGAGACATAAAATAGATAGGGAAACTAGTGAGAGTGCTTTTCATGAGAGTCAGTCTTCCTCCTTTAGAGAGAAGAAGATTCTTCCAACTAGCTAACTGCTTTTCAAATCTCTCCACGATGGGATTCCACACACTTGAATCTTTAAATTTGGTACCGAGAGGGAGACCAAGATAAATGAAGGGAAGAGTCCCCTCCTTACACCCCAACAAACCAGCAAGAAAATGACCATTAATGTTCTCACCAAGAGGAATCAAATCACTCTTACCAAGATTGACTTTGAGCCCCGAGACTGCCTCAAAGTATAGAAAGATTCATCGAAGATGTAAGATTTGATGAGCGTCTGCCCCACAAAAAACAATAGTGTCATCGGCAAAGAGAAGATGAGACACACTCACACTTCTTCCTTCTTTTCCCACATTAAAGTCACTTAAGAGTCCTCTCTCAACCGCTTTCAACAACATTTTGCTCAGAGCTTCCATAACCAAAGTGAACAAAAAAAGGGATAGAGGATCCCTTTGTCTCAAACCTATTGAGGCTTTAAAGATCCCGGAAGGGCAACCATTAATAATGATAGAAAAGGATGCCAACGAAATACATTTAAAGATCCATTTGCACCATTTGTCTCCAAAGCCCATCATCTTCAGAATGTAGATCATAAAGCTCCAACTCACATGATCAAAAGTTTTCTCCATGTCAAGTTTACAAATCACTCCACCCCCTCCATCTTTTAAATGGGAATCCACCACTTCATTAGCAATTAAAGTGGCGTCCAAAATTTTCATTTTATCCACAAAAGCATTTTGGAAAGGGCTCACCACTTTAGAAATCACTTTTTTTAGTCTATAAGTGAGGACCTCTGAAAGAAGTTTGTAAATGCAACCAATAAGACTAATAAGCCGAAAATCTTTGATATTGGAAGCACTCACTTTCTTCGGAATAAGGACAATGAAGGTTGAGTTGAGGCTATCCACAAAATCACCCGATACATGGAATTCCTCAAAGATCCAAAGGATATCCCCTTTAAGGATAGCCCAATTGTGTTTAAGGAAGGCCATAGAAAAACTATCGGGACCAGGGACCTTGTCCCCATTACACTCCCTAAGGGCATAAAGAATCTCCTCATCATTAAAAAGGTGCTCGATCCACAAAGCCTCACTTGTACCAAGAATAGAGAACTCCAAACCATCCAAATTCGACCTAACAACGCAGCTCTCCTTCAAGAGAGACTTGTAGAAAGAGAAAATGGCCTCATTAATATTCTATTCCTTCACAAAAATCAAGCCATCAAACTCTATGGATCCAATAAAGTTGTGTCTCCTATGATCATTCGCTATCCGGTGAAAGAATTTAGTGTCCCTGTCACCCTCCCTAAGCCAAATTTCCCTAGATTTCTACCTCTATGAGGTTTCTTCCATAGAGGTAAGTTTGGATAGCTCCTTCTTAATCCACACTTGCCTCTCTCTTTTCTCCCCAGAGTGACTCGAAGAAATATCCTTATCGTCAAGACCAGTCACCCCGCATCAACGCATTGATTGAGGAGTTGATATCACCAAGAGATTCTTTGTTCCATTTCTTCAATTCAAATTTGAGAGTTTTCAATTTTAAAGCCACCACGAAGCTCGCGGACCCTCTCACAGTACAACCTTTGATAAGATCTTAAAAGCCTTTCACCTTCAACCACATATTTTTAAAACGGAAAAGAGTAGGACCCTAGTGCAAACCCCCCGCTTCAAGAATAACAGCGTGATGGTCCGACACAGATCGAGGCAAAAGCTTCAAAATGAGATTAGGGTAGAGAGATTCCCAGCAACTAGAGACAAGAAAACGATTGATCCGAGAGAATGAGGGGGTTTCCCTAAAACTCGACCAGGTGAACGACCCACCTGATAAAGGCAAATCAATAAGATTCTTACCTTGAACAAAAGCAAGAAACTCCCTCATAGAGCTATCCTCCATCAAACACCTTGCTATCTCATGATGATAGAGAACAGCATTGAAGTCCCCTCCCACCACCCAGGAGAGATTCCATCGGCTCGTAAACTATCGAGAACAGCCACGAACTGCTCGATGACAGGTCTTTTAGCACACAAGGAACCGAGAAGCGTCCCACTAGAAAATCAATCAAGTCCATCACTTTTTTATTCCACATAACCACGACACCAGGTGAAGCACCAACCGACGGCAAAGATTTCCATCCACACGACCTAATACTCCAAACAATACGAATAACCGTATCAGAGATCATCTCCATTTTAGTTTCTTGAAGACAAATCACATCCTCCTTCCATTCTTTAAGAAAATGCTTCACCCCTTCCCTTTTCTCTAAGTCATTCAAAACCCTCACATTCCACGAAATGATTTTCATTTTCATTGATCAACAATACCACCCCTCTTCTGAGCTAATACCCTAAGCACTACGAATAACCGCATCAGAGATCGTCTGCATTTTAGTTTCTTGAAGACAAATCACATCCCCATTCCATTCTCTAAGAAAATGCTTCACCCCTTCCCTTTCCTCCAAGTCATGCAAACCCCTCACATTCCATGAAATGATTTTCATCTTCATTAATCAACAATACCACCCCTCTTTTAAGCTATCCTAGAATCCACAGTAGAGCCTCCCTTCTCATAATTGACATTAAACTCCAATCTCTTGAGTTCCCTATTGGCCTCCCACTTTTGCTTTCTAGTCACACCTTGCTTCTTAAAACTGGACTTGCCTTCTTCCAATCTAATATTTTCTCTCTCCTCAAATAATTTGATACCTTGTGCTTACACACCAACAAGAGAAACTCCTACCAACTTATTCAATTTCTTGACCTAGTTCAACACCCAATTTGACGCCAACAAGTTTAATTTTTCTAAATTATCCAATTCATTAACCAGCCACTAGTCAGACTGCTTAAGACTCACCACAAGAGCCAAACTGTCTTCCAAGACCCCTGCTTCAAGATGTCTCTCTAGCCCCTCGAAAACAGGGACATATGAATCTCTCTACAAGGCTAACATCCCCTCTTCCTCATCAACTCTATTCTCAATCTCCATCCCGAAGGGATCAACAACAATCATGCCCCTACCAACCTCGCCCGTGGACAAAAGGTCTAAAAAACCCACTATAAAATAGTTCTCTTTAGCCTCCTTATCAGACCTCACAGTCCCAGAAGATAGAGGAGGAGAAAAGCAACCCAATTCCTCTAAAGAAAGAGACTGAAAATTCAGGCAAGGATCCCAGGTAGTTGGAAATGCTCGGTAGCTGCTACAACGAGGAAACAGGGGGCTGCAACTGTGAGAACAAAAGAATAGCAGACTCCGCTGATAAATCCGACCGATCTGACCTCGTAGTCACAAGATTACCTTTGCCAGGGTTCGGTGACTCAACCGGACTCACCTTGCCACCCCTTGCTGAAGCGAGGCGCATGTCGAAGCACAAACCAACAGCAACGCAAGAGAGCTCTACCCAAAAATAGATGAAGACTCCTCCGGTCGTACCGACCCTGCTGGCCCCTTGCGACCATCACCAGGTCCTGACCAAAATCGTCTCTGCTGTCTCAATTTGAAGAACGACACTCACTGGAGAATATCCCAACTACATCGCAAGAGAAATCTGACCAAAGTTCGGCGTCGTCTCCGAACGAGACACCCCTTCCGGCGACAGACCGCATCCCCCCGCCAGCGATGCACCTTTCGCTGAATGCCCCGTCCCTTCTTCTGGCACCAAAGAAGCGGAGGCGGGTGACGATGGAAATGGCTTAACAACCGGGTCGAAACGGGTACGACCCATTGATTTGTGGGTTCAGGGTCTACAAGGGGGAGGAGAAATGGGCCTTGGGCATTTTCCTTTTCCAACTAGGCCTTTTGAAGAGACCCGACCCAAGATCAAAAGTCCTTGGTCTTCTTAAATCTAGCAAAGGCTTTTTAAAAACCTTAGGCCCGCTAGACCAGCTAGGCCAAGCCTCATAAACGGGCTCCAGCTGACAATAGCCTTTGTCCAAGCCCACAATCATCTGCTCCTTTCCTTTTCCAGAGAGAGAAATTTGAATTTGAAAATACAGATCTAGACAGCTAGCCCCAGTTGTCCCCTCAGCATCACCCTCTCCACCTACTCCACCTATAAGCCCGCGTGTGAGCCCACTCTCCTCTGCACACCCAACAAACAAATAAGGCTATGGATTTTTTCGATCAAAAAAGCTGCCTTTCTGAGAAACAAACAGAAGACTCTTATCCAAGCAGTGTCCACAGGAAGGACAATTACCTCTAAGAGATAAAGCCTTTGATCTCTCCGGCCTCTCTTTTGCCAGGGCCTCTTCCACCTCTGCCGAAATTCGAGAACTAAAACCTTTCACAGGATCAACAGAAAGCGCCTGGGATTTCTTTTCCGGCCAGAAAGAAGCTGCTAGCTACTTAATAGCCCTATAATCTCTCCACCAACCCTCAGCAGCGAAACCTTCAGGAAAGATAACCATTCTCGATCTTTTGGAAAGGATCTCAGATAAAGACAAGAATCTACCATGCGTGTTCCTATGAAGCCCCAAAACCAAGGATCTGTCTCCTTTCTTATATCTTCTAAACCAAACGCAACCTCCTTTTTCAAACCAAGAGTTCAGTAACCAATCAACCTCTTGCCTCTCTAAATACAACGAAATCCTTTTGCCCAAGCCAATTTCAAAAATTTTAAGATGATGGTTGGATTTTCTTTCAATGACAAAATCAAAAGACTTAAAGATCCAGCCAAAGGAAACCTTTGGCTTTATTTTCTAAAACTGGCATTCTTTACTGTAAGATTCAAAATTTATCAATTTTAGCAGAGATGACTATTTGGATTTTAGTAATTGAAGTAGCTACAGCAATAGTTTGTCTACTTCTTAATATCCTAGATGCTAATTAGTGTCCTAGATTCTTAATTTCCGAGTTGATATTTTGAATTGGACAGTTATCTATTCAGGCTGTCAAGAACGGCATCCCTGCATCAAGATTTTTCTCCCCTTCTCTCTAAAGTTGTCTCCCACTTCGGTGCAAATCGTGTCATGTGGGTCTGGTAACTCCAATGTTTTCCTTGTTCACTAAAAATACTCCTTTGTTATGCACTCAAAGAAAGAAAGAGAAGAAAAAATGGAAAACAGAGCATTAAATGGAGAATTTATGTACTGCTGCAGTGATTTCCCACTCGTTCCTGAATGCGGTTACAAAGGAGCCAAAGAAGCTGTCTCTCTCATTGCCAATCAAGTACCTCTATCGTCGTCTGAGTTGGAGTGGATCCTGGGGAGAACTGTCATGCAACTCTTTGAAGGTCAATGGCTTCCTTAAGCTATTCTACATGCTATTGACAATATAAAATGTAAGATCTACCGAAACATGTGAACAGAAAATCCATGTCAGGTGGTACGCTTTGGTTCTAATTTCAGATTTCACATAAATAGGAACTTCAACTTGAAAGTCCCATTCCAGAGTGAACTTAGCGAGATGTCTGCATTTGGAAGTTAGAAATTCCTCTTGAAATGTTCTTGTTTAATGATGAAAAATTATTAACACTTCTGGGCCAAGCTCATATCAAATTTTCGTCTAACACAGCAAATTCAGCATTTTGCTTGTCACATTTAAGCCTGTTAATTGTACCTTCTTACTCAGATCAATTTCCCCTAAATACAGGGAAAAAACCCTTATAAAATTATTTATCCCTACAATTATCAAGACAGAAAAATAAACGAACGACACAGGTAACTGAGGCAAAGCAATGAAAAGTTAAATCTAAACTGATCTTTTCCATATAAACCATGTTAGCCTAAACAAAACTCTTATAATGTCATCATTGTACATGACTCTACATGACTCTATCCACTTGGATTGAATTATGATCTTTTTCATTTGAAAATTAAAGTTTATATGAGATTGAATATCGCATCATTTAAATTCAAATTTATCATGACGTTCAATTTCATCATGAACTTGACATTCATTTAAATTCTCAAATGGAGAGAATTGTGATCCACTTGGATTTCTAACGAGAACATTCAATTTCACCATGAACTTGACAACTGAAAAAAGATTAACACTTTACACCGAGCTTTGAACCTTTACAGCTTGTACGAAATTGGAGATTATACAGAAATTACAAAAATGAATTGCCTACTCATCTAGGCGCTGTATTTCACCCATCATTATGCGATTGCTAGTGACTTTGAAACCGAGAAGGGCAGGATCAATCTGTCTTCCTTTCTTTCCTTTTCTCTTGCCACTTCGGGCCCCTTGTACCACGTCTGAAGACTCTGCTGCTGCATGGACATCAGGGACAGCAGTCTTCTTGACATTACTCTTCAACATGTCAATAAATGATGGTTCTGACACATCAGCATCACCACAAGATGAGGTTCGCCGGAAACGCATGTCTTTCTTGCTAGCCACCATGATGTCCGAACCTTGAGGATTGCCTCCCACGTCTTGCTTTACCCCTAAAAAGATTAAAGATAGACATTAAAAATAATACTCTTAAGCTTTGTCCTAGCCTGAAATTGGAAATTTAAAATTATGTTTCAAACCAACCCATCACACAGACGTGCACACACAAAGAACTCGGGAATCAGATCCTCCACAACTATTTCAAAAATGCATGACAATAAAGGACCATGAGTTGATATGGGAGTGGAAGAAAATAACATCAGACAATCCAAGTCCAAAAGCACAAGAATACAAATTGCTGAAGAAATGTCATCTTGTTTCTTCCTCGAGAAATGCACAAAAGAAGCAAGGGAGAACAATCAAGGGACGCTAGAAATACCATCAGTGCTACTCAGAGAATTTTTCCCTCTGAAAGCTGGATCAGTTATAAGCTCAGACAATGCTTCTTGGGATGATGAAGCACGTGAAGCAGGAGGACGTTTAAGCAAAATGCTGTCTTGACCCTTGGATGGGACAGGCACCCTGTGAAAAGGAGGTCAAAGTATTCATAATTACACTGTCAATTACAATCATAAAATTGGCTACAACAAGCATGGTACAAAATAAATTCACTTCATTTTCCACGAGACTTCTGAAACATGAACAATACGCAATTATACACAAGATAACACCAGCATGACCCATTATACTCGCAAGTACCTGGATTTTTTTATATAAAAAAAGAATATCTCGAAGGAATTAAACAGGAACATGCTTCTGAAACATGAACAATACGCAATTATACACAAGATAACACCAGCATGACCCATTATACTCACATGTACCTGGATTATTTTTTAAAAAAAAAGAGTATCTCGAAGGAATTAAACAGGAACATGCTTCATTGCACAAAATAAGGCCTATATTCGAGAAAATCCTAACATGCAAGTTACAACTCTTCTCAAAGGACCATATGGGTTTGAAGTTAACCAGGCTTTTAATTAAAATCAAAAGCAAAGCAACTCACGGTAAATAAGCTTACCGATCCTTGCCAATATCTTCTGCAAATGCATTACATGATCCAATCTTCTCATCAAATGAGCTTGTACCTGGGAGAATGTTAAGAAAATATCACTCTTACTGAGAAAAAAAAATAAAAGCATCTAGATAAACAATTATAAGCAAATTACCAGTAATACTATACGAAAAATGCCTGCTAAGTGCACCAATTGGAATCTCCCCCTGATCTATGGACACCAACCCTGCTTGCTTGGCCATGCTATCTTGAGCCTCCAAAACGGAGCTCTTTATCATACCCTCGCTTTTGGACCCACGCTTCTTACCCTCCACCTCTTTGGTCTCGGATGATTTGCCAATCAAGTGAGAGTCTGGATAAAGAGCCTGAGCACTCTCGTTGTTGCCAGACAACAACAGCGTCGCATCAGACAACGCTCCAGATTCAGATCTAAAGCGCTCATCAGATAAACCATAAGACCCTACTGTAAATGAGTTGTTTAGACCAACTTCTCGGTCGGAAAGAGCACTGAATGGGTGATCAGAAGCACTTGATCGAGAATAGAGGCCAGACGGTGCCCTCCTCTCATAGGATTCTTCATGATTCAAATCTAATGACTCGGTAGGTTGATGGGCTGATTTCCGATGGAGCAATTCCATCAACAATTGCCTCGACTTGTCATCATTATATCCATCTGACATCCATAAACTCGGATCTTCACATGCCTTTTTAACTTCTGACTCCATTTTACGATGCTCCGCATCAATATGCAGTTTTTGAATTTGAGATTGCATCCAGTCATTTGCCAACTGCCCATTGTTATCAGACCAGCGCCCCTCAATTGCATCCAACTGAGAAACATGGAGTTTGTTAGGGACTAAAGGAAGTTGAGGATTATGAGGGTGGACGCCTGAAGAAAATGTTCCCATTGGACCCGGAGATTGCCTTAGTGTGCTCGACTCATGGAAATCCAAACCCTGAGCACGAGCCATAGCATTTACTGTATCCAGATTCAATCCTGGAGCGCCAACTGGCAAAGACATTGACCGCTCATATTGCAGTGAGCCAGGCTCAAAAAAACCTTGGCGAAATTTCTCCTCTAACGAAATATTTCGCTCAAGACGACTCAACTGCTCCTCATGAAGTGGCCTCTGCTGTTGCTGATAAAAATCTAATGTGCTAAACCCAGAAGAGCCAGCTCGATGGCTACCAGAATGGGTTCTGAGAAATTGATCAGTTTGATCAGCTGGCCAGGCAGAATCAATATGTCTCTCTTCTTCCAAATTCGTATCGTGCCTCATTCCCATTGACAACTGCCTCAGCTGCTCTTGATGAAGAATCTGGTGCTCCAAAGATTGCATTGGTCCATGTTGTGCATTTGATAGTAGCTCAAAAAGATCTCTTTGACGCTCATCTTGTTGAGACTGACCAAATTTTGCTTGAGCAAGCTGCTCTATGGATGGAAGAAAATGCCTGTGAGGATGATGAGAACGTTGTTGTTGCAATTCCTGCAGAAGCTGCTGCTCTAACAAAATCTGATCAAAAACATTGTTAGATCTGATAGGATCTACACGTGACTGCCCAAGGCGGGGATCAGGAACTTTGCCGTGCAGCAACTGTTCAAGAAGTACTTGTCGAACATGAGACTGTTGTTGATCCTGTAGAAGTTTTTGTTGTTGATGAAACTGTTGCTGCTGTTGCAATTGATGTTGCTGGAGCTGAAGCTGTCGTTGCTGTTGCAACTGGAGTGTCAAAAGATGTTCCAGATCTTGTACAGGATGATTCGGTAAATGCTGGTGGTGAAGGAGATTCTGGCCAGGCACATGTTCCATAACTGATTCTGTTAGGCGTGGATGTGAGAGCGTATTCCGCCGTTGGAACTGCTGTTGCTGGAATTGATGTGATATAAGCTGCTCTGCTAGATCAATACGATTGGATTCCTGTTCCATACGTGATATTCGGCGAGCAGCCAAAGCACCTTGATACATGTTGGGGTCTGAAAGTGGATTTTTTCTATAAGCGTCAGCCCATGTCTCTACATCAGAAGCTGGATCAGCCATGGAACTAAAAGGGGCCACTCTCCCTATGCTAGCAGGAATGTCGGACAATTGTGTACGCCTTGTATGAGTGCCTTCTAGTTCAGACCACAACAAACCAAAAGGGTGCAACTTATTCTCATTCTGGCTTGGTAGACCAGAATCAGCCAATTCCTTTGGGAGAGAAGGGTGGTTAATGGAATTTGCCAAAGGATCATTAATGCTAGCTGAGGAACTTACAACAGAAAAGCCACTATTTCCAGCTCTTCCTGGGAATACAATTTCTAGAGAAACAAAATTAACTATTAGCATAGATGGAGGAAAGACCCCAGTGTTAGTATAATTAAAGTACAATGGAGAAATATTAACAGCACAACAAACCTTCATCTTGTGCAACAAAATCCTGAAAGCTTTGATCCTCAGAACGTGGCAGTTGCAATAAAGCTTCCGTCTCAGATAAACTTGGTTGTATATGCTGAGCTGAGAAGTTAAACTCAGACAATGACTGGCACAGGTCATTTAACGAGGATGAATCAGTAACTTCTACAACAGGATCAGTAGATAAAGTCGCCTCCAACTTTCCTCCTAAAGCAATAGATTCTTCCAGCTTACAACCTGAATCATTACTATCAGTATACTTGTCTTTAACCTTTAGGTACGGCATGACATCACCTAAATCTTGGAAAGGTATGCCTTCAGGAGCATCTGCAAGGCGGACTTGCAAGTCTGTCCCAAAAAATCCTTGTTCAAACCATGAAATGATGTCAGTCCCAAGAAATGGTCCCTGAACTATCTCCTGAGGATCAACGTAGTACAAACCTAACTCCTCAGGAGGGGTACCCTTTTCAAAGTGTTCTGCCTCACTGCTGTTTCCCAAATTACTCTTTTTTTGCTCAGAGGAGAATGGACTAAATATAGAACTTGATTCATCAGGAAGTTTGCATCTGATGTCAAAAGGAGCAGAAGACTTAATTTCATCCCAAAGATGATGTTTAGTAGAATTAGAGACAATCTGTTCCCAATTTCCACCAGCATTATGGTTAGCAGAACCAATCTCCACCGAACTATAAAACCCATTACTTTCTGAGATGGTTGGGTTCAATCCATGTGACTGAAATCCAAGAATTGGAGTAACTTTGTCATCTCCTTGGCCACTAACAAGTTTTCCTGAAACAATATATATTTGTTTTTACTCAGATATATGAAACCGTGCTCCTATAGAATGACCTTAATTCAAAACAAATTATTACTCACCCTCTACCACATTCATACACGAGTCATAGTTCCGCAAGGCACCATTGCCATTATTTGCTCCATGTGAGGCATTAATGGTCCCTTCAGTGAGAATCAGATTGAGGATACCCTGTTTCCCCTTGGTGGATTCCAAGTCTCCTGAATCTAAACAAGGAATATCTTTGAGAAATCAGACATCCAGTTAGCAGGTACATGGACGGAAGTAAAGAAACCAGGCTCAGAATACCTGAAATATTGTCAGTTAATGTCCCCTGTCTAAATGAGTTGTACACCACATCACTACTGGTGACCTTACCCTTCCATATATCGCCAAGGATGGCCTAATAGAATCAGATAGCCATCACCAGTCACAAAAAAATTCAATCCATTACCCAAAAAGGGGGGAAAATAAGTAAACAAAAGAATATTAATAGCAGAAACGTCATCTATTACCTCCTCTTCAGCATCAGGTGCAACAAAAGCAAACGGTTCAATAAAGCCTACATGAGTTATAGGGGGCAATTCCTCCATCTCAACAGGCATGGTATCGAAAGACGGATTAAGCTTTTGCGTCCGATAAATGTCTAGCAGCTTACCCCTGGGGTAGCAAAACATATGTGCCAAGAGGCTTGGTTTCCCAGGGACACTTTCGCCTCTATAGGAAGCAGCAGCACCAATGGAGCTAAGAGATGAAGACCTCCCAATAACAGTTGACCTTCCTCGGCCAACAGCAAATCCCAAATGTGAACCCTCTGTCCGTCCTTTCTCTAGTCCAAATCCAGGTGCAGCACGGTAGAAAGTTGGACCACCAGACAGAGCTTCCATTCTATGGCGTGGCCTCCATTTATCACGAGAATCAGATTCACGCTCAGAAGCTGAACGGTTGGTACTAATTAAAGATTGATTCTCACTCTGAGCATCTTCCTTCTCCTTCTCCATATCTGCCCTCTTCTCAGTACGGGATTCCTTCTCCTTGTCTTCAGGACCCCACCTAGATGACCATTTGCTATCACGCCGTGATTCATGCCCAGAATTACGGATATTACCATCATGCCTGCGATCAGAGGAACCCATAGCTCTACTGTCACTTGTTTCTCTCATCGAAACATTGTCAACACGACGCTCAACTTTCCTGCGATCTCTCCTACCACCAAGTAAGCCAGTTTCTCTTTCCTCTTCACGCCAGCGGCGACTAGTTTCGCTGTCAGTTGCAATCCTCCTCCAATCTTTTTTATCCTCAGATCCATCCAAGCGCCATCCATCCTTCTGGTTCGGGTCAGCAGTGTTCCCAAGAGACACAGAAGTTGGAGCCCGCATATCCTGTCAAACATGAAAGAACATCCATCAAAGTGATCCACAGCAATAGAAGATCTCATGATGGCAACTGAGGTAAATATACGAATAAACTCATTCATACAAGCTGAAAAAAATAAAGATACTGACCGAGTCAGGCTGCCAATAATGAGACATAATCCCCAAATTACAATTCATCAATTCTCGAGTTTCATGTATATATACCATTTTTTTATAGTGTATTTGTAATGAAGTTATGGCTTCACGGGTAGGAATAAGTAATATCATGAGCAGAACAATATTTATTGAAAAAAGGAACATAAAACTCATCCCAAATAACAACATTCCAAAAATTATTCAGAATATACCATCTTAGTCTCACTATGTTTAGCATAGAGCCATTGGGGAGACAAAGGTATGCTGCTTTCTGAGGCCGCTTGATCTGCAGTAATTTGTAAATCAACAAAGTTACTTATATAGAAGTGGAACACACACACACACGCCTTCAAAGGAGGAACAAATGGCAAGAGAAATAGACAAGGCCAAAATTGTTCCACCATTAGACTAGAAATCTGATGCCACAAGATCAATTAACATTAAGATTCCTTTTGACTCATCATTTTGTCCAGAAGCTTCCACAGGCATAGCAAGGGCAAAATGAAAATGCAAAAATAAATAAATAAATAAAAATAAAAAATTGATAAGTGAAATGAAAATGCAAAATGACACGCCATATTTTCATAGCAGTAAAGGCCTTTGCCACCCAAAATAAAATGTAAGGGAACAAAAAATTCTACCATTGGAGGAGGGGGAGGGGAATACATAAACAAAGATTTGCAAACATCACAAAATGTAAAGTTAGGCAGCAAAAAAGAAAAAAAACTGAAACAATAGGGAATAAAATAGTTTGCTCTAATGATTTTAAAATTTTTTAACACTTTAATAATTAAAACCGTGATAGTTCTACAATATCCAAAACAAAAGCTACATGGGATATTAGATAGTCTCAACATTACCACAAATCTCAATAATACAACACCCTACCTAGTTTATTACTCATCAAATGTACAGAACCAACATCACTAACTAAAACACTACATGCAAGACAGCAACTCAAACTAAAGCATAAAGAAATCCCAATTTCCCATGATTGAAACCTAGATACTGCAATCTTTGATCTTCTTTTCGATTTTGAAATGAGAATAAAATCTAATAAAGAAAAAGATCAGCAATATCCTGAAATCTTTTTTCTTTTAAAAAAACCAAATGTGTTAAAAATGCACAGTTCCAATTTCATTTTCTTAACATCCGAGAATAATGAATAAAAGAAAGAAAGATGAAAATAGCATATCAGTAAATTTTCATAGAGACCAATCCCTACCCGCGATAGGGAAGTGGGAGAAAAAGATAAGAAAAAATCGATTCAACAGATAACCAGGAAAAATGAAACCAGAAATATTAAAAACCCTAATTAACAAACTCTATGTTTAATTTTACACACCGAAACGAAGTCCACTGTTATACTTTGATAATCCAGATCAATAAGCAATAACATCACACTTACCCCGTCTAATCAAATTCATCAAATGATATATATATATATATATATATATATATATATGAGTGGATGAGTGTGAAAGTACCTTTGGATTGATCGGACGGCTTAGAGGAGAGGAGATCGTCTTGCAGATCAAGCTTTCCTTCAGCCATCGAATGGTCCACAGCAAATCACCAACTTCAGATATAGAAATAGCGAGAGAGAGAGAAGATCGAAAAGAATGAACAAACACACACTGATTGGGAGTTGTTCGAAGATAGACAAACAGCAAGAGGAAGCTGCTTGTATAGAGGGTTTTGTTGGAGTTTCGGAGATCTTGGGGTATGAAAACGTTTCGATGGAAGTATCAGAGCGCAGAGAGTGAGAGAGAGATGTTAAGGTGCGATGAGGAGGGAAAAGGGCAAGGAGGGTTTGGGTGGTCAGAATAGTGAAATCAGCTGATCAAATGATATGATTGCATCAGCTTGCTTAAAATAAAAAAATACTTTGTATTTTATATATAATCTATATTTTGTTGTTTAGGTTTATGAAATTCAAAAAATTTGACTCTGTTACCAGTTTTTACATTTACAAAGCACCAAGTAAAAATCTCGCCAGACCATAATTACCATTTTTAATGTGGTCAACGAGTCCCCAAACATAAAATTTTGGATAGTTGTGTCTAAATTCTAAAATCAATCTTTGATCTTGACTTCTTGGCTTTATAAATCTGATGGTATTTATAATTTATCCAAGGGAAATAATCAAATAAATCAACCTAGAAAAAATAACCAAATAAATCAAAATGTTCATTTTTTAGAACATTGATATGGACAGAAATACCTGATTTAATAAAATTTGAACACGTGGCTACAAGACAATAATGACTAGTAAGTCTAAAATGGCGTAGGGTAAGCCTCCCCGTATGTGATGATGGACTTGCAGACCTAAAAGTATGGTGATATCGTCTCTGACAGAGTACTTATACACTCCAAGACATGAAGGTCACATCTCTCAGACTTATAGGCATGGGGATGCGATCTCCAATGACGAACCCATACACTCAAGGATGCGTAAGTCACGTCTGACAAATCTAAAAACATGGAATAACACCATCAGTGGAGCTCATCTCCGACTTTATAGGAAAAGCAAGTCATCAACTGTTTATATAAAAAAAAGAGTCCCAATATCATAAAGACAAGTTTCACAACCAGAACCACTTCGACTCTCTCTTTCCCATATCGGTATTTCTATAGCCATTCATTTCACTTCATCTCGGTACACTTACTAACTTTACCATCATAAGGTATTTCCTAGAGAACCAAACTCCATGTGGCTTTCCTTGCAATGGTTCATGAAAACAAGCTGACGTGGACACAAGAACGTGGCCAGCACCAAAACCCAATTCGATAACAGTACTATTGACCTTCTTTTTTACATCAACAAATTGGCGTCATCTATGGGAAAACAAATTTATCACAATGCCACCAAAGAAGATCCTTTCCTTACCCCTTCCTAAATCATGCTCATCCTTTTGCCCCTCCAATGGCGTTAAGAAGCGCTATTCATACCATTATGAAGATAAGAGAGTTGGCGTCACAATCCCAAGGTACACAAATGGGCTAAACCTTCACTAGACCTCAGGAAGTCATTAAAATTATGAGGTCCATTATGGATGGGCCTAATCCAAGCCCACGGAGATTGGTTTAGCCGAAGACCATAGAGCCCTAATCAGTCGAGTCGAGTACGAGGAGCTTAGACATTGATACAACCACCTGGTTGACATGGTCGAACAAATGATACTAGACAATACTCGATCCCATCTTGTCCTAACTCGCCACCATGACGCCAACGTAGCCACAACCAGAGAAGACTTAAAAAGACCAGGAACCTCTAGACGACATGAGCATCGACAAAAGTCTAACAAAGAGCAAGGTGTCCGAAGCTGAACTCGACACACCAAAGCCTCCCATCCCGGTACTCGATTAAATCCTAAGTAGTGTGAAGAAGAATTTGTGTCAAACTCTTGACCCCCAAGAAAGTACAAGGAACCAGAGCTACTTGAAATCTTCCAACAGTTGAGACAAATGAACGAACGCATCGGCCTTGCCTTGAAAACTAACAGGTTAAATATCTTGAACGAGATAAGGCTTTTAGGAAATTCATTCTCTCAATAGCTCATTGAAATGGCAATCCCGAACAACTTCAAGATGCTAAGCATCGAACCCTACACAGGGAAAACTTGCCTCATTGATCATTTTAAAGAGATGAGTGAGCAGTTTGTGACCCATTTCTTCAGCAACAGAGGACTAAGAAAAACAGCGGAAAGTATGTTCAATTTCAATCAACAAGTTGATCAGTCACTCTAGGATTACATCACTCGGTTTTCGAGCAGCCATGGTGGAAGTCCGAGAGCTCGACCAAAATGTAGTATCAATGTCCTTTATCAACAGACTCCTAGCCTCAAACTTCAGCCATTATCTGTCCAAGAATCTAGTCAATTCCACAACAACCCTCCTAGCTTAAGCAGATGAGTTCGTGATAATTGAAAAGGACAAAGCCTTTAGGAGGGAGAGAAAAAAAGCCGTGTTGGGCAAAAAGAAGAGAGATGTGGAGGATCAAAGTCCAAAGCTGGGTAGAAAAAAAAAGATCGACGTGACCAGAAGAAAGACAAGTCAAAGAGAAGACCTCAGGGTTTGAGAGCTACACTCCTCTCAACACTTTAAGATCTAACCTCTTAATAGGAATAACTAGCCAAGACATCGACAAATGGCCGTCCAAAGCTGGGCAGAAAAAAGAAGACCGAGGTGACCATAAGAAAGACAAGTCAAAAAGAAGACCTCAAGGGTTCGAGAGTTACATTCCTCTCAACACCTTAAGATCTAACCTCTTTATAGGAATAACTAGCTAAGACATCGTCAAATGGCCACCCAGGATCAAGTCAAACCCTGTCAAGTGAGACATGAATCAATATTGTCAATTTAACAAGGATCATGGTCACGATGCGGAAGAGTACATACACTTGAAAATCAATATCAAATACCTGATCAAGCGAGGGTACTTAAAAAATATGTGAAGATACAACAAAGAAAGAAGTCTATCTCAAGACAAAATCCCTGATACTAAAGAAAGAAAAAGACAAAGAAGAAGTCCTGATCATAGAGATCGAGACTAAGACCAAGACAAAATAAGGCGCACCCCATAGGAGTTGGATAATGCTCCCATAGTAGGAATTATTCGAACAATCTTTGGGGGGCACCTGGGTAGAGAATCCTCAAATTCTCACAAAGCCTACACAAAATTTGTAGGATCTGTGGAAGAGTTGAGCAAGAGAAGTCGAACTTACCAACTCATTACCTTCAAGAATGTAGATATAGAGGGAGTTCAGTTCTCCCATGATAATGTGACTGTAGTCACTTTAGTCATCATCAACTTTTCGGTGGAGAGGATACTGGTGGATAATGGTTCATCACAAGATATTGTGTACTATAACACCTTCAAAAAGATGCATCTATCAAATGACAAGCTCAAACCCACCAGATATCCTATACATAGCTTCTCAGAAGACCCTATTTACCCCACGGGAAACATCACTGCAGTAGGAATTGCACCTCATCAAACAACAATCATGAGCATTTTCCTTGTGATTAACCCACCTTCTTCCTATAATGCTCTCATTAATTGTCCCAGAATGAACGAGATGAAAGTAGTGGTATCTACCAACCACCTTAAAATAAAGTTTCCCACCGAGACCAGAGCGGGAAAGATCAAAGAGAACCAGATAGTTACTCGTAACTATTATTTTACCTCAGAAAAGAATAAGGACAAAACAGATGCCATCGGTATTTAAGACCTCAAAGATGAAGCTAAGAATCCCAGGGGGAAGCAAGTGGAAGAACTGGTCTTAATTACCTTGAAAAACAAAAGAATGAAGTGAGAAGATGATTCAGATCGGTTCAAGATTGGAAAATGAGCAAAGAGAATAGCTGATCTCTTTCGTGAGAAAGAATCAATACGTTTTTGCATGGTTGGTGACAAATATACCGGGAATAGATCCTTTAGTGATGGTCCATCGCCTTAACATCGATTATGAGCATAAGCTGGTGATCCAAAAAAAAAATGGTTCTTTGCTTCGGAGAGACAACAAACCATAGACACCACAGACACCTAAGTTAGGAAGTTACTGGAGGCCGGCTTTGTGAGGGCAATAGATTATTTTAGATGGCTCGCCAATGTCTTTATAGTGGAAAATCCAAATGGGAAATTAGCATTGATTTCACTAAACTAAATAAAGCTTGTTCCAAAGATAAATGTCCGCTATTAAGAATTGAGCAATTAGTTTATGCAACTTCGGGCTATAAGATACTGAGCTTCATGGATGCCTATTTTGGGTATAACCAGATCAGAATGTATAAGGAAGACTAACAGAATACAATATTCATAGATAAGAAAGGTTTCTATTATTACAAAGTGATGCCTTTTCTGTAATACCCGTATTTATAAAATAAGGGTAAATAAGTACTTTAATAAATATGACATAGAGTTAAAATAATACACATGTCTTTTAAATGGGCATAAGGAATTATGCTGTACTTGTGGATAAAACATTACAGATTGAGAATGATTTGATATAGTTTAGAGGTAGGAGGGATTGACTGAAGAGTTCTAGATTTGAGGGACCTAGAGGTGGTAGCAGTATGGGTGTATAGGGTGGGTGACCACCCCAGAGGGGGCGTTCCTTGTCATAAGGAACTGTAGTGCCGAGTCAGAGGCCAACAAGATCTGTTGCTTCTGTAGCTCAGAGTAATACCAGTGGGACCCCTCGATTTAGGAGACAAGCTATGGGAATTATGAGTTATAGTAGATGAGTAAGTATAACATCAAAAGGAAGTGGTAATCTGATGTATGATCGAGAGTCAAAGGTTTGCTTTAGATGTAATCAGACGGGGCATCTATCTCAAAATTGCCCTGCGTAGATATGCTTCGTATGTGGTGAGAGAGGACATGTTGCCGTAGATTATCCCGTGAGGAAATCTGCTGACGTAAGCGTTGGAAGTGTTGGGAGAAGATCGATGGTGGATCAAGGAGTGTGTGGGGCAGAGGTCGAGGATCAGTAGCAGAGCAAGGACGTGACAGCCAGATTCAGTCCAGAGATAGCAAAGTGTATGCATTGACCCAACATGATGCACAAGTCATTCCTGATGTTGTTATGGGTATGATATCTATCCTTGGTAGGCCTGCTAGACTATTGATTGATCTTGGTGCAATATATTCTTTTACATCTAGTATTTATATGAAATTTATTTATGCTAGTGCTAGTCCTTTAATGCATGCGATTATTGTTGAGGTTCTTACTGGAGATAGGGTTATTATCAAGACAATCTATCGAGGTTGTGTGATTAATATTGCTGATAGAGAATTTGAAGTTGATTTATTGCCTTTAGATATGACAGATTTTGATTTAATTCTGGGGATGAATTGGTTATCTGCATATCATGCTTGGGTAGATTGTTTTAGGAAAAATGTGGTGTTCAAGATACCCGGACAGGAGGAGTTTAATTTTCAGGGAGAACATAAAATACTTGCTAATTATCTTATTTCTGCCCTAACTACTACTAAATGGTTGAGGAATGGTTATGAATGGTATTTGGCATATGTGATGGATTCTAGCAAAGAGAGTAGGAAGTTAGAAGAAATATTGGTAGTAAAAGATTTTTCTGATGTTTTCCCTAAAGAGTTGACTGGGTTGCCTCCCAATAGGGAGATTGAGTTTTCTATTGAAATGATTCCAGGATCAGCACCCATATCCATAGCACTCTATAGAATAATACCAGCTGAATTGAGAGAGTTGAAAGTTCAGCTTCAGGAGTTGCTAGATAAACAGTTTATCCGACCTAGTATGTCACCCTGGGGAGCCCCTGTGTTGTTTGTCAAGAAGAATGATGGGCCAATGAGGTTGTGTATTGATTATAAACAGTTGAATAAGATCACCATTAAGAATAAATATCCTTTGCCTAAGATAGATGATTTATTCGAGCAATTACAGGGAGCTAGAGTGTTTTCTAAGATAGAGTTGAGATCAGGTTATCATCAATTGAGGATAACGGAGGGAGATGTGCCTAAGACTACTTTTAGGACACGTTATGGCCATCATGAGTTCCTGGTGATGCCATTTGGGTTAACTAATGCTCCTGCAACATTTATGGACCTTATGAATCTGGTGTTTAAACCATTATTGGACAGATTTGTGATTGTGTTTATTGATGATATTTTGGTATATTTCAAGAATGAAGAGGAGCATATACAATATTCGGAGATAGTATTGGAGATTTTGAGGAGAGAGAAATTATATGGGAAGTTCTCTAAGTGTGAGTTTTGGTTGAGCGAAATATCTTTCTTGGGGCATGTTGTGTCAGGAAAGGGGATAGCAATTGACCCACAAAAAGTAGAAGCAGTGTTGAATTAGGAAAGACCCACGAGTGTAACTGAAATTAGAAGTTTTTTGGGGTTGGCTGGTTATTATAGAACATTTATCCAAAAATTTTCTATGATTACTGGACCATTGACTAAATTGACCAGGAATGACGTGAAGTTTAAGTGGTCAGAGGAATGTAAGAGAAGTTTCCAGCTGTTGAAAGAAAAACTGACTACAGCCCTAGAGTTAGTGCTTCTTTCTGGTGATGAAGGATTTGTGGTTTATAGTGATGCATCACATCAGGGGTTGGGATGTATGTTGATGCAACATGGGAGAGTTATAGCTTATACATCTAGGCAACTAAAAAACCATGAGAGGAATTACCCGACCTATGATTTATAATTTGCTACTATAGTTTTTGCTTGCAAGATTTGGAGACACCATCTTTATGGAGCCAACTGTGAATTTTTTACTGATTATAAAAGCTTAACGCATTTACCAACCCAAAAAGAGTTGAATTTGAGGCAGAGGAGGTTGATGGAATTGATTTGTGATTATGACTATACAGTTCATTATCATCCAGGAAAGGCTAATATAGTAGCTGATGCATTGAGTAGAAAGGCTACAGGGAGATTAGATGCTATTGGGAGTCATAATACTAGCCTGATGATAGAATTAAGAAGCATGAGGGTACAATTGAGTGTTAATGATAGAGGAGTATTGATGAAAAATATGATGATACAATCTCATATTATTGATCATTTATTATAGATGCAGAGTAGAGATGAGGGGATAGAGAAGATCAGGCGGGAAGTATTAAGTGGAAAGCCAACCAAGTTTAGAATTAGAGAAGATGGTCCCAACGATGTGGAGATGAGAAATGAGATATTAATGGAGGCTCATGATTCTGTATATTCCATACACCCAGGTAATAATAAGATGTACAGAGACAGAATTATTGGTGGTCAGAGATGAAGAAGTATGTAGCATAATATATTTCTAGATGTTTGATTTGTCAACAGATGAAGTCAGAGAACAAACATCTAGCAGGTTTATTACAACCTCTTCTAGTACCTGAGTGGCCATGAGAAAAAATGAGTATGGATTTTGTCTCTGGTTTTCTCCGTACCCAGATGGGGCATGACACTGTATGGATTATAGTAGATAGACTTTCTAAGTCTTCACATTTTCTTCCTATTAAAACTACCTGGAGTCCAAAAAGTTGGCTGAGTTGTATGTAGCAGAGATGGTAAAATTACATGGAATACCCTTGAGTATCGTATCAGATATAGATTCTAGATTTACCTTAAGATTTTGGAGGGATTTCCAAGAAGTTATGGGTACATAATTGCAGTTTAGTACAGTTTTTCATCCACAAACTGATGGGCAGACAAAGAGAATCATCATAGTACTAAAAGATATGTTGAGGGCAAGTGTATTGAGTTTCTCAGTGAGCTGGGATGCTTATTTGCCTTTGATCGAGTTTGCATACAATAATCAATCTCAAACTAGCATTGGAATGTCACCCTTCGAGGCTTTATATGGTAGAAGGTGTAGAACTCAAGTATACTAGGAAAAAATTAGAGAGAGAAAGATATATGGCCCAAAAATGATAGACTTGACTACTGAGAGGATCATTAGGGAGAACCTCATAGCAGCCCAGAACAGACAGAAGGGATATGTTGAAAAAAGAAGATGACCTCTCGAGTTCCAAGTTGATGATTGTGTATTTTTGAAGATATCTCTGTGGAAGAGAGTGTTGAGATTTAAAAAGAAGGGAAAGCTAAGTCCGAGATTTGTGAGGCTATATGAGGTGATCAAGAGAATTGGACCAGTAGCATATCGTTTGGATTTGCCTCTGGAATTAAAACAATTACATAACATGTTTCATGTGTCACTGTTCAGAAAGTACTTGCACGATGAATCTCATAGTATCTCGAATCAAGCGATAGAATTTCAGGAATTATGGCGAAATCCTAGACATAAAGGATCAAGTCTTACGCAATAAAGTCATTCCTTTGATTCAAGTATTATGGCGAAATAAAGATGTCGAAGAAGTCACGTGGGAACACGAAGCCAGAATGAGGAAGGAATACCCCCAACTATTTTCTTAATTTTAGGTAAGGAAATTTCGGGGACAAAATTTTTGTAAGGTGGGTAGAATTGTAATACCCGTATTTATAAAGTAAGGATAAAGAAGTACTTTAATAAATATGAAATAGAGTTAAAATAATATATATATCTCTTAAACGCGAAAAGTCAAATTTTTATAAAACAATTCCAAAAAAAAAATCAAAATCCGAGACATTGATGTCCCAAACAGAAGAAGACAGAAAAGTAAAAAAAAAAAAAAAAAAAAAATCATGGCAGCAGGTGTAAATGTAATACAAATTGTGAAAAAGACATGCATGCCTTGCACATCTTCAAAACGTGGAGTGTTAGGGGAGATTTGTGCTGATGGTGCAAGTATATATATTTTTTTTAGTTGCTGAGATTGTTGTAGCTGCAACAAACTTATATATATTACTTAACGTAATTTAGAGTTAAACTTACCAAATTCGTTTAATTTCCTTTAAATTACTCGTTTTCTTTAAACACTTGGAGACCTAAAAAAAAGTTGAAAGAGCAAAATTTTGAAAGAGTTTACGGGAGAATTTTATAGAGAGTCATGAGAAGCTATCAGAAAAATTGAAGGTAATAACAAAATGTTTATTTTTGAATTTTTAGCATTTATGAAATTTCCAGGAAGCCAAAGTGAGAATTTTCAAAGAGTGTGGTTTATGAAGAATTGAAGAGGTAATTAGAAATTTAATACAAATATTATGTCAGATGTTGACGAGCAGCAATCGGGGGAAATTTCTGAGAGGAATAGAAAAGGCAAAGAGGTGATCCACGGGTAGCTTTAAGTGTTATATGGTGAGTTGGATTTAATTTAAGTAATCTAAATAAAAAATAAAATATCTAATGATAATATTAAAATAAATTATTAGCTTATGTTTTGGTGGTAGATAAAATCTAATTGATAGTTGTGATATGAATATTGGACATGTAGTAAATTATTATGTGAAATAAAATATTATTAGAATAATGAGTTGATTTAATAATGATGGTGATAAATAAATTCTTGATGAGTTATTGATGAGGATACGACTAACAAATGGGAGCCGGATCCTATTCAAGTTCCAATTGGTCCAGTTACAAGGGCTCAAGCTAAAAGGTTCAAGGAAACTCTCAATGGGCTGATTCAACACATTTGGGCTAAGAACCATCTTTGGGGGCCCAAGGATGATGCTATACATGATCCACAAGGATAGCTTTCCATAATTCAAGCTTTGGAATAATCTAGCAACTCAAGATTGTGAATTAAAATCTTAGTTTCCCAAAATTGGAGACTTACTCGTTTTGGTTGGCTCATCAAGGAAAATTGCTGGCTGCAATTTTTCTTATTACCTTTTCTTAATTGTTTCCTTAATAATTGAATTGTTGAATTGTCTTATTCTAAAAAGCTAATAGCGATTTAAATACATGAGAAGTCCTAACCAATTAGAAAAATGAAACTAAAGAATTCGTAACCAATTAGAAAAATGAAACTAAGGAATAGGTTTCATACTAGAATTCTGGTAACCTAAAATCCAAATAAGGAAAGTACCTAACTTGGCATGCAAGCCTTACAATTCAGCAATTAAATTATTAAGGAAACAATTAAGAAAAAGTAATAAGAAAAATTGCAGCCAACCATTTTCCTTGATGAGCTAACCAAAACAAATAAGTCTCCAATTTTGGGAACTTGCATGCCAAGTTAGGTACTTTCCTTATTTGGATTTTAGGTTACCAGAATTCTAGTATGAAACTTATTCCTTGGTTTCCATTTTCTAATTGGTTACGAATTCCTTAGTTTCTTTTTTCTAATTGGTTACGAATTCTCATGTATTTATATAACTATTAGCCTTTTGGAATAAGACAATTCAGATTTGATTCATACTTTTGGAGAGAAAATTCTCTTTGGTTCTTTTAGAACTTCTGAACTTATCGGAGTTTCCGTGGCGTTCATCTTCTACTTATTAATCAATCCTTCCATAATTGATTGTGGCGTCTTCGTTATACCAAGGTTCTTGCTTCAATATAAGCAATGGGCCGCAGTCTCACATAAATATGCTTCTAGACGATCTTGTAAGTCTTCTTGATCCATCAATTTCTTAGCTCTTAGCATGGATCATATCAGTTATGGTTGATAAATTGATATGATATATGAGGAGAAGAATTTAGAGGAATTTTCAAATAATAATTTGAGAATAATCATGATAGCTAGTTCAAATGTCTGAATACATGCTTGTTTTTATGTTATTATTTATATGCATATTCATATTAGTTTTCATATGCATCTAAATGAGAATAAAAGAACCAGGAAGGCAGCCGGTCTAATTTAGAATAAAAGAACCAGAAAGGTAGCCGGTCTAAATGAGAATAAAAGAACCGAGAAGGCAATCGGTATAAATGAGAATGAAAGAACCGGGAAGGCAGTCGGTCTAAAATAATAAAAAAACATGTCGACATGTGGGAAGACGTTCCCATAATAATAATTCATACATTGCATCTGTTTTACATGTTGATATTTTACTTCTGAAATGTTGTGGATATTATACATTTATCTTATCTGTAGATAAATGAGTCTCACAGTGAGATAGTTACAGTGAGAAAAAGACATTGAAGTATGATGTGATATGAATTATTTAAATGTTCGACTATATGTTATTATTCAGTCATACGAGAGATAAATGATCAAATATTAAAGAGTTATTTATGCAAATTTGAATACTTTTAGTAAATTTAATTCACTGAGCTTGTGAAACTCATCCCTCATTGTACAATGATTTCAGGTAGTAGGCAGGACAAGTAGTTTGGTGGGTTGATAGTCAGACGAAATCATTTTTTTGTAAGCCACGTACGTGTCAATATCTTCAGACAAATGAGAAAATGAAATAAAAAATTTATTTGTAAATATTCATGCATTTTGTGTTGTATATTATGTTTAAATTAATATCAGAATGATATAAAAGAAATTTTTGTTAGAATTATTTTTATTGTTGCATATATGTGTCGTCCTGGGATTCTGAAAATGTGATGACACCGTTTCGAGGGTGGCCAACTCAGGATGGGTCGTTATACTTTCGAACTTAAAAACACAGGTATAACTTATCATGGGTTGGTGAACAAGTTGTTTAAAGACTAGATCGGTCACAACATGGAAGTGCATGTAGATGACATGCTATTCAAGAGCTTGCAAGTAGCAATCCAAGTGGTAGATCTGGAAGAGTGCTTCCCAGTCTTGAGGATGCACCAGATAAAGTCGAACCCCTCTAAACGTGTGTTCGGAGTCACTTCAGGAAAATTTCTGGGGTATATAGTGACCTAGAAAGGAATAGATGTCAATCTGAAAAAGATCAAAGTTATACTAGACACGGAAGCACCTCTTACAATGACAGGGGTGCATAAACCAATAATCTGAATCACTGTCCTTGGTCGTTTCATGTCTAAATCAGCAGAGAAGTGTTTACTGTACTTTAAGGCTTTGAAGAAGATTAAGGAATGTGAGATTACTCCTAGTGGACCAACGAGTGCCAAGCATCGTTCGAGGAGTTGAAAATGTTATTGAGCTTATTTTTTATCTTGACTAAACCCAATGAAGGAAAATAGTTGTTCTTATACTTAACTGCTAGTGAAGTGGTTGTGGCTTCGATATTGATCTGAAGAGAAGTCAAGATTGTAATACCCGTATTCATAAAGTAAAGGTAAAGAAGTAATTTAATAAATATGACATGAAATTAAAATAATATCTATATACGCGAAGGATTTATTATTGAATAAAATAATTCTTTTAAAAAAAATGGACGCGTGAAGGTGTAGCTACAAAGGAAATGAAAAACAAAAAAAAATAAAAATAAATTTTGGACACATTTAGCTTTGAAAAGGAGAAAAGAAAAGAAGAGAAAAAAAAGTTTGTCTTTCTTAAATAAATAAATAAATAACACAAAAAACGTGGCGGCAAGTGTTACCACCTACTGCCAAAAGAAAAGTTAAGTGGTGCATGTAAGACACCTTACATGTTCATAGCTGATGAGAGAAAAATATTGCATATTTTGGCCACTTAATTTACATTTGTTAGCTTATGGTTTTGTTACTTTGAGTTGCTTTCGTTGTTTTTCAGGTTTACAAGCACTGGGAAAGAAGTTTCACTAAAATTGCCAGAATTGCCCGTACAGATCAATCATCTTTGAAAATTAAACTGTATTGATTCAAGAAGAACCAGGATATGAGCCATATATGCTTAGAAAGATCCAGAAGTCTATTTTCTGGAGAATTTTACGGCTCGTAAAAATGATTTTTCTACAGAAAGTTATGGTCGTTTTAGTAGACAAAGGTCAGGCTGTGCGAGCTGTGCGGGATTTCAGCGTGAACAGAAGTTTTGAAGGGCATGTGAAGACTTAAATCCCACATCCCACATCGGTTGGAAACACATTTCTATATCCCACATCCCACGTCAAATTGAAAACACATTGCACTCGTGGTATTTTCCTATATAAGACCCACTCCACTTCATCGTTCAGTGTACAATTCATGAGCCACTTTGGTGTTTACCGGTGGACGTCCGTTAGCATTCTGGTGGATCTCGAAGGCTTTGTCACCACAAGGGGAAGCACCGCCCGTCAGCGAGCGAAATTTCTCCCATGTAAAGTTATTTATTTATTTCTTTACATTTAGTTGTTTTAGTTTAAATGTTTAGCACTTTTATTATGAATTGTAGCTTCATTGTTATGAGTGGCTAGACTCTTCAGCTAAGGTTGAAGATGAAGCCCCGCCATTGTTTAGCGTAGTAGTTCAGATTTGCTTGTACAAATCTAACAATTTTTAGTATAAATGCTCTGTCAATTATTTGAGTTAATCTTATAATTGATTGAGTTTAAATTGTCTGTTGGATATTCCTTGTGTTTCATCTGATGGATACATTGAATGCTTTTCGATTAAATTGGATTTCCTTTGTGATTTATTGAGAGCAGATACATAGGATGCTTTTGGTTTAGTTGGGATATTATTTGTTTTTTGTCTTAAGTTGGATTCATGGAATTTTTTGATAGGCTATCTTTAGAACATTGAGATATATGCTTAACTTTGGCGGGGTGGATTCAGAAACCTTAGTCTTTTTATTAGTTTTTAAAATCAATTTAGTTTAGCTTTTATTTATTTTGCAACATATAATACAAAACTCGGAACTAGGTTAAGATAAAATTAGTTTAGATAAATTTATATTTTCACAACACAATTCCCTGTGGATTCGACCTCGCACTTGCACAACACTATATTGCAAACGACAGGTGCGCTTGCGAGTAAATTAAAACTCACAACAAGTTTTTGGTGCCATTGCCGGGGAGTTGTTTTGTTTGTGAAAATTTTTGGTTTGAATTAATTTTATTTTTCTACTAATTAGTTAACAAAAAAAAAAATTATGTGGATGAATCCAGCGTCGGTTTCACAGTCTTTAGAGGACACCATTAAAGAGTACATGAAAATGACCAACCCGTCCATCAATGCTGCCAACACATTCAATGTTGATAGCTGTTCCATCTATGCTAGTCCTATGCATTTAGCACAGAATTGTCCATCAATGCCGGCTTTTGCCGAGTATCCTATGGAACAAATGAATGCTTTCAATGAGTGTTGTTGGCAATTAAATGGATCTTACTCTGAAACGTACAATCCAGGGTGGTAGGACCACTCTAATTTTTCAGGGATGCAGAACCAACTGAGGAATTAGGGAGGAGCCCCTTATCAAGCTCACACTCAATACCCTATCGAATTTCCTCCGCCAGTTCCAAGTTATAGTCACTCAGCCTATCCAGCACCATTACCTGCTTACCAAGCTCCCATTCAAACACCAGCGCCAGTTTCTCAGTCACTTGAGGACACCCTTAAGGAGTACATGAAAATGACTAGCCAATCCACGAGCGAAGTAATGAGTGCAACAATAGAAAACACCCAAGTGATTGCCAAGCTAGAGAGTCTAATGGATCAAATTGCAAGTTATGTGGGTGAATGAGAGAATGGAAAGTTCCCCAGTCAACCAGATTCTAACCCAAAGGAACAGTTTGCGGTGGGAAATTTATCAACTCCTATGCATTGGCAGGAACAAGTGCAATCAACTGTCCCATACTTGTCTGGGAGACAAGTGTGCAATCAAGTGGAAGAGAACCCTATTATGCACCAATGGCAAGAAAGTAGCAACAATGAGAAGAGAGATGCTGAGCTATCTACAGCCACACCTATCATTAAAGATCTCTCTAGGTCGTTTTTACCTAAAGCGTCTTACCCTGAGAGACTACAAGCGCCCAAGAAAGAAGGGAAGTCTGAGGACATTATGGAGGCAGGCTTTGCTCAGTTTGGAGAGGATTTAGACTTAGATAAGTTACTTGAGCAAGCAAATACTATCTTGGAGTCTGCTCCTCGGGAGAGTAGTAAGACAGAGGAGATTATGGATGAATCCCGCATTGAGGACCCCCTGGAGGCATGCTTTGCTCACTTTGGAGAGGACTTGGGCTTAGATAAGTTACTCGAGGAAATGAATGCCATTTTGGAGTCTAATCCTCGAGAAAGCAATGAGATGGAGGAAACCACAACACCTGAACCCCCCAAGAAGGAACTTAAGCTTTTACCGGACAATCTTAAGTATAAGTTCCTAGGTCCAGCAGATTCTTTGCCTATAATTACAGCTTTAGATTTGGGTGATGCTCCAGAGGAGAAATTATTGGACGTCTTAAGAGAGCATAAGGAAGCTATAGACTGGATTATTGAGGATGTCAAGGGACTCAACCCTCATTGGTAATGCACACGATACAGTTAGAGGAGAATGCCAAGCCATCGAGGGAGCCATAAAGAAGGCTCAACCCTGCTATGCAAAAGGTTCTGAGGGCAGAAGATATTAAGTTGTTAGAGGTAGGGATCATTTATCCCATCTCTGATAGCAAGTGGGTGAGCCTGATTCAAGTCGTGCCCAAACATGCTGAATTAATGGTAGTGAAGAATGAGGACGACGAGTTGGTGCCAACTCGTGTTCAATCAGGAGGGAGAGTGAGTATAGACTACCGTAAGTTGAATGCTGCCACTAGGCCTGATCATTTTCCATTCTTATTTATTGATCAGATGGTGGAGTGCTTAGTTGGGTATGTTTACTAATGTTGGGTCTGGCTGAAGACGTTAAACTTAGCGCTCATGGGAGGCACCCCACAGCTTATCTTTTCTGTTTATTTATTATTTCGCATTTTTATGATTAATGTTTGTTTCCAGTATTTTTTGTTTTCCAGTTTTTTTATTTTTCAGGGACAATGCGTACTTCAGTTCAAGTTTGGGGGTATGCTATGAGCCATACCAGTCCAGATAGTTCTCCATATCTCAGATCAGCTCTTTCCATATTAGTCACACATTGGGGTTAATGTGTAATTTAAGTTTGGGGATATGGGAGACACATCACACACTTTGCCCTAATTTGTTATCTTTTTGTCGAAAAGATAAATGCATGTTCATGTTCATCTAAAAATTTTGGTTGTTCTGAAAAATTATGATGTGATTTCATTGGTGAGTTTAAAACTTTGAACACATGATCTGATGATAGAGTTTAAACTTTAGTTACTTACTTTAGGCATTTTCGAGAATTCACATGTTTGATCTAATCTAACACGAGCACATCAGCACATATTTGTGTGAGGTATGACAAGTGAGTTGAATGTATACGTTTCCTTGTCTTAACTGAAACTGGATGACTTGTTGGATAAACACTTGGGCATATATATATATAAAAAAAACAACTAATACTACTAATATTTATAATGATCATCATCAATAAACTTTCCACTGAGTAACTGGACCTCTTGCCTCAGTAAGCAGTGAGTGTTCACGTCAAAAGGTGGGAATTTTATTCATAATGATCATTGCGAAACTTTCCGCTGAGTAACTGGACCTCTTGCCTTAGTAAGCAGTAAGTGTTCACGTCAAAAAGTGAAATTTTGCTTGGTAGTATTAAGGCCGGTTTAATTTCGTAGCTTTTTTTACTCGAGTTAGTAAGTCTTTAGGGGTGTCTTTACACCTAATGCCTTAAAACCATCTGGTTTGTGAGTCATTGACTCAACACTCGCTACATGGGTCGATTAGAAAGATTAAGGGAACTAAACATAGCAGAGCCTTATATATATATATAAAAAGAAAAACTATGCCATCGTTGTTCTTTCCGATGAGAAATTCTGTGAATCTTAAGATTTGATTACCTTGTACATTGAAGTTATTTGGAAACCTCATCTGTATATGCTAAATCACTTTACACTGTTTCAAGCTTGTGATGTCTTACCATGTCTCTTGTAAGTAATTAGGTTTTAAATTCTTATTCATTGTGAAGATGGGTTGGACTTATTTAAGCTTGCTCATGAATGAATCTTATGATTTTGAATGCTCATTAAATTTTTGGATACCATGAATGCTGAACTTATCTTTATGTTCTTTGTTTTTCATTTAGTTTTTTATTTATTTATTTTGTTTTGCTAAGGGACTAGCAAAATGTAAGTTTGGGGGTATTTGATGAGAGAAAAATATTGCATATTTTGGCAATTTACATTTGTTAGCTTAGGATTTTGTTACTTTGAGTTGTTTTCGTTGTTTTTCAGGTTTACAAGCACTGGGAAAGGAGTTTCACTAAAATTGCCAGAATTGCCCGTACAGATCAATCATCTTTGAAAATTAAACTGTATTGATTCAAGAAGAACCATGATATGAGCCATATATGCTTAGAAAGATCCAGAAGTCTATTTTTTGTAGAATTTTACGGCTCGTAAAATGATTTTTCTACAGAAAGTTATGGCCGTTTTAGTAGACAAAGGTCAGGCGATGCGGGCTATGCGGGATTTCAGCGTGAACAGAAGTTTTGAAGGGCATGTGAAGACTTAAATCCCACATCCCACATCGGTTGGAAACACATTTCTATATCCCACATCCCACATCGGATTGGAAACACATTGCACTCGTGGTATTTGCCTATAGAAGACCCACTCCACTTCATCGTTCAGTGTACAATTCCTGAGCCACTTTGGTGTTTACCGGTGGACGTCCGCTAGCATTCTGGTGGATCTCGAAGGCTTTGTCACCACAAGGGGAAGTGTCGCCCGTCAACGAGTGGAATTTCTCTTATGTAAAGTTATTTATTTATTTATTTCTTTACATTTAGTTGTTTTAGTTTAAATGTTTAGCACTTCTATTATGAATTGTAGTTTCATAGTTATGAGTGGCTAGACTCTTCAGCTAAGGTTGAAGATGAAGCCCCGCCGTTGTTTGGCGTAGTAGTTCAGATTTGCTTGTACAAATCTGACAATTTTTGGTATAAATGTTCTGTCAATTATTTGAGTTAATCTTATAATTGATTGAGTTTAAATTGTTTTTTGGATATTCCTTGTGTTTCATCTGATGGATACATTGAATGCTTTTCGATTAAATTGGATTTCCTTTGTGATTTGTTGAGAGCGGATACATTGGATGCTTTTGGTTTAGTTGGGATATTCTTTGTTTTTTTGTCTTAAGTTGGATTCATGGAATTTTTTGATAGGCTATCTTTAGAACATTGAGATATATGCTTAACTTTGACGGAGTGGATTCAGAAACCTTAGTCTTTTTATTAGTTTTTAAAATCAATTTAGTTTAGCTTTTATTTATTTTGCAACATATAATACAAAACTCGGAACTAGGTTAAGATAAGATTAGTTTAGATAAATTTATATTTTCACAACGCAATTCCCTATGGATTCGACCTCGCAGTTGCAAAACACTATATTGTAAACGACTCGTGCGCTTGCGAGTAAATTAAAACTCACAACAATGGCAACAATAAGGGATGAAGGGGTTTGTGGCTGAGAGTAAATTTTAGCACATATATTTTTTATAACTTTAGTTTATTACTTTCCAAATCCTGTTTGGTTTCTTCCTATTACAATTTAAATTACTCTATTTCTCTAAACACTTGAGGATCGAAAGAAAGATTGAAAGAGCAAAATTTTGAAGAAGTTTACGGGAGAATTTTACAGAGAACCACGGGAAGCTCTAAGTAAAACATAAGGTAATAACGTGAAGTTTATTTTTGAAATTTAGCATACATGAAATTTCCCGAAATTCAAAGTGAGAATTTTCTAAGGGTATGAATTATGGAAGAATTGAAGAAAAAATTAAAAAATTTAATATAAATATTATGTCAGGTGTTGACGATCAACAACTAAGAGAAATTGCTGAGAAGAGCAGGAAATGCAAGGAGGTGATCCACGGATAGCTCTAAGTGCTACGTGGTGAGTTAGATTTACTTTAAGTAATCAAGATAAATATGAAATATCTAGTGATAATATTAGAATAAATTATTAACTTATACTTTGGTGATAGATGAAAATTAGTTGATAGGTGTGATAGAAATAGTGGATGTGTAGAGAATTATTTTATGAGAAATAATATTATTGGAATAATGAGTTGATTTAATAATAAAAGCGATAAGTGAAAATTTTGATGAGCTATAGTTAATGTTTTGATACGATTTATGAGGAGAGGAAATTTAGTGGATCTTGACAAGCTATGATTGATGATTTGATGTGATTTATGAGGAGATGAATTTAGTAGAATTTTTTCAAATAATAATTTGAGAATAATCAGGATAGCTAATTTAAATATTTGAATTCATGTGTTGTTTTTATGTTATTGTTCATATGCATATTTAATATCATTATTCATATGCATATGCATAAAATAAAAGAACCGAGAAGGGGCCCTTCTAATTGAAAAACCATGACAGCCGATATATGCTGGAAATAAAAGAAAACCGTGACAGCTGGTATATACTGGAAATAAATGAAAACCGTGACAGTCAGTATATGCTGGAAATAAATGAAAACCGTGACAGTCGGTACATGCTGAAAATAAAAGAATCGGGAGGGGGTCGGTCTAAGATAAAAACATGTTGACATGTGGGAAGACGTTCCCTAATAATATTTCATGCATTGCATCTCTTTTAAATATTGATTGTATTACTGAAATGCTGAAGTGTTATTTGTTATTGTAAATTTATTTATAGATGAATGAGTGTCACAGAGAGACAGTTATGGTGAGAAAGAAATATAGAAGTATGATACGATAAGAACTATCTAAATGGTAGACTTTATATTGTGAATCTCATAACGAGGTAATTATGAGATAATTGATGGTTTTAAGGTGAACAAATATGTAAGAAGAAGAGATTGATAGAGAATGAGACTTATGATATATGCAGTGATAGTAGAATGCTTTTATCAAGTTATGTGAGATATAATTGATTAAATATTAAAAGACTATTTATACGAATTGAATACTTTTAGTAAATTTAATTCACTGAGCTTGTGAAGCTCACCCCTCATTGTACAATGATTTCAGGTAGCAAGCAGGACAAATAGTTGGTGAGTTGAGGTTCAGACGAAATCATTATCTGTAAGCCACGTATGTGTCTACATTCTCAAACTAATGAGAAAACAAAACAAAATTTTATTTGTAAATATTCATGCATTTTACGTTTTATATAATGTTTAAGTCAAGATTAGAATGATGTATCCCCCTGTTGAGGGTTAAGGATTGAAGTAAAAATTTATGTTGGTGTTATTTTCTTATTGCATATATGTGTCGTGCTGGGATTTTCAAAATGTGACAACATCGTCTCAGGGGTGGCCAACTCGGGATGGGTCGTTACAAAGATCCAGAGACTCATCTACTATGTTAGTAGAGTCCTGCAAGATATTGAAGTAAAGTACCAGCCCATTAAGAAGTTAGTTTATGCGATTATCATCTCGACCAGGAAGTTGAGATTCTATTTTCAATCACATTCGGTCACTATGCTCACTGATCGCCCCCTCTGCCAAGTTCTTTAGAAGCCCGACTTATCCAGACGACTCACGAAGTGGTTTGTAGAGTTGGGAGAATTTGATATCCAGTTAAAACCCTCACCCACCTTCAAAGGCCATGCCCTAGCCGACTCATAGTTGAATGCACGTTTCCTGACTATATAATAGAAAAGAAACAAATGAAGCCTCCCCCAAGGTACCTAGTTAGAAGCTGTTTGTTGATAGGTCCTCCAATGCGTCAGAAAATGGCACTAGACTCATCTTGATCAGTCCTGAAGACTTCACAATTAGGTACGTACATCAGTTCGGCTTCAAACTCCAACAATGAAGTTGATTACAAAGCCCTTTTAACCGGAATGAAACTGGCCATATCTCTCATGGCAGAACCATTGGAAGTCTTCAACGACCCTCAATTGGTGGTAAACCAAGTCTTGGGAAAGTATAAAACTAGAGGAGAAAGAATGATCAAATATCTGGCCAAGGTAAAAGAGTAGGTGAAACATTTCAAGCATACGAGAGTGACACACAAACACGAAATAAAATAAAGTGGATCAGTGTTGATTATAATCGGGTTCGTGTCGTAATCGTGTCGATATTGTTACGAAACAGAAAAATCGTGTTGTATCGCGGGTTGATCTGCCAACCCAAAATGACATGATTATGACCCGATTAATTTCACGGGACTAGTGGGTCATGTTGACACGGTTATAACCCATTTAATGTTATTCTTTTTAAATGCAAGTAATATCTAATTACAATCTTGTCCCTATAACAATAGTTTGTATCTATTTTAAGTCAAAGGATATAATTGTCTATTACATTTTAAATAAAAAAATCCCTAATCTATATATTTCGTGAAAATAAATTTTTTTTTCCTCACCACAACATTAACTAAACTCAATAGGCGCGTTCATCACTGTCACTCATCATTTCATCTCTCGCCTCTCCCTTTCTTTCTCGATCTCAGTTTTTCTTTGTGGATCTCAGTCGGTAAGTCAATTCTGCTTCTTTTGTGTGGTTATTGTTTCCTTTAGCTTGTCAAATTAAAGAAGAACAACTATAAGAAAATTAAACCGTACGTTTTAATTTTGTTATCTAGCGAAATCAAAGGTTGAATCCAAAAAAGAAAACCCATAAGCTCCCTCTCTCTCACTCTGTTAGCCGCGTCACCTACCACAAGAAATTCCCTGAGCACCGCTGCAATCATTTTCCAGCGTGTTCAGTGCGTCACCCAGGCCAAGACCGTCGCCTTCCCCGTTCGTAAATCACCGTATCTAACTACTCATCCATCGCGCCACCAGGTTCGATTCTTGTGAACAACGCCAACAACCCCGCACGGTCACTGTTGCCACGCCACCACACCAGGTATAATACTTAATCTTGGGTTCTTGAACTGTGATTTTTTCAATCTAAAGGTTTTGCTTAGTATATATATGTCGTTTGCTGCTTGAATTTAAAAATAGCTACGAATACTATGAGTAACAAATGATTGTTTGTTTTTCTTTCTATTAATGAAAACGGAAACAATGTTCATTTGACTGCTAGTTAAACAACGTAAGGACTATGGTTGTTACTATGCATTTGTGCGTGAATACTAGTGGATTTGCTCATCTTTTTTACTTTTGGATTTCCTTGGGATTTAATTCGTTGTTAAATAAGTTTTAATGAATCTAAATTGGTGTAGAACTATTTATTTCTGTGTGGTGTACTACTACATCTACTGCCCATGGCACTGACTATAAGTAAAATCAGTGAGATTTGATGGGGTAAGGGAGTGGAAGATAGTGGGGATTGTGACCGTAAGTAATACTATTTTTTTGCTTAAGTTATATTCATATTTGCAATTACTTGTTTTAACATTTCTATTGTTTTGTTTTTTTTTTTTTTTTTATTTTTTATTATAGAAATGGCTGTAAAAGAAATGACAATTGACTATTTCACCAAGTGGGCCGAAGCCGAGTGTCTAGCCAAGATCACTGATGTAAAAAGGCAAAGTACCTCGTCAGGAAGTTTATAGTTTGCAAATTTAGAATTCCAAGATCTTGGTTACGGACAATGGCAAGCATTTTGACAATGCTCGGTTCAAGAAACTTTGTGAAAAGCTTGACATTGACCACAGGTTCTCCTCGGTGAGATACTCTCAAACCGATGGTCAAGACGAAATCACAAATAGAATTATTTTACAGACATTAAAGAAAAGACTAGAAGATGCAAAAGGACTCTGGGTTCAAGAACTCCTTCACGCATTGTAAGCTTACAAGACCACACCTTAGGACCCAATAGGTGAGACCCCTTTCTTCTTAGCCTTTGGGTCTGAGCCTATAGTCCCGGTTGAGGTGGGAGAACCTTCCTTACGAGTCCAATTTTTCAAGGAGAGGTGGAACGATGAAAGACTGAAGATGAACATGCACTTGATTAAAGGAGTCCAAGACGAAGCTCTGTTGAAGATCGCCACTTATTAGCTGCGTACCACTAAGTAGTTTAACTCTCGAGTGAAGCAAAGATCATTCAGGCTTGGAGACTTGGTCCTACACAAACAGGAAGTCTCAGACCCTAGGAACACAGGAAAGTTGGCATCGAATTAGGAAGGCTCATACCGGATCAAAAGTGTCATAAAGCACGAAATGTTTGAACTAGAAAAGCTAGATGGAACCCCTATACCGCGCAAATGGAATTCTCATAATTTGCAAAAATTTGACCAATAAATATATTTATTTTTTATTTTATGTAAATGTTCAAAGTACTGAATACATATGATCATTGTGGTCACATGTCAACTCTTCCTAATCATATTGCACAAATCGAGTGGCAAAACCAGAATACTACGAAGATGTCTTGGTTTGAAGTAACATTCTTTACAAAACATTCGAAATCAAGGCACTATAGAGATGCATTGACAGCATAAAGATCATAGCCCAAAGTGAAAGACTGAAATCCTACACTCAGGGCAATACGCATAAAGACCCCCTCAGTTCATATGAGATGAGGACCTCAAGCTCGAAGTGAGTAACCGAAGTCTCAGCACTTAGAAAAAATTTAAAGATTTCATTAACTAAATTCAAATATATAAGCAAGGATCGAAGTAAATATAAATTCATTTTATTGCAATGATAGATGTATAAAATGAACTTTGGAGCTAATTACAAAAAGAGAAAAAGAAAGCCTAAGAGTTCTACTTTTTAGCCTCATTAGCACTGGTCCCCTCAACTCGAATCTTAGTAACCTCCACCACCTTGGTCTACTCCTATACTCCTTGCCCAACTGCAGGCTCCCCCTCTGGCTCCACTGGGATCTCCAAGCGGTCCTAGTCGAAGGTAGGCAAGTACTTGGTCCTTGTAACCTTCGCTGCCTTAAAACCATCCACATAGAATCTCGGGGCTTTATCCAATAGCTCGTTCTTGAAGTCTCCTTAAGCTATCCCTCGACCGCCGCAAACCTAGCCATTTCGGACCTAAGTTTCTCATTGTCCACTTCGACAGACTTGAATAATTGTTAGCTTGAAGCCACTTCCCCCTTCAACTTCTCATTCTCAGCCTTGAGCTTGGCATTCTCTTCTTGAAGAACATGAACGATCTTTTCTCTTTCATCCAACGTTTTCTTCAAGGATTCATGCTGTTCTCTAAGCTGATCAAGAGACATGGACAAGGCAATGATGGAGTCATTAGCCACAATGGCATACATGCCAGCCTACAACACAAGGACCTTAGTCAGAACACTTTAACTGAAGAAAATAAAAAAATTCACAAGTATAAACACTTCAGATCTTACCCTATGTAGGACTTAATCAGACTAGGCCTTATCCTCGAGAGAGATTGGTGATCGCCACTACGTCAACTGGTAGAATTGCTCCCTTAAGAACTTGAGCAGCTATATTGTTGTTTTTCAAGGCAGAGTATGCGACCCTCACTTTCTAGCTAGGTGCATAGACCACGGGGCTGCGCTAATCAGATTGTCAGGCTACAAGAATAGTATGAGGTGTAGGAGGCACCTGTTGAACTTGACCCAAAGAGTGTGACGCAGAAGGAGGAAAACAGTGTTTGCTAAAGGGGACTTGGAGGCTAAAGCCTTAAGAGCCTCATTCTCCTTACCCTTAAGAGTCTCCTTCTCCATGCCCTTAAAAGCTTTATTCTCCTTGCCATTGGATACCTCGACCCCTTTGGCCTCAGACTTTTTCTCGTTAGTCATTTTTTCATTCGGAGAAAGAAGCAGAGTAGGGTTATCAGAAGCCTTGCACTTCTTCGCAGCCTTTTGAGCCTTTTTAGCCACCTCAGTTTGGTTCAACATTTTGATAGTTGCAAAAGAAGAAACTAAATCAAAGAACCAAGTCAAAAAGTACAAATATCACCAAAAAGACTAACAACTACCATCAGGGCAGTAAACATCATAGAGGCTGAGGCGATAACACCTTAGTAACACCTCATTAGCTAGATCTCTTTCATAAATCTTCTCATTTAGAAGCTTTTGTGCATCCTCATCCTCCTCAGGAAACAGCGCGAGAGGGTTCTTCTGGTTAAGGAAGTTTTTGTAGTCTCACTTCAGAGGAACATCATAAAGCTTTGAACTTTCCATGATAAAGAATTTCTCTATCCAATGTTTAATAGAGGAAGGGCCCTCAATGATGAGTCTTAAATATTGCATATTTAAGCCCTTTAATTTATATTTGTTAGGTTCTTAATTTGTATTATTTCACTTTGTTTTACGTTTTTTTTTTTTTTTTTTTTTTTGTGTTTTGTGTATTTTTATAGGTTTGTGGAGAAAATGAAGCATTTCCGGAGATATCAAGCTTCAAGAGCAAAGAGGCTGCATAGTGCGATCGATCACACGAGATATACGATCGAGCGCACCTGCGCTCGAGCGCACTTGCCTACGAACGAGCGCAAGGTCAACATCCCACATCGAAATATTTGCAGTTCAGTGCATCTGCGATCGATAGTAACAGACATGCGATCGAGTGCACATGCGATCGTGCGCACAAGACATGCGATCGAGCGCACTCGGGCCAGTATCCCACATCGAATCTGAAACCTACAATGCTCCGAGACTCCCCCTATATAAAACACCATCTGACTCCATCATTCAGTGTACAATTCTTGGGCCACTTTGGTGTTAACCGGTGGACGTCTGCTAGCATTCTAGTGGATCCCGAAGGCTTTGCTACCACGAGGGGAAGCGTCGCCCATCAGCGAGTGGAATTTTTCCCATGTAAAGTTATTTAGTTGTTTTAGTTTAATGTTTAGCACTTTTATTATGAATTGTAGTTTCATAGTTATGAGTGGCTAGAATCTTCAGCTAAGGTTGAAGATGAAGCCTCGCCGTTGTTTGGCATAGTAGTTCAGATTTGCTTGTAGTTTTAGTATAAATGTTCTGTCAATTATTTGAGTTAATCTTATGATTGATTGAGTTTAAATTGTTCTGTTGGATACTCCTTGTGTTTCATCTGATGGATACATCGAATTGTTTTCGATTAAATTGGATTTCCTTCGTGATTTGTTGAGAGCAGATACATTGGATGCTTTTGGTTTAATTGGGACATTCTTTGTTTTTTGTCTTATAGTTGGATTCATGGAATTTTTTGATAGGCTATCTTTAGAACATTGAGATATATATTTAACTTTGGCGGGGTGGATTCAGAAACCTTAGTGTTTTTATTATTAGTTTTTTTAAAATCAATTTAGTTTAGCTTTTATTTTGCAACATATAATACAAAACTCGGAACTAGGTTAAGATAAAGTTAGTTTAGATTAAATTATATTTTCACAACGCAATTCCCTGTGGATTCGACCTCGCACTTGCACAACGCTATATTGCAAACGATTCGTGTGCTTGCGAGTAAATTAAAACTCACAACAAGTTTTTGACGCCGTTGCCGGGGAATTGTTTGGTTTGTGAAATTTTTATCTGGATTAATTTTATTTTTCTACTAGTTAGTTAGCATTGTTTGTTTGATTCTTCGGTTTGACAATTTTATTTTATTTTATTTGTTTCTATTTGTCGATTAAAAAAAATATATATTTTGTTAACTTTTGTGAGTAGTGTGTTTGTTGTTTGTGCATTTATTTTATTCTATTCTGTAGTTTCTGCTGGTAGGTTATTTTAGTGCTTTTTGTGCGGTTTATGCTTGGTCGGAGATCCTTGAATTTAGATTTGACACATTTAGATCCCGACTTAGAAAGAACTCTTAGGAGGCAGAAGAGAGCACCAGTTGAAATGGGAGAAAATTTTAGGAATGCAAATCATCCTGAACATGTAGAGCAACCTAGAGCTTGGAACCTGGATTCCACTACATCCCTTAGGGATTTGTTCGCACCCGTTGCGACCAATTCATCTTCTTGCATAGTGTTGCCACCTACCAATGCCACCCATTTTGACCTGAAACCCTATGTCATCCAACTCCTACCCTCATTCTATGGCTTAGATCTTGAAAATCCTTATAGCCATGTAAAGAAGTTCAAAGATATTTGTGCTACATTCAAATTCCAGAACTTCTCTAAGGAGTCTGTCCATCTTTGAGTTTTCCTTTTTTCTCTTCACGATAGAGCTAGGGCGTGATTGGATTCTAACACGTCCGGGTCTATTACATCTTGGGAAAACCTGCTTAGTAAATTTTATCATAAGTTTTTCCCGATGTCAAGAGTGAATGAGTGCCGAAAGGAGATTAGTTCTTTCACTCAGGACGAGAATGAGAAGTTCTTTGAAAGCTGGGAACACTTCAAAGAGTTACTGATCAGATGCCCTCCACATAGATATGAGAAGTGGAGACTCATTCAATTCTTCTACCAAGGGTTGACTCAACCCAACCATAGTATGATCGAGTCTATGAATGGGGGGGCATTCTTAAGTCTGACGGGAGATGAAGCATACAACGCATTAGACAAATTGTCCGATAACTCGCAGCAGTGGGATTTTTCAAGCTGTCAAGATAAGTCCGTTTGTGCTCCCAAGAAAGGAGGCATCTATGAGGTCAGGGAAGATGCTGACTTGAGGCTAAAGTTAGATGCTCTCACTAAGAAGATTGACGCTCTCGCTGTGGGCCAATCCATCAATGCTGCCAACACATTCCATGTTGAAAGTTGTTCCATCTGTGCTAGTCCCATGCATCTAGCACAGAATTGCCCATCAATGCCGGTTTGTGCCGAGTATCCTATGGAACAAGTAAATGCTTTCAATGACTATCGAAGGCGGTCAAATGAATCGTACTCCGAGACGTACAATCCAGGGTGGCGGAACCACCCAAATTTTTCATGGAGGTAGAACTAACCAATGAATCAGGGAGGAGCCCCTCATAATGCTCAAAATCAATATCCTCTCGGATTTGCCCAACAAATCCCTGGTCATGGTCGTTCTGCCCATCCAGCACCATTACCTACTTACCAAGCTCCCACTCAAACACCAGCGCTAGTTTCACAGTCATTAGAGGACACCATTAAGGAATACATGAAAATGAATAGCCAATCCATGAGCGATGTAAGGAGTGCAACAATGATAAACACCCAAGCAATTGCCAAGCTGGAGAGTCAAATAGGGCAAATTGCAAGTCACTTGGGTGAGAAAGAGAAAGGGAAGTTCCCCAGTCAGCCCGTGCCCAACTCGAAAGGACAATTTATGGTTGGGAGTTCATCAACTCCTACGCACGGGGAGGAACAAGTACAGTCGATTGTCACACTGAGGTCTGGGAGACAAGTGGACAATCGAGTGGAAGAGAGCCCTGCTATGCAGCAAGGGCAAGGGAGTGGCAACAAGGAGAAGAGAGATGCTGAGCCATCTACAGCCACACCTACTGAAAAAGACCCTCCTAGGTCGTTTGTACCTAGAGCACCTTACCCCGACAGACTACAGGCGCCCAAGAAAAGAGGGAAGTATGAGGAAATTCTGGAGGTATTCAAACAAGTCCAAATCAATATCCCATTTTTGGATGCCATCCATCAAGTGCCATCATATGCCAAGTTTTTAAAGGACTTGGTCACTATCAAGAGGAGGACGAATGTCCCAAAGAAGGCATTTTTGACCGAGCAGGTCAGCTCAATCCTTCAGTGCAAGCTCCCCATCAAGTATAAGGACCCGGGGTGTCCTACCATCTCTTGCACGATAGGAGTCAGCCATATTGAGAGGGCTCTTTTGGATATAAGGGCGAGTGTGAATCTTCTACCCTACTCAGTCTATTTGTAGTTGGGGTTAGGAGAATTGAAGCCCACATCCACGACGCTTCAATTGGCTGACAGGTCAGTGAAAAGACCACGGAGAATAGTTGAGGACGTCTTGATAAAATTGGATAAATTCTATTTCCCAATGGATTTTATTGTGCTTGACACAGAACCGGTCTAGAATGTAGGGATTCAAATACCGGTAATTCTAGGGCGACCATTCTTAGCCACGGCTAACGCCCTAATCAATTGTAGGACAGGGGTGATAAAGATCTCCTTCGAAAATATGACAGTGGAGTTAAACATCTTTGATATCACTAGGCAACCACTGGAGTATGATAGTGAGAAATGTATGCTTGATAGAGGAGATTCTTGAGGAGACTGTGGACGAATCAAGCATTGAGGATCCCCTAGAGGCGTGTTTTGCTCACTTTGGAGAGGACTTGGGCTTAGATAAGCTACTCGAGGAAGTGAATGCCATTTTGGAGTCTGATCCTCAAGAAAGCAATGAGACAGAGGAGACCGCCGAACCTGAAACCCCTAAGAAGGAACTTAAGCCTTTATCAGATAATCTTAAGTATAAGTTCCTAGGTTCAGCCAATAGTTTGCCTATGATTATAGCTACAGATTTGGGTGAAGCTCAAGAGGAGAAATTATTAGATGTCATAAGAGAGCACAAGGAAGCTATCGGGTGGACCATTGAGGATATCAGGGGAATCAGCCCCTCGGTAGTGATGCATAAGATACATTTGGAGGAAAATGCCAAGCCATCGAGGGAGCCACAAAGAAGGCTCAACCTAGCTATGCAAGAGGTTGTGAGGGCAGAAATAATTAAGCTGTTAGATGCAGGGATCATTTATCCCATCTCTGATAGCAAATGGGTGAGCCCGATTCATGTTGTGCCCAAGCGAGCTGGACTGACGGTAGTAAAGAATAAAGACGACGAGTTGGTGCCAACTCGTGTTCAGTCAGGGTGGAGAGTGTGTATAGACTACCGTAAGCTAAACGCTGCCACAAGGAAGGATCATTTTCCACTCCCATTTATTGATCAGATGGTGGAGCATTTGGCTAGGCACGAGTATTATTGCTTTTTGGATGGTTATTCTGGATATAACCAGGTCCCCGTGGACCCCAAGATCAGGAGAAGACGACGTTTACCTATCCTTTTGGGACATTCTCCTACCGTCGCATGCCCTTTGGGTTATGCAATGCACCCGCTACTTTTCAGCGATGCATGGTCAGTATATTCTCTGACATGGTAGAGCGGTTCTTAGAGATTTTCATGGACGACTTCTCCGTCTTCGGTTCAACCTTTGAAGAGTGTCTGCATCGTCTCGCTTTGGTTTTAGTGCGGTGCATGGAGAAGAACCTAGTGCTTAATTGGGAGAAGTGCCATTTTATGGTTAAGCAAGGCATTGTACTGGGGCATGTCGTATCTCATCAGGGGATTGAGGTCGACAAAGCGAAGGTGGACCTGATTTCCAACCTTCCACCCCCACGTACAGTGAAGGAGGTTCGATCTTTTCTGGGCCATGCAAGTTTCTACAGGCGATTTATCCAGAATTTCAGCAAAATTGCCAGGACCTTGTGCCAGTTATTACAAAAGGATGCCCCATTTATATTTGATGAGGACTGTAAGAAAGCATTTGGGGATCTGAAGAAGATTCTGATGTCCACACCCATTATTCAGCCACCCAACTGGGGTGTGCCTTTTGAGATTATATGTGACGCATCAGATTATGCTGTTGGAGTTGTTTTGGGGTAGCGTGTTGATAAACTTCCCCATGTTATCAATTATGCAAGTCGAACTCTAAACGACGCACAACTTAATTACTCCACCACTGAGAAGGAGTTGTTAGCGGTCGTTTTTGCATTAGACAAGTTCAGATCCTACTTGTTAGGATCTAAGGTCATTATCTACTCGGATCATGCAGCCTTGAAGTATCTTTTCTCTAAAAAAGATGCTAAATCTTGTATTATCCGATGGATCTTGCTACTTCAAGAGTTCGACATCGAGATTCGGGATAAGAAAGGTTCTGAAAATGTGGTGGCGGACCATTTATCTAGATTGATTGTGGATTTCACTGAGGCCGCCACTCCCATTTCTAAGACCTTTCCTGATGAGCAGTTAATGCTCATTGCTCAAAATCCCGCTCCATGGTTTGTTGATATAGTGAACTATCTTGTCACCGGACACATGCCTTTGCATTGGGGGCGATAAGATAAATCAAAGTTTTTAGCCATGGTGAAACATTTTTTCTGGGATGATCCTTATCTGTTTAAGTATTATCCCGATCAAATCATCAGAAGGTGTATTCCTGAGCATGACCAATCTAATGTCATCGCCTTTTGTCATGATCATGCTTGTGGAGGCCATTTCAGTGCTAAAAAGACTGCTGCAAAGATTTTGCAGTGTGGATTTTATTGGCCTATCATGTTCCGAGACTCTCACACCTACTGTGTATCTTGTGAGCGTTGCCAAAAGCTAGGGAGTCTTTCTAGGAGGAATATGATGTCCCTCAACCCTATTCTGATTGTTGAGATTTTTGACGTGTGGGACATTGATTTTATGGGACCGTTCCCAAACTCCTTTGTCAACTTGTACATTCTAGTTGCTGTGGATTATCTGTCCAAGTGGGTGGAAGCTGTTGTGTGCAAGACCAATGACCACAGAGTTGTGGTCAAGTTTTTGAAGGACACTATTTTTGCTCGATTTGGTACGCCTCGAGCAATCATAAGTGATGGAGGTAAGCACTTTTGCAACCGGATTTTTGAGCAGTTGATGAAGAAGTATTTCATCACACACAAGGTTGCCACCCCATATCACCCACAGACGAGTGGACAAGTGGAAATTTCTAATTGCGAGATCAAACACATTTTAGAGAAAACTGTGAACCATAGTAGAAAGGATTGGTCTCTGCGATTGACTGATGCACTGTGGGCATATCAGACAGCCTTCAAGAGATCAATTGGCATGTCTCCCTATCGTATTGTGTACGGAAAGGCATGTCACTTTCCGGTCGAATTAGAGCATCGTGCGTATTGGGCTATCAAGCAACTGAATTTCAATATTTCCAAGGCTGGCTCACAACGGAAGCTCCAACTCAATGAATTGGAGGAGCTGCGGAATGATGCATATGAGTGTGCCCGATCATACAAAGCACAAATGAAGAAGACTCATGACCAAAACATTTTGAGACGAGCTTTTGAGCCGGGTCAAAAAGTTCTTCTTTACAATTCACGCTTGTATCTTTTTCCAGGCAAGCTCAAATCTTGTTGGACAGGCCCATTTATTATTCGGTCAGTTTTTCCTTATGGGGCCATCGAGATTGAGGATCCCAAGAATGGTAACACTTTTAAGGTAAATGGACAAAGGCTAAACCGTTCTTGGAGTTGAGGAGTCCGGACATAGAGACGATATTATTGGAGGATCCTAGTTACTCTGATTGAGTGTCGTCTACTAAGGGGAGTCTGGCTGAAGACTTTAAACTTAGCGCTCATGGGAGGCACCCCACAGCTTATCTTTTTATTTGTTTATTATTTTACATATTTATGCTTAATGTTTGTTTCCAGTATTTTTTGTTTTCCAGTATTTATTTTTTAGAGACAATGCGTACTTCAGTTCAAGTTTGGGGGTATACTACGAGCCATACCAGTCCAGATAGTTCTCCATATCTTAGGTCAGCTCTTTCCATATTATTCACACATTGGGGTCAATGTGTAATTTAAGTTTGGGGGTATGGGAGACATATCACACACTTTGTCCTAATTTGTTGTCTTTTCGTCATAAAGATAAATGCATGCTCATGTTATTTTGAAATTTTGGTTGATCTTAACATTTTCCGTGATGTGATGTCATAGGTAAGCTTAAAATTTTGAACACATGATCTGGTGATAAAGTTTTAAAATTTAGTTACTTACTTTAGGCATTTGAGAATTCACATGTTTGATCTAATCTAACACGAGCACATTAGCATAAATTGTGTGAGGTATGACATGTGATTTTAATGTGTACGTTTCCTTGTCTTAACTGAAACTGGATGACTTGTTGGATAAACACTTGGGCATAGAAAAGCAAAAAAATAAAATGTATATATAATAATAATAATAATAATAATAATAATAATAATAATAATAATAATAATAATAATAATAATAATAATAATAATAATAATAATAATAATAATAATAATAATGATCATCATCAATAAACTTTCCACTGAGTAACTAGACCTCTTGCCTCAGTAAGCAGTGAGTGTTCACGTCAAAAGGTGAAAATTTTGTTTGGTAGCATTAAGGTCAGTTTAGTTTCATAGCCTTTTTGACTCCAGTTAGTAAGTCCTTAGGGGTATCTTTACACCTAATGCCCTAAAACCATCTGGTTTTGGAGTCATTGACTCAACACTCGCTACATGGGTCAGTTAGAAAGCTTAAGGGAATTAAACATAGCAGGGCCTTATATATATATAAAGAAGAAAATAAAAACTATGCCATTTTCGTTCATTCTGATGGGAAATTTGGTGAATCTCGAGACATGGAGACCTTACACATTGGAGTTATTTGGAAGCTTCATTTTTATATGCTAATTCACTTTACACAGTGTCGGACTTGTGATGCCTTAACCTGCCTTTTGTAAGTAATTAGATTTTAACATTTCTATTCATTGTGAAGATTGGTTTATCTCTTTAAGCTTGCTCATGACTAAATATCGTGGTGGTGTGTGCTCCTTCAATTTCTGGATAACATGAGTGATGAACTTATCTTTATGTTCTTTATTTTTAATTTAGTTTTTATTTTGTTTTGCTAAGGGACTAGCAAAATATAAGTTTGGGGGTATTTGATGAGTCTTAAATATTGCATATTTAAGCCATTTAATTTATATTTATTAGGTTCTTAATTTGTATTATTTCACTTTATTTTATGTCTTTTTTTGTGTGTATTTTTATAGGTTTGTGGAGAAAATGAAGCATTTCCGGAGATATCAAGCTTCAAGAGCAAAGAGGATGTATAGTGCGATCGATCACACGAGATACGCGATCGAGTGCACTTGCCTATGAACGAGTGCAAGGTCAACATCCCACATCGAAATATTTGCAGTTCAGTGCATCTGCAATCGATAATAACAGACATGCGATCGAGCGCACATGCGATCGAGTGCACATGCGATCGTGTGCACAAGACATGCGATCGATCGCACCATTCTGCGATCGAACGCACTCGGGCCAGTATCCCACATCGAATCTGAAACCTATAGTGCTCCGAGACTCCCCCTATATAAACACCATCTGACTCCATCATTCAGTGTACAATTCCTGGGCCACTTTGGTGTTAACCGGTGGACGTCTGCTAGCATTCTAGTGGATCCCGAAGGCTTTGCTACCACGAGGGGAAGCGCCGCCCATCAGCGAGTGGAATTTCTTCCATGTAAAGTTATTTATTTCTCTTTATTTAGTTGTTTTAGTTTAATGTTTAGCACTTTTATTATGAATTGTAGTTTCATAGTTATGAGTGGTTAGAATCTTCAGCTAAGGTTGAAGATGAAGCCTCGCCGTTGTTTGGCATAGTAGTTCAGATTTTTTTGTACAAATCTGACATTTTTTTAGTATAAATGTTCTGTCAATTATTTTAGTTAATCTTATGATTGATTGAGTTTAAATTGTTCTGTTGAATACTCCTTGTGTTTCATCTGATGGATACATCGAATTGTTTTCGATTAAATTGGATTTCCTTTGTGATTTGTTGAAAGCGGATACATTGGATGCTTTTGGTTTAATTGGGATATTATTTGTTTTTTGTCTTATAGTTGGATTCATGGAATTTTATGATAGGATATCTTTAGAACATTGAGATATATGCTTAACTTTGGCGGGGTGGATTCAGAAACCTTAGTGTTTTTATTATTAGTTTTTTTAAAATCAATTTAGTTTAGCTTTTATTTTGCAACATATAATACAAAACTCGGAACTAGGTTAAGATAAAGTTAGTTTAGTAAATTATATTTTCACAACGCAATTCCCTGTGGATTCGACCTCGCACTTGCACAACGCTATATTGCAAACGACTCGTGCGCCTGCGAGTAAATTAAAACTCACAACACTCAACAAACTTTCTTCCTGGTCTAGGGGTGATAAAATGAAGCTCATTATGCTCTTAAGAGAATTTAGAGTAAGTTGAGCTAGACAGATACCAAAAATGGTTCAATATTTCTTTCAGGTCAAGGTCAAGGTCAAGGGGAAACTTCAACCCCGCCTTCAGGTGGTCCACATAGCAGACTAAAAGAGAATAGTTCTCCCCCTCCATGGGTGTGCAAGCCCTAACTTGGTCAACTACTTTACAAGGTTTCTAGAGAGAAGAAACGAAAAATTTCTTACGAATGGAATGATTTTCTTCACAAGTGAGGGTGCTTTTCTCAGACTTAGTCTTGAAACCCGAAGATTCATGGGGTCCAGCAACCTCAAGGACTATCTCTCTACTCTTATCACCTACGACGACTCTAGAATCAAAAGACATAGTTGCAGAAAAAGAGTCAGGGATTCTTACCAAAGAGATTCGAAGATTGAATGATTCTTGGACTGGAAGGAAAGAAGACTGAAGAAAATTTTGCGCTTTATGCTTTAAGGTTTGCAAGTGAGGAAGAAAGGAAAATGAGGGCTAAGTACCCCTTTTTATAGTCCTAGCCTTAAACAACTGCAAAAAGACATTACAAGGGCAGGTTCTTCACTATGCTCTCATGTTTCCTACATCATTAAAGTTGACAGCACAGAGAACGCTTTGAGTAGTCCAAACGTCCACATCATTAAATTTGGCGGGCCGAAAGAATATCTCAAGAAGTCCAAGCACCTATGTCATGATTGCGGGTACTAAAAGAATTAAAAGCCCAAACACTTGGCCTACACAGCTTCTAGGGGCCCATTTAAGTCCATACCAAAAGGAATTAAGGCTCCAGCCACACAATTCCTACCGAAGTGGACTAAGGCTTTCATAGCCACATAGTGCCACCCAAACCAAAAAGGAATTAAGGCTTTAGTCACACAATTCCAACTGAAGAGGAATTAAGGTCTCGACCACACAATTCCTACTGAAGTGGAATTAAGGCTTCCTCAGTCACACAGTTCCACCAGAACCGAAGTGGAACTAAGGCTTCTGCAGCCACACAATTCCTAACTAAGTAGAACTAAAGGCTTCTGCAACCACATTGTTATACTAGAACCAAAGTGGAATTAAGGCTTTAACGATCTAACAATTCCACTAAAATCCATATTAGAGTATGTAAGCTGACATTGGATGACTGATGCACTTAACTCGAAGGAACGATCGAAATGAAGATAACACAAAATACATAAGAAAAAGAACTTTGCTCCCTTAGAAACCCTCATAGGCTTTCAAAGGAGTGTGGGCATATTATATGGGCAGAAATACCCGGTTTAATAAAATTTGAACACTTGGCTACAAAACAATGATGACTAGCAGGCCTAAAATGGCGTAGGGGTAAGACTCCCTAGGCGTGATGATGGACTCGCAGATCTAAAGCATGGGGATGTCGTCTCTGAAGGCGGACCTATACACTCCAGGACTCGAAGGTCACTTCTGGAAGACCTAAAGGCATGGAGATACTATCTTCGACGACAAACCCGTACACTCAAAGACACTTAAGTCACGTCTGGCAGATCTAAGGACATAGGATAACACACCAATGAAGCCCATCTCCTGCTTTCTAGGAAAAGCAAGTCTCCAACTGCCTATATAAATAAGAGTCCCAATATCATATAGACAAGTTTCACAACCAGAACCACTTCAGCTCTCTTTTTTCCCACTTCAGTATTTCTATAACCCTTTTTTTCACTTCATCATGGTACACTTACTACTAACTTTACCATTGGAGGGTCCTTTATGGAAAACCAAACTCCATGTGACTTTCCTTTCAGGGATTCATGTACCAAACTGACATGGACGCAAAAACGTGGCCACCACCAAAGCCCAACTCGATAACAATACCCTTTACCTTCGCTTTAAATAATCAAACATGAATAGCAACTTCAACTTGAAAGTCCATTTCGGAGTGAACTTAGCAATAGTATCAAATTTTCGCCTAACACAGCCAATTCAGCATGTTGCTTTACCTTCTTACTCAGATCAATTTATCATAAATATGGGAAAAAAAATTAAAAATGGAAAGTTCCCTACAAAATTATTCAGCCCTACACTTATCAAGTCGAATATAAATGGTCAAATCACAAAGAAATAAAGAAACGGATCAGTAGGCAAGGAGGAGTTAATATTTCTACCACCACCACCACTATTATTATTATTATTATCATCATCATCATCATCATCGTCATTATTATCATTTTACTCACCGCTGTTGCCGTCACCATTATTATTATTATTATTATCTTATTATTTTACTGCCACCACCATCGCCAACCATTATTATTATTATTATTATTATTATTATTATTATTATTTTACCACGATTATCTAATTTATTTTTAAGCTTTAATTTCTACCCACTCACGTAACAACTCTTGAAGAGTTATTTATTTATTTTTGCATAAATTAAATTTATTACTCAGGAACAGAAATACAAAATAAGAGGCCAGCAAAATCATGCTACAAGAACACACAGATTGAACAGCAAAAATAAACACTCAAAAAGAAGTAGCCAAGCCCCAGCTTAAACAATCTCAAGATCAATACAATCAACACTATACAAATTTATCCCTAACATCAACAACAATTAGGGATAAAATAGCTTCTACACCAAGCTAGCTTTAGCAAAACAACCATCAACCCTTCACCTTTGCAAGCTTGAATTGCCCAAGTAAACTCAAAATTTCAATCATTTACATGTCTAAAATTTTTGGACAAATTCATAATTTGGAATCAGGACTTATTTCAGAAAGAACAACCAAAGGAAAGATGATCTCTGGTTTCCTCAGCACCATTGAACAATAAGAAGTATAGATTGCATTTTCCCAAGCCCTCTGCCTAGCCTTGGAATAGTATAATGAAACCAAATAAGATCACACCACGCCACTCTAGGCTTTTTTAACTTTGAACAATTCCATGTAGCTTTGGTTTCGAAGGCACCACTTGGAGAGGGATTCCAAACAGTCATGATTATGGCTAAGAATGACAGTACCACAAGCTAATTAAATCTCAACCAAGTCATTTGAACCTGTTTGGATATAAAGGAACCATATATTCCTTGAAGCACATACTGCATTCCACGCCTGCATTTTCCTTGGCCCAAGCCCTCCTATTTTTGGAAAACAAACATCATTCCAACTTAGTTTGATCTCAGTATGCTTATCAGCCACACCATTCCACAAAAGGCATTACAGATGCTTTCAACTTTATGAATAATTTTCTTACGCGGAATGAACATTGAACACCATAACTCTTTTCCATACAAAACTCTTACAATGTTGCGGTGATCCATGACTCCATGCCACTTGGATTTCTAACCAGGCATTCTGGCCAGCCTCGTGTCAAAAAGGTTGTCGAGGGCTAAGGACAGGGAAAAATCAAACTAATAAGGAAAAAAAAAACAAATGAAGAACACTTTACACCAAGCTTTGAACCTATACAGCTTGTACGGAATTGGACACTATACAGAAATTACAAAATAAAATTGTCTACTCATCTAGGTGTTGTATTTCACCTATCATTATGCGATTGCTAGTGACTTTGAAGCCAAGAAGAGCAGGATCAATTTGCCTTCCTTTCTTTCCTTTTTTCTTGCCACTTCGGGCCCCTTGTGATGCATCTGACGACTCTGCTGTTGCATGGATCTCAAGGACAGCAGTCTTCTTGACATTACTCTTCAGCATGTCAATAAATGATGCCTCTGACACATCAGCATCGCCACAAGATGAGGTTCGCCGGAAGTGCATGTCTTTCTTGCTAGTCACCATGATGTCCAAACCTTGGTTTACAGTATTTCCTCCCAACTCTCGCTGTGCCCCTATAGTTTAAGATAGAGATTAAAAGTAATACTCTTACGCTTTGTCCTAGCTTGATATTGGAAATTTAAAATTACATTTCAGACCAACCCGTTATCAAATCAGCCCATCAGGCATGTTGCACACACAAAGAACTCAGGAAGCAGATCCTCTAAAAAAAATATGCTTGACAATACAGAACCATGACGCAAGAAACAACAAATTGCACAATTCGGCAATAAAAATTGGTACGGAATGGAAAAAAAATAATAGTAGACAATCCATGTGCAAAAACAAAACCTTCCCCTCTCAATTGAAAAGGATGATTGCAGAGTTCACAGAAAAAGGGATACAAATTACTGTAGAAATGTCATATTGTTTCTTCCTCGAGAAATGCACAAAAGAAGCAACAGAGAATATCAATCAAGGGATGTTAGAAATACCATCAGTGCCACGCCGAGAATTTTCCCCTCTGAAAGCTGGATCAGTTACAAGCTCAGACAATGCTTCCAGGGATGATGAAGCACGTGAAGCAGGAGGACGTTTAAGAAAAATACTGTCTTGACCCTTGGATGGGACAGTCACCCTGTGAAAAGGAGGTCAAAGTATTCTTAATTACACAGTCAAACACAATCATAAAATTGCCTACCACAAGCATGCCTCAAGATAAATTCAGTTCATTTTCCACAAGACTTCAGAAACATGCACAAGACACATACAACAAAAGATAACACCAGCATGACCAATCATACTCATATGTACCTGGAATTAATAAATAAATAAATAAGCATCTTGAAGAAATTGCAAAGGAACATGCATAATTGCACAAAATGATCACATTTGAGAAAATCCTAACATGCAAGTTGCAATTCTTCTCAAGGGAACATCTGGGTTTGAAGTTGACCAGGTTTTTAATTAAATTCAACATCAAAGCAACCCTCAATACAGAATCTTACTGAGCCTTGCCAATATCTTCTGCAAATGCATTGCATGATCCAATCTTGTCATCGAATGAGCTTAAACCTGGGGGAATGTTAAAAAAACTCTTATTGATAGAAAATTAATTTAAAGCATTTAGATAAACAATTACAAGCAAATTACCAGTAATACTAGGCGATGAATGCCTGCTAAGTGCACCAATTGGAATCTCCCCCTCATCTATGGACACAACCCCTGCTTTAATGGCCATGCTATCTTGAGCCTCAAAAACTGAGCTATTTATCATACCCTCGCTTTTGGACCCATGCATCTTACCCTCCATCTCTGGGAACTCTTTTGTCATAGAAGACTTGCCAATAAAGTGAGAGTCTGGATAAATAGCCTGAGCACTCTCATTGTTGCCAGACAGCAATAGCTTTGCATCAGACAATGCTCCAGATTCAGATCTAAACAGAAACTTTTCATCACTATGCAACCTGCTGTTGTGCTCATCAGGTAAACCATAAGACCCTACTGCAAATGAGTTGTTTAAACCAGCTTCTCGATCAGAAAGAGCACTGAATGGGTAATCAGAAGAGCGTGATCCAAAAAAGAGGCCAGATGGTGCCCTCTTCTCATAGGATTCTCCATGATTAAAGTCTAATGACTCAGTAGGTTGATGGCCTGATTTCCGATGGAGCAATTCCATCAACAATCGCCTCGACTTGTCATCATTATATCCATCCGACATCCATAAACTCGGATCTTCACGTGCCATTTTAACTTCCAACTCCATTTTATGTCGCTCGACATCAATATGTAGTTTTTGAATTTGAGATTGCATCCAGTCATTTGCCAGCTGCCCATTGCTATCCGACCAGTTCCCCTTAATTGCATCCAATTGTGAAACATGGAGTTGGTTAGGGACTAAAGTACGTTGAGGATTATGAGGGTGGAGGCCTGAAGAAAATGTTCCCATTGGACCCGCAGATTGCCTTAGTGTGCTTGACTCCTGGAAATCCAAACCCTGAGCACGAGCCATAGCATTTACTGCATCCAGATTCAATCCTGGAGCACCAACTGGCAAAGACGTTGACCGCTCATATGGCAGTGAGCCAGGCTCCAAAAACCCTTGGCAAAATTTCTCCTCTAACGAAAGATTTCGTTCAAGGTGGCTCAATTGCTCTTGATGAAGTGGCCTCTGTTGGTGCTGATAAAAATCTAATGGGCTAAACCCAGAAGAGCGAGCTATATGGATGCCAGAATGGGTTCTGAGAAATTGATCAGTTTGATCAGCTGGCCAGACAGAATCATTATGCCTCTCTTCTTCCAAATTCGTATTGTGCCTCATTCCCACTGACAACTGCCTCAGCTGCTCTTGTTGAAGAAGCTGGTGCTCCAAAGATTGCATTTGTCCACGTTGTGAATTTGATAGTAGCTCAAACATATCTCCTTGATGCTCATCCTGTCGCAACTGACCGAATTTTGCTTGAGCAAGTTGCTCTAAGGATGGGAGAAAATGCCTCAGAGGATGATGAGAACGTTGTTGTTGCAATTCTTGAAGAAGCTGCTGCTCTAACAAAACCTGATAAAAAACATTGTTAGTTCTGATAGGATCTACACATGATTGCCCAAGGCGGTGATCAAGCACTTGGCCATGCAGCAACTTTTCAAGAAGGACTTGTCGAACATGAGATTGTTGTTGCTCCTGTAGAAGTTTTTGTTGTTGATGAAACTGCTGCTGCCGTTGCAATTGATGTTGCTGGAGCTGAAGCTGTCGTTGCTGTTGCAACTGGAGTGTCAAAAGATGTTCCAGATCTTGTACAGGATGATTCGGTAAATGTTGGTGGTGGAGATTTTGGCCAGGTACATGTTCCATAACTGATTCTGTTAGACGTGGATGTGAAAGTGTATTAAGCTGTTGGAACTGCTGTTGCTGGAATTGATGTGACAAAAGCCGCTCTGCTAGATCAAAACGATTAGATTCCTGTTCCATAAGTGACATTCGGCAAGCAGCCAAAGCCTCTTGATACACGTTGGGGTCTGAAAGTGGATATTGTCTAGAAGATTCAGCCCATGTCTCTGCAGCAGGAGCAGGAACAACCATGGAACTAAAAGGGGGCGCTCTCCCCATGCTAGCAGGAATGTCGGATGATTGTGAATGTCTTGTATGAGTGCCTTCTAGTTCAGACCACAACAAACCAAATGGGTGCAACTTATTCTCATTCTGATTTGGTAGACTAGAATCGGCCAATTCCTTTAGGAGAGAAGGGTGGCTAATAGAATTTGTCAAAGGATCATGCATGCTAGCTGAGGCGTTTACAACAGAAAAACCACTATTTCCAGCTCTTCCTGGGAATACAATTTCTGGAGAAACATTAATTATAAGCATAGATGGAGGAAAGACCCCAGTGTCAGTATAATTAAAAAAACAATGGGAGAAATATTAACAGATCAACAGACCTTCATCTTGTGCAACAAAATCCTGAAAGCCTCGATCCTCAGAACGTTGAAGTTGCAAAGGAGCTTCGGCCTCAGACAAACTCGGTTGTATATGCTGAGCTGAGAAGTTAAACTCAGACAATGACTGGCACAGGTCATTTACCGAGGATGAATCAGTAACTTCTACAATAGGATCAGCATATAAACTGGTCTCTAACTTTCCTCCCAAAGCAATAGATTCTTCCAGCTTACAATCTGAATCATTAATATCGGTATATGTGTCTTTAAACTTTAGGTGTGGCATGACCTCACCTAAATCTTGGAAAGGTGTGCCTTCAGGAGCATCTGCGAGTTGGACTTGCAAGTTTGTCCCAAAAAATCCTTGTTCAAACCATGAAATGATGTCAGCCCCAAGAAATGGTCCCTGAACCATCTCCTGAGGATCAACGTAGTACCAACCTAACTCCTCAGGAGGCGTACCCATTTCAAAGTGTTCTGCCTCACTGCTGTTTCCCAACTGCTGTATATTATTACTCTTTTTTTGCTCAGAGGAGAATGGACTAAATATAGAACTTGATTCATCAGGAAGTTTGCTTCTGATGTCAAAAGGAGCAGAAGACTCAATTTCATCCCGAAGATGATGTTTAGTAGAAGTAGAGACAATCTGTTCCCAATTTCCACCAGCATTATGGTTAGCAGAACCAATCTCCACGGAACTAAAAAACCCATTACTTTCTGAGATGGTTGGGTTCAATCCATGTGTCTGAAATCCAAGAATTGGAATAACTTTATCATCTCCTTCTTCGCCACTAACATGTTTTCCTGAAACAATATATATTTGCTTTCTCTCAGATATATGAAATCGTGCTACTATTGAATGGCCTTAATTATAAACAAATTAATACTCACCATCTACCACATTCATACACGAGTCATAGTTCCATAAGGCACCATTGTCATTATTTGCTCCATGTGAGGCATTAATGGCCTCTTCAGTGAGAATCGGATTGAGGATACCCTGTTTACCCACAGTGGATTCCAAGTCTCCTGAATCTAAACAAGGAAAATCTTTGAGAAATCAGACATTCAGTCAGCAGGTACATGGACGGAAACAAAGAAACCAGGGCTCAGAATACCTGAAATATTTTCAGTTAATGTCCCCTGTCTAAATGAGTTGTACACCACCTCACTACTGGTGATCTTACCCTTCCACATATCGTTAAGGATGGCCTAATAGAGTCAGATACCCATCACCAGTCAAAAGAAAAAAAATCGATCAATTACCAAAATAAGGAGAAAATTGGTAAACACAGGAATATTAATAGCAGAAATATCATCTATTACCTCCTCTTCAGCATCAGGTGCAACAAAAGCAGACGGTTCAATAAAGCCTACATGAGTTATAGGGGGCAATTCCTCCATCTCAACAGGCATGGTACTAAAAGATGGATTAAGCTTTTGCGTCCGATAAATGTCTAGCAGCTTACCCCTGGGGTAGCAAAACATATGTGCCAAGAGGTTTGGTTTCCCAGGGACAATTTCGCCTCTAAATGAAGCAGCACCACCAATGGAGCTAAGAGATGAAGACCTCCCAATAACAGTTGCCCTTCCTCGGCCAACAGTAAATCCCAAATTTGAACCCTCTGCCCGTCCTTTCTCTAGTCCAAATCCAGGTGCAACACGGTAGGAAGTTGGACCACCAGACAGAGCCTCCATTCTATGGCGTGGCCTCCATTTATCATGAGAATCAGATTCACGCTCAGAAGCTGAACGGTTGCTACTAATTAAAGATTGATTCTCACTGTGAGCATCTTCCTTTTGCTTCTCCATATCTGCCCTCTTCTCAGTACGGGATTCCTTCTCCTTGTCTTCAGGACCCCACCTAGATGACCATTTGCTGTCACGCCGTGACTCATGCCCAGAATTACGGATATTAGCATCATGCCAACGATCAGAGGAACCCATAGCTCTACTGTCACTTGTCTCTCTGATCAAAACATTGTCAACACGACGCTCTGCTTTCCTGCGATCTCTTCTACCACCGAGTAAGCCGGTTTCTCTTTCCTCTTCACGCCAGCTGCGACTAGTTTCACAGTCAGTTGCAATCCTCCTCCAATCTTTTTGGTCCTCAGATCCATCCAAGTGCCATCCATCCTTCTGGTTCGGATCAGTGGAGTTTCCAAGAGACACAGAAGTTGGAGCACGCATATCCTGTCATATATGTAAAAACATCCATCAAAGTGATCCGCAGCAATAGAAGGTCTCATGATGACAACTGATGAAAAATATGCGAATAAATTCATATTCACACAAGCTGAAAAGCACAATGATACTGACCGAGTCTGACTGCAGATAATGAGACATAATCCCCACATCACAATTCAGCAATTCTCGATTTTCATATATATAACATGTTTTTATATCGTATTTGTAATTACGTTATGACTTCACAGGTAGGAATAAGTAATACCATGAGCAGAACCATATTTATAGAAAAAAGGGAACACAAAAACTCATCCCAAATAACAACATTCCAAAAACAATTCAGAACATACCATCTTAGTCTCACTTGGCTTAGCATAGAGCCACTGGGGAGACAAAGGTATGCTGCTTTCTGAGGCTGCTTGATCTGCAGTAATTTTTAAAACAACAGAATTACTTACATAGAAGCGGAACATACCCCTCCAAAAAAACACAAAAATGGCAAGAAAAATAGATAAGGCTAAGATTGTTCCACCATTAGACTAAAAATCCAATGCCACAAGATCAATTAACATTAATCTACCTTTTAACTCATCATTTTGTCCAGAAGCTTCCACAGGCATAGCATGGGCAAAATGACACATCAAATTTTTATTTAGAAAGCCTGGCTGATTCTTAACAATAAATCAGCAGTAAAAGCCTCTGACACCCAAGAGAATATGCAAGGGAACCAAAAACATACCCTTGGAGAGAGAAGGGATACATAAACAAACATTTGTCAACATCACAAAATGCAAATTCAGGCATGAAAAAAGAAAATGATGAACAACAGCGAATAAAATAGAAAGTTAGCTCTAATGATTTTAATAACACCTGAACAGTCAAAACCGCAATAGTTATACACTATCCAATACAAAAGCTACATAAGATATCAGGTCAACAGATCTCAACATTAGCACAAATCTCAAGAATTCAACACCCTGCCAAATTTATCACTCCCAAGTGTACAGAATCAACATCACTAATTAAAACACTACATGCAAGACAGCAACTCAAACTAAAGCATAAAGAAATCCCAATTTAACAGGATTGAAACCTAGATACTGCAATTTTTTATACTCTTTTCGATTTTGAAATTATTATAAAATCTAATAAAGAAAAAGATCAGCAAGATCCTGAAATCTAACAAAAATTTGTGTTAAAAACGCAACACAAAAGTTCCGATTTCATAACTTCCGAGCAAAAATCATGTGGTAACATGTGTAAAGGAAAAAAAATAGGAAAGATGAAAATTGCGTATCAAATAATTTATATCGAGACCAATCCCTTCCCACAGTAGAAAAGAGGGGGTAAAAAAAATTGATTTAAAACAAAACCAGAAAAAAAAAAACGGAAATGTTAAAAATCCTAATTAACAAACTTTATGTTTAATTTAACATACCGAAATTAAGTCTACTGAATACTTTGATAATCGCAATCGCTAAGCCATAACATGACACTTACTCCATCTAAATCGAATTCATCAAATGAATATATTAAATCGAATTCATCAAATGAATATATAGCGGATGAGTGTGAAAGTGCCTTTGGATTGATCGGACGGTTTAGAGGAGAGGAGATCGTCTTGCAGATCGAGCTTTCCTTCAGCCATCGAATGGTTCACAACAAATCGCTAACTTCAAATATAGTAATAGCGCGCGATATAGAGAGAGAGAATGAGAGTGGAAATCGAAAAAGGAGAAACAAACACACACTGATTTGCGAGTTGTTCAAAGATAGACAAGCAGAGAGAGGAAGCTGCTTGTATAGAGGGTTTTGTTGGAGTTTCGGAGATATTGGGCTTTCGAAAACGCTTGGATCAAGTATCTGAGCGCAGAGAGTGAAGGACAGAGGTTACAGGGTGTTTGGACAGAGGATTGGAGGGGATTGAGTATAACCTTGTTCGGCAGTTTTTCTAAATATGGAGAGGAATTGCTTTGAACCTGTTTTTCATATCCACCAATTGAAGGGTAGAAGAGGGAAGGGCATTAAAACTTGTTAATTTACTCATCTTCTCCTTTTGATTATCTCTCATTCCCTTTCTTTCTAAATTTCAATACTTGAAAATTACTGGTACGTGATCCGACCTGTAAAAACTTGGGTTGGGTCTGGTAAACCTCTGAGCCCACAAGCATTACTTGGTTAACTAAAAAATGTATATTCGTATAACCTAGTTGTAAACCTATGCGCAAATCCAATAAGGGTGAATTGGTTTTTAAATTTTTTTACAAATAGCAACTAAGTTTTTAAACACTTAATAAAATCAAGCAAGTATTATGGTGCTGGAAATTAAAAGAGTTAACGAAAAGAAAATATAAATTCTGTTTATGGTGGTTTGACAATATTGATATTTTTTCGATCCTATATCCACTTTCTTCAAAGAACCTCTTTGAAGTATTCCACTATAAAACAGTTAAGCAACTTCACGAGAATTGCCCAAATTGTTCAATGATCTCTTCCAATTAAGGAAGTCTACAAAGAAGTTTTTAAGCACCTAAAACACTAAGAGGTATACCAACTATTTCTCTTTACAATGATTGGAATTAATTGAAGAGTACAAGAGATATAGCAATTAATGTTTTACAAAAAAATATTATTTCTCTTTCAAAAAGCAAAACTTTAAGAATGGCTCAATAAGGTTTTTTAAAGCTTTGAAGAGTAATAAATGATTTCAAGAATAAATTGAATGTTCTAGTTAGTTTCATTTGCTCATTTATAATGGGTTTATATAGTTTTAAACCATATAACTGTTACTCACAAAGTAAAGATGTTGGGGAGTGGTTTGGAGCATTTAATACTCTAAACGGCACTTAGAAATTTAGATTATAGCTTATTTTTGAGAATTCAATTGACTGGATGCTTGTTCAGTCGACTGAATTGATAGACCGTTAATTTGGTCATCAACAAACCCTGTAGAAGATTATAGTAAAGTGATTAGTAGGGTATCGTTATTGGCCGGGGATTGCGGGTACTCCTATACTAAAGAGTCATAAAAAAAATGAATTTGATTAGTTGGTTTAATTAGCAGTTTATAAACAAATATAAATCTTCATCTATTAACATATTGCACAAAATTAGGGGGGTTTTCATGATCTGATATTTTTTTTTTACGAATTTTACTAAGGAAATTAAAGAACAATTATTTACAATTGATCATTTTCTCTCACAATTCAGGCAATCAAATTTATTAAATAACTAATCAAATTGTTTCAATGTAGACAACGAATTCATTCCTCAATCATATATAAGAATTGAATCAAAGTGCAAGCCTAAAGAGATCATGTATTTTATAAATTCCTTCTTAGATAATCTCTAAGCTTAGAAAAAGTTCATCAACTAGTTATTTTGTTTAAGCAATCAAGTTAATACTCAGCGCATCCTTACAATTACTTAAACAAATCATTAAGATCAAAATGAATTATGACTCAATAACATGTTCCTTTTTCCTACGAAAAAGCCCATGGATAAAGAACATGCAATTCCCAGAACATTGGCTATTGTTCATAGCTTTTACCACTTTAAATTGTACTCCAGATCAATTAGGTGATCGAAAGTGCGATTGTGGCTTCAATGATTTGCAAAATCAAAGTTGTAGCTTTTTCCACTTTAAATCGTACTCCAGATCAATTAGGTGATCGAAAGTGCGATTATGCATAAAGAACTGAAAATTCAACATGGATAAAGAACATGCAATTTCCAGAACATTGGCTATTGTTCATAGCTTTTGCTACTTTAAATCGTACTCGGGATCAATTAGGTGATCGAAAGTGCGATTATTGGCTTCAATGATTTGCAATATCAAAGTTTTCACTATAACAAACTTAAAATTCAACATATGTAATGGAGATCATGAATTCATATATCTACATATCATGAACAATTCGAAATCATAAAACAATAAATCTAAAAATTAACCAACTTATTGAATTAACAATAAACTCCAACATAAGAATCAAACTCAATATTGTTTAATCCAATAACAACCAAGTTTGAAACAATTAAAAAGAATAGCCGTAAGGGTTACACTTCTTTAACACACTCAAGGAAGCTTGAGATGTTAATGGTGATGATCCTCACGGCTATGGCTGATCGATGAAGGAGAACACAATCTGGAGAAGTCCTTATGTGCTCACAATTGGAGATGAAAAGGTGGAGTGTTTCAGCCTCTTGCTTCTTGAATTGGAGTAGAGAGCTCTCCAAAAAGATGATGAGAAAAGATCCCCTAAAAGGGGTTTTCGGCTTTGTATATATAGAAGAGAAACTAAGGTTGCGGCTGTGCACATGTGGGAGGACAATTGAGGTGGCCGGCTAGGCTTGTTTAGAATGTAAATTAGGGTTGCACATGGGCTTAATTTGGAGAGAATTTTGGGTGTGCTTTAATTAGAAGGAAAATAATAGGTGGCCGGCTTGTGCAAAATTAGGAGAGAAATTAGGGTTTTGAGGCTGTGCACAATTGGAAATAAAAAATAGGATTTCGGTTGGGCTTATTTAGAAGGTAAATTAACGACATGAGTATGTCCAACCTAACATGGGTCTGCCCAACAAAAATCACATAATACTTTTGTCAACTAAGCAAGGTGCAAGGTCCAAGCCCAAAGTGGAAGAAAATTCGGATGCAACAGCCTACTAGGTTTAGGCCTATCATAACAGGCTCAAACGATATCCTTTTTGAGACTTTCTTAGGTCCAAATTGAAGTTCAAGACGTCATCTTTCCAACCAAATAAGTTTTAGCCCATTTGGAGATGTGTGCAAAAAGATATGACCATTTTAAGTCTGGTCGTTGGGTCCTCCCGAAATTCAAAGGTGGAAATTCCCTACAAAGAAATCAAAAAATAATAAATAAGGAAAGTTTCCATGATTAGAAAAGGAAAGATATCAAAAAGGCAAGTTTCCAAATTAGGAAAGTTTCTTAGAATGATAAGACTATTTTCTTGATCCACTTAGATTTCCTAAAGTAACTAGGAAAACTCATTTTTGCACATTCTTTTGCCATTCCCACGTTCACAAGCTCTCTAAACATTAAGAATAGAAACTAAGCTCAAAATAATAAAATTAAGAGAATTACAAAGCCAAATAGGGTAGGAAATGTATTAAAAATATCCCACAAAGTGTTCCTATCAAATTACCCTACACTTAGCTTTTGCTAGTCCCTTAGCAAAATAAAACAGTATGTAACCTAGTAGAATCTCAAGGGAAACAACCGAAACTAACTAAATGACACCACAATGACATAACACAAATTAAATGACTCTAATCCTTCCAACTTACTTCTTAGAGATCCTTTAGGCAATATGGCATAATAAAGTAGGGATAGCACACATTTACCTCAAAAACAAGCCACAAAGTTATTAAGATTATATAGCATTTGTACTTTGAGTGTGTGTGTGAATAATTAGCCAAGTATAAGTGCAATATGCCACTCTCAAGTTAATGCACAAATAGTATCAAATTTTACTTCTCACAATGCATCACTCTGGTTTTCACTCATTTAAATGTGGTGCTAGCTATACTAATCACTCAATCACCTGTGAAAACAGTTTAAACCATGGGCTTGCTTGTGCACCCACTATCCACATCAAAAACTAAACGTCAAAGGATTATGAGGCCTTTGAAAAGGTTGTAATGGGGCTAAGGGGTCAAGGTTTCATAAGAAAGAAGAGAAAGGATATCACAAAATTTCCTCTGAACTAGAAAGCATTCAAAAACGTCATAAATAGATCATCATTATTAAGTACCACGTTTCCATCACTCTATGGCAGATTTTATCACTTTTGCTTTTAACTTACTTTAAAGACTCATAATGCTCCTAATTCTTCAGAACTTGTATTCTTTGAATCACAACACTTCTTTTCATGTCCCTACTACTCCTTTTATCTCGTTTTCTTTTTTTCTTCTTTTTTTTTGAATTCTCAACCACCTTAGAACCACATGAAATTCCCCCACACTTATGCTTTTCCACCATCTCCACGTTATAAATCAACATAAATAAGATCCAAGCTCACTAGTTCTAAGGAAAAAAATGGTAGGTAAAGTGTTTAAGTTCATAAGGGTAAGTGAATGTAGGTTAATGAAGAAAATAGGCTAATTCAGGCTCAAAAGGCTATCTAGGGGTTAAATCATGATCAGGACAAAGGCCATTTAGTCATGGTGGTAAAATCCTAATTTGCCTCCGTCTTCTCCAAATCTGAACATGTACGATCGTCTCAAGCAGTTTAAAAGTAAGTTCTAGAAAACATTATATTCTCAAGATGCACTCAGAAGAGAATTTGAATTGATATGCATAATGAATCAATTATAAGGCTTGAAAAACTCACAAATATTGTGGGATTATGCAAGTATCATTCAATATGTCTCCATGCTTCACTCTAAGACAACAGATTACTCAAATTAAGGCTGATGTGCATCAAAATTTCCAAGTATGACTACAATATAAGCAAATTAACTCCATTTCTTGTTTTATATTTAAAAGTATGCTCAAACTCTTTTAAAAACCATCTATCTAAAGAATCAGTTTCATCATTGAGTTGGAAGGGGTCCTAAAAAAAAAAACAACAACGATATGACTCAAAAAGATGTAAATCCCTCCCCCACACTTAAATCCTACATTGTCCTCAATGTATATTAGAATAAGAATGTAATATAGAATATAAACATGGGCAAGTGATTATGCCCAAAGTATAACGCGGTAGTTGTAGCACGGCTTTGGGGTGTCGATTCCACAGGGAAACGGGTTAACTACAAAGGAAATGTGTTAACTTTGACAAGAACGATAAAAGTTAAACGAAAGATTTTGAGTTTTGATAATGATGTATTGTGAGAGAAATTGTGTAAATATAACGAAATATAAATGAGAAATAACAAGGTTCCGGGAGTCCTCATTAGGTTCGTTGCCTTGTTCCACTCTCGATTCAATTGTTTTTATCTCGATTGCTAGTTTCACATCCCAAACAAGCAATCGAAAAATATTCAATCAAGCACATTTATAAACTCTAATGTAATTGTTACAAATTACTCATTGATTCCGATTCAAGCACACATGACCGATCTTAAAGATTATCAAGAAACGACAGCATATCGCAATGACAATATCACAGTAATGGACAATCAATAAGATAAATCTACCGGAATCAATCACATCCAAACAACATCACATAAGAAGAGCATGACTATACTTATATGGAGGAGGAGCATGCAATCACCGGGTTAAGAAAATCTAAGATACGAAGAACATAAATTCAACTGTCACATGAACCTAAGTTCTTCATGTTTAATCAACGAATAAATCATAAACAATATTCAAAAATAAATTCGTACAACCGAATCAAGAATGGAAATTAAGAACAACAAAACCTAGGGATTCATCCCTTTGCCTTGTTTGAAGACTAGTTAACCATGGGGCTCATGGTTTTGATGAAGAATGTGGAGCTCTCCCATTCATTTCTAGCCCTCAAGAGACTTGAAAAAATTCTGGATTTCGATCCCTTGGATCCCCTTGAAGATGCCGGCTGCAAATCCCTTAAGGATGTATTTATAGAGCACAAGTTTTTAGGGGAGTTTTGGTCCAGAAAATGTCATTTGATCGCCCTAACCAGATCAAGAAAGCGAGTGGGCGCTGCCTCACCCGCGCCTAGGCGCTGGCTATGTCCAAAATTGAAGTCTCTGAAAGGTGCAGCGCTCATGGATAGGGGCCTAGGCGCTCGCTCTTGGCAGCCTGGGCGCTGCAGCGCTGGACAGGGAGGGGCGCGGCGCTAGGTGGATGCTGTTCTGGAGGCCTGACCTGTGTTTACTAAAACTGCCATAAATTTCTCTAGAAAAATCTTTTTTACGAACCGTAAAATTATCCAAAAAATAGACTTCCAGATTTTTCTAAGCATATATGGTTCATCTCCTGGTTCTTCCTACATCAATACAGTTTAATCTGCAAAGATGATTGATCTACACGGGCAATTCTGGCGATTTAGTGAAGCTCTTTTCTTGGTTTCTCTTCATCTTGGCTCTTCCGCGACCATTATCTCACTCGAGTGTTCATTGAAACTTCGTGTTTAAAATGATGATAGATTTTCTATCTCTTTTATAAGCTCAAAGTACATGAAAATGCACTGAAATAAGTCAACGATTCAAGAATAACACTTTAGAGTTATTAAGGTATAAAAGTGTAATTCCAACCTCGATCAACCCTAAAATGCTAACAATTAAGTATTGTTTAAATGCATTTTATGACTCTCATCACAACCCCCAACTAGCTTATTGCTAGTCCCTAGCAATTCAAGCGAAAGACATGAAATGAATTCTTTATTTAGAAATCAAAGCAAAATACAGCAATGCTGGCGTTAACTAAGAGTGATTCAAAAATCTTTGTCTCAAGAATCATGCATAACATACAGCACATAAAATCATTAAATATCACTTAAGTTCATGAATAATCCAAATGTCAAACTTAAAATCGTTATCGACTTTTAACATCTATCTTACCACAATACATTTGTCTGAACACCCGGATGATTTTATGCACAACATAGCATGAATACAAGTCTTGGCCTCTAAAAACATATTAATTGCATAACATCAATCACAAATCAAGCTCCATAGGCTTACTTTTCAAATCACTCTCCACTATGTAGAAAAATCACACTACATCGAATCAATAGGTCTTTTATAAGCTTGTAACGTTAGGCTAGGGTAAAGGTCAAGAAAGAACGGAAAAGTTTAAACAAATAAAAAAACTAAGTCTCTTAATTTAAACCCAACCATTTTAAGCACAAGATAATCTTACTTCAACACCCAACTCTTTCAACCATTTTTCGAGCATTTCTCGCAATAAATCACCATTTTTTTTCTTTTCTTTCTTTGCCATAATTCACATTTTTCTTTTATTTGGCATAAGACCATTCACCTCCTCTTTCATTCTTTTCTTTTCTTTTCCACAACCCCCAACTTATCTCTTTTAATGTACTTGGGTTATGGTAGTAATATTTTCTCATATTTCCACCCTTACTCCTTTTAAGTGCTTCTCACAACATGTATATAACTAAGTTCTTTTAAAAGAAAGGTAAGGATAAAATATTTTTAGGCTCATAAAGGTAAGTAAATGGTTTATCGAAAAAAAACAAGGCTCAAATTTTATTTTCAAGAAAAAGACTCAAACAGGTAACTAGCGATAAATATAACAAGAGTAAGTTTAAAAAGGCTCAAACGGTCTAAAAATGGCCTACATCATATCCTAAGTAGTGTGCATTCTATGATTTTCACCTCAAGTGATTATCAAATAAGTTCTAGAGCTTGTTGAAACTGCAAAAGTATTCACAAAGCGATCGCACATAAAACTTCTCCAAATGCTTTAGACTAATCATGCAATCTTACCACAAACCAGAGTCTCAAACCAAAGAAAGATTGACACTTAATTTATTCTCAAAGCGAAGCAAGATATAACTTCTTCTAAACACTATATGCTATCTCAATTAGGCTCATATCATCGACATATGAATTAACTCCAAGGCTAACACAAAGCTTGCTAAAAACAACAAAAGGTAAAATGACACAAAGCAGTTCAATGAAAAACATGAGAAATAGGAATATGTTTCCTTCACCCCTAACTTAAAATACGCATTGTCCTCAATGTGGAAGCGTAAGATAAGGAAACTCCCTTTGTAGCCAAAAGTGAACAGAAGCTGAGAATTGTGCACCACCATTTGAATTGCTTCGTATATTTGTCCCTGAAAAAGAAATACGAAAGTAAAACTGGAAAACAGCAAAATACTAATAATAAACAAGAAAAAGAATTATGAAAAACAATAACAATAAAAATAAAAGGATATGCTATGGGGTGCCTCCCATGAGCACTAAGTTTTACGTCTTCAGCCAGACACTCTTATTCCCTCATAGACAAACATGTGTTGGATGCACCGGCAACTGCTTTACTGTTAAATTTGGTGCTTGTGTGCTTTGGAGAGACCTTAAAGATGTCATCAGTAACATCTGCAGATTTTGGCTAGATATATGCTCTTGTGAAGCCATGGGTGAGCGTGGACTCCAATGGATTAAGGTGATGGACCTTTTCCATGAATGAGTCAATCATGTATGCTTGGTAGGTTTCGTCCACATCCTCTGATTTTTTCGTTGTTGGGATGTGTATTAACTTACCACTAAGTGTCTCAATGGCATTCACCTCTTTTTTATTCTGTTGCGTTAGGCGCTGACCATAGGATGTGTACTGAGCTTGAGAAGGGAACTTACCTCGCTCAGTCACACTCAAGTAGCTCGTCAGCTTGGACACTTGGCTCTTTATCTCTTTATGTTCTTCAACAACCTGCATAATTAAAGATTCAAGCCTTTGATTAGTCTTACCCTGTGCCTCAATAAAAGCATGCAAAGTGTCTTCTAAAGGACTCTTGGAAGATACAGGTGCATGATATGATTCATGATATGGTGCAGGGGGTTGTGCAAGCTGTTGGTTTTCAGACTTCCAGCTGAAATTGGGGTGATTTCAGCATCTAGGATTATAGGTATTAGAGAAGGGTGCAGAAGGCTTCGTGTACATGCCTAAGGAATTACATTATTCCTTATACATCCCTTTCATATCAGCAAATGTGGGACACTCTTGGGTGAGATGATCTACCCCGCCACACACAAAACATGGTTCAAAAGATTTTGCATGATTAACCACGTGTGTTGGCTTTGAGCTTTTAGTCTTTAATACCTCTAGTTTCCTAGTGAGCATCTCGACCTTGGCCTTAAGGTTATCCTCTTCCCTAAGATGGTAAATTTCACCACCATTTGGGTTCTCTATAAGTCGTGACCTATTTGTGCTCTCAGTAGCACTAGGTCCAGTCCAAGTGTGAGCTTTTTCAGCAAGCTCATTGAGGTACTCTATGGCCTCATCAGGATCTTTCTCCAAGAACCCACTATTACACATCATCTCTACAAATTGGTGTTCTCTATAGGTAAGACACTCATAGAAATAGCTCACTAAATGCCAATTCTCATACCCATGGTGAGGACACATACTCGACAACTCCTTAAATCTCTCCCAAGACTGATACAAATTCTCGCTGTCCTTTTGTGCAAAGGTGGAGATTTGTCTTTTTAAAACATTTGTCTTATGTTGGGGAAAGTATTTATTAAATAAAATTCGAGTCATCTCAGTCCACGACCCAATAGATCATGGTCTTAGTGAGTATAGCCAACTCTTAGCTATATCCTTCAAAGCGAAAGGAAAGAACTTAAGCCTCACAATGTCATCGGTTTCATCTTGACTATGAAAAGTCGCGACTACTTCCTCAAACTCTTTAGTGTGCACATATGGGTTTTCATTATCCAAGCCATGAAAAGTAGGGAGTAATTGTATCATCCCTGTTTTAAAATCTAGTTGGCGAGTATTGGCTGGAAACATGATGCATGATGGTGTGGCTGTGCGTGTAGGGTGGAGATAATCCTGAAGTGTCCTAGCAACATTCTCATTAGGATTATCGGCCATGTTAACAAAATCCTCTAAATTCTCATGTGGGGGTCCACTATGGTTTGATCTAGGCGAGGTTTCACCAACGGACATGGAAGGAGAGGGTAACTCTAATTCGGGTCCTCTAATGAATCTACCTTATGAATCTCTCGGTCTAACCATGCACCAATTAATTTAGAGGGAATAAAATAAATAAAACAGGAAAATAAATATTATCGTATTTACAAACTGCTGAAAAGAAAGATATTTACAATTCTTCTACCGTCACATTCAAAGTTGACAAGCTTCCTAGTACTTAAGCGCGCTTCCCCGGCAACGGTGCCAAAATTTGATTACGCCCAAAGTATAACGCGGTAGTTGTAGCACGGCTTTGGGGTGTCGATTCCACAGGGAAACAGGTTAACTACAAAGGAAATGTGTTAACGTTGACAAGAACAATAAAAGTTAAATGAAAGATTTTGAGTTTTGATAATGATATATTGTGAGAGAAATTGTGTAAAAATAACGAAATATAAATGAGAAATAACAAGGTTCCAGGAATCCTCCTTAGGTTCGTTGCCTTGTTCCACTCTCGATTCAATTGTTAGTTTCACATCCCAAACAAGCAATCGAAAAATATTCAATCAAGCACATTTATAAACTCTAATGTAATTGTTACAAATTACTCACTGATTCCGATTCAAGCACACATGACCGATCTTAAAGATTATCAAGAAACGACAACATATCGCAATGAAAATATCGTAGTAATGGACAATCAATAAGATAAATCTACCAGAATCAATCACATCCAAACAACATCACATAAGAAGAGCATGACTATACTTATATGGGGGAGGAGCATGCAATCATCGGGTTAAGAAAATCTAAGATACGAAGAACATAAATTCAACTGTCACATGAACCTAAATTCTTCATGTTTAATCAACGAATAAATCATAAACAATATTCAACAATAAATTCGTACAACCGAATCAAGAATGGAAATTAAGAACAACAACACCTAGGGATTCATCCATTTGCCTTGTTTGAAGACTAGTTAACCATGGGGCTCATGATTTTGATGAAGAATGTGGAGCTCTCCCCTTTGTTTCCAGCCCTCAAGAGACTTGGAAAAATTCTAGATTTGGATCCCTTAGATCCCCTTGAAGATGCCGGCTGCAAATCCCTTAAGGATGTATTTATAGAGCACAAGTTTTTAGGGTGTTTTGGTCCAGAAAATGTCATTTGGTCGCCCTAACCAGGTCAAGAAAGCGAGTGGGAGCCTAGTCGCTGCCTCACCCGTGCCTAGGTGTTGGTTATGTCCAAAATTGAAGTCTCTGAAAGGTGCGGTGCTCACTCTTGGCAGCCTGGGCGCTGCAGCGCTGGACAGGGAGGGGCACGGCGCTAGGTGGATGCTGTTCTGGAGGCCTGACCTATGTCTACTAAAATTGCCATAACTTTCTCTAGAAAAATCCTTTTTATGAACCATAAAATTCTCCAGAAAATGGACTTCCGGATCTTTCTAAGAATATATAGCTCATCTCTTGGTTCTTCCTGCATCAATACAGTTTAATATGCAAAGATGATTGATTTGCATGGGCAATTCTGGCGATTTAGTGAAACTCCTTTCTTGGTTTCTCTTCATTTTGGCTCTTCCGCGACCATTATCTCACTCAAGTGTTCATTGAAGCTTTGTGTTTAAAATGATGATAGCTTTTATATCTCTTTTCTAAGCTCAAAGTACCTGAAAATGCACTGAAATAAGTCAACGATTCAAGAATAACACTTTAGAGTTATTAAGGTATAAAAGTGTAATTCCAACCTCGATCAACCCTAAAATGCTAACAATTAATTATTGTTTAAATGCATTTTATGACTCTCATCAGCAAGGTATTATGAAAATTACACAAAAAAATAACATATAAAGATCAACCAAAGTAAATGGAAGAGTGAAAGAGAATGTAAATCTGTGTTGATGGCTCCTTCACAGCTTCGGTTGAATTGGGTTGCCTCCCAAGCAGTGCTTTAATTTTTACAGTCTTTCAGCCTAGAATTTGTACCTCGTGTTTAGTCCTTTGTGAGTGGCGCCTCTAGGAGGGGTACCTCTTCCACAGTGTGCTCCTTAAAAACCTCATAGTAAGGCTTCAAGCGATGGCCATTCACCTTGAATTCATTTCCAGTTTTGTCACTTTTTATCTGCACAGCACCATGAGGAAAAATATGAGTGACAATGAATGGATCAACCCATCTAGAACATAACTTACTAGGAAAAAGTTGAAGTCTAGAATGGAAGAGAAAAACTTTTTGGCCCACAACAAAGGCCTTGCCACGGATCATCTTATTATGAAAAGCTCTAGTTTTCTCCTTGTAGATCCATGCACTATCATATGCCTCATTTCTGATTTCCTCAAGTTCATTCAGTTAGAGTTTTCTATGTAAACCAGCCTCATCAATGTCCGTGTTGAAAGAATTAACAGCCTACCATGCCCTATGCTCAAGCTCAACTGGTAAGTGACACACCTTACCATAGACAAGTCTGAATGGAGACATCCCAATTGGCGTCTTGTAAGCTATCCTATGAGCCCAAAGTGAATCATCAAGTCTTTTACTCCAATCCTTGCGTGTAGGGCCCATATTCTTCTCCAAAATCCCCTTAATCTCACGATTTGAGACCTCTGCTTGTCCACTCGTCTGAGGATGATAAGCTATTACCACCTTATGAGTCACTTTGTACTTCTTGAGCAGGGCCTCAATCGTACGGTTGTAGAAGTGTAATCCACTATTATTACACGAGGCATTCCAAACCTAGCAAATATGTTAGATCTTAATAAATCTGTAACAACTTTAGAATCATTAGTTCTGGTGGCCTTAGCCTCCACCCACTTGGACACATAATCAATAGCCAAAAGAATGTAAAGAAAACTGTTAGATGAAGGAAACAGCCCTATGAAATCAATGCCTCAAACATTGAAAATCTCAACAGTTATAATATGGGCCACGGGCATCTGATTCCTAGAGCCTAAGTTACTTGTTCTCTGGCACCTATCACAAGTTGCGCAATACAAGTATGCATCCTTAAAAATAGAAGACCAGAAGAAACCACAATCTAATACCTTACGGGCTGTCTTACGTGGACCAAAATGTCCACCACAAGACTCAGAATGATAAAAGGCAAGTATTGATTTATGTTCAGATTCATGGACACATCTCCTAATGATTTGATCACTACAATGCTTCCACAAATAAGGTTCATCCCATATGTAATACTTAGCCATATACTTAAGCTTTTCTTTATTAGAACGAGGTAAAGTGTCAGGAAATTGCATGGTAACTAAATAATTCACAATTTCTGTATATCCAGGTTCACTCACCTTAATCCCAAAGAGCTACTCATCTAGGAATGATTCTTGCAGGGGTAGGATGTCATCCTCATGAACAAGTCTGCTCAAACGGTCAACTACCAAGTTTTCACTCCCCTTCTTGTCCTTGATCTCCAAATCAAATTCTTGAAGCAAAAGTACCCATCTAATCAACCTTGGTTTGGCCTCCTTCTTTGTCATCAGATACTTCAAAGCTATATGATCAATATAAACAATAACTTTAGTTTGAAGTAAATAAGAGCGAAATTTATCTAAGGCAAAAACGATAGTAAGGAGCTCTTTTTCAGTTGTGGAATAGTTCAGTTGAGCATCATTGAGCGTCCTAGAGGCATAGTAGATGACATAGGGCTTCTTATCCATTCTTTTTCCCAAAACAGCCCCAACAGCGTAATCTTAAGCGTCACACATCAATTCAAAAGGTAAGGACCAATTAGGTGGAGACATGATGGGAGCAGTAGTCAATAACTCTTTCAGCTTCTTAAAAGCTTTCTTGCACTCCTTATCAAACTCAAAGGGAATGTCCTTCTGGAGCAAACGGCACAAGGGCCTTGATACCTTAGAGAAATCCTTGATAAACCGCTGTAAAATCCTGTATGACTAAGAAATGAATGAACCTCTCTCACACAAGTGGGAGAGGGTAAGTAACGCATAAGATCTGCCTTAGATTTATCAACCTCAATCCCCCTAGTAGATATGATATGTCCTAAAACAATCCCTTGAGTCACTATGAAGTGACACTTTTCCCAATTTAGAACCAAGTTAGTTTCAACACTACGTTTTAGAATAAGTTCCAAATTTCCTAAGCATGCATCAAAATCTCTACCAAAGACTCTAAAATCATCCGTAAAGACCTCAATGATATTCTTAATGTATTCAGAGAAAATGGAAAGCATACAACGTTAAAACATACCTGGTGCATTGCACAATCCGAATGGCATACGTCTGTAGGCATAAGTGCCAAAAAGGCAAGTGAAGGTGGTTTTCTCTTGGTCCTCTTAAGCTATACAGATCTGGTTGTACCCACTATATCCATCCAAAAAACAATAAAAAGGATAACCAGCTAACCTCTCAAGCATTTGATCGATGAAGGGTAGAGGGAAATGGTCCTTCCTTGTTGAAGCATTAAGCTTCCTATTGTCTATGCAAGCTCGATAACCAGTCACCACTTTTTGAGATACCAGCTCATTCTCCTCATTCTTTACCACAGTAACTCCTGACTTCTTTGGCACAACTTGAACAGGAGACACCCACTTGCTATCTGAAATAGGGTAAATAACGCCACAATCAAGTAACTTAATTACCTCATCTTGCACTACCTTCATTATAGGTGGATGTAGGCGTCTCTGGGCCTCTCTGGTGGGTTTGGCTCCATCTTCCAACAGGATCCTTTGGACGCACATGATGAGTGTCATAAAATGCATCTTAACAGTACTTAATTTTTAGAATTTTAGGGTTGATCTAGGTTTTAATTGCACTTTTATATGTTAACAACTCTAAAGTATCATTCTTGGATCATTGATCTACTTCGGTGCATTTTCAGGTACTTTAAGCTCAAAAGAGGAGGAAAAGTTATCATTGCTTGAAGCACAAAGACTCGAGGCATACTGGAGTGAAGGAATACTTCCGGAAGGACAAGATGGAGGGCTTAAAAGAGCAACAGCTGCTGCCCGCATTGGAAAGGAGTTTCACTAAATTGTGAGAATTGCCCGTACAGATCAATCATCTTTGAAAATTAAACTGTATTGATACAAGAAGAACCAGGAGATGAGCCATATATGCTTAGAATGATCCGGAAGTCTATTTTTTGGAGAATTTTATGGTTCATCAAAAGGATTTTTCTAGAGAAAGTTATGATAGTTTTAGTAGACAAAGGTCAGGCTGTGCGGGCTGTGCGGGATTTCAGCGTGATTTTGGGCTTAAATCACACATCCCACATCGGTTGGAATATGCGTTTCTATATCCCAAATCCCACATCGGATGGGAGATACATTTCACTTTGGTATTTGCCTATATAAGACCCACTCCACTTTAGCTTTGAGCATCAATAAGAGCTCATTTGAAATCATTAGAGAGTGACTCCAAAAGGCCTTTAGGAGTAATCCAGAGGGCTTTTAGGAGGAATCTGAAAGTATAAATTTGGAGGAAAAGCTGAGGATGATCATTGAGAGGTTGAAGGCAACTCAAGGAAGCATGAGCTCCATGGCTGGCTAGTCTCCAAGCAAGGCGAAGGGATGAATCTCTAGGTGTAGTTGTTCTTATTTTTCTTTATTTGATTCGGTTGTAGTTGGATATTATTTTTGTTAAACATTGTTATGTTTTATTCTTAATATAATTAGTAGATTTATTATTACTCCGATGATTGCATGCTTCTTTTCCATATAAGTTCAGTCATGCTTTTCTTCTGTGTACCTGTTTGGGTATGATTGAGTCCGGTAGATCTCTTTTATAGATTTGTCCATTGTTACGGTATTGTCGTTTAGATATATCGCCGTCTCTTGATAATTTATAAGTTAGGTTATGTGTGCTTGAAAGTAAAGAAGATTTCATAACAATTACATTAGGATTTATAAATGCGCTTTAATCGAATATTTTCCGATTGCTTGTTTGGGATGTGAAACTTAAAATCGAGATAAAAACAACTGAATCAAGTTAGGATTAGGGCAACGAACCTAGGGAGGATTTTTGGAACCTTGTCGTTTCTTTATTATATTATTTAATCATTCACATAATTTTCATAAAATAAACAATTCAGATTCTTTCAATCAATCTTTTATCATTTGTGTTCAAGTTTACACCTTCTTCTGTAATTAACTTGTTTCCCTGTGGAATCGACACCCCAAAGCTGTACTACAAATAATTGTGTTATACTTTGGGCGTAATCAAACATGGTTGGGCTAATTCCCTTGATATCTGCCAAAGTCCAACCAATGGCGATCTTGTACTTCTTCAGAACATCCACAAGCTTCTTCTCTTGGTTCTCCTCCAACTTCGAGGATATAATAACAGGCAATGTCTCATTGTTCCCCAAAAAGACATACTTCAAGTGATCTGGCAAAAATTTAAGCTCAAGTGTAGGGGCCTGTATCACTGAAGGTAACATTTTGTTAGTAGAAATAGTAAGGGATAAAGGAGGAATAGACCTTGGTAATATGGGTCGGGCCTCAAAGGAGGCTACAGTTTTGATCACAATGAGCTCTTCAGCCTTCTCCAACTTAGCCCTAGAAATGGATTCTCTATTCTCAGTATAACTAATTCCTTGAGAGAGTGTTACTTTCAACTCATCCTCTTCCATTACTTCCATAAACCTCTGCGCAAGTGAATCAATATCATCAATAGAAAAACAGGGTTTAATGTCAATCAATGGATACCTCATGGCTTCAAAGATATTGAAGCGTATAACTTCATTATCAAATTCCATGGTCAGTGTTCCCTCATACACATCGATCTTTGTTCTTGCGGTCCTCATGAATGGGCGCCCTAAAAGTAATGGAGTGGAATTTAGGGGCGAATCTTCCATATCAAGGACATAGAAGTCAGCAGGAAAAACGAGTTGATTCACCTGCACAAGAACATCCTCAACGTATCATTTAGGATACTTATTAGATCGATAAGCCAATTGGATAACAATATTATCACTTTTAAGTGCACCTAGCTCTAAAGAAGCATAAAGACTATAAGGCATCATATTAATTGAAACTCCTAAGTCTAGCATGACATTATCAAATTTGTTGGTACCAATCACACAAGCAACAGAAAAACTCCCTGGATCCTTAAGCTTTGGTGGCAATTTCCTTTGGATGATAGCAGAGACCATCTCATTCATCTTCACCACCTCCTTCTCACGAGTCTGCTTCCTTGTAGTGCAAAGCTCCTTCAGAAACTTGGCATATCTTGGCACTTGCTTCAGGCACTCAATCGAAGGCATGTTAACTTGTACCTTCTTAAAAATCTCCAAGATGGCCTGATCAGATTCATCCTTCTTGGTTTTGGCAAACCTACTAGGAAAAGTTACACGAGCAAAAGGATTAGAATCAAAAGGTGTTTAGGGTTTTGTTCGTTAGCTTGAGGTTTTAGAGCATTCTCAGATGATGAAGGACCAAATACTTCCACCATTGAGGTGGCGGGATCTTTCTGTAATTCCTTCTTGGTGCTCTCAATGTCCTCTTCCTCATCGTGGGTCACTTTGGCTCTCTTTTGAGTTTTAGAAACATCCACAAAGGTCTTACCACTCCTTGTGGTAATAGCTTTAGCTTGCTCAATAATTGGGTTAGGAACAGTGTTGCTAGGCAATTTTCCATTCTCCGTTATCTTCCCCATGAAGTCCACCACTTGTCCCAATTGCTTCTTCAGCTCTACAATATCCTTAGTGTGAGCCTGTTGACCTATAACAAGAGCTTGAGTAGCAATAGTTAAATTTTGTTACCCTTGAGTAAGGACTTTAAAATTTCATCATAATTAGAAGCAGTAGAATTTGTAGGCACAAGAGAATTAGGGACAAAGTTTTGAGGTACCTGCGGCTTCATAAACAAACCTGGAGGGCGTGAAAACACTTGCCCTTGACCTTGAGGGTTATGAACATTATCATTGTTAACCAACAAAAATTGGGGTGATCTCTAAGCCTAGGGTTATATGTGTTAGAGAAAGGGTTGTACCTTTATCCACCTTGATTACCTTGAAAACCAACAGCGTTAAGAGACTCCCATCCTCCATTGTTGATCAGTTTTGAATACCCTTGAGTACAACACACACCATAGACTTGAGCAACATGTTTTGCTTGTGCTCCATTCATGTTCAGTACCTGCGACAAAAGAGTAGACATTTGATTAACTTTTCCTCAAGAGCATTGTTAGAAAATACATCATTCACCCCATAAGTGGAGTTTAACACTCCCTCGTATTGTTAATAATTAAGAGCACGTTGGGCGAGCAACTCCTTAGCAACTTCAGGTGTCTTATCCACAAAATAACCTCCAGCAGCAACATCTAACAATTGTCATTCGAGAGGGAGAAGTCCCTCATAAAAGTAAGTGAGGAGATTCCTTTCTTTCATCCCATGTGAAGGACATGATTCAACTAAGCTCTTGAATCTCTCATAGTAGGCACATAATGCCTCATCCTTCCTTTGCTCGATTCCAATTATCTGCTTCCTCAAGATAGTCATCCTTGAGGCAGGGAAGTACTTTGTCAGAAACATAGTCATCAGCTTCTCCCATGTGTTGATATAACCTGAGGGTAGATCAAACAACCAAGTCTTTTCCTTATCTTCAAGTGAAAAAGGGAATGACTTCAGCTTCAGAATGTTGAGATCCGCATTCTGTGGGCACATACTTGAACACACAAATTGAAACTCCTTGAGATGTTTGTGAGGATCTTTGTTAGTAAGCCCATGAAATTTGGGCAAATAGTACAAGAACCCACTCTTCAGCTCGAACTCAGCTACCTTGCCAACTACTAGTTCTAGATAAGTAATACAAGTTAGTGCAGCTCCCCCATCAGTTGAAGAAGACATTTGCCTAATAGTTTCAGCTATTGGTAATTCGTCTTCCTCACTTGCGTCTTCTAAGTCAGGTAAGTCTTATTCCTCGTCTGACAAGTGATGTGAAGAGTTATCTAACTCCTCCGACTCTACCCTCCCTACTTGGTGAGGTCGGGGTTGATTTGTAGAAAGTGCAACTTCTTTTAGCAAAGCCAAGCATTTTGAAAGTTCCTAAGTCTTTCTACTGACTGCTGACATTCATGGACCTAAACAAAAAAAAGCAAAGGCATCAATATATAAAGTAAAGTTTGAAATACAAATAATAATGAGCTTCCCTTCATACAAACGTTACAATTGGTTTTAAGGAAGTCGTATGCTAAAATTCCAATAAAGTAAAACACAAGGTATATTACATGCAAATTTTATAAGTAAGTAGAATATTAACAAGCTAAATGACACTAAAATATAACGAGTTTGCAATCCCCAGCAACGGCGTCATTTGATAGACCGTTAATTTGGTCATCAACAAACCCTACAGAAGATTGTAGTAAAGTGATTAGTAGGGTATTATTATTGGCCGGGGATTGAGGGTACTCCTATACTAAAGAGTCATAAAAAAATGAATTTGATTGGTTGGTTTAATTAGTAGTTTATAAACAAATATAAATCTTCATCTATTAACATATTGCACAAAATTAGGGGCAGTATTCATGATCTGATTTTTTTTTACGAATTTTACTAAGGAAATTAAAGAACAATTATTTATAATTAATCATTTTCTCTCACAATTCAGGCAACCAAATTTATTAAATAACTAATCAAATTGTTTCAATGTAGACAACGAATTCATGCCTCAATCACATATCAGAATTGAATCAAAGTGCAAGCCTAAAGAGATAAGGCATTTTATAAATTCCTTCTTAGATAATCCCTAAGCTTAAGAAAAGTCCACAGCTAGTTATTTTGTTTAAGCAATCAAGTTAATACTCAGCGCATCCTTACAATTACTTAAACAAATCATTAAGATCAAAAGGAATTATGACTCAATAACTTGTTCCTTATTCCTATGAAAAAGCCCATGGATAAAAAGCATGCAATTCCCAGAACATTGGCTATTGTTTATAGCTTTTACCACTTTAAATCATACTCCGGATCAATTAGGTGATCGAAAGTGCGATTATTGCTTCAATGATTTGCAAAATCAAAGTTGTAGCTTTTTCCACTATAAATCATACTTCAGATCAATTAGGTGATCGAAAGTGCGATTATGGATAAAGAACTGAAAATTCAACATGGATAAAGAACATGCAATTTTCAAAACATTGGCTATTGTTCATAGCTTTTGCCACTTTAAATCATACTCCGGATGAATTAGGTGATCGAAACTGCGATTATTGGCTTTAATGATTTGCAATATCAAAGTTTTCAATATAACAGAACTAAAAATTCAACATATGTAATAGAGATCATGAATTCATATATCTACATATCATAAGTAATTCGAAATCATAAAACAATAAATCTGAAAATTAAACAACTCATTGAATTAACAATAAACTCCAACATAAGAATCAAACTCAATATTCTTTAATCCAATAACAACCAAGTCTGAAACAATTAAAAATAATAGCCGTAAGGGTTACGCTTCTTTAACACACTCAAGGAAGCTTGAGATGTTAATGGTGATGATCCTCACGACTATGGCTGATCGATGAAGAAGAACACAATCTTATGTGCTCACAATTGGAGATGGAAAGGTGGAATGTTTCAGCCTCTTGCTTCTTGAGTTGGAGTAGAGAGCTCTCTGAAAAGATGATAAGAAAAGATCCCCTAAAAAGGGTTTTCGAATTTGTATATATAGAAGAGAAACTAGGGTTACGGCTGTGCACATGTGGGAGGACAATTGAGGTGGCCGGTTAGGCTTGTTTAGAATGTAAATTAGGATTATGACTGAGCTTAATTTGGAGAGAATTTTAGGTGGCCGGCTTGGCTTTAATTAGAAGGAAAATAATAGGTGACCGGCTTGTGCAAAATTAGGAGAGAAATTATGGTTCTGGGGCTACGCACAATTGGAAATAAAAAATAGGGTTTCAGTTGGGCTTATTTAGAAGGTAAATTAATGACATAGGTATATCCAACCTAACATGGGCCTGCCTAACAAAAATCACATAATACTTTTGTCAACTAAGCAAGGTGCATAGTCCAAGCCTAAAGTGGAAGAAAATTCGGATGCAACAGCCTACTAGGTTTAGGCCCATCATAACGGGCTCAAACGATATCCTTTTTGAGACTTTATTAGGTCTAAATTGAATTCAAGACGTCATCTTTCCAACCTAACAAGTTTCAGCCCATTTGGAGATGCGTCCAAGAAGATATAACAATTTTAAGTCTGGTCGTTGGGTCCTCCCGAAATTCCAAGGTGGAATTTCCCTACAAAGAAATCAGAAAATAATAAATAAGGAAAGTTTCCATGATTAGAAAAGGAAAGATAAAAAGGCAAGTTTCCAAATTAGGAAAGATTCTTAGAATGATAAGACTATTTTCTTGATCCACTTAGATTTCTTAAAGTAACTAGAAAAACTCATTTTTGCACCTTCTATTGCCATTCCCACGTTCACAAGCTCTCTAAACACTAAGAATAGAAACTAAGCTCAAAATAATAAAATTAAGAGAATTACAAAGCCAAATAAGGTAGGAAAGGTATTAAAAACATCATACAAAGTGTTCCTATCATGAATCAAATATCTCTATTTCAATTATTTAACCATTCAGTCGACTAAGTTAGAGAGTTGAACTTTCTATCCCTCATTGAATTAACTGAGTGAACTATACAATCGACTGGGTGAAAAAATTAAACATCAATGGATCCAATCAGGGTCAGGTGGATGAGAGTGGTTACAGTAGCGATGCTGGTCATGAATCTCATCGAACTACTCTCTAACCTTAGTAAAAAACCCTTCTGCCTCAGTCCTAAAGACAGACATGTCATCATAAATGGAGGTCATCTCGAACCTCAAGGTTTGGAGCTGTAGATCAGTGGACTGCTCTAAGTTGTTTACTTACAGTTGGAGACTAGCAATGGCTTGAAGGATCAAATCCAATGAATCAAAGCCTATAAAACTGCCTACACCTACTACTCCCTCCTAAGAACCCATAAGGACACCATGTTCCTCTTCCCTTTTCGGGTCTTCATCTCCAATGCAAATGTTCTTATTGGGCTTGGCAACTATAAAGCTATCCTGAATAGCATAACCCATCTTCTTAACAGAAGATACATTGATCACATCTGACATATCAAGATCTTGAGATTCATTCTCAGGAAGCAGGATATCAAAATGTTTCAAGATAAGAGTTATAAGCATGCCATATGGTAAACCTTTTTGGTGCTATCATGACCTACTAGAATATTACTAATAAAGAGAGGGTAGAGGTTATAAGGAGCCCATATTTAGATAGTATATAAGAAGAATGTCCAGTTTAGGAGGGCTATTCCTATTACCTAGCCTAGGATTAATAGTCCAGTTGACTATAAGATTGAGCATCCTAGAGTCTAGGGGCAAGTCTAAGCATGTGTTGTAGGTTTGAATGGCATAGTTGTAGTTTGGGTTCCTTTTTACTACCCTACAGGCCTCCTCATAATTAAACTCTAGAGGCCGTACATCTACTACCCATTTGATACCTTCAGTAGGTAAATTTAGGATTTTTAGCAATAAACTGGCTGACACAGTAAACTCCTTACCCATAACCATGGTTGAGAAACGAGGGATGGTAGGAGTGGATTACACCAGATTGATATAAAACTGGTGGATAAGTCTAGGATAATACATTTCATGAATCTTAACCAAAAGAGTCTACCTTAGCCTATGAAATAAGGGTTCAATATCAAAATTTCCAAACCTTATAGAAGCAAAATCTATGGGTCTACTAGGCATTACCTCCTTGACCCTTATCACATCATCGTACCTCTCTTTTGCGTCCTTATTTCTTAAACTTGACCCATCCAAACTGTCATGTTCCTGATTATTGGTATTTCCATCCTTAGCATTGCTCTTATCATCTTAAGAGACTTTGTGCTTCCTTGTTGTAGGATTGTATCCTACAGAATAGGCCTTCTTCAAATGCTTTCCTCCGTCAGACATCGTGATGAGATTGAAACCAGAATGACAAAATGAAAAGGAGTGGTTTTTTTTAGTGATCGGTAGCAATAAGAAAATGAAGAGAGAATGAGGAAATGATAAGTGATACTATTTAGGTAAGGAGTAAATGGAAGTTTTAAGTTCGAATTTGTAGAGAAACGGAAGAAATGGGAGAGAGGGAAGTTGAAATGGCCAAAGAGCTTTTGAAATCTTGTGAAAATGACGTTTTAAAACTGATAGTGGTATATATAAAATCGCGCATTCAGTCGACTAGGTCCTTCTTTTGTCGACTGGACGGTTTTAAAACTAAAATAACAGTATAAAGTATTTTGGGTTCAGTCGACTATAATAAATGATTCAATCGACTCAATGAGAGGCAAAAAGTCAGGGTCTATTTTTAACTAAGTGTTCAGTCTACTAAATGGATTATTCAGTTGACTATGAGTTTATTTAATCGACTGGATAAGCGTTAAGTCAACTTAATAAAAGCATAAACTTAGAGGTTCTGCAGGGGAGGTCATTTAATCGACTCAAATGATGGTTCAATTGACTGAATCATGGTTTTTACAGAAAATTTTGAACTTTAGTTCAGAAATATTGCAAGGTTAAGTTATTTTAAGCCATTATTGAGTGTGGGAAACATCAAATGAGAGTTAATGCTCATTCACTCAATGACATGTATGCAAATGATGAATGAAAATGCAATCAAATATATAAACATTTAAAGTTTTTCAAGCCCATTAGCATTCTTATTCTACAAAAACTTTCTTCATTCAAAGGTTTAGTAGGGATACCAGCAATTTGATCTTTTGTAGAAATGAATTAAGTTTGATATCACATTTTTTGCATGATCTCTTATAAAGTGATGTCTAATCTCAGTGTGGTTGGTTCTAGAATGCTGAATTGGATTTTTGGTAAGATTGATAGCACTAGTGTTCACATATAATTGAAATATTTTCAAAATGCATGTCATAGTCTTCTAGTTGTTGTTTTATCCATAAAACTTATGCACAAAAACAATCGACGACCACATATTTCGCTTTGGCGGTTGATAGTGCAATTGAATTTTGTTTCTTAGAAAACTAAGAAGTTAACATAGCACCAAGAAATTGGCATATACCAATAATACTTTTTCTATCAATCCTACAACCAGCAAAATCAACATTAGAGTACTCTACTAACTTAAAAGGTGATTTTTTTGAATACTATAATCCTAGATTTTGAGTACCATTTAAATACTTTAAAATTCTTTTACCAACAACAATATGAGATTCCTTAGGATTAACTTGAAATCTTGCACACTTATACACTAAATATTATATCGGGTCTACTAGCAGTTAAATATAGCAAAGCTCCTATCATGCTTCTATAATTATTAGTATCAACGCATTTACCTCCTTCATCCAAGTTAAAATTTGTAAAGGTGCTCATGGGAGTGCCAATTGATTTTGAATTCTCCATCCCAAACTTCTTTAGCGAGTCTTTTGTGTACTTGCTTTAGTTGATGAAGATCTCTCATTTTGTTTGTTTGATTTGAAATCCAAGGAAGTAGTTGAGCTCTCCCATCATGCTCATCTCAAACTTACCTTGCATACACTTAGCAAAGTCTTGATACATGGATTCATTATGGGCACCAAATATAATATCTTCAACATATATTTGAACCATAAGAGTGTCGTGCTTATGAGTTTTTGTAAAAAGAGTTGTATCTGGTTTTCCTCTTGAAAAGTCATTATCAAGAAAAAAAATTATTTAACCTCTCATACCATGCTCTAGGAGCTTACTTTAACCCATAAAGAGCTTTAGAAAGCCTATAAATATGCTTTGGAAGGTTAAGATTTTCAAAGCCCAGAGGTTGTTCTACATAGACCTCTTCTTCAATAAAACCATTCAAAAATGCACTTTTAACGTCCATTTGAAATAACTTGAAAATTTTAAAGCATGCAAATGCAAGTAACATACAAATTTCCTCTAATCTAGCTACAAGAGAATATGTTTCATCAAAATCGATTCATTCTTCTTGATTATAACATTTAGCTACAAGTTTAGCCTTATTACTAGTTATTATTTCATTTTCATCCATTTTATTTCTAAATAACCATTTAGTTCCTATAACAGTATAGTCCTTAGGTCTAGGAACTAAAGTTTTCACTTTGTTTCTTTCAAACTGATTTAACTCTTCTTCCATAACATTTATCCAGTTTTCATCATTTTCAGCTTCAACATAGGACTTGGGTTCTACTTGAGATAAATAAGCAACAAAATTGCATACATTTCTAATAGAGGAACAAGTTTTTACCATTTGTGAAGGATCACTAATTATCGGATTGATTAGGTGATAATTCATATATCTCCAATCCTTAGGTAGACCATCTCCTTATTACCTTTGTAGGTTGATCAAGTCTTGGAGAATCTTTCTCTTGAGCCATCCAAGGTTGGCTTTCTTCGGGGTTGACTTTCTTTTGGGTCAACAATGGGAGTGGAAGCGTCCACTATTGGCATAATATCTGCATCATCATCAAGAGAGGCTATTCTACTACTAATAGAGTTAGTCTCATCAAAGGCAACATGAACAGATTCTTCAATCACTATAGTTCATTTGTTAAAGAATCTATAAGCTTTACTAGAGGTTGAATATTCTAAAAATATCTCTTCATAGATCTTGGAGTCAAATTTACCTAAATTAACTTTATTGTTATTTAGGATAAAACATTTGCAACCGAAAGCTCAAAAATAAGAGATATTAGGCTTTTTACCTTTCTATAATTCAGATAGAGTTTTGTTGAGCATATAACTAACTAAAAATCTATTTAAAACATAACAAGAAGTGTTTACAGCTTTAGCCTAAAAATATTTAGGCAAACTATTTTTAGAAAGCATATTTTTAGCAAATTCCTCTAGAACTTTATTTTTCTTCTCAACAACACCATTTTGTTGAGGAGTTCTAAGGGCTAAAAAGTTTTGATCAATTCCATTTTCATCACAATATTTTGAAAATTTTTGGTTTTCAAATTCTTTTCTATGGTCACTTCTTATACTTGTAATAGAAATATTTTTCATTTTGAATCATTTTTCAAAAGTTTTCAAAACTTTTATAACCTTCATCATCCTTATAAGCAATAAAATTAACAAAGGTATATCTATAATAGTCATCTACAATAACAATAGCATATTGAGAGTCACCTAGACTTATAATGCTTATTGGACCAAATAATTCTATATGTAAAAGCTCTAAAGGTTTAGAAGTTGAAATTAAATTTTTTGGTTTAAAAGAAACTCTTGTTTGTTTTTCCATTTGACAAGCATCACATACTTTGTCTTTTTCAAATTTAATTTTAGGAAGACCAATTATTAAATCTTTTCTTGAAAGAACTTTAATCAAATCCATGTTCATATGGCCAAGCCTTCTATGCCATAGCCATGAATTTTCAGTAAAAGCTTAAAAGCATTTTTCATTTTTCGAAGATAAAGTTTTTAAATCAACTAGGTAGACATTTTCATGTCTTTGGCCAACAAACTTGATCTTGTTACTCTTGATGTCTATTATAAGACAATGAGAGAATTCAAATACTACTTCATTGCCTTTATCACACAATTGGCTAATACTAAGTAAATTGGTTTTAAGGCTTTACACAAGTAGTACATTATCAAGGGTTGAGGAATTTTTACCTACTTTACCATGTTCGATGATTTTCATTTTGGTGTCATCTCCAATGGTGACATGTCCACTATCCCTTAGAGTCAACTCCTTAAATACACTTCGATCACCGGTCATATGCTTCGAGCATCCACTATCAAAGTACCAATGGTCACCTTCTTCCTTTGTATGGAGACATACCTACATCACATAAGTATATACAATAGAGCTCTTAGGTACCCAGAATTTCTTGGGTCATTTCAGGTTAGTCCTAGAAAATACGACTCCTTTAGGGACCCATACTTTCTTAACATTATAAGGTGCTTCATAATCATAGAAATGTGGATGATGCATTATCCTAGGATGATAAACATAGAAGTTTCTAGGATGTCTTGAGTACGCATATTTATCATTCCTTGGATGAGCATTCCTAGGATACATGTTTCTAGCATAAGAGTTATGAGCAAACATGTTATCTCCAGGATATGCATGATAGTTATTTCTAGAATATACCTTCCCAGCATTTGTATTTCTCGGATGAGCATATATATGAGCATAAATATTTCTAGGATGTCTATTCTTATCATTAACATTTGAATTTCTTGCAAAATAATTGACATTTGAATTCTCAGGCTTACTAGCATTTTTCAAAGAGCATTTTTAACATTGCTAGGAGCCTTAGAAGTGGAGGTTTATATACACATGGTGCTTTCACAAAGATAGTTTCATTTGTTCTTTATTTTCCTAATGGAGAATAACCTAAGCTGGATTTTTCTCCACTCATTCTTTGGCAAGCTAACACTTCATCTAGCTTTTCTTTTCCACTAACATGCCTAGATATAGTGTTATTTAACGTCGAGCTTGTCGAAATCTTTAGCTTCCACAATTGTTGTCTTCTTAGCTTTCCAAGTTGGTGGAAAGGATCTAAGAATTTTCCATGTCAACTCAAATTCCTCAATGTTCCTACCAAGAAGCTTTAAACCATTAATAACACCAGTGAAACGAGAATACATTTCAAAGATGGTTTCAGTAGGGGATATATTAAAAGATTTATATTCGAACACTAGCATATAGATTTTTTATTTTTTAACTTCACTAGTGCCTTCATATATCACTTCAAGTTTGTCTCATATTTCTTTTATCGAAATACATACTAAAATTTTATTCTATTCATTTAAGTCTAAAGCACAATGAAGAATAGTAGTAGCTCTACTATTTAAAGACATTATTCTATAATCCTCATCAGTGTTTGAAAAGGCGAATTCGGGGGGCGCCCAGAGGCGTTTTCGGGTTAAAATGTCCCAGGGTGTGTATCTTGGGGCGAAAGTATCACTGGGCACACGTTTTTCAAGTCTGGGCGTTCGTCCAGACCTGAGGCGTACGCCTTTGACGCCCTGGGCATCTGGGCATATACCCAATGCATTCCAAAAATATATTTTTTTTCTAATTTTCTCAGCAGCCAAACAGAAGCTAAAACCACATTTAAAAAAAACAAATAAAATTCAGAACGCATACAAAGGCAATCATAAGTCACAAACCGGATTCGTGTTACGAAATTCAATAGCCCTGATTTCTCCAGACTCGGCATTAGACTCCAATTTCCTCTTCGCAACCTCATTGAGTCCCTCTTCTTCGAGAATCTCCCCTTCCTCCACATCATCATCGACTCTATTACTATCACCAACAGGAAGTAAGGGGAAAGGAGGAAGATGAGTGATATTGTCACCGCCTCGCTTGATTTCCTCTTCGTGCTTCTTGCTGCGGTGGTGGCGATGGTGGTGTTTGTGATGCTTGTGGCGTGTCGCTGGCCATCAGAATGTTGCTGAAAACCTAGGGTTAGGGTTAGTACTTTTGAACTTTTTGCAACTCTCTTGTTCTAGAAGGTTCTCTGTTTTGAACGAGAGTGAATTTTGTGAGACACTAAGACCCTTTATTTTTCCTTTGTGCTTTGATAGGAACATTTTGTGTGATGTTTTTAATACCTTTCCTACCTTATTTGGCTTTGTAATTCTCTTAATTTTGTTATTTTGAGCTTAGTTTCTATTCTTAGTATTTAGAGAGTTTGTGAACGTGGGAATGGCAAAAGAAGGTGCAAAAATGAGTTTTCCTAGTTACTTTAGGAAATCTAAGTGGATCAAGAAAATAATCTTATCATTTTAAGAAACTTTCCTAATTTGAAAACTTGCCTTTTTGATATCTTTCCTTTTCTAATTATGGAAACTTTCCTTATTTATTATTTTTTGATTTCTTTGTAGGGAATTTCCACCTCGAAATTTCGGGAGGACTCAACGACCAGACTTAAAATGGTCATATCTTCTTGCACGCATCTCCAAATGGTTTGAAACTTGTTGGGTTGGAAAGATGACGTTATGAACTTCAATTTAGACCTAAGAAAGTCTCAAAAAGAATATCGTTTGAGCCTGTTATGATGGGCTTAAACCTAGTAGGCTGTTGCATCCGAATTTTCTTCCACTTTGGGCTTGGACCATGCACCTTGCTTAGTTGACAAAAGTATTATGTGATTTTTGTTGGGCAAGCCCATGTTAGGTTGGACATACCCATGTCATTAATTTACCTTCTAAATAAGCCCAACCAAAACCTTATTTTTTATTTTCAATTGTGCATAGCCCAGAACCCTAATTTCTCTCCTAATTTTGCATAAGCCAGCCACCTATTTTTATTTCTCATTGTGCACAGCCCAAAACCCTAATTTCTCTCCTAATTTTGCACAAGCTGGCCACCTATTATTTTCTTTCTAATTAAAGCCCAGCCGCAACCCTAATTTACATTCTAAACAAGCCTAGCCGGCCACCTCAATTGTCCTCCCACATGTGCACAGTCGCAACCCTAGTTTCTCTTCTATATATACAAAGCATAAAAACCCTTTTTAGGGGATCTTTTCTCATCATCTTTTCAGAGAGCTCTCTACTCCAACTAAAGAAGCAAGAGGCTGAAACACTCCACCTTTCCATCTCCAATTGTGAGCACATAAGGACTTCTCCAGTTGTGTTCTCCTTCATCGATCAGCCATAGCCGTGAGGATCATCACCATTAACATCTCAAGCTTCCTTGAGTGTGTTAAAGAAGTGGAACCCTTACAACTATTCTTTTTAATTGTTTCAGACTTGGTTGTTATTGGATTAAAGAATATTGAGTTTGATTCTTATGTTGGAGTTTATTGTTAATTCAATGAGTTGGTTAATTTTTAGATTTATTGTTTTATGATTTTGAATTGTTCATGATATGTAGATATATGAATTCATGATCTCTATTACATATGTTGAATTTTCAGTTTTGTTATATTGAAAACTTTGATATTGTAAATCATTGAAGCCAATAATCGCACTTTCGATCACCTAATTGATCCAGAGTACGATTTAAAGTGACAACAACTATGAACAATAGCCAATGTTATGGAAATTGAATGTTCTTTATCCATGTTGAATTTTCAGTTCTTTATCCATAATTGCATTTTTGATCACCTAATTGATCCGGAGTACGATTTACAGTGGAAAAAGCTACAACTTTGATTTTGCAAATCATTGAAGCCATAATTGCACTTTCGATCACCTAATTGATCCGGAGTATAATTTAAAGTGGTAAAAGCTATGAACAATAGCCAATGTTCTGGGAATTGCATGTTCTTTATCCATGGACTTTTTCATAGGATTAAGGAACAAGTTATTGAGTCATAATTCCTTTTGATCTTAATGATTTGTTTAAGTAATTGTAAGGATGCACTGAGTATTAACTTGATTGCTTAAACAAAATAACTAGTTGATGGAATTTTCCTAAGCTTAGGGATTATCTAAGAAGGAATTTATAAAATGCATGATCTCTTTAGGCTTGCACTTTGATTCAATTTTGATATGTGATTGAGGCATGAATTCGTTATCTACATTGAAACAATTTGATTAGTTATTTAATAAATTTGATTGCCTGAATTGTGAGAGAAAATGATCAATTGTAAATTATTGTTCTTTAATTTCCTTAGTAAAATTTGTAAAAAAAAATATCAGATCATGAAAACCCTCCCTAATTTTGCGCAATATGTTAATAGATGAAGATTTATATTTGTTTATAAACTGCTAATTAAACCAACCAATCAAATTGATTTTTTTTATGACTCTTTAGTATAGGAGTATCCGCAATCCCCGACCAATAACGATACCCTACTAATCACTTTACTATAATCTTCTATAGGGTTTGTTGATGACCAAATTAAACAAATGGTCTATCAAATGGTGCCGTTTCCGAGGATTGCAAAATCCCTATATTTTAGTGTCATTTAACTTGTTAATATTATGCTTACTTGTAAAATTTGCATGTAATATATCTTGTGTTTTACTTGATTGCAATTTTAGCATGTAACTTCCTTAAAATCATTTGTAACATTTGTATGAAGGGAAGCTCATTATTATTTTTATGAAGGACTTCTCCCTCTTGAACGTCAATTGTTAGATGACGCTCTGGAGGTTCTTTTGTGGATAAGACACATGAAGTTGCTAAGGAGTTGCTCGCCCAATATGCTCTTAATTATCAACAATACAAGGGAGTTTTAAACTCCACTCGTGGGGTGATTGAAGTATCTTCTAACTCTGCTCTTGAGGAAAAAGTTAATAAAATGTCTACTCTTCTGTCTCAGGTAATGAACGTGAATGGAGCACAAGTGCAACAAGTTGCTCAAGTATGTGGTGTTTGCTGTACTCAAGGGCATCCAACTGATCAACAATGGAGGATAGGAGTCTCTTAATGTTGTTGGGTTTCAAGGTAATCAAGGAGGACAAAGGTATAACCCTTTCTCTAACATATATAACCCCGGGCTTAGAGATCACCCCAATTTTTGTTGGACCAACAATTATAATGTTCAGAATCCTCAAGGTCAAGGGCAAGTGTTTCCACACCCTCCAGGTTTGTTTGTGAGGCCTCATGTACCTCAAAATTTTGTCTCTATTCCTCTTGTGCCTACAAATTCTGCTGCTACTAATTATGATGAAATTTTAAAGTCCCTTACTCAAGGGCAATAGAATTTAACTACTGCTAATCAAGCTCTTGTTACAGGTCAATAGGCTTACACTAAAGATATTGCAGAGCTGAAGAAACAATTGGGACAAGTGGTGGACTTCATGGGGAAGATAAGGGAGAGTGAAAAATTCCTAGCAACACTGTTCCCAACCCGATTATTGAGCAAGCTAAAGCTGTTACCACAAGGAGTGGTAAGACCCTTATAGATGTTCCTAAAACTCAGAAGAAAGCCAAAGTGACCCACGATGAGGAAGAAGACGTTGAGAGCACCAATAAGGAATTATAGAAAGATCCCGCCACCTCAATGGCGGAAGTAATTGGTCCTTCATCATCTGAGAATGCTCTGAAACCTCAAGGTAACGAACAAAACCCTAAATACTCTTTTGATTCTAATCCTTTTGCTCGTGTACCTTTTACTAGTAGGTTTGCCAAAACCAAGAAGGATGAATTTGATCAAGCCATCTTGGAGATTTTTAAGAAGGTACAAGTTAACATGCCTTTGATTGAGTGCCTGAAGCAAGTGCCAAGATATGCCAAGTTTCTGAAGGAGCTTTGCACTACAAGGAGGTAGACTCATGAGAATAAGGTGGTGAAGATGAATAAGACAGTCTCTGCTGTCATCCAAAGGAAATTGCCACCAAATCTTAAGTATCCAGGGAGTTTTTTTGTTCCTTGTGTGATTGGTACCAACAAATTTGATAATGTCATGCTAGACTTAGGAGCTTCAATTAATGTGATGCTTTATAGTCTTTATGCTTATTTAGAGCTAGGTGCACTTAAAAGTGATAATGTTGTTATCCAATTGGCTGTAAGTATCCTAAAGGATACGTTGAGGATGTTCTTGTGCAGGTGAATCAACTCATTTTTCCTGCTGACTTCTATGTCCTTGATATGGAAGATTTGCCCATAAATTCCACTCCATTGCTTTTAGGGCGCCCATTCATGAGGACCGCAAGAACAAAGATCGATGTGTATGAGGGAACACTGACCATGGAATTTGATAATGAAGTTATACGCTTCAATATCTTTGAAGCCATGAGGTATCCATTGACTGACATTAAACCCTGTTTTTCTATTGATGATATTGATTCACTTGCGCAGAGGTTTATGGAAGCAATGGAAGAGGATGAGTTGAAAGTAACGCTCTCTCAAGGAATTAGTTATACTAAGAATGGAGAATCCATTTCTAGGGCTGAGTTGGAGAAGGCTAAAGAGCTCATTGTGATCAAAAGTGTAGCCTCACTTGAGGCCCGACCTATATTACCAAGGTTTATTCCTCCTTTATCCCTTGCTATTTCTACTAACAAAATGTTACCTTCAGTGATACAGGCCCCTACACTTGAGCTTAAAGTTTTGCCAAATCACTTAAAGTATGTCTTTTTGGGGGATAAGGAGATGCTGCCTGTTATTATATCCTCGAAGTTGGAGGAAGACCAAGAGAAGAAGTTTGTGGATGATATGAAATGGTACAAGACATCCATTGGTTGGACTATGGCAAACATCAAGGGAATTAGCGCAACCATGTGCGTCTATAGGATCCTATTGGAAGATGGAGCCAAACCCACCAGAGAGGCCCAGAGATGCCTACATCCACCTATGATGAAGGTAGTGCAAGATGAGGTAATTAAGTTACTTGATTGTGGCGTTATTTACCCTATTTCAGATAGCAAATGGGTGTCTCCTGTTCAAGTTGTGCCAAAGAAGTCAGGAGTTACTGTGGTAAAGAATGAGGAGAATGAGCTGGTACCTTAAAGAGTTGTGACTGGTTATCGAGTTTACATAGACTATAGGAAGCTCAACGCTTCAACAAGGAAGGACCATTTCTCTCTACCTTTCATGGATCAGATGCTTGAGAGGTTAGCTGATTATCCTTTTTATTGTTTTTTGGATAGATATAGTGGGTACAACCAGATCTGTATAGCTTAAGAGGACCAAGAGAAAACCACCTTCACTTGCCCTTTTGGCACTTATGCCTACAGACGTATGCCATTCGGATTGTGCAATGCACCAGGTATGTTTCAACGTTGAATGCTTTCCATTTTCTCTGAATACATTGAGAATATCATTGAGGTCTTTATGGATGATTTTAGTGTCTTTGGTAGAGATTTTGGTGCACGCTTAGGAAATTTGGAACTTATTCTAAAATGTTGTGTTGAAACTAACTTGGTTCTAAATTGGGAAAAGTGTCACTTCATGGTGACTCAAGGGATTGTTTTAGGACATATCATATCTTCTAGGGAGATTGAGGTTAATAAATCTAAGGTAGATCTTGTGCGTTACTTACCCTCTCCCACTTGTGTGAGAGAGGTTCGTTCATTTCTTGGTCATGCAGGATTTTACAGGTAGTTTATCAAGGATTTCTCCAAGGTATCAAGGCCATTGTGCCGTTTGCTCCAGAAGGACACTCCTTTTGAGTTTTATGAGGAGTGCAAGAAAGCTTTTGAGAAGCTAAAGGAGTTATTAACTATTGCTCCTATCATGTCTCCACCTAATTGGTCCTTATCTTTTGAATTGATGTGTGATGCCTTAGATTATGCTATTGGGGCTGTATTGGGACAAAGAATGGACAAGAAGCCCTATGCCATCTAATATGCCTCTAGGATGCTCAATGATGCTCAACTGAACTATTCCACAACTGAAAAAGAGCTCCTTGCTATTGTTTTTGCCTTAAATAAATGTCGCTCTTATTTAATTCAAACTAAAGTTGTTGTTTATACTGATTATGCAACTTTGAAGTATCCAATGACAAAGAAGAAGGCCAAATTAAGGCTGATTAAATGGGTGTTTTTGCTTCAAGAATTTGATTTGGAGATCAAGGATAAGAAGGGGAGTGAAAACTTGGTAACTAACCATTTGAGCAGACCTATTCATGAGGAGGATGTCCTACCCCTACAAGAATCATTCCCAGATGATCAGCTCTTTGGGATTGAGGTAAGTGAACCTTGGTATGCAAACATTGTGAATTATTTAGTTACTAGGCAATTTCCTGACACTTTACCTCGTTATAATAAAGAAAAGCTTAAGAATATGGCTAAGTATTACATATGGGATGATCCTTATTTGTGGAAGCATTGTAGTGATCAAATCATTAGGAGATGTGTCCCTGAATCTGAACATAAGTCGATATTTGCCTTTTGTGATTCTGAGTCTTGTGGTGGACATTTTGGTGCATGTAGGACAGCCCGTAAGGTATTAGATTGTGGTTTCTTCTGGCCTTCTATTTTTAAGGATGCATACTTGTATTGCATGACTTATGATAGGTGCTAGAGAACAGGTAACTTAGGATCTAGGGATCAGGTGCCCATGGCCCATATTATAACTGTTGAGATTTTCGATGTTTGGGGCATTGATTTCATGGGGACGTTTCCTTGATTTAACAGTTTTCTTTACATTCATTTGGCTGTTGATTATGTGTCCAAGTGGGTGGAGATTAAGGCCACCAGAGCTAATGATTCTAAAGTTGTTGCAGATTTCTTGAGATCTAACATATTTGCTAGGTTTGGAATGCCTCGTGTGATTATTAGTGATGGTGGATTACACTTTTGTAACCGTATGATTGAGGCCCTGCTCAAGAAGTACAAAGTGACTCATAAGGTGGCAACACCTTGTCATCCTCAGACGAGTGGACAAGCAGAGGTCTCAAATCGTGAGATTAAGAGGATTTTGGAGAAGACTGTGGGCCCTTCTCGCAAGGATTGGAGCAAAAGACTTGATGATGCACTTTGGGCTTATAGGACAGCTTACAAGACACCAATTGGGATGTCTCCATTCAGACTTGTCTATGGTAAGGTGTGTCACTTACCAGTTGAGCTTGAGCATAGGGCATGGTGGGCTGTTAAGTCTTTTAACATGGACATTGATGAGGCTAGTTTACATAGAAAACTCCAACTGAATGAACTTGAGGAAATCAGAAACAAGGCATATGATAGTGCATGGATCTACAAGGAGAAAACTAGAGCTTTTCATGATAAGATGATCTGTGGCAAGGCCTTTGTTGTGGGCCAAAAAGTTCTTCTCTTCCATTCTAGACTTAAAATTTTTCCTGGTAAGTTACATTTTAGTTGGGTTGGTCCATTCATTGTCACTAATATTGTTCCTCATGGTGCTGTGCAGATAAAAGTGACAAAACTGGAAATGAATTCAAGGTGAATGGCCAACGCTTGAAGCCTTACTATGAGGCTTTTGAGGAGCACACTGTGGAGGATGTACCCCTCCTAGAGGCGCCACTCACAAAGGACTAAAAATAAGGTACAAAGTCTATACTGAAAGACTGTAAACATTAAAGAGTTACTTGGGAGGCAACCCAATTCAACCGAAGCTGTGAAGGAGCCATCAACACAGATTTGCATTCTCTTTCTCTCTTTCATTTACTTTGGTTGATCTTTATATGTTATTGTTTTGTGTGATTTTCGTAATACCTTGCCCATGTTTATATTCTATATTACATGCTTATTCTGATATACATTGAGGACAATGTAGGATTTAAGTGTGGGGGAGGGATTTACATCTTTTTGAGTCATATCATTGTTGTTTTTTTTAGGACCCCTTCCAACTCAATGATGAAACTGATTCTTTAGATAGATGGTTTTTAAAAGAGTTTGAGCATACTTTTAAAGATAAAACAAGAAATGGAGTTAATTTGCTTATATTGTAGTCATACTTGGAAATTTTGATGCATATTAGCCTTGATTTGAGTAATCAGTTGTCTTAGAGTGAAGCATGGAGACATATTGAATGGTACTTGCATAATCCTGCAATATTTGTGAGTTTTTTCGAGCCTTATAATTGATTCATTATGCATATCAATCCAAATTCTCTTCTGAGTGCATCTTGTGAATATAATGTTTTCTAGAACTTGCTTTTAAACCGCTTGAGACGATCGTACATGTTCAGATTTGGAGAAGACGAAGGCAGATTAGGATTTTACCACCATGACTAAATGGCTTTTATCCTGATCGTGATTTGACCCCTAGATAGCCTTTTGAGCCTGAATTAGCCTATTTTCTTCATTAACCTACATTCACTTACCCTTATGAACTTAAACACTTTACCTACCTTTTTTTTTTTCCTTAGAACTAGTGAGCTTGGATCTTGTTTATGTTGATTTGTAACGTAGAGATGGTGGAAAAGCATAAGTGTGGGGGAATTTCATGTGGTTTTAAGGTGGTTGAAAAAAAAAAGAAAGAAGAAAGAAGAAAAAAAGATAAAAAGATAAAAGGAGTAGTATAGACATGAAAAGAAGTGTTGTGATTCAAAGAATACAAGTTCTGAAGAACTGGGAACATTATGAGTCTTTAAAGTAAGTTGAAAGCCAAAGTGATAAAATCTGCTCTAGAGTGATGGAAACGTGGTACTTAATAATGATGATCTATTTATGACGTTTTTGAATGCTTTCTTGTTCTGATGAAATTTTGTGATATCCTTTCTCTTCTTTCTTATGAAACCTTGATGAGAGCCATAAAATGCATCTCAACAGTGCTTAATTGTTAGCATTTTAGGGTTAATCTAGGTTTGAATTACACTTTTATACCTTAACAACTCTAAAGTGTCATTCTTGGATCATTGATCTATTTCGACGCATTTTTAGGTAATTTAAGTTCAAAAGAGATGAAAAAACTATCATTGCTTGAAGCACAATGACTCGATGAACACCGGAGTGAAGGTTCACAAGCACTTGGAAAGGAGTTTCACTAAATTGCCATAATTACCCATACAGATCAATTATCTTTGCAAATTAAACTGTATTGATGCAAGAACAACCAGGAGATGAGCCATATATGCTTAGAAAGATCCAGAAGTCTATTTTATGGAGAATTTTACGGCTCATAAAAATGATTTTTCTAGAGAAAGTTATGGTAGTTTTAGTGGACAAAGGTCAGGCCTCCAGAACAGCATCAGTGAGCGCCGCGGTGTGGCCAGACTAGCGCCGCACCACCTAGAACTGCATCCCTTGCACCCTTCCTAGCGCTGCGGGGTGGATAGGAAGCGCCGTACCACCCAGCAAGGCACACTCATGAAGAAAGGAGAGGGCTGCACCACCCAGAAGGGAGAGGCGCGGCGCACACATGGTCTCCTGACCTAATTAGGACCTCTAAGTGGCTATTTTGAGCCCAAAAATACCCCCTGTACTATAAATAGGTCACTTAGGGTTGAAGAAAAGGTAATCTTTTTGAGAGGCCGGAGGCCGGGGAAAACATCATGAAGGCTGCCACACTCTCCCCCATGGCCAACTAATCTCCAAGCAAGGCAAAGGGATGAATCCCTAGGTGTAGTTGTTCTTATTTTCTAGTCTTGATTCATTGTAGTTTGGATTTATTATCATTAAACATTGTTATGATTTACTTTTTAATCTAATTAGAAGATTTCCCCTTAATCCGGTGATTGCATCTTTCTCCCCCATATAAGTCTAGTCATGCTCTTCTTATGTGATGTTGTTGAGGTGTGATTGAGTTCAGTAGATTTCTCTTATAGATTTGTCCATTACTGCGGTATTGTCATTATGATATATTATTGTTTCTTGATAATCTATAAGTTAGGTCATGTGTGCTTGAAAGTAAAGAGTATTTCATAACAATTACGCTAGGGTTTATATATGTGCTTTAATTGAATATTTGCCGATTGCTTGTTTGGGATGTGAAACTTGCAATCAAGATAAAAACAACTGAATCAAGATTGGAATAAGGCAACGAACCTAAGAGGATTCCCGGACCCTTGTTGTTCTCTATTATATTTTACACAATTACTTCATTACCAAAAATTCATATTTTCTCACTTAAATCGTTATCGTTTGTGTTATGGTTCACACCTTCTTTTGTAGTTAACTTGTTTCCCTGTGGAATCGATACCCCAAAGCTGTGCTACAACAACTGCGTTACTCTTTGGGCGTAATCAAATCTTGGCACCGTTGCCGGGGAGACGTGTTTAAGTACAAGGAAGATTGTCAACCTTGAGAAATGACGGTAGAAGAATTGTAAATAATTTTTCTTTTCAACAGTTTGTAAAGGCAGTAACTTCGTTCCCTCTTTTAGCTTGCTGCATTAATTTATTTCTTTTTTTTTATAGTATTTTTTTTTGTTATTTGTGATCTTGCATGCCCCGATATAGAGACACTTTGGGTAGAATTGCTTGTAGGCCTGTGTTAGAGTCAGAATTAAATTCTTTTCTAAATCCTTTATTTGACAACCTTTCTAGTCCCAAAGAGATGCGTGAACACGAAGATCAACCCCCTGGGACCCTTCAGGATTATCTCCACCCTACACGCATAGCCACACCATCATGCATCATATTTCCAGCCAATACTCGCCATTTAGATTTTAAAACAGGGATGATACAGTTACTCCCTACATTTCATGGCTTGGAAAGTGAAAGCCCATATGTGCACATTAGAGAGTTTGAGGAAGTAGTTGCGACTTTTCATAGTAAAGATGCAACTGCTGACATTGTGAGACTTAAGTTCTTTCCTTTCGCTTTGAGGGATAGAGCTAAGAGTTTGCTATACTCACTGAGACCACCATCTATTGGGTCATGGACTGAGATGACTCAGATTTTTTTTAATAAATACTTCCCCCAACAAAAGACCAATGCTTTAAAAAGGCAAATCTCCACTTTTGCACAAAAGGATAGTGAGACTTTATATCAGTCTTGGGAGAGATTTAAGGATTTGTTGAGTATGTGCCCTCACCATGGGTACGAGAATTGGCGCCTAGTGAGCTATTTTTATGAGGGACTTACATATAGGGAGCGCCAATTTGTAGAGATGATGTATAACGGTCAGTTTTTAGAAAAAGATCCTGATGAGGCCATAGAATACCTTAATGAGCTTGCTAAAAAAGCTCACACTTGGACTAGACCTAGTGCTATTGAAAGCACAAACAGGTCATGACCTGTAGGGAACCCAAATGGTGGTGGAATTTACCATCTTAGGGAAGAGGATAACCTAATGGCTAAGGTCAAGATGCTCACTAGGGAACTAGATGCATTAAAGACTAAGGGCTACAACAAACACACGTAGCTAATCATGCAAGGTCCTTTGAACCATGTTTTGTGTGTGACGGGGTAGATCATCTCGCCCAAGAATGTGTCACATTTGCGGAAATGAGAGGGATGTATGAGGAACAATGTAATGCCTTAGGTATGTACAAGAAGCCTCTTTCACCTTTCTCTGATACATATAATCTGGAGTGGCAGAATCACCCCAATCTTAGCTGAAAATCTGAAAACCAACCACCTACACAACCCCCTATATCATACCCTGCACCATATCATGCACCTGCACCTTCTAGGAGTCCTTTAGAAGAAACATTGCATGCATTTATTGAGGCGCAAGATAAGACTAATCAAAGGCTTGAATCTTTAATTACACAGGTTGTTAAAGAACATAAGGATTTAAAGAGCCAAGTGTCCAAATTAATGACATCCTTGAGTGTGAATGAGCGAGGTAAGTTCCCTTCCCAAGCTCACTCCACACCTCATGGTCAAAACCTGGCACAAAAGAATTTGAAGGAGGTGAATGCCATTATGACATTAAGTGGTAAGTCATTACACATCCTAACACCGAACAAATCAGAGGATGTGGACGAGAGCCACAAAGTATATTTGATTGACTCACCCATGGAAAAGGTCCATCACCTTAATCCATTGGAGTCAATCCACACCCATGGGTTCACAAGAGCATATATTGAGCCAAAATCTGGCGATGTTATTGACGACATCCTTGAGGCCTCTTCAAAGCATACAAGCACCCAATTTGACAGTGAAGCAGTTGCTAGTGCATTTAACCTATGTTTGTCTAGGAGGGAATAAGAGCTTCTGGCTGAAGACGTAAAACTTAGCGCTCATGGGAGGCACCCCACAACATATCCTTTTACTATTATTGTTTTTCTTTCTTGTTTATTATTTGTATTTTTTTTCTTCTGTTTTCCAGTATTAACTTAGTATTTCTTTTTCAAGGAAAAATATACGAAGTAGTTCAAATGGTGGAGCATAATTTTCAGCTTCTGTGCACCTTTGGCTACAAGGGGAGTTTCCTTTACTCTTTCTTTTATATTGAGGTCAATGCAATTTTTAAGTTGGGGGTGGAGGAAACACATCTCTTTGTTTCCATATTTTTTATTTCCATACATTTTTTTTCTTTTTTCATTGAACTGCTTGGTGTCATTTTATCTTTTGTTTGTTTTTAGCATGCTTTGTGTTAGCCTTGGATGTAATTCACATGTCAATGATATGAGCTTAATTGAGATGGCATACAACATTTAGAAGAAGTTAAATTTTGTTTCGGTTTGAGAATAATTTAAGTGTCAATTTTAATTTGGTTAGAGACTCTAGTTTGTGGTAAGATTGTATGATTAATCTAAGGCATTTAGAGAAGTTTTATGTGTGATTACCTTATGAATACTTTTGTCGTCTCGACAAGCTCTAGAACTTATTTGATAATCACTCGAGGCGAATTCTTAGAATGCACACTACTTAGGATATGATAGAGGCCATTTTTGAACCGTTTAGGCCTTTCAAACCTACCCTTGCAATATATATCACTAGTCACCTATTTGAGCTTTTTTCTTGAAAAATAATTTGAGCCTTGCTTCTTTCTAAAAACCCATTTACTTACCATCATGAGCCTAAAAATATTTTATCCTTACATTCCTTTTAAAAGAACTTAGTTGTACACATTGTTGAGAAGCACTCAAGAGGAGCAAGGATGGAAATATGAAAAACCATAACTCAAATATATTAAAGAAGATAAGTTGGGGGTTGTGGAAAAGAAAAGAAAAAGAAGTGAATAGGTTTTTACCAAAAAATAGAAAAGAAAACAGAAAAAGAGGAGAAGTATGGCAAAGAAAGAAGAAAAAGAAAAGAATAGTTGTGACTTATCAAGAGATATGCTCTTATAAAAAATGGTTGAAAGAGATGAGCATTGAAGTAAAGTTATCTAGTGCTTAAAAGTGGTTGTGTTTAAAGCTAAGAGATTAAGTTCTTTCACTTGCAAATCCTTCCCGTTCTTCCTTAACCTTTACCTTAGCCTAACATTATAAGCTTATTAAAGACCTATTGATCTAATGAAGTGTGATTTTTCTACAATAGTGGAGAATGATTTGAAAAATAAGCCTATGGAGCTTGTTTATGTGATTGATGTCATATAACTTGTTATGATTTTAGAGGCCAAGACTTGTATTCATGAATGTTGTGCATAAAATCATCCAGGTGTTCAGATTAATGGATTGTGGTAAGATGGATGTTAAGAGTCGATAACAATTTTAAGATTGACGTTTAGATTACTTTTGGACTTGGGTGAAATTTAATAATTCTATGTGTCGTGTGTTACGTGCAATTTTTGAGACAAAAGTGAATTACTCTTGGTTTAACATTAACATTGCTTTACTTTGTTTTAATTCTCACCGTAGAATTCATCTCTTGTTTTCGCTTGAATTTCTAGGGACTAGCAATAAGCTAGTTGGGGGCTGTGATGAGAGTCATAAAATGCACCTTAACAACACTTAATTGTTAGCATTTTAGAGTTGATCTAGGTTTGAATTGCACTTTTATACCTTAACAACTCTAAAGTGTCATTCTTAGATCATTGATCTATTTTGATGCATTTTCAGGTACTTTAAGTTCAAAAGAGATGGAAAAGCTATCATTGCTTTTAGCACAATGACTCGATGAACACTAGAGTGAAGATTCACAAGCACTTGGAAAGGAGTTTCACTAAATTTCCATAATTGCCCGTACAGATCAATCATCTTTGCAAATTAAACTGTATTGATGCAAAAAGAACCAGGAGATGAGCCATATATTCTTAGAAAGATCCATAAGTCTATTTTCTGGAGAATTTTTCTAGAGAAAGTTATGGCAGTTTTAGTGGACAAAGGTCAGGCCTCCAGAACAGCATCAATGAGCGCCGTGGCACGGCCAGACCAGCGCTGCACTGCCTAGAACCACATCCCTTGCACCCCTCCTAGCGCTGCGGTGTGGCTAGGGCAGCGCTGCACCGCCCAGCAAGGCACACTCACGAAGAAAGGAGAGCACCACACCGCCCAGAAGGGAGAGGCGCGGCGCGCACATGGTCTCCTGACCTAATTAGGACCTCTAAGTGGCTATTTTGAGCCCAAAAATACCCTTGAACCCTTGTACTATAAATAGGTCACTTAGGGTTGAAGAAAAGGTAATCTTTTTAAGAGGCCAGACGCCGAGAAAAACATCATGAAGGCTGCCACACTCTCCCCCATGGCCTACTAATCTCCAAGCAAAGCAAAGAGATGAATCCCTAGGTGTAGTTGTTCTTATTTTCTAGTCTTGATTCATTGTAGTTTGGATTTATTATCATTAAACCTTGTTATGATTTACTTTTTAATCTAATTAGAAGATTTCCCCTTAATCCGGTGATTACATCTTTCTCCCCCAAATAAGTCTAGTCATGCTCTTCTTATTGATGTTGTTGAGGTGTGATTGAGTTCGGTAGATTTCTCTTATAGATTTGTCCATTACTGCAGTATTTTCATTATGATATATTGTCGTTTCTTGATAATCTATAAATTAGGTCATGTGTGCTTGAAAGTAAAGAGTATTTCATAACAATTACGCTACGTTTTATATATGTGCTTTAATTGAATATTTGCCGATTTCTTGTTTGGGATGTGAAACTTGCAATCGAGATAAAAACAACTGAATCAAGATTGGAATAAGGCAATAAACCTAGGGAGGATTCCTGGACCCTTGTTGTTCTCTATTATATTTTACACAATTACTTCATTACCAAAAATTCATATTTTCTCACTTAAATCGTTATCATTTATGTTATGGTTCACACCTTCTTTTGTAGTTAACTTGTTTCCCTGTAGAATCGACATCCCAAAGCTGTGCTACAACAACCGCGTTACTCTTTGGGCGTAATCAAACCTTGACCCCTTAGCACCATTACAACCTTTTCAAAGACCTCATGATCCTTTGACGTTCAGTTTTTGATGTGGAGAGTGGGGGGTGCACAAGCAAGCCTATGGTTTAAACTGTTTTCACAGGTGATTGAATGATTAGTATAGCTAGCACCACATTTAAATGAGTGAAAACCAGAGTGATGCATTGTGAGAAGTAAAATTTGATACTATTTGTGCATTAACTTGAGGGTGGCATATTACACTTATACTTGGCTGATTATTCACACACACACTCAAAGTACGAATGCTATATAATCTTAATAACTCCGTGGCTTGTTTTTTAGGTAAACGTGTGCTATCCCTACTTTATTATGCCATATTGCCTAAAGGATCTCTAATATGTAAGTTGGAAGGATTAGAGTCATTTAATTTGTGTTATGTCATTGTGGTGTCATTAATTTACCTTCTAAATAAGCCCAATCGAAACCTTATTTTTTATTTTCAATTATGCACAACCTAAAACCCTAATTTCTCTCCTAATTTTGCATAAGCCGGCCACCTATTATTTTCCTTCTAATTAAAGCCTAGCCGGCCACCTAAAATTCTCTCCAAATTAAGCCCAACCGCAACCCTAATTTACATTCTAAACAAGCCTAGCCGGCCACCTCAATTATCCTCCTACATAGGCACAACCGCAACCCTAGTTTCTCTTCTATATATACAAAGCCGAAAACCTTTTTTAGGGGATCTTTTCTTATCATCCTTTCGGAGAGTTCTCTACTCCAACTCAAGAAGCAAGAGGCTGAAACACTCCACATTTCCATCTCCAATTGTGAGCACATAAGGACTTCTCTAGATTGTGTTCTCCTTCATCGATCAGCCATAGCCGTGAGGATCATCACCATTAACATCTTAAGCCTCCTTGAGTGTGTTAAAGAAGTGTAACCCTTACGGCTATTCTTTTTAATTGTTTCAGACTTGGTTGTTATTGGATTAAAGAATATTGAGTTTGATTCTTATGTTGGAGTTTATTGTTAATTCATTGAGTTGGTTAATTTTCAGATTTATTGTTTTATGATTTTGAATTGTTCATGATATGTAGATATATGAATTCATGATCTCTATTACATACGTTGGATTTTCAGTTATGTTATATTGAAAACTTTGATATTGCAAATCATTGAAGCCAATAATCGCACTTTCGATCACCTAATTGATCCTGAGTATGATTTAAAGTGGCAAAAGCTATGAATAATAGCCAATGTTATGGAAATTGCGTGTTCTTTATCTATGTTGAATTTTCAGTTCTTTATCCATAATTGCACTTTCAATCACTTAATTGATCTGGAGTACGATTGAAAGTGGAAAAAGCTACAACTTTGATTTTGCAAATCATTGAAGCCATAATCGCACTTTCGGTCACCAAATTGATCCGAAGTACGATTTAAAGTGGTAAAAGCTATGAACAATAGCCAATGTTCTGGGAATTGTATATTCTTTATCCATGGACTTTTTCATAGGAATAAGGAACAAGTTATTGAGTCATAATTCCTTTTGATCTTAATGATTTGTTTAAGTAATTGTAAGGATGCACTGAGTATTAACTTGATTGCTAAAACAAAATAACTAGCTGATGGACTTTTCCTAAGCTTAGGGATTATCTAAGATGGAATTTATAAAATGCATGATCTCTTTAGGCTTGCACTTTGATTCAATTATGATATGTGATTGAGGCATGAATTCGTTGTCTACATTGAAACAATTTGATTAGTTATTTAATAAATTTGATTGCCTGAATTATGAGAGAAAATGATCAATTGTAAATAATTGTTCTTTAATTTCCTTAGTAAAATTCGTAAAAAAAAATCAGATCATGAAAACCCCCCTAATTTTGTGCAATATGTTAATCGATGAAGATTTATATTTGTTTATAAACTGCTAATTAAACCAACCAATCAAATTCATTTTTTTATGACTCTTTAGTATAGGAGTACTTGTAATCCCCGACCAATAAAGATACCCTGCTAATCACTTTACTACAATCTTCTACAGGGTTTGTTGATGACTAAACAAATTAACGGTCTATCATGCTTATTGTGGACTTTTTAGAGGACTAGTGGTGACTGGTGAGATAGGCCAGTATGGATATTATTTGGGCCAACATGGATACTAATTTGACCATGTCTATCTTTTTTCAAAGAGCCATATTAATTAATATTTTGATAAATATTCATTCATAGGCTTGAAGTTTGTAAAGTTTATTGATAGTTAATTTCTTTATATTATTTCAATTTTTAGTATTTTTATAATTTAATTAATATTATTTTATTCAAAACGCCCCAACGTTTCAAAAGGCTTATGCCCCAATGCCTTGCCTCATTGAGGCAAAACGCCTCGCCAAACGCCCTCGCCTCTGAAAACACTGATCCTCATCATCATATTCTTATTTTAGCTTAGGTAAAGTAATTGTAGTTTTTTTTTTTTGTAGGAATCCTAGGTCCTTCAATGATTCTCCACAAATTATAATGTTGGCCTTCTACAAAGATTCTCATTCTATTTTTTCAATAATTATAATATGTGCCATTGAACAAAAGAGGCCTAATATAATAGTGACCTTCGGTGTAACTATTATTTACCATAAGATCTACTCAAAGGATTTTAAGCCAAATTTTGAGAACAAGGCTCTAAAACCAATTGTAAACCAAGGTACAAACCCAAGAGGGGGGTGAATTGGGTTTTAAAAACTTTTTGCAAACAACAACTAAGTTCTTAAGCAGTTTATAAAATCAAGCGAGAGCATCAAGTATTATGGTGCTGGAAATTAAAGGAGTTAAGAAAGATAAAATGCAAATTCCATTTATAGTGGTTCGACAATATTGATATTTCTCTGACCCTACGTTCACTCTCTTCAAGGAACCTCCTTGAAGTATTCTACTATAAAATATTCAAACAACTTCACAGGTGTTGCCCAAACTATACAATGATCTCTTCTAATTAAGGAAGTCTACAATGAAGTGTTTAACACCTAAACACTTTAAGAGTTACACTAACTCTCTCTTTAGAATGTTTTGAATTAATTGAAGAGTATAAAAGAGACAGAAATTAATGCTTTACAAGAAAAGAGTATATCTTTTTCAAGAAGCAAAGCTTTAAGAATGGATCAATAATATTTTTGAAAGCTTTAAAGAGTAATAAATGATTTCAAGAATAAATTGAATGTTCTTGTTAGTTCCATTTTCTCATTTATGATGGGTTTATATAGTCTTAAACCCATATAGTTGTTACTCATACAGTAAGGCTGTTGGGGAGTGGTTTAGAGCATTTAATGCTCTAAACAACATTAAAAAATTTGAATTATAGCCATTATTTTCGAATATTCAGTCGACTAAATGCCTGTTCAATCGACTAAATCAAATATCTTTGTTTCAAGTATTTAACCATTTAGTCGACTAAATAAATCATTCAATCGACTAAGTTTGAGAGTTGAACTCTTTGTCCCTCATTCAGTTGACTGAGTGAATTGTACAGTTAACTGGGTCAAAGAAACAAAAGTATGATCTTCATATAGTCGACTGAAAGTTTATTCAATCGATTGTGTTATGTAGTTGACTGAATCAGAAAGGCATGACTTTCTATCCTTCATTCAGTTGACTAAATTAGAAGGACAAGACTTTCTATTATTCATTCAGTCGACTATATAGACCTTTCAGTTGACTGAATTCTTTGAAGCAGTCTTTCAGTTTTATAAAAAACTTTACAGATTTAAAATTAAGTTTAAAGACTTTTGACTAAAACATGTTGAAAACAATTGAGCCATTAATAAAGCTATAGACTAAAGAGAAAATTTACAATAAAATAAACTACTAAGTAGTTTCTAATCTTGTTCTTCTGCATCTTTATACGAAAAACCTTTAAATGCAAAAATACTTTGGCAATTTGGTTAGATAAATTCAAATTGGTTTTGTTATCATTAAAACCAAGTTAGGAGTCAACACTAGTGAAATTACATTTCTAAATACATAAAAAAAATTCTTGTTTTAAATTTAAATTTTTTAATATATAGAACTTTTTGGAGCAGTTTTCACTCTACTCTTATGTATTTGATACGTCGTTTTCTGGTGTTATGTCATATGGCCTTTCATATGATCTTAATAACTTGGTTTGTCTAATGGTTGTTGCAAATTTTGAGGAAACGATTTTGTATTATGTTCTTGATAATAATTTTTGGTGAATCTTGTAAATTTTCTTTTAGGAAACTGGCACTTAATCCTTGAGCCCTTACCATTTAAATTGTGAATCTCTCTTTAGTGGATAATACAATTATGTTGATGAAATCTCTTGAAACTTCTAATTGAGCATTACACATCTAAAAGAGTCTTCAAATATAGTTCTTATAACCGAAAAATTTGTACAAAAGCAGGTTTCACCTTAATAATATTCTGTTTTCTGGTTGTCATCCATGTACCTAGTATACACCAAGAATAGTGGTGGTAATATTGGACAAGACACGTGAACATGATACGAAATAAAGCGAGTCAGTGTTGAACATAACCGAGTTCGTGTCATAATCGTGTCGATACGATTACAACATGATAAAATCATTTCATGTCATGGGTTGACCTGTCAACCCGACATGATATGATTATGACCCGATTAATTTCACATGTCTGATGGGGTATCTTGATATGTTTATGACCCACAACTCGTTATGACTCGTTTAATGAATGTATTATTTTTTAAGGGTAAATTACAAACACTCACTTAAGGTACTTACCCAATCACACTTACCTCACCAAGTTTTGAAAACATATACTTACTTACCCTGACCATGTTTGAGTTTGACGAAACTATTAAGTTTTAACGGGGACAGACAAAATGACTAAATAATTAGATATAAAAGACAAGAATAGTAAAAATTACTTCAGAGAACCCAAAACACAGAGTATGACATAGAAATATAAACATTTACTAATTTTATCTAATTTAATAAATAAATAAAATAAAATGGCGGAGAAGATACTTGTTATCATTGCTACTTGCTTTGTTGTTGATTTCGATCAAAATGGGAGAATTAACTGAAGGAGATTCGTCACAATCAGCGGTCCAGATCGTTTACACTGAGAAGCCCCAGGATGAGGAGCCTGAAATCTACCATATCCGAACTCTTACCTCCGTTCTGGGCAGGTCTGTACCCTCTTTCTTGATATCATTCTTTCTCTTTTTTTTGGAGGGGAAAATGACTTATTCTTTCTATGCTATTTAGTTCTGGAAAATGAGGGAAAGAACTAACGATATAGAAACTATAATTTGAACCTTAATTATTCCTTTTTGTGTTATCATCTTGTGTTTATAAAACAAATCTAAGATAATATCAGGCTTGATTTAATTATTCTTTTGATGCTTTTATTAGGTTTGAAATTTATATGAATTACGTAATTTTGGGTTTTTAATTTTTCTTCCCATTTCTCCTTAATATTAGGCTTAATTTAATTATTCTTTTGATTCTTTTATTGGGTCCGAAATTTATATGAATTATTTAATTTTTGTTCCCATTTCCCCTTTCATTTTACAAGCAACCAAACATAACTCTCTGCTAAGTATTGATTGTGTGTACAACCAGAAGGCACTGAACAAAAACGAGGAATAATAGAGATGAAGAAAAGGAAAAGCTTCAGTTCAGAGGGGAAAAACTAAATCTGATTGAAACAAACAATTTCTTTGTGCAAATGAACAAGAAGATTGAAATCAGAAAAACATCCAACACCCACTCAATCGATGAAGACAAGAACGATGGAGAAATGAAAAGTTCTCACTTGAGTCTAAAAAGGAGAAGCCTTCAGTCCGGAGAGGGACATGACTAGATCAATGAAGAAGAAATGTAGATCGATAGGTGAGTATTAACGTTCAAATAGAGAAGTGCAGAGTTCTTGAAGAAGATGAGATGGAGAAGTGTTCATATTGTTTAGGTTAAAAGATGGGAAAATTTGAAAACGTTCAAAATGTGTATTTTCTTTCAGGGTAATTTCAAGTTTTCAATAATTTATGCTCAGTTGGTGATAACGCTCAAACTAACACACGATTATTGTGTATAGCTGAGGTGTCGATCCCACGAGGAAAGCAAACTACAAGAGAAAGTGTAAACCTTAACACTAAACGATAAAGTTCAAATAAGAAAAAATGAGTTTTAAGAATGAAATTATATAAGAGAGTTGTGAAAATATGATGAAGAATTCAATAAAGAAATAACAAGGTTTCAGGAATCCTTCTTAAGTTCATTGCCTTATTCCTATCTTGACTCAAATGTTTTATCTCAATTACTAGTTTCACATCCCAAACAAGCAATTGGTAAATATTCAATCAAAGCACATAAATACCCTAATGTAATTGCCATAAATTACTCCTTAATTCTAATTCAAACACACAAGATCTATCTTATAAATTATCAAGAAGCGACAATATATTTCAATAATAATTTTGCAGTAATAGACAAACCTACAAGATAGATCTACCGAAATCAATTGCATCTAACAACTTTGGAATAAGAAAAGCTTGACTAGACTTATATGGAGAAGAAGAATGCGATCACCGGATTAAGAAAATCTAAGAGAATAAGAACATAAATTGCAGCTGTCACATGAATTCAAATCCTTCTTATTTAATCAAAGAGTAAATTATAAACAATGTTTAACAATCAATCCATACAACTAAATCAAAGATAAAAATAAGAACAACTACACCTAGAAACTCATCTTTTCGCCTTGCTTGGAGTTTAGTTGGACATGGAGTTCATCCTTGATCACCTTGAGGAAGAAGAAGAAGATGGAAGCTCTCTTCAAAAACTCTCCTCTCCCTGTTCTTTGAGTCTAAATTCTTATATATAGCTGTATAGAGACAGCTTTGTAGACAGAAAAGTTGCTCTAGGGTTTCTGTTCAGGCCGTGTGCTTCTGCTGCTGTCCAGGCCCGGTTCTGCCTGACTTTTATCTACTAAAATTGCCATAACTTCCTCTAGAAAAATCGTGTTTATGAGCTGTAAAATTCTCCAAAAAATAGACATCCGGATAATTCTAATCATATATGGCTCATCTCCTGGTTCTTCCTGAATCAATATAGTTTAATTCACAAAAATGACTGATCTGCCACACTGAAATCATGCATAGCCTAACCTTTGTCTACTAAAACTGCCATAACTTTCTCTAGAGAAATCATATTTATGAGCCATAAAATTTTCTAGAAAATAGACATCCGGATATTTCCAAGCATATATGGCTCATCTCCTGGTTCTTCCTGAATCAATACAGTTTAATCTGCAAAAATAACTGATCTATACAGGCAATTCTGGCAATTTAGTGAAACTCATTTCCAAATTCTTGTGAACATGCATAGAATCTTCGTGCTTTAATGAATGTTAGCTTTTCCATCTCTTTTAAACCCAAAATACCTGAAAATGCATCGAAATAAATCAATATACCAAGAATGGCACTTAAGAATTATTAAGGCATAAATGTGTAATCCAGCCCTAAATCAACCCTAAATGCTAACAAATAAACACTATTAAGATGCATTTTCTGACTCTCATCATAACCCCAAACTAGCTTATTACTAGTCCCTAGCAATTCAAGCGAAAGAAAAATGAAATGAATTCTATACAAGAAATCAAAACAAAACCTAAAATCCTAAAAACAAAACAAAGCAATGTTAGCGTTAATCCAAGAGTAATTCAACTTTTTGTCTCAAAAATTAAACATAATACACAACATATAGAATCATTAAATACCACCCAAGTCCAAAAACAATCCAAACATCAACCTCATATTCGTGATCGACTCTTAAACATCCATCTTACCACAAACCATTAATCCAAACACGTAGATGATTTTATGCACAATATTTATGAATACAAGTCTTGGCCTGTAAAAACATATTAAATTGCGTGACATCAATCACAAATCAAACTCAATAGGCTCACTTTTCAAATCACTCTCTACTAATGTAGAAAAATCACACTACGTCGGATCACTAGGTCTTTAATAAGCCTGTAACGTTAGGCTAAGGTAAAGGTCAAGAAAGAACGGGAAGGATTAAACAAGTAAAAGAACTCAGTCTCTTAATTTTATACACAACCTTTTTAAGCACTAAATAACCTTACTTCAACACCCAACTCATTCAACCATTTTTTTGAGCATTTCTCTCAATAACTCAACACTTTTTTTTTTCTTTTTTCTTTGTCATAATTCATTTCTTTTTTTTATAACTCATAATTTCTCTTTTTTTATATTTTTTTTCTTCTTTTCTAGCACATAACCATTCACCTCCATTTTCATTCTTTACTCTTTTCCATGACCCCCAACCTATCTCCTTTAATGTACTTGGGTTATAGTAGTAATATTTTTTCGTATTTCCACCCTTAATATTTTTTCATATTTCCACCCTTACTCCTCTTAAATGCTTTTCAACAAATGTGTATAAACTAAGTTCTCTTAAAAGAAAGGTAAGGATAAAATATTTTTAGGTTAATAAAGGTAAGTAAATGGGCAATCGAAAGAAACAAGGCTAATATTTTTTTTTTTAAAAAAAAAAAAGGCTCACACAGGTAACTAGCGATAAATATAACAAAGGTAAGCTTGAAAGGCTCAAACGGCCCAAAGATGGCCTACATCTTATCCTAAGTAGTGTGCATTCTAGGATTTCGCCTCAAGTGATTATCAAATAAGTTCTAGAGCTTGTCGAGACCGTAAAAGCATTCACAAAACATTCGCACATAAAACTTCTCTAAATTTTTTAGACTAATCATGCAATCTTACCGCAAACCGAAGCAAGATTTAACTTCTTCTAAAAGCTATATGCTATCTCAATTATAATCACATCATCGACATGTAAATTAACTCCAAAACTAACACAAAACATACTAAAAACAAACAAAACTATACCTAATTTTTTAAAATTTTTAAAATATTTTTTTTCTAACAATTTATCCTAACAAACGAATTAAAACGAAAAAGGGAAAGTGACACCAAACAATTCAGTGGTATGAAATAGGAAATGTGTTTCCTCCACCCCCAAACCTAAGACTTGCATTGTCCCCAATGTGAAAGAAAAAAGTCAAGAGGAAGAAAGAAAAAAGTTAAATAAAACTAAATAAAAAAATAAAAATAAAAATTGAAGTACGAAAAATAAAGATAACGAAAAAGAGTACGACATAAAAAATAATATAGTCATCCGAAAATAAAATAAAAAAACAAAAACTCAACAAAATTAAAACTAATGTACAATGGAACGAAAGTACCCGATTAAGAAGGAAAAACCGGGGGCACCAAAGAAATCTCTTCGAGCCTATCTTTAACATGTTCATGTTCCAAGTAGAGCTTCAACCTTTGGCCATTAGCTCAAAATGCACGACTGTCGAAGGGATCTTCAACTTCTACCACTCCATTTGGAAAAACATGCTTCACAACATAAGGTCCCTTCCATCATGCTCACAATTTTTCCGGATGGAAGTGTAACTGAGAATCATAAAGAAAAACTCGATCACCTTGTTCAAAATTTTTCCAGAGCATTTTCTGATCATGTACCGCTTTCATTCTTGACTTGAAGTCCTTAGCATTATCATATGCATCATACCTCAACTCCGCAAGTTCACAAAGTTGCATTTTCCTCTCCTCACCGGACATCTTCAAGTCATAATTAAAATTTCGAATAGCCCAATATGCTCTATGCTCAACTTCTACCGGTAAGTGACATGCTTTGCCGAATACCAACCGATAAGGAGATGCTCCAAGAACCGTCTGGCATGCTGTCCGGTATGCCCAAAGCACATCCGATAGGCGCAAAGACCAATCTTTTCGATTTGGATTTACCATTTTTTCAAGTATTTGCTTAATCTCTCTATTTGCTAGTTCCGCTTGGCCATTGGTTTGTGGATGGTAAGTTGTAGAAACCTTATGGGTGACTCCATACATGCGCATCAAAGCTTTAAAAGAACAGTTACAAAAATGTGACCCTTGATCACTAATTATAACACGTTGAGAACCGTACCTAGATAAAATATGATCTTTAAGAAATTTAACAACAACTTTATTATCATTAGTGCGGCAAGGTATAGCTTCAACCCATTTAAAAACATAATCAACGACAAGTAAAATGTAAAGATGCCCAAAAGAAGGTGGGACTGGTCCCATAAAATCGATCCCCCAACAATAAAAGATTTCCACCACTAAGATCGGGTTGAGAGGCATCATATGATGGCGGGACAATGAACCTAGCTTTTGACATCTTTCATATGAACGACAAAACTCATTAGTGTCCTTGAATAAAGTAGGCCAATAAAAACCTCATTGCAAAATTTTTACAACTATCTTTTTAAGAGAAAAATAACCATCACAAGCATAGGTATGACAAAAAGTTAACACACTATCAATTTCCATATCTGGAATGCATCTTCTTATTATTTGATTGGGGAAATATTTAAAAAGATAAGGATCATTCCAATAAAAATTCTTTACCTCAGCCAAAAACTTACGCTTATCTTGTATACTCTATGTAGATGGAACTTGATAGGAAACCAAGTAATTTGCAATGTCGGCATACCATGGTGTGTGACAAAGGATAGCAAATAAATTCTCATCCGAAAAGGCTTCATGAATGGGCAAAATGTCGGTAGCATTCTTAAATTCCAAACGAGATAGATGGTCCGCCACAACATTTTCCACCCCTTTCTTATCTTTGATGGTCAAGTCAAATTCCCGTAAAAGCAAAATCCAACGTATCAAATGGGCCTTAGCATTCGTTTTTGAGAAAAGAAATTTAAGGGCAGAGTGATCCGTGAATATAGTGATAGGTGAACCAGTTAAATAAGAGCGAAATTTATCCAATGCAAATACTACGGCTAGTAATTCTTTCTCGGTTGTGGTGTACATCATTTAAGAATGATTCAAGATTCTACTAGCATAATAAACAACAAATGGTTTTCCCGCCCTTCTATGTCCTAAAACAGCCCCTAGAGCATAGTCACTAGCATCACACATAATCTCAAAAGGCAAGGTAAAATCGGGTGATTGCATAATAAGGGCGGTTGTAAGGTTAGAGACAAGTGTCCTAAAGGCTTTCTCACATTCGGGGCTCCACTTAAACTCGACATCCTTCAACAAAAGGTTACATAAGGGTTTAGAGATAGCACTAAAATTTTGAGTAAACCTCTATAAAACCCGGCATGCCCTAGAAAAGACCTAACATCTTTAATATTCCTAGGAGTGGGTAGTTTAGAGATTAATTCAATTTTTGATTTATCCACTTCTATCCCCTTTTTGGACACTATATGGCCCAAAACTATTATGGAAGACACCATAAAATGGCACTTCTCCCAATTAAGCACAAGCCCCTTCTCTTCACACCTACCAAAACATTTTTCAAGTTAGATAAGCATAAATCAAAAGAAGTTCCAAACATGGTTAATTCATCCATAAACACTTCCATACATTTTTTAACCATGTCACTAAAAATACTCATCATGCATTTTTGAAAAGTATCCAGTGCATTACACAAACCAAAGGGCATTCTACGAAAAGCAAAAGTACCAAAAGGACAAGTAAAAGTGGTCTTCTCTTGATCCTCTAAAGCAATTCCTATTTGGTAGTATCCCAAATACCCATCTAAAAAGTAATAGAAAGGATGACCAGCCACACGTTCTAAGATTTGATCTATGAATGGAAGGGGAAAATAGTCTTCCCGATTAGTCAAATTAAGTTTTCTATAATCAATGCACATACGCCACCCGGTCACTACCTTAGTTGGTACTAACACCCCCTCTTCATTTTCTACCACGGTCGCCCCAGCTTTCTTAGGAACTACTTGAGTTGGTCTGATCCACTTACTATCGGATATTGGATATATAATTTTCGCATCTAATAGCTTTAAGGCTTCTTTCTTAACTACCTCTTTTATAGTTGGATTTAGCATTCTTTATGGGTCTCTACAAGTGTTAGCTCTTTCTTCTAGATAAATCCTATGGGAAAAAATCAAAGGGCTAATACCTTTTATGTCAGCTATAGTCCAACCTAGTGCAGATTTATGCTTTCTTAATAAATTCAACAATTTATCACATTGTACATCACTAAGTTCGGAAGAAATAATAACTGGAAAGGTATCACCTAGGCCTAAGAAGGCATGTTTGAGCCCTTTGGGCAGCAAAGCTAAATTAAGTGCTGGTGTCTCCTCAAAAGATGGTTTGGGTGCCTCCCTCTCTTTAGGCAACTCATCAAAGCATGGTTGCCATGATTTCTTAATAAATCCATGCGACTTATCAAAAACATCAACAACATCAACGATATGGGGATAAATTGAAGAATCATCAAAATCAAAATTATTAAGAAGGGATTCCAAAGAATTAGAATTATCTTTAATGTACTCATCCTCCAAAATAAGCTCATCGATCATGTAAGTGTCGAAACACTCATCCTCTTCATGTGGCTACCTTGAGACTCGGAAAACATTCACCTCCAGAGTCATATTTCCAAATGATAATGTCATTAGACCATTCCTACAATTAATAAGGGTATTGGCAGTGGCAAGGAATGGTCTTCCAAGTATCAAAGGATTTTTTGACTCCGTGTTCACAATAGAAATGGTATCTAACACCAAAAAGTCAACAAGATAATAGAATTTATCAATTTGCACTAAAACATGTTCCACAATACCTCTTGGTTTTCTTACAGATCGATCCACTAGTTGAAGTACCACAGAAGTCAGTTTGATCTCACCTAGACCGAGTTGCAAGTAAACGAAGTAGGGCATGAGATTCACACAAGACCCCAAATCTAGCAATGCTTGACCACAAGCTTTGTTTCTAATTTGGCAAGCCACTATAGGACAGCCCAAATCTTTATACTTGGGCGGTGTCTTACTATCAATTACCGCACTTGCTTGCTCCGTTAAGAATGTCATCTTCTTCACATTATGCCTCCTCTTGAGTGTGCATAGATCTGTAATGACTTTAGCATAGTTGGGAACCTGTTTTATGATATGAAGAAAAGGAAGGTTAATTTTAACTTGCTTAAGTTGTTCAAGAATCTCACCTTTTAATGTCGAATTTCTCTCCTCAGGTTTAAGGAGTGCTTGAGGGAAAGGCACCGGTATGGAATCACTATGGGCATCTTGTTCCTTGGGGGCTTCATTGATAACTCGAAATAAATCATGTTATTATACTGCTTTTAGGCATGTTTTTGGTGTTGATCTTGAGCATTAGATTTGGCACCGGAATAACGAAATATATGAAGAGAGGACAGAAACTCAAAGCTACAGCGCTGAAATTTGGCAGGGATGCAAAGCTGCAGCGCTGGTTCATGGGGCGCTACAGCTTTAGTTAGGGTTCGATATGTACCTAGTGCTGCAGCGCTCGGAAGTCGACGCTGCAGCGCTGGTCGATGGATTCAGAATATTATAAATAGCAACCCTAGCTGAACAAAAGGGAAGCGACTGTTGAAAAGAAAAACAGAGGGTTGAAGGAGACGAGACGCAAAAGCGGAGTTGGAGACACTCCTGGAGGCTCCTCTGAAGCTTTTAATCTTTCCTCTTTGGTTTTGCTTTATTCTTATTTGGTTATGTTGATGTTTTATGATATGAACTTGGTTTGCTTGAATATTATTATGGAGTAGGTATTTTTGTGTTAAGGATAGATGAATCCTAAACCTATGTCTTGAGTTGCTATTTGGATAACTTGGAATTTAATGTTTATTTCAAAGAGTGTGTTTATTGTTCTTAATGCTTTTTGTTATTTTGATTCCTTCTTTAATCATGGTGTTGTGTCGAATAGAGAAGCTATGTTTTTATGAATGGTTGAATTAATAAATATGATGTTGGATTGTTGTCTATGCAAAAGCCAGGGTAAAATATGCCATGGATGGAATAGAAGTAACCGAATAGGGATTCTAGGAAATTCATGTGGTCCATTTAAATCGTAACCGAATAGAGAGATTTAACTGAAAGGAATTCCACTGAACTTAATGCTTCTTGATTTGAATTAATCTAGAATAGACCTGGAAGATGGATATTTGAAATTAATGATTCTTGAGATTGTGGTTAGACCTGAAATATGGATAACTAATGTATAGGGAATTCTACCATATGGAATAATGTATTAAACGAAACTTGTCCATTCGAAACTCTTGGCAATACGGGTTTAGGTGAAGTCGAGTCCTTAGCACGTTAGTTTATAAGAATCTAATTCCAAAGTTTGCAATTCTTCCTTTTATTTACTATTGTCATTTGTTTTTTCTTTAGTTAATTTTTAGTAAATTCTTCTCCTACAATTATTCATTTTTTCAAATAACGGTAAGAGTGAGTCATACTTTCTATAGATTTTATCTAGTCCTCGTTGGGAACGATACTTACTCATCATTTTATTTCTTGAACGATTAGTGCACTTGCTAGTGTCAATTTTATCGCATCAAGTTTTTGGCGCCGTTGCTGGGGACTGAAATAAAATATTACATTTTTTGTGATTCTACTAGTTAATTTGAGAGTTTGTTAATTTGATTTTTAAGTTTATTTTGCAGGGTTTTCGTTTCTAGTGCATGACATGTACTAGTGAGACAATACTTGCAGAATTTAATCCAGAAATTGAGCATACTTTTCACGTTGAGAAGAGCAGCATCAGTAACAGTCAATACAATGGCAGAAGGGAACAATGCAGAGGTGCAACGTGCACTTTGGGATTATGCTATGCCAAAGATGGATGGTGTTGAACCTAGCATCCGACGACCACCTATACAAGCGAACAATTTTGAAATTAAGCCCACCATCATTCAGATGATACAACATTCAGTACAATTTGGGGGCCTATCGCAAGAAGATTCAAATGTTCACTTAGTGAACTTCCTTGAACTTTGCGACACATTTAAGCATAATGGAGTATCGGAGGATGCAATTCACCTAAAAATTTTTCCATTTTCACTGAGGGATAAAGCAAAAGGCTGGTTGACTTCTTTGCCAGCAGGATCCATAATGACATGGGCAGAATTGGCGCAAATTTTTTTAGGGAAATACTTTCCTCCTGCAAAAACTGCAAAGTTACGTAATGAAATTACTATGTTCTTGTAGGTCGATAGAGAGTCACTCCACGAGGCATGGGAATGTTTTAAAGACCTTTTGAGAAGATGTCCTCATCACGAGTTGCCCACTTAGATGCAAGTACAAACTTTTTATAACGGTTGTACAACCTGAAATATGATTGATGCAGCTGCAGGTGGCACTATCATGAGAAAAACTCCAGAAGAAGCTATTGAATTTCTAGAAGAGATGGCCACAAATTCTTATCAATGGCCAATTAAAATGTTACCTATTAACAGAGCCTCAAAATTGCACAATATAGATGCTGTTACAGCTTTAGCAGCACAAATGGTGACTCTCGCCAAGAAGATAGATGGACTTAATCCTACTACACATGGAACATGTGAATTGTGTGGTGGTAGTGGCCACCATAGCAGTAACTTTCAGGCAGGTAATCAGTTTGCATATAATTCATCTACTGAACAAGCTAACTTTGTTTCAAATTTTCACAAACAAAACAATCCATATAGTAATACATATAATCCAGGCTGGAGGAATCACCCAAATTTGTCTTGGAATCAAAGCAATGCGAAACAACCTCCTCCTGAATACCCACCTCAAGAAAAAAAGTCCAATTTGGAGGACATGATGACCAAATTCTTAAATGCAATAGAAACTAGGTTCCAAAATCAAGAAGTATCCATCAAAAATCTGGAAGTTCAGGTGGGCCAACTAGCAACTATAATTTCTGGACATGCATAAGGTTCTCTTCCGAGCAACACAGAAAAAAATCCTAAGGAGGATGTCAAGGCCATAACACTAAGGAGTGGCACACAATTGGATGAGCCAAAATCTAAAGAAATCACTAATCAAGAAGGCGAGAAAGAAGAGACCATGCAAGAGGAGAAACTTGTTTCAGAAAAGAAGTCTACTGGTAAAGGTTTGATCGATTCTAATTCTGAAACTAAATATATGCCACCTTTTCCCTATCCTCATAAATTTAAGAAAGAAAAATTAGATAAGCAATTCTCAAAATTTTTAGAGATTTTCAAGAAATTGCATATTAACATTCCATTTGCAGAGGCTTTATCACAGATGCTTAGTTACACTAAATTTTTGAAGGAAATTTTGTCTAATAAACGAAAGCTTGAGGAACATGGAACGGTGATGTTAACTGAAGAGTGCAGCACCATACGGAAAAATAAGCTACCTCCAAAATTGAAAGATCCAGGGAGTTTTACTATACCCTGCACTTTGGGAAGTTCATTCTTTGATAAAGCTTTATGTGACCTTGGCGCAAGTATCAATCTTATGCATCTTTCAATTTTTAGGAAACTTGGATTAGGAGAAGTCAAAACAATGACAATGTCGTTGCAATTAGCTGATCGATCGATTAAGAGACCACGAGGAATTATAGAAGATGTACTGGTAAAGGTTGATAAATTTATATTCCCTGTAGACTTCATTGTTCTCGACGTGGAAGAGGATCGTGAGGTACCTTTTATACTTAGATGTCCATTCCTTGCTACAGGGAGAGCCCTAATTGATGTACATCAAGGGAAATTGATCTTAAGAGTCAATGATGAGCAAATGGTTTTTGATATGTATAAAATTATGAAATCCTCTTCTAGCTTATCTACTTCTTCTTGTTTTCAATTGGATATTGTTGATAACCTCATTGAGGAGTTTCAGGAGAAAACATTAAATGAAGATACTTTGGAGAGATGCATCACGGAATCAGGAACTACTACCACTGAAGAACTCGTCATCCAAGAAGACGCAAGGAACTTGGAGTCTGAAATGGGAAAAAAAGTGCCAGAAGAACAAATAATAACAACTGAATTGAAAACTTTACTTGCTCATTTGAAATATGCTTATTTACAGAAAAATATTTTCCCTGTTATAATATCTTCTTCGTTGACAGGTAAAATGGAAGAACGGTTGCTGGAAGTCTTAAGAAGGCACATATTTTCGGGAAAGCTGAAATCTCGGTGGACTGGACCATACACCGTGATAAGTGTATCACCTTTTGGTGTCTTTGAAATATGACACGAGAAAAACAAGGAGACGTTCAAGGTCAACGGGCACATATTGAAGCACTACATCATGGGGACGTTTGACCCTCAATCGTCCACAACCATTTTCTAAGAGCCATAAATCGGGAAGTCAAGCTAAAGACTATAAATTAGAACTAACATTTTGCTTTTATGTTTCTTGAATTTGAAATTATTTTGCATGTTTATTTTCGTTATGTTTGTCGTTTAGTCAAGTTTTTATTGTTTAAAATTAGTTATTTTCTTGTTTTCAGGTTGTATTGGAGTCAGACTCGAGAACCAGAGCCGTAGCCATGAGTTTTGGGTGCCGTGGTGTTGAAAAGACCAATCTAAAGAAGTTGGACCCGAGACTTAGCGCTGTATTCCCAGGATACAACGTTGCAGCGTCCATAGGAAAGGAGCTCAGAGCTGCAGCGCTAGACAATCAGAGCTGCAGCGCTGAGTCGCATGCTGTGTTTTAAAAACACTCTCCTCGCACTTTCAGCAATGACTAGGAGAATAAGGATAATAAAGAAGATGATTGATTCGGGCACCAACTAATCAAGGAAGTTCCTCTCTCTCACTTAATGCTAAATGTTTATACATTGCAGACAATGTATCTTTTAAGTTTTGGGGTGAGGAAAAGTATCTGAGTTGTTGTGTGCTGTTCATGTTTTTAGTTATTTTTTCGTTTTGTTTTATCTTTGTGCTTTATTTTGTTTGATTTTGATTTTTTCGAGGATGAAAAATAGATTGACTTGATTGTAGCCATTGAAAATTTGAAAAATGTTGCGTTTGTCTGTGTGCTTGAGTTTGTAGTTGGATTTATTTTACATCGAACTCTTTGAACACAATGAGCACTTACACCTAAGTACTTTGTTGTCTTGCCGTTTCGGAGTACGTTTATGTGAGCAATGTAATCTCTTGAGATCTCATGGACTCTACAACTTGTTTGAAGACCACTCGAGGCGAAATCTTAGGTAGTGCAGTACCAAAGAAATGATTCAGGCCATGTTTGGAACGTTTGAGCTTTTCTAGCCAACCCTTGATATATGATTATCCTTAGTTTTCCTCTTTTGAGCTTGAATATCTATTGTTTTGTCACTTGATCATCTAACCTATTTTCTTAAAAAAAAAAAAATGCTACAACTCTACCTTTCACCTGTAAGCACATTGATTAGTGGATGGACTATTCTCTTAAGTGGTAGCAGATGATTGAGCAAGAGAAAGTGGTCTTTGACTTGGCCATGTTAAGTATCAAATATTTCTCATCGAGAGTGAGTAGGGGACCCTGGTCATAAGAGGGCAAGGGAAAGATCGAAGGTGAAATGGTTTACCACACGAATTATTTGATCAAGTTGTATTTTTCCTATCACAGGCAGCTGGCAAAGCCGTGTTTGATCGTCGTGTACATGCTCTGTTACAGTTTCATTCATGCGCACAAAAATAAATACTGGTGCTACTATAGTACAAGCATACGAAAAAAAAACAAGGAAAGAAAAGAAAAGAAGAAGAAGAAGAAGATGTGACAACAGCAAAAGTATTGGAGTATTACATGATAACTGAGGGAAAGTTTGAAAGAAAATTTTTATTGGTTGATGTGCTTAAGGTGATGTAAGCCTCATTTGACCCTTTACCATACCTTAGCCTTAGCCAAAGTTATAAGCTAAACAAAGTCCTGATGATCTTCGGTATTGTCATAGCCTACATTAGTGGAGAGTGGTGTAAAAAGCAAGCTTATGGACTCTGAGAGATTGGCATTATCCTACTTGCATGCGTAAACCAATCAAAGTGGTGAGGCAATTAAGTTTATAAAGGTGTTACACACACATGTTTGAAGAATTTTATGTAGGATAGGGCTGGCAATGAATTTGAAATTCTAGGCAGTAGCAATATTTGGAAACTTTTCTTGCGTTATGATCTATATGTAATCTTTGAGGCATGTTGTTATCAAATCGAATCAAACAATCTCTCATTCTTAGGATGTGTGTTTTAAGATTTTGTTTTAGTTTGCTAGAGGACTAGCAAAAATGTAAGTTTGGAGATGTGATAACTAGAAATAAATCATGTTATTATACTGCTTTTAGGCATGTTTTTGGTGTTGATCTTGAGCATTAGATTTGTGTTTCATATGCTTTTAGCAATTTTTAGTTTAGTTTATTTTATTTTACTATTAGTTTGTTTTAGTTAATTTGAATGTTTATTGCTGAGTCTTGGGAATTTACAGTGCAGACGCTCAATGCTGCAGCGCTGATTCAAGGGCGTTACAGCACTAGAAGGGCAATAATTGTGAAGAGAGGACATAAATTCAATGCTGCAGCGCTGGTTCATGGGCGTTGTAGTGCTGGAATAACGAAATAGATGAAGAGAGGACAGAAACTCAAAGCTGCAGCGTTGGTTCAAGGAAGCTGCAATGCTGGAATTTGGCAGGGACACAAAGCTGCAGAGCTGGTTCGTGGGGCACTACAGCTCTGGTTAGGGTTCGATATGTGCCTAGCGCTGCAGCGTCTCCCAACGCTGCAGCACTGGCCGGCGGATTCAGAATATTATAAATAGCAACCCTAGCTGAACAAAAGGGAAGCGACCGTTGAAAAGAAAAACAGAGAGTTGAAGGAGACGAGATGCAAAAGGGGAGTTGGAGACACTCCTGGAGGCTCCTCTGACGCTTTTAATCTTTCTTCTCTGGTTTTGCTTTATTCTTATTTGGTTATGTTGATGTTTTATGGTATGAACTTGGTTTGCTTGACTATTATTATGGAGTAGGTATTTTTGTGTTAAGGATAGATGAATCCTAAACCTATGTCTTGAGTTGCTGTTTGGACAAGTTGAAATTTAATATTTATTTCAAAGAGTGTGTTTTATTGTTCTTAATGCTTTTTGTTACTTTGATTCCTTCTTTAAGCATGGTGATGTGTCGAATAGAGAAGCTATGTTTTTATGAATGGTTGAATTAATAAATATGATGTTGGATTGTTGTCTATGCAAAAGCCAGGGTAAAACATGCCATGAATGAAATAGAAGTAACCGAATAGGGATTCTAGGAAATTCATGTGGTCCGTTTAAATCGTAACCGAGTAGGGAGATTTAACTGAAAGGAATTCCACTGAACTTAATGCTTCTTGATTTGAATTAATCTAGAATAGACCTGGAAGATGGATATTTGAAATTAATGATTCTTGAGATTGTGGTTAGACCTGAAATATGGAAAACTAATGTATTGGGAATTCTACCATCTGGAATAATGTATTAATTGAAACTTGTCCATTCGAAACTCTTGGAAATACGGGTTTAGGTGAAGTCGAGTCCTTAGCACGTTAGTTTATAAGAATCTAATTCCAAAGTTTGCAATTCTTCCTTTTACTTACTATTGTCATATGTTTTTCCTTTAGTTAATTTTTAGTAAATTCTTCTCCTACAATTATTCATTTGCTCAAATAATGGTAAGAGTGAGTCATACTTTCTTTAGATTTTATCTAGTCCTCATTGGGAATGATACTTACTCATCATTTTATTTATTGAACGATTAGTGCACTTGCTAGTGTCATTTTGTTCCTTGGGGGCTTCATCCTTGTTACTCATGGTGTTAGGAATCAAGTTTGATGGTAGAGTGGGTCTATCAATTTCCTTACCGCTGCGAGTAGTCATGGCATTAACCTCTTTAACATTTTGATTGTCGGGATTGGAGGTTTGTGCTATATGTTGTCCCCTTGGATTAGGTTGTGGCTGCGAAGGAAAACGACTTTGCTCTTGAACCGTCAATAAATTAGTCAACTTAGTGAGTTGGCTCTTTATCACATTTTGTTCCTCTTTGACCCCTTGTTGCTCCTCTAACAATCGTTGATTTATCTTGCCTTGCTCTTCCATGCTCTGGGCATGTACCTACATAAATGACTTAAAAGCATCTTCTAGAGATAAAGATTGTTGTGGTGCATTAGATGAAGTTACTTCCGGTCTCCATTGGGTACTAGATTGGGTAGAAGGTTGTGTATCGGATCTCCAACAAAAATTAGGGTGATTCTTCCAAATGGGATTGAAAGAGTTAGAGTAAGGTGAGTATGTTTTCCTAAAGGGTATACCTAAAGCATTACACTCTTCCTTCATCTCAAAATAGGTTGGAAAATCCCTAGGTATATGATCTACCCCATTACACATAAAACAAGGTTCGTGGGACTCTACCCTAGCAACCGGTTCAGGGGCTCTGACATCCTTGGTTTTTAAAATCTCAATTTCTTTAGTTAGGACCTCTAAATGGGCTTTAAGGCTATCCTCTTCTTTAAGTTGATAAATTCCAGCAGTTTGGTTTCTCTTAGTACTTTCTATGGCATTGGGTCCCGTTTAAGTGTGAGCTTTTTTCGATAAGTCATCTAGAAAATCTATGGCTTTATCGAGATCTTTCTGAAGAAAATCACCATTATACATCATTTCTATAAATTGCCTTTCCCTACTTAGAAGTCCATCATAGAAATAGCTAACTACCCGCCAACTCTTATACCCGTGGCGTGGACAAGAATTTAAAAGGTCTTTGAAACATTCCCAAACTTGATATAAGGTTTCACTCTCTTTTTGTGCAAAGTTTGAGATTTGTCTCTTGAGGTTATTGGTCTTATGGGTTGGGAAATACTTTTAGAAGAAGGCATGTGTCATCTCATCCCAATTACCTATAGAACTAGGCTTTAACGAGTACAACCAAACCTTGGCCTTATCCTTAAGCAAAAAGGGGAAAAACTTAAGTTTGACGGTGTCTAACATATCGGCCCTACTTTGAAAAGTTGCTACTACTTCCTCAAATTCCCTAATATAGACATAGGGGTTTGCATTCTCTAATCCATGGAAAGTTGGTAGCAAATAGATCATGCCCGGCTTAAACTCAGGTTGTTGAACATTAGGGGGGAACATGATACAAGATGGTGTGGCCGTTCGGCTAGGGTGCAAGTAGCCCTTAAGTGTCCTAGCAACATTCTCATTGTTATTGTTGGCCATGTTAACAAAATTCTCTAAATTCTTGTTTGGGTGTGCACTATGATTTGATCTAGGCAAGCTTTCACTATCGGACAGGGAAGGAGAGGGTAACTCTATTTCGGGTCTTTTAATGAATCTACCTTGCTTATCTCTCAGTCTACGCATACACCAAAGGAATTAGAATGGAAACGAATAAAGAAAACAAAACAAAATAAAAACAGAAAATCAAAACAAAGAGCAAAGAAAAATGTTACCGTCTTGTCTCAAAGTTGACAATCTTCCTTGTAATTAAGCGCAGTTCCACAACAACGACGCCAAAATTTGATAACGTTCAAACTAACATGCGATTATTGTGTATAGCTGAGGTGTCGATCTCACGAGGAAAGCGAACTACAAGAGAAAGTGTAAACCTTAACACTAAACAATAAAGTTCAAATACGAAAATCTGAGTTTTACGAATGAAATTATATAAGAGAGTTGTGAAAATATGACGAAGAATTCAATAAAGAAATAACAAGGTTCCAGGAATCCTTCCTAAGTTCATTGCCTTATTCCTATCTTGACTCAAATGTTTTATCTCAATAACTAGTTTCACATCCCAAACAAGCAATTGGTAAATATTCAATCAAAATACGTAAATATTCTAATGTAATTGCCATAAATTACTCCTTAATTCCAATTCAAATACATAAGATCTATCTTATAAATTATCAAGAAGTGGCCATATATTTCAATAATAATACTACAGTAATGGAAAAACCTACAAGATAGATCTACCGAAATAAATTGCATCTAACAACTTTGACATACGAAAAGCTTGACTAGACTTATATGGAGAAGAAGAATGCGATCACCGAATTATGAAAATCTAAGAGAAGAAGAACATAAATTGCAACTGTCACATGAATTCAAATCTTTCTTATTTAATCGAAGAGTAAATCATAAACAATGTTTAATAATCAATCCATACAACTGAATCAAAGATAAAAATAAGAACAACTATACCTAGAAACTCTTCCTTTCACCTTGCTTGGAGTTTAGTTGGACATGGAGTTCATCATTGATCACCTTGAGGAAGAAGAAGATGGAAGCTCTATTCAAAAACTCTCCTCCCCCCCTGTTCTCTGAGTCTAAATTCTTATATATAGATGTATGGAAATGACTTTGTAGACAAAAAAGTCGCCCTAGGGTTTCTGTTAAGGTAGTGTGCTTCTGCTGCTGTTCAGGCCCGATTATGCCTAAACTTTGTCTACTAAAACTGCTATAACTTTCTCTAGAAAAATCATATTTATGAGTTGTAAAATTCTCTAGAAAATAGACATCCGGATAAGTCCAAGCATATATAGCTCATCTTCTGGTTCTCCCTGAATCAATATAGTTTAATCCGCAAAAATGACTAATCTGTCACACTGAAAGCACGCACAGCCTGACCTTTGTCTACTAAAACTTCCATAACTTTCTCTAGAAAAATCATATTTATGAGCCATAAAATTCTCTAGAAAATAGACATCCAGATATTTTCAAGCATATATGGCTCATCTCCTTGTTCTTTTTAAATCAATACAGTTAAATCCGCAAAAATGATTGATCTATACGGGCAATTCTGGCAATTTAGTGAAACTCCTTTCCAAATGCTTGTGAACATGCATAGAATCTTTTTACTTTAATCAACATTAGCTTTTCCAACTCTTTTAAACCCAAAATACTTGAAAATGCATCAAAATAAATCAATATACCAAGAATGACACTTAAGAATTATTAAGGCATAAATGTGTAATCCAGCCCTAAATTAACCCTAAATGCTAACAAATAAAACTATTAAGATGCATTTTCTAACTCTCGTCAGTTGGCAGAACAGTTGACTGAATTTTGAACATTTGACCAATAGAATGCAAACGGAGGACTAATGGCAGGTACATAAGTGTATGTTTTCGAAATTTGGTGAAGTAAGTGTAATTGGGGACATACCTCAAGTAGGTTTTTATAATTTACCTTTGTTTTAAATGTAATTAATAGTTGATTACAATTTTACCCTATAACAATATATTGTATAAGTTTTAAACTAAGGGTTATAATGGTCTATTAAAATTTAATTAAAAAAAGAATAAATATATATAAGACGAAGAAACCTTAAACAACCATTCATTCTTATATTTATGCCTCTCGCCATGTCTCTCAAAATTGACCATGGAAGAAACCCTAAGCTAGTTAATTTCTTCTCCAAATGACAAAAATCACAACTCATCTTTCTCAATCTCAATATCTCTCTCTGAATCTCAGAATCTCTATCTCTCGATCTCGATCTTAGTCACGACTCCTTCAGTCTCAATGACGGTAAGTGTCTCTTTTTTCCCATTTCTTCTCTCTCTCTTTTTCCTATTATTTTGTTGTTTTGATATGGCCAGTGGCTTTTGTTTAGCATTATCATGGTTAGGTTAGCTGCCGTTCAAACTTACCTCACCGCGTTTAACCTCACCAATGGTATGGGTTTATTTTTTGGGTTCTGTAGTTTGTTTTTGGTCAGTTTGTTTTGCTAAGGTTTTATTGTGATTCCTGTAACGATCCATCCCGGGTTGGCGACCCCCGAGATGGTGTCGTCACTTTTTGAAATCCTAGGACGACACATATATGCAACAATAAAAATAATACAACTGCAATTGTTTACATCGATCCTCAACCCTTAATAGGGGAGATACATTATTTTAATCTCAACTTAAACATTTTATACAACATAATATGCATGAATATTTACAAATAAATTTTTATTTTGTTTTCTTATTATTCTGAGGATGTGAACCACGTGGCTTACAGATAATGACTTCGTCTGAATCTTAACTTACCAACTAATTTGTCCCGCCTGCTACCTGAAATCATTGTACAATGAAGAGTAAGCTTCACAAGCTCAGTGAATTAAACTTACTAGAAGTATTCAATTTGTATAATTAGTCTTCCAATATTTATTCATCTATATCTCATCAAATCCCCATCCTTTATAAATCTCTTATTCTCATATAATTAATCATCATCTTGAGACTATCAATTCTATCTTATAATTACCTCATTATAAGGTTCACAGCATATAATTAGTCACCCAGATAATTCTCATCATTTCATATTTCCATATCTCTTCTCAGTATAATTGTCTATCTGTGTGACACATTCCTCTATCAATAAATTTACAATCACGAATAGCACTTTAGCATCTTAAGTAATAACAATCACTATTTAAGCAAATGCAATGCATGAATTTAAATGTTATTTTCATTCTCATTTAGACCGGCTACCTTCCCGATTCTTTCATTCTCATTTAGACTAGCTACCTTCCGGGTTCTTTTATTCTCATTTAGACCGACTGCCCTCCCAGTTCTTTTATTTTCATTTAGACCGACTGCCTTCTCGGTTCTTTTATTTCATGTATATGCATATGAATAATGATATGAAATATGCATATAAACAATAATATAGAAACAAGCATGAATTCAAACATTTAAATTAGCTATCCTGATTATTCTCAAATTATTATTTTAAAATTTTCATTAAATTCCTCTCCTCATAAATCATATCAAATCATCATCCATAGCTCGTTTAGATCCCCTAAATGTCATCTCTTCATAAATCATATCAAATCATCAACCATAGCTCATCAAGAATTTCACTTATCGCATTTATTATTAAATCAACTAATTATTCCAATAATATTATTTCTCATAAAATAATTCTCTACACATCCACTATTCCTATCATACCTATCAACTAACTTTCATCTATCACTAAATCATAAGTTAATGATTTATTAAAATCCTATCACTATATATTTCATATTTATCTTGATTACTTAAAGTAAATCTAACTCACCACGTAGCACTTAGAGCTATCCGTGGATCACCTCCTTGCCTTTCCTGCTCCTTTCAGCAATTTTCTCTGGTTGCTGATCGTCAACACCTTCTATTTTTCTTAGAGCTTCTCTCTATAAAATTCTCCCATAAACCCCTTCAAAATTTTACTCTTTCAACATTTCTTTCAGTCCCCAAGTGTTTAAAGAAAGAGAATAATTTGTATTGAAGAAGAGAGAAAACCAAATAAGATTTGGTAAAATAATCCAACAAAAACAAAAATGGTAACTTTTTATACCAAATGCCACCACCACCGTTCAGTCTTTTTCTTTCATTTTGTTGTCTCATATGCAAGCTTTGCATGTCCTGGAGCCAGCACCTGGACGTCCGGATGTTGGCCAATTTTTTTTTCAAAATAATTATTTTATTTAAATAATAAACCTTTCATGTATATATTATTTTATTTTAATTCCATATCATATTTATCAAATTACTTCTTTACTCATACTTTAAGAACACAGGTATTACAGTTCCCTATCGTGTGCTTTGTTCTATGTTCCTAATTTTTCATCAAGCTCTACAATTCTTATACATCTTATTATGTTTCTGTAGTGCGTTTTTTTTGCTGCATTATTTTTTTCAATTCTTGTATAGTTTTATCTAGTTTGTCATCAATATTTTGCTGTTAAAAACATGCTTTATATTGAACCTATATTGATTTTGATAATGACAAAAATATGTTAAAATATTCTAACTATCTTTTTTCCTAAGTTTTCTATTAGTCGAGATGCTTTGTAGTGACTTTAGAAGGTGCACACGCTCTTTGGATGGTGTGCACACACACACTTTGTCGCACATGCTTCAAGATTTAATCTTTTAAGGCAATTTCAAAGAATAAGATGAAGAAGCTTAGAGGTCTTAAGCTAGTTAAGTATTTTTTAATCTCCCTCACAATTACTTAGCTTTAAATAGCTCAATTTAATTTTTAAAATGTCTTGCTTGAAACCAAGTGTTTGCTTTAAAAAATGGGTGCAAAAAGTTTAAGCAAAAACTGTGTTTTTGGTAACCGCAGTCAACTGTGGTGCTTGTCAAATAGGAAAACAAAATATGATTTCTTTTAAATCCAAAAATGTTGTTTCAACTTCTAGATTATTACAAATTTTACATATTGACTTGTCTGGACCAATTATGACTATCAATTTAGGTGGCCATCAATATGCTCTTGTTATTGTGGGTGACTATTCTAGATATACTTTTGTTATCTTTATGGCTTATAAGGATGAAGTATTTCAAGGTTTTGTAAACTTTCGTAAAAAAATTCAAAATGAAAAAGGGTTTGCTATTACTAGCATAAGAAGTAATACTAGAAAAGAAATTGAAAAATAAAACTTTGCAAAATATTGTGATAGTCATGGTATTGATAAAAAAAAAATTTAGCTCCTAGAACCCCTCAACAAAATGGTGTTATTGAAAGAAAAAATAGAATTTTAGAAGAAATTGGTAGATTTTTTCTTTGTGAAAGCAATTTACAAAAATATTTTTGGGTGGAAGCCATAAACACCGCATGCTATGTTTTGAATAGAGTTTTGATTAGGCCTATACTCAAGAAAACTTTATATGAATTATGGAAGGATAGAAAGCCAAATATTTCTTATTTTCATGTTTCTGGATGTATGTGTTTCATCTTAACAAAAATAAATAAATAAATAAAAATAACTTTGATAAATTTGATTCTAAGACCGATAAAGGCATTTTCTTGGATTATTCAACCTATAGTAAGGCTTATAGAGTCTTTAATAAAAGAACTCTAGTGGTTGAAGAACATATACATGTTGAATTTGATGAAACTAACCCTTTTAGTGCAAGAAGAGTTTCTTGTGATGATGATGTAGGTTTTATACCAAGAGTGGAGACCACCACTCCCATTGTTGACCCCAAAGAGAGTGAACCTTAAGTTGTTCAAGGAGAAAATGCATCTAAAGTTTATCAACCATTAACTAGTCAACAAGAAGATGATCTTTTTAAAGATTGAAGGTATGCGAATTATCACCCAATCGATCAGGTAATTGGTGATCCTTCACAAGGGGTAAGAACTCACTTTTCTATTATAAATGTATGTAATTATGTAGTTTTTTTTAATCTCAAATTGAACTTTAAACTTTGATGAAGCCAAACGTGATGAAAATTGGATATTGGCTATACAAGAAGAATTAAATCAATTTGAAAGAAGTAAAGTTTGGACCTTAGCTCCTAGACTTAAAGATCATTTGAAGGGCCTGAGAGGTTGTACCTTTGGGGGGACTCTCTAATGCCTAAATTAGAATATGGCTTGAAAGATAAAAACTTTAAGAGTAGAAAGAGTGTTTTTATATGTCTACCTTATGATGGTGAGAGCCCCCTTATAGATGTGAAAGGTAGAATCCCGATGAGATAACATCTGCTGATGAGATAAAATTTCTTTAAATTTGAGAATCCTGATAGAAGACTTGTTTGGAGATAAGATTGAGCTTATCCTTGGGCTAGGTAAGATTATGGTTCTTGTGTTAAAGTACTGTTATGCTGTTTACCATGCGTCTTTGCCTGATTAGTCGATTGTCCTTCTTGTGAAATTATCTATTTGCCCTTGAAGGGTGCCACGTGTCATTATGTCATTGAACAAAGATTTTTCCCCTACATCAGCCCTATAGAGTGATCTGAAATAATTTCCATTATGTATTTCATTAGAAGACATACAATAACTATTATGCCTTACCTATTGAGTCTCGGGTGTTGCAAGTAATCAACAGTTACTACATCAATCCTAGAACGGGAAGTCATACTTACATCTTTAGATTGGATGGGGTCATTTTATGAAGTTTGCTAGCCAGGACCAAATACAATTTGTATCCTTTGATTTTAAGTAAGATGATAGAAGGGGCTAAACAAACTAAATTCGGTTTGCCATTTGGTATACTTCTCACTCAAATTCTTACTTACTTTAAGATTTCATTGTATGAGTCTGAATCTCCAAATATGGATGCTACAGATACTTTTAATGTTTATACCCTAAAGAAGATGAAGTTTGTGGTTTATGAGGATGAAGGTAGAGGTATGATTGAATTGAAATCTACTGGTGGTGGTTTTGTGACAAAGGAAGAAAATGATGAAGAGATGGGTAGTGAAGAGGCTGGTGTAGGTGGTCAGGAGACAACAGGTGGCTTGTATGCCAATGTTGACAGTTTTCAAGCCTTATCTAACCTTTAACTTTTAGTAAATAGGTTGAGAAATGAGGTAACATCTAAATTTCACGCTAAGAGGTCAGATTTTGACTTTTTTCGAACCAGTTTGAAAGCTTCTATTGGATCGCTTTGCGATGATTTGGAGGTATTTTAGTCTTGCACTAAGGGATCACTTGCTGAGATTCAGGAGCTCGTGACTCATGTTTCTAACTAAGACTCTTGATCCTTTAGCCTTCTTATCTTTTTCTTATTTATCTTCCCTTTTCTAAAACTTTCAACTCTTAAACTCTTGCAAGGTTATCTTTTTATTTCATGCATTTTAGCTATAGTTGTTATACTTTGGCTTAGGGGAGCCTTTATAGTTATAGTTTATGAATGTTGTTTGACACTCTTGAATGCTTTACTATTATGGATGTTTTTTTTTATATCGTATCTCTATGGTTGATTGTGGCTGCACGCTTGGATTATATATGTCCATTGTACTTCTTTTGCAGGAGGTTATATGAAAAAACAAGTGAAACTCTACAAGTTTTTCTATAAAATCTTCTTCCACTACCTATAGATGCTCACTCTTAGGGGCAGCTTGTGTATTATTTTCCTTTTATGATGATGTCAAAAAGGGGAGAAGGAAGCTAGCTTTTGGGAAATAAATTAGGTTGGTTAAATATGAGTTCTTAATTGAAAGAGTTAGATTTAAAATTGTAGCTTTAATCAATTAACTAGAAGTTTCTCTAAATCATCTAGAAAGGAAGAAAAAAAAATCAAGATTAACTTTGCTTACTCTTGTTGGTTAAATTTTTACTCTTTGAAATTATTTGGTTGGTGTTTATTTCAAAAATACAAGAGATTTATTAATAATACAAAGGAGGTTCTATCAAAAAAATTTCAAAAACCAAACAGTTAGTTTTTATAACTAGCTTTTGAGAACTGGTTTTGTCATCATTAAAAAATGAGATTATTGATCCCATATTGATTTTGATAATGAAAAAACTAAGTTAAAATGTTCTAACTATCTTTTATCCAAGTTTTCTATTGGTTGAGGTGCTTTAAATGTACTTTAGAAAGTGTACACGCTATTTGGATGGTGCACACACACTTTGCCACGCACGCTCTAAGATTCAATCTTTTGAGGCAGTTTCAAAGAAGAAGATGAAGAAGCTTAGAGGTCTTAAGCTAGTTAAGTATTTTGTAATCTCCTTTATAATTACTTAGCTTTAGTTGGCTCAATTTGATTTCTAAAATATCTTGCTTAAAAAGCCAAGCGTTTATTTTCAAAAATGAGTGTAAAAAGTTTAAGTAAAACTGTGTTTTGGGTAACCACAGTCGACTATGTTGGTACCACAATTGATAGGATGTCTTATGATTTTTTGCTCCAACTTTCAAAGTATAAATTCAGTCAATTATAAGTCTTCACGGTCTACTGTGTGTGAAACAAAAAGTTCCCATAATCAGCTGTATTTTAATCCTAAGGTCTCATCTTTCTATCTTTTGAAATCACAGTCGACTATGATACAACCACAGTCGACTGTGATACAACCACAATTGACTGTACTGTCGCGCATAACTACTCTTTTTTCAAAAATTGAGGCACAGGACAAAGAATTAAATGCACCAAATAGCCATTTGATGTCTCAAATGGATAGTTAAAGTTTAGGCTATAAATACTCATCATAAGTGAGCATTTAACCCTATCTAGATCATTCAAATTCTTTAAGAGCTCATTCATTATAATTTTAAGCTTCACAATCTGGTATTTGAGCCATTCTTAAGCTTTGTACTTGTTAGAGAGAAAATTTATGACTTCAAAGCATTAATTGTCATTCTCTATTGTGCACCAAAATCCTTCTATTCAATCATATCTAGTAAAGAAGAGTTGGTGTAACTCTTGTGAGTGTTTAGGTTTTAAACATTTGAGTGAAATTTTCTTATGACAAAAAATCTTGCAATTGTTTGAGCAACATCTTGGATGTTGCTTGGTATAGTGGAGTTAAATTCTTAAGAAAGTATCTTGAGAAGTGGACTAAGCACAAGGAGTGACCGAACCACTATATATCAAGTTTGAAAGCTCTTTTCCTTTACTCCTTTAATTTCAAGAAAACTTATTTTTATTGCTTATATAATTTGTTCTTGCTTGGTTGTTTAATCTTGTGATTATTTTTGTAATTGTTGAAAAAGTTTTTAAACCCAATTCACCCCTTAAATTGCCTTCGTTAACACTATATTTGTTAATTTGTAAGATTTATTGGTTCAGTTTGGTTATGCTATATAATTTTCTACTTCTAAAACATGATTTGTGAATACTTGTTGTGCATTTGATGATGATGCTTTATGCTACTTGATTCTTTGAGTTTCGAAGCATTGTTTTAATACTTCTAAAAAATTTATAAGTGACGTAGGGAAAATTTTTTTGTCCAATAACAATGTGACACGTAGTAACCTCCAATGACAAAATGATAAATTCACAGGTCAGCCAATCAAACGCCCACATCTGGCAGCAAAAGATATAACAGTAATTCCACATCAAGTGCCCTAATACTAATACAACACTCCAACTTATGGATAGGTTATTCTAGTCTATGGATAAATTATTATAGCCTATGGATAACTTCAAACTTATCTACGGGATTTCTATTCCTATTATATCACCAAATCACTCTCCTAATAGGACTATGCTCTGAAACATTATATAAAAGGGGCTCTCACAATCAAAAGGTAAACACAACTTATTACAGTTCCTTATTTTGCACAACTCTCCTTATTTCTCCAAAATCCTTGTACTAACTTAGGCATCTGAGAGTTCCCCCGCAGGCATAACCCCTTCGGTTTTTCGACAACTTTAGGTTTTTTCCTTGTTTCATATACATAGGTTCCACTTTCCGACCGTTTAGATTCTAGGTATATTTTCGACATCAACATATTGGCGTCATCTGTGGGAACTTCTTGAATTTGTGAAGTACAAAGAACTCATTTGTTATGATGCCGCCCAAGAATACCATCGATACTAGTTCAGTAGCCACCCAAGTTTCTACTCACAGCTAGTATGACTCATGCCTCCCTACCATTTTGGAACATGCTACCTTCGATCAACACCATAGCAAACCATCTGATGCTCAAACCAGGCATAAGCAGTCTCTTGATCCAACTCAGTAGACCCCAGCTCCCAAGAGAGTCTGAAGACACCCTCTGTTCCAAACCTAACCACACCAGTAACTCAAGAGCAATTTTTGGAGATCACTCGACTTGTCATAAGTTCGACTACCAAACTTGGGTAGGCAAGCTTGTCTTCTTCTGCCTCCACCTCAGCAAAGCCCTACGAGGCAACATGTACTCAATAAGTCAACCTAAAGTTGCTCCACAACTAGGTTTTCTCCTCATCCTAAGTCAAAGTCCCGATATCTCTCAACCTCCAAGAACCATGTTGATCTTGACAAAAAACTGGAAGAAATGGACAAAAGGATAGTTGAATCCTTCAAAGAGAGAACCATGATGCTACATTACCATTTGAACGTCGTGATGTACCGAGCTTTCCCCCTCACTCTAGAAAAGGTCGCTAACACCTAGTATTCATACCTCAAGCCAGCCAATATTAGCTATAAGGGACCTTAGAAGATGTTGAAAAGTCTTTTCAGCCTCATCCAGTGCAAGAAAGAGAAGCTTTGAGAATACATCTCGCGGTTCAACATCGCGTCTTGGGAGATTCCAGATCTTGATCCCTCGGTATAGACTCTAGCGTTCAAGAATGGACTCAGGTCAGGACCTTTCAGCTCCAAGCTCACTAGGCACCCCCTTAAAGATATGAACAATATCCTCTCTAAGGCTAAAGAGTATATGATTGTAGAAGAAGATCAGGCATTCATAAGGGAAAGAGAAGTAGGAATGAAAAATGAAAGAAGGACGCCAACGAGCTGAAGGACAGCTCGACAAAGAAGCCCCACTAAGAGGGCAAGAACACTCATATATTTGAAAGTTTCACTCCATTAAAGGCCTCTAGGACTAATATATTTATGAGTAGTCAGAATTGAGATATTCTCCAATAGCCTGGAAACCTCTCTGCACCAGCGAAAACAAAGACTAAAGTAAGTGGTGCCGTTTTCACAAAGATTTTGGGTACGACATTAAGGAATGTAATGCCATCAAAAATTAAATTGAGCCCCTCATCCATAGGGGGTATTTAAAGGAGTACATGGGGCCTCACCTATTCCACCACAATGAGGACCGCCCCTGGCGTCCATATCAGCACCTTTCTAAAAAGCTGAATCGCGAAAGAAGCATTCGCCTTAGACACAACCCCAGAAGAAACCCCAGAGTAAGTTCAAGAAGATATGATTGAAGGGATAAACATCCCCGGAATAACCAAGACCATGCCACTATGGAAGCAAGAACCATCAAGACCATCTACGAGGGACCAGCGGTAAAGGGGTAATCCTCACATGCAAGGAAACCATGCACTAGGTCTGTAGTGTTAGTTAGTGGATCTCATAAGTGAATTAAGACAGATCAGATAATTTATTTTATGGATGATGATTTAGAAGGGCTACATACACCCTATGATGATGCCATGGTTGTAACACTCCTCATTTCAAACTACAACATTGAGAGGGTCTTAGTAGATAACGGAAGTTTAGCTGATATTCTCTATTATAACGCCTTCAAAAAGATGAAGTTAAATGATGATCAACTCAAGCCAATGTTTTCCCCATTGTATGGCTTCTCAGGCACCCCAATATTTGCTAAAGGAATTATAGTCCTTTTGGTCATCGCAGAAACAACTCCACATCTCATAACTGTGATGACCACTTTCCCCATGGACAAGCATCTGTCTTCCTATAATGTGATCCTCGGAAGGCCGACTCTAAATGAGATGAAGGTGGTAGTATCGACTTATCACCTGAAAATGAGATTTCCTACTGACAATGGTATGGGGGAAGTCCAGGGAAATCAACAAGCATCTCGATCCTATTATCTTAATTCCATCAATGGTCATAAGAAGTTTGAAGCCTTACCTCTGGAAATTGATGATTTACGAGATGAGTTCAAGACTTCATGAGGCCAAATTGTGGAAGAATTAATAGTTGTCTCTCTGAACAAAGAAGGTTATAAAACTATACAATTCATATCCAATCTTTCCAAGGACCTCAAGGAGTCGTTAATTTCCATCATTTGAAGAAATCAAGACCCGTTTGCATAGTTGGCCTTCGACATGCCTAGAATTGACCCCTGAATCATCGCCCACAAGTTGAACGTAGATTCAAACCACAATCCCATCATTTAAAAGAAAATATCATTTGCTCCAAAGTAACAAGTAGCCCAAGAAGAAGAAGTAAACAAACTCCTAGTAGTCCAAATATTACTTCCCGCTCGTGGTCACCAGCTCCATGCGAAACTCCGAGGAGTTTTGGAAGTTATCAGGTGCCTGTTGCCTATAACCTCTAGCTAGTAGTCATGGCCCCCGAAGCTTTGAACTTAGAAATTGCCTCGTCCTTAATGTTGGCCACCTATGCCTCGAGTGTGGCATAAACCTCCTAGAAACTTGCCAGCTGGGTCTTTGCTAGCTTGAGGTCTTCATCACTGGACCAGAGAACAGCCTTCAAACCAGTGACCAAGACTAGTTGGTCCTTCAACCTCTTATTGACCTCAATGAAATGTTGGGTTAGCACTTCAATCACCACACTAGCCTAACACAAGCAATAAATAACAAGTCAGAATGCTCGGGATAAGAAGACATTGGTTGAAATAAAAAGGCAAAGAAAAAGAGCGTTACATTGGCCTGAAGCTACTTTACAGAGTGAACAAGTACCTCAGGGGCTAAGGCCTTAAGCTTAGTCCTATCCTGGGGAGGAATTCCCTCGGTTAGCCACTCATTCGCAATCTAAGCTCCTCCCATCACCGAGTCCATAATTTTATGAACTAATTTGAGCGAAACACCTATGTGGATACTGGCTAACTGAGCCCAAGAATCACAATGCTTAGAGAAGGGCTTGCTAAACTAGTGGTGGAAGATTGAGAGGGAAATTGGTGGTTAGCCTCAAGACTCTCGGAAGGAGAAGCATCACGCTTCCTCTTGCCCTTTTGTTTTTCGCTAGTCTTGACTCTAGTATCACCTCTCGGGTTTGCCTTCTTAGTTGTCTTCAGGATCTGGGAACGACTTAAAGCCATGTCAACAATAAAAAACATAAGACTCGATATTGATTAAGGCTGCTTAAAGGAAAAGAAAGTAAAAAGTATACCCTCGGGGGGCAAAGCCGAAGCGCGCCAGATTGACATTGCTGTTAAGCTCGGAAGCTTCTACGACTCCCTTCACTAAGTCTCTAACCATCTTTTCTTCATGACCTGATTACACCCAAAATATAACATGGTATTGTAGTACAGCTTTGGGGTGTCGATTCCACGAGGAAACAAACTAATTACAAAAGAAGGTGTAAACCTCAACACAAACGATAAAAGTTAAAGTGACAAAATCTGAATTGTTGATTGTGTAAAAATTGTGTAAATAATTGATGGATAATATAATAAAGAAACAACAAGGTTCTGAAAATCCTCCCTAGGTTTGTTTCCCTAATCCTAACTTGATTCAGTTGTTTTTATCTCAATTGGAAGTTTCACATCCCAAATAGGCAATCGGCAAATATTCAATTAAAGCGCATGTATAAACCCTAATGTAATTGATATGAATTATTCTTTACTTTCAAGCACACATGACCTAACTTATAAATTATCAAAAGACGACGATATATCTAAATGAAAATACTGCAGCAATAGAAAAATCTATAAAAGAGATCTACCGAACTCAATCACACCCAAACAAATACACATAAGAAGAGCACAACTAGACTTATATGGAAAAACAGCATGCAATACCGGACTAATAAGAAATCTACTAATTAAATTAAAGAATAAAACATAACAATGTTTAATGAAAATAATTCCAAACTACAACTGAATCAAATAAAGGAAAATAAGAACAACTACACCTAGGGATTCATCCCTTCGCCTTGCTTGGAGACTAGCCGGCCATGGGGCTCATGCATCATCGAGTTGCCTCCGGCCTCTCAATGATCATCTCCCCCTTGGTAGTGAAAACTTTAGTGATTCCTCAGCTTGCCCTCCAAAAGTACTTCAGATTGCTCCTAAGGGCCCTCTGGATTGCTCCTAAAGGCCCTCTAGATTCACTTTCTGATGATCTCAGATTCTCTGATAGTCTTTAAAGCTGAAGTGGAGTGGGTCTTGTATAGGAAAATACCATGAGTGCAATGTATTTCCAATCTGATGTGGAATATGGGATATAGAAATATGTTTCTAACCAATGTGGGATGTGGGATTTAGGCCTTCACATGCCCTTCACGCTGAAATCCCGCATATCCCGCACAGCCTGACCTTTGTCTGCTTAAACTACCATAACTTTCTCTAGAAAAATAATTTTTACGAACCGTAAAATTCTCCAAAAAATAGACTTCTGTATCTTTCTAAAAAAATATGGCTCATCTCCTGGTTCTTCTTGTATCAATACTATTTAATTTGCAAAAATGATTGATCTGTACGGGTAATTTTGGCAATTTAGTGAAACTCCTTTTCAGTGCGAGCAGCAGCTGTTCTTCTTTTAAGCCCTCCATCTTGTCCTTCCGGAAGCATTCCTTCACTCCAGTATGCCTTGAGTCTTTGTGCTTCAAGCAACAATAACTTTTCCTCCTCTTTTGAGCTTAAAGTAGCTGAAAATGCACCGAAATAGATCAATGATCCAAGAATGATACTTTAGAGTTGTTGACGTATAAAAGTGCAATTAAAACCTAGATCAACCCTAAAATGATAACAATTAAGTACTGTTAAGATGCATTTTATGACTCTCATCACAACCCCCAACTAGCTTATTGCTAGTCCCTAGCAATTCAAGCGAAAACAATAGATGAATTCTACGATGGGAATCAAAGTAAATGAAAAGCAATATTAGTGTTAACCAAGAGTAATTCACATTTTGTCTCAAAAATTGCACATAAAACACGGCACAAAGAATCATTAAATTTCACCAAAATCCAAAAGTAATCCAAACATCAATCTTAAAATCGTTATTGACTCTTAACATCCATCTTACCACAAACCATTAATCTGAACACCCGGATGATTTTATGCATAACATTCATGAATATAAGTCTTGGGCTCTAAAACATGATAAATTTTGTGACGTCAATCACAAAAACAAGCTCCATATGCTTACATTTCAAACCACTCTCCACTATTGTAGAAAAATCACATTACATTGGATCAATAGGTCTTTAATAGGCTTGTAACGTTAGGCTAAGGTAAAGGTTAAGAAAAAATGGGAAGGATTCACGAGAAAAAGAACTCAATCTCTTAGCTTTAAACACAATCACTTTTAAGCACTAGATAACCTTACTTCAACACCCAACTTTTTCGAGCATTTTTCAATTTTTTTTTTTCAAAATCACCACTTTTCTTTTCTTCTTTCTTTGCCGTAATTCACTTTTCTTTTGTATTTTGGCATAAGACCATTCAACTCCTTTTTCATTTTTATTTTCTTTTATATAATGCCCAACTAATCTTCTTTAATGTACTTGGGTTATGGTAGTGATATTTTCTCATATTTCCATCCTTACTCCTTTTAAGCGCTTCTCAACAAATGTGTATAGCTAAGTTTTAAGAGAAAGGTAAGGATAAAATATTCTCTTTAGGCTCATAAAGGTGAGTAAATGGGCTATTAAAAGAAACAAGGCTCACTTCTTTTTCAAGAAAAGGCTTACTTCTTTTTCAAGAAAAGGCTCAAATAGGTGACTAGTAGTAAATATAGCAATGATAGGTTTAACAGGCTCAAACGGTCCAAAAATGGCCTATATCATATCCTAAGTAATGTGCATTATAGAAATTCGCCTCAAGTGGTTATCAAGTAAGTTCTACAGCTTGTCGAGACCGCAAAAATATTCACAAAATAATCACACATAAAACTTTTCTAAATGTTTAAGACCAATCATACTATCTTACCACAAACTAGAGTCTCTAACCAAATGAAGATTGATGCTTAAATTAATTTCAAATCGAAGCAAGATTTAACTTCTTCTGCATGCTATATGCTATCTCAATTAAGTTTATATCATTGACATGTAAATTGACTCTAAGGCTAACACAAAGCATGCTAAAAACAAACAAAAAGGAAAATGACACCAAACAGTTCAATGGAAAAAGAAAAAAATGTATGGAAATAAAGAATATGGAAACAAAGAGATGCATTTCCTCCACCCCCAACTTAAAAATTGCATTGACCTCAATGTAAAAGAAAGATTAAAGGAGACTCCCCTTATAGCCAAAGGTGCACAGAAGCTGAAAATTGTGCTCCACCATTTGATATGCTTCGTACATTTTTCCTTGAAAAGGAAATACTAAGTTAATACTGGAATGCAGAAAAAAATGCGAATAATAAATAAGAAAGAAAAATAATAATAGTAAAAGGACATGTTGTGGGGTGCCTCCCATGAGCGCTAAGTTTTACATCTTCAGCCAGACGCCCTTATTCCCTCCTAGAAAAACATAGGTTTAATGCACCCGCCACTGCTTCATTGCTAAATTTGGTGCTTGTATGTTTTTGAGAGGCCTCAAGGATGTCATCAGTAACACCCGTAAATTCTGGCTCGATATATGCTCTTGTGAAGCCATGAGTGAGGGTGGACTCTAATGGATTAAGGTGCTGGACTTTTTCCATGAATGAGTCCATTATGTATGCTTGGTGGCTTTCGTCCATATCCTATGATTTTTTCGTTGTTGGGATGTCTAATAACTTACCACTTACTGTCTCAATGACATTCACCTCTTTCACATTCTGTTGCACCAGGTGCTGACCATGAGATGTGGATTGAGCTTGAGAAGGGAACTTACCTCGCTCAGTCACACTCAAGTAGCTCATTAACTTGGACACTTGGCTCTTTATCTCTTTATGTTCTTCAACAACCTGCACAATTAAAGATTCAAGCCTTTGATTAGTCTTCCCCTGTGCTTCAATAAAAGCATGTAAAATGTCTTCTAAAGAACTCCTAGAAGACACAAGTGCATGATATGGTTCAAGATATGGTGCAGAGGGTTATGTAAGCTGCTGGTTTTCAGACTTCCAGCTGAAATTGGGGTGATTTCACCATCCTGAATTATAAGTATCAGAGAAGGGTGTCAAAGGCTTCTTGTAAAGGCCTAAGGCATTACATTGTTCCTTACACAACCCTCTCATCTCAGCAAATGTGGGACACTCTTGGGCGAGATGATCTAGCCTGCCACACACAAAAACATGGTTCAAAAGATTTTTCATGATTAACCATGTGTGTTGGCTTTAAGCTCTTAGTCTTTAATACCTCTAGTTCCCTAGTGAGCATCTCGACCTTAGCCTTAAGGTTATCCTCTTCCCTAAGATGGTAAATTCCCCCACCATTTGGGTTCCTTATAGGTCATGACCTATTTGTGCTTTCAGTAGCACTAGGTCCAGTCCAAGTGTGAGCTTTTTCAGCAAGCTCATTGAGGTACTCTATGGCCTCATCAGGATCTTTCTCCAAAAATTCACCATTACACATCATCTCTACGAATTGGCGCTCGCTATATGTTAGTACCTCATAAAAATAGCTCACCAAGTGCCAACTCTCATACCCATGGTGAGGGCACATACTTAATAACTCCTTAAATCTCTCCCAAGACTGATATAAGGTCTCACTATCCTTTTGTGCAAAGGTGGAGATTTGCCTTTTCAAAGCATTGGTCTTATGTTGGGGAAAGTATTTGTTAAAGAAAGCCCGAGTCATCTCAGTCCATGACCCAATAGATCATGGTCTTAGTGAGTATAGCCAACTCTTAGCTCTATCCTTTAAAGCGAAAGGAAAGAACTTAAGCCTCACAATGTCACCGGTTTCATCTTGACTATGAAAAGTCACGACTACTTCCTCAAACTCTCTAATGTGCACATATGGGTTTTCATTATCCAAGCCATGAAATGTAGGGAGTAATTGAACCATCCCTGGTTTAAGATCTAATTGGCGAGTATTGGCTGGAAACATGATGCATGATGGTGTGGCTATACGTGTAGGGTGGAGGTAATCCTGAAGTGTCCTAGCAACATTCTCATTAGGGTTATCGGCCATGTTAACAAAATCCTCTAAAATCTTTGATGAAGATGCACTATGGTTTGATCTAGGTGAGGTTTCAATATCGGACATGGAAGGAGAGGGTAATTCTAGTTCGGGCCCTCCAATGAATCTACCTCGCAGATCTCTCGGTCTAAATATGCACCAAATGAATCAGAGAGGAAATAAATAAAACAGAATAAAAAAATCAAAAAATCAAAACTTAGAAAAAAAACAATAATAAATAAAAATACTATAAAAAGAAAGAAGTGAAAAATAAGAAAAAATAACGCAGCAAGCTAAAAGAAGGAACGAAGTTACCGCCTTTACAGCTGCTGAAAAGAAAAACTGTTTACAGTTCTTCTACCGTAATGTCAAAAGTTGACAATCTTCCTTGTACTTAAGTGCGTTTCCCCGGAAATGGCGCCAAAATTTGATTACGCCCAAAACATAACGTGGTATTGTAGTACAGCTTTGGGGTGTCGATTCCACAGGGAAACAAACTAATTACAAAAGAAGGTGTAAATCTCAACACAAACGATAAAAGTTATAGTGACAAAATCTGAATTGTTGATTTTGTGAAAATTGTGTAAATAATTGATGGATAATATAATAAAGAAACAACAAGGTTTCAGAAATCCTCCCTAGGTTCGTTTCCCTAATCCTAACTTGATTCAGTTGTTTTTATCTCGATTGCAAGTTTCACATCCCAAACAGGCAATCGGCAAATATTCAATTAAAGCGCATGTATAAACCCTAATGTAATTGATATGAATTATTCTTTACTTTCAAGCACACATGACCTAACTTATAAATTATCAAAAGACGACGATATATCTAAATGAAAATACCACAACAATAGACAAATCTATAAAAGAGATCTACCGGACTCAATCACACCCAAACAAATACACATAAGAAGAGCATGACTAGACTTATATGGAAAAGAAGCATGCAATCACCGGACTAATAAGAAATCTACTAATTAAATTAAAGAATAAAACATAACAATGTTTAATGAAAATAATACCAAACCACAACTGAATCAAATAAAATAAAATAAGAACAACTACACTTAGGGATTTATCCCTTCACCTTGCTTGGAGACTAGCCGGCCATGGGGCTCATGCGTCCTCGAGTTGCCTCTAGCCTCTCAACGATCATCTCCCCCTTGGTAGCGAAAGCTTCGGCAATTCCTCAGCTTGCCCTTCAAAAGTACTTCGGATTCCTCCTAAGGGCCATCTGGATTGCTCTTAAAGGCCCTCTGGATTCACTTTCTGATGATCTCAAATGATCTCAGATTCTCCGATGGTCTTTAAAGCTGAAGTGGAGTGGGTCTTGTATAGGCAAATACTACAAGTGCAATATGTTTCCAATCCGATGTGGAATGTGGGATATAGAAATGTGTTTCTAACTGATGTGGGATTTAGGCCTTCACATGCCCTTCACGCTGAAATCCCGCACAGCCTGACCTTTGTCTACTTAAACTGCCATAACTTTCTCTAGAAAAATCATTTTTATGAACCGTAAAATTCTATAGAAAATAGACTTCTGGATATTTCTAAGAATATATGGTTCATCTCCTGGTTCTTCTTGTATCAATACAATTTAATTTGCAAAGATGATTGATCTGTACAGGCAATTCTAGCAATTTAGTGAAACTCCTTTCCAGTGCGGGCAGCAGCTGTTGCTCTTTTAAGCCCTCCATCTTGTCCTTCTGGAAGCATTCCTTCACTCCAGTATGCCTCGAGTCTTTGTGCTTCAAGTAATGATAAGTTTTCCTCCTCTTTTGAGCATAAAGTACCTGAAAATGCATCGAAATAGATAAATGATCCAAGAATGATACTTTAGAGTTGTTAACGTATAAAAGTGCAATTAATACCTAGATCAACCCTAAAATAATAACAATTAAGTACCATTAGGATGCATTTTATGACTCTCATCATGACCACTAAGAGATGAATTTCGACTTTTTTTTAAAAAAGTGAGATCCCACACCCGCAAAATCTCGAAGTCCGTATCACTTTAGATAAAGAAAAATTCTTTTTCCACCCCTTATTGGAAGTTAGATTATTTTTTACCATCGATCTCTTGGCCCCTTCACTCATAGCCACCCAGCCATGGTCTGAGTGATGACTCATAAAAAAAAAGATTCTTGAAGATATCAAGGGTTGGATACACCAACTCTCTCACATACATAGACAAATCCTACTAATAAATAGAATGAATTTGAGACAAATTGGCAAATGTTATGCTGTGCTAGTTCCAAATGAGATGAAGGGGAAATCTTAAACTAGCTTTTAGACATTGGGTGTATATGCAAACCTTATAAGAAGGATCCTCATAAGGATGATCACATGTCCTTTCTCCTACACCAGCATTCCTAAGGGAGTATTCGACAGGGATCCTATACTTTCTCCTTGACTTTTCCAAACTAGAATTTGCCAAGGTGTTCGACATTTTTTCAGCCCTAAATTCAATCTCCCTAGTACCTTCGACCATTTCATCCTAAATGTCATTTAGGGTAGGCTCATCTTCAGCCTTACTACTATGATCTACTATTACTCACTCGACGTGATATTCGGTCGAGGCACTATTCTCCTCAGCCTCAAAAGAATCAAAACTACAACCAGTAAGAGACATATTCTAAATAAATAAAGAAGAAAAGAATGACTCAACTCTAGAAAGAAAGATGACTGAGTTAGAAAGACTCCGAAGACCGAGGGCTCTCACATTAAACTCTGAGGGCTCTCCAAAGAAGATTTTAGTAGGAAAGTTTGAAAGTGATGTGAAAATGAGTGGAAACCTTCCTCCTTTTATAGATTAATGGATGAACTAGATCATCTCAAAATGAAGGGCCATGACCGTAACATTTTGTTTTCCAAAGAGACGTCTCGGTTACCAAGAAGTATAATGGCTTGAAGCACCATTCCCCAAAGGTTCTAGAACCTCCATGTACACCCACTTAGTGGGCCTTCAAACAAACTGTATGAGCTCTGATCAATTTAACAGAAACAAAGGGCCTCAATGGGTCCTCATTTGAAACTTGTTAGAATCAGCCTATCAATGGGTCTCTCTTTCTATTGGCCAAATGCCCACAACTGCAATCACTGAAGCAGAAGTCACCAAAAAAAAAACCCACAGCTGGAAACATAAAAAAATATTTTTAATTATTTAAGTTCGGTAGAAAAGAAAAGATTCTATCAAAAAATTCGAGCCGAATGCCCCGAACATTCTCGAGTCTTAAACATTTTCAAAAAAATCCGAGCTGAACGCCCTGAGTATTCTCCAGCCTCGAACCTTTTAAAAAATTCTGAGCTGAATTCCCCAAGCATTCTCGAGCCTCATACATACTCAAAAATTCTAAGCTGAATGCCCCGAGCATTCTCCAGCTTCGAACCTTTTCAGAAATTCTAAACTGAATGCCTCAAGCATTCTCCAACCTTTGACATTTTCAAAAAATCTGAGCTAAATTCCTTAAGCATTCTCCAACCCTATAATTTTTTAGAAATTTTGAGCTGAATAACCCAAACATTCTCGAACCTTAGACTTTTTCAAAAAATCTGAGTTGAATGCCCCGAGCATTCTCGAGCCTTGGACCTTTTCAAAAAATTTGAGCTGAATGGGCTAAGTATTCTCCAGCCTCGAACCTTTTAAGAAATTCCAAGCTGAATGCCCCGAGCATTTTCGAGCCATGGACCTTTTCAAAAAATCCAAGTTGAATGCCCTAAGCATTCTCTAGCCTCATACCTTCCAAAAAATTCAAGTTGAATGTCCCGAGAATTCTCGAGCCTCGAACCTTTCCAAAAATTTCTAGGTGAATGCCCCGATCATTCTCGAGCCTCGGACTTTTCAAAAATTTTAAGCTAAATGCCTCAAGCTTTCTTGAGCCTCAAACCTTTTCAAAAAACTAGAGTTAAATGCCCCGGGAATTCTCTAGCCTCAGACTTTTTCAAAAATTTCAAGCTGAATGCCCCGAGTATTCTCCAACTTCTGACCTATTTAAAAAATCAGAGAAGAATGCCCGAGCATTCCCCAGCCTTGGACCTTTTTTGAAATTTCGAGCTGAATGCCCCGAGCATTCTCGAGTCTCAAACCTTTTCAAAAAATCTGAGCTGAATACCTCTAGCATTCTTTAGCCTCGTACATTTTCAGAAATTTTGAGTTGAATACCCCAAGTATTCTCAAGCCTAAAACCTTTTCAAAAACTCCGAGCTGAATACCCCGAGCATTCTCCAGCCTCAGACCTTTTCAGAAAACTCTATGCTGAATGCCCCGAGCATTCTCCAACTTCTGATATTTTAAAAAATACCGAGTTGATTGCCCCGAGCATTCTCTAACCTTTTCAAAAAAGTTCAAGTTGAATGCCTCGAGAATTCTCCAGCCTTGAACCTTTTCAAAAATTCTGAACTAAATGCCTCGTGCATTCTTGAGCCTCAAAGCTTTTCAAAATTTCGAGCTGAATGCCCTTTGCATTCTCTAGTCTCGGGCCTCTTCAAAAAATCCAAGAAGATAAGCCCAAACTATCTCGACCTTCACCACGAAAATTCCAATGAGCTCACAACCTAGGTCTGTTCCATTCAAACTCTTTATTTACCTTACTTCGAGTCACTTTAGTCTGTTTTATTCAAGCTCCTTACTTACCTCACTTCGAGGCTCCTAAGTCTGTTCCATTCAGACTCTCTATTTACCTTGCTTCGAGGCGCCTAAGTCTGTTTTATTCAGACTTCTTAGTTACCTCGCTTCAAGGCACGTGAGTCTGTTCTATTCAGACTCCTTACTTACCTTGCTTCGAGGCACCTAAGTCTGTTCTATTCAGACTCCTTATGTACCTCACTTCGAGTCACACAACTTAAAGTCTAAACTAATAATCTCACCTCGCTTCGAGGCACTTAACTCAAAGTCTGCCTTGCTCAAACTCATAATCTTACCCCACTTTAAGGGCCAGTCTTAAAATTTACACTTCACAGATTTGTTACAGCTTCAAGTTTTTACACTTTACAGATTTGTTATAGCTTCAAGTTTTTACATCTCGCCCTCTTAATACCCGGGTACCCGAACAATGTCAAGCCTAAATCTGAACTGCACAACACATTCCAAATAATCTATTTCCTCAATTGCATAACTATACTTAAGGAAGTGGGGACATCTAATGTAGGGAAAAATTTATCGTCCAATAACTTTGCGACCCGTAGTAACCTCCAATGGCAAAATGGTAATTTCATAGGTCAGCCAATCAAATGTCCACATCTGGCAGTGAAGGATATAATAGTGATTCCACACCAATTGCCCTAATGCCACCACAACACTACAGCTTATGGATAGATTATTCTAGCTTATGGATAACTCCAAACTTATCTATAAGAGTTCTATTCCTATTATAACACCGAATCATTCTCCGAGTAGGACTTTGCTCCGAAGTACTAAATAAAGGGGGCTCTCAAAATCAAAAGGTACACACAACTCATTATTCACAGTTCCTTATTTCACACAGCTCTCTTTATTTCTCCAAAACTCCTATACTAACTTAGGCATCAGAGAGTCCCTCAGAGGCACAACCCCTTCGGTCCTCTAGCAACTTTAGGGTTTTTCCTTGTTTCGTGTGCATAGGTTCCACATTTCAACTGTTTATATTTCAGGTAGATTTTCGGCATCAATAGTAAGCATTGCTTGATACTTAATATGCATGCTTTATGATGTGCATTAGATGTTTTATGCTTTATACTTCTAATTTTTTTATTTATTATTTGATGCAATTGCTTTGACTTTATTTGAAATGCACACATTGTTCTTGTTATATATATTTACACTTTACAAACCTTTCAATTGAAAGTCTTTGTTGTTAAGCATCATAATTCATATACGTGAGTCATTCCTTTTAACTGTTGTTAATACTATTAGCTTTTGTTCCCAATTTTTTTTTTTCCTTTTTAAGATTGTGTTAAAATTTTAGTGTTTGACGATATATAATTATATATGTAGATGCCAAAGAATAGTAGATATAGCGATCCTCTTACTTGGGGAGATTACATTAAAATTAAGGTAGAAAATGGTGGAGGGGATGGCAGGGATGAAATTATTTCCAAATGTGACTTTTGTGGGATAAATTTGAAGAATATAAATATGTGTGGCACAATTATGAGGCATGCAAATTATTACCTTCAGCATAACTTGCTAAAAAAGCCAGGAAGTGAGAGGCAAATTATTTCTTTGGATTTAGTTTGCAATTTGTGGCTCAATAAAGAACTTTTGTGTTTATTCTTACCTTCCTTTTGTAATGCTTCCCACCATAAACAACAATTTATTGGCTTATTTCTTATCACTCTTTTTAGTAATGGAAACCATAGATAATTAAGAGTTACTTATTTTCTTGGGTACATAATTACATATTTGATTTCTTTTTTCTTTTTAGAAATGGCAGGAAAAGCAATGGAAGATCTCACTTTTGACATAATGGAAATGAATATGAATGAGAATGAAGCACCTTCTTCTTAGGGTTCTGTTGCCAAGTTAGATGATTCTGCTGTCAAGTTGGATGATTGATGTTGTGGTCTGTTTTTTCTTTGATATGTTGTGGACTTGTAATTGGATGGTTTACACCTTAAGTGTTTTTTTGTTTCGGGTTTTTTTTTTTTTTTTTTTTTTTATGAATTATGGTGAAATATGCTAGTATGGTATAGATGTTATTAGGCTTTTTTATGTGTATCAAACTATCAGTGTATATGTTGGATGCATCATGAAAATTTTTGAACATGAAAGATTGGATTTGGATGGATGGTTGCAGTTCATGTAAGGATTTTATGTTGTATTAATTATTAATGTGAGTATTTCATGTTAAGCGAGTCATATAGTGTCGTGTTAAACGAGTCGGACCGTATCTAATATGACCCATTTATTAAACGGGTTATGCATATCATGTCGTATTACCCGTTTAATAAACAAGTCGTGTTAGTGTTGGGTTTCTTTGACATGATTAATAATGGTGTCATATTTGTGTCAACTCTTTTTGTGTTATACCCAACTTCAACACAACATGAACAAAAAATGCGACCCGAATTGCCACCCCTAACCAAAAAGACCTGTCTAAGCATTGCATGGTAAAATAATATGAAATTACTCATACAAAATGTTGCTAATTATCAAGTAAATTTACAATAATACCTATAGTTAAAGAAAACAATATTTTTAAAGTTTTTATTTGATTTGCAATTTAATATGTGATAATATATTAAATTCAATAAATACTTTGCATTATATGTATGATTCCAACTTTCTTAAAAGGAAAATACCTTTTCATAAATATATATACGTTTTACATGTGTTAAGCTCTTTGTCTATACGTTTTAGTCTATTTTACTTCATTTTGTGTGTTTCACATGTGTTTATAGGTCTTGGAGAAAAAGAAGCAGTTTTGGTACTTAAAGGAAGAAGCCTGGAATTCCTGGAGCATCCTCTGGACAAACTGTGATCGATCGCACCATGCAATACGATGGAGCGCACATGCGATCATTCGCACACATGAAGGATTGAGCGCAGCAATGCGATCGAGCGCAAGATGCATGCGATCGAGCGCACATGTACAGGCGTGAATAGTAAACTGTAGAACCCTATTTTGGAAATAACCCTATTTTGGAAATAAAGGAGTTTTGTGTTTTAGGAAAGTTTAGGAACTCATGAGCCTTCTAGGACTACTCAAGCCCTATAAATACACCTGTAAAGCATACACAAAGAATCACTTCTTAGATCTCTTCTTTTATCTTTTGCTTTTAGCTTGGAGAAGGAAACTGTGGAGGAGAATTGACGACTCTTCTCTCGAGTTTCTTCTTTCCTTTATTTTTATTATGTATACTTAACTTTTAGTAAGGGCTTGGTTGAAGCCTTAATTATGTTTACTCAATAAATTTAGTATTGGTGCCTTTGCGATATTTATGTTGTGTTGCTTAACTTGATTAATACATGCTTTTATTTAAATTTCTCATATGTATATGTCTGATCAATATGTGCATGTGGTATGGACTTGTTAGTTAGATCAATTTGGATGACCGAGTCCTGGGTCTGACATTAGTAACAAAAGATATCTACACCGGATTCTTGGGTTAATCAACATGGAAAATCGGGAGTAGATACCATGCCCTAGGTCCCGTGTGGTTGTCGATTTCCACAGGTCCTATGCTCTCTTAAAGGAACAACTCAGCATACACCAGGTTGAATCCCTTGAGAGAGAAAAGAGTTAGAGTAGATACCATACCTAACTCATTGCTTAGGGAGATCAATAGCTTAAGGAGTAGATACCATACCCTTAGGTTGACAACCATTAGGTATTCATAACATGAGTAAAGCATTGACATACTATTTTATTATGGTAGCATAATTAGTGGTGGATATCAAGTCTCTACGCCTTTATCTTTATTATTTTATCTTTATCAAAACCAACTCTTTTATTATTTCTATCTTTTTACATTACAAATATAATTCTAAAACAAAATTCACCAATTCCTGTGGAGATGATCTTGCTTTCGCACTCTATACTACTAAGTTGACCTTGTGCACTTGCAAGTAAAACGAGTGCGATTATTTTCTTATTTATTTAGGTATATTTTCACTCAACAAGTTTTTGGCACCGTTGCCGGGGATCGTGCTAAATTTCTTTTTGGAATTATTTTCGTTAGTTTTTTTATTATTATTTTAATTTATTCTATTTTATTCTGTTCTGTTTTATTTTTATCAAAAATCAGATTTATTCCTTCTTTTCGCTTTCTATTTTTTTTTTTGTTCAGGTGTGTAGAGGAGGAGTTTCTGCCTTCATTGCGATCGAGCGCAGTTCAGTGTGCACTCGAGTGCAAAAGCTCCAGAGAGTACCCGAGCAGCAGTACTGAAACTGCTGCACTGAAGTTTTTCAACTAATTCATTTGAGGGAGAAGCACCAATGGAGGAAGCTAGTTATGCTTATCTCAATGATATGGAGAAGAAGCTGGATATGCTCATAAACACCATGACTACTCAAAACATCTCACCTAGTCTGCGAGCCAAACCACTCCAAGTATGTGCTATATGTTCTCGTTTTAATCACACTTCTGAAACTTGCCCTTTATATTTATATGTAGATCAAGAGCAAGCAAATTATGAGGGACCGCACAATACATATACAAATACCTACAATCCTGGATGGCAACACCACCCCAACCTCTCATGGAACAACAATCACAATGCTTTGAATCTTCAAGGACAACAAAGGAACTTCCATAAAGCAGCCCAACCAGTTCCAGAACCCAAGAAGGATGATCTAGAAAGTCTTGTAAAGCAATTAGCCACTCAACAATAGCAACTAATGACAACATTTATGACTTCACTAGATCAGCAAAGACAAACCACTGCACGACATGAACAAGCCATTCCAAGGCTCGAAGTACAAATGGGGCAATTGGCTAAGGAGCTAAGTGAACCAAAGCAATGTGTTGTTGAACAAGTTTTTCATGACCATAATATTGATCCCTTGGAGACCACACTCACCTATTGTTTTGAAGGATTAGATATTGAGCCAAAATCTGAAGATGTTACTGATGACATCATTGAAACTGTGCACCTCTTAGAGGCCTCTCCAAAGCATCCAAGTAAGTACATCGATCCATTTGACCCTCATGTGCCTACTAATACTATTTCCTTCATTTTTATCGTACAGGCACCTCACTTGGAATTCAAGCAGTTTCCAGAACACTTAAACTCTGCTTATATGGGAAAGAATAAGACACTACCGGTGCTAGAATCAGCCAACCTTAGTCTTGGGGACGAATAAGGCTTGGTCTGGCTGAAGACGTTAAACTTAGCGCTCATGGGAGGCACGCTAGACTTATCCTTTTCATTTTAATATTTTTCTTTTGTTTATATTTATGTTTACATATCTAGTATTTATATTTCTTGTTTTTCGGAACAATGTTTATTTTTCTTTGTCAGGTACTTAGTGCGTGCATCTAGTTCAAGTTTGGGGGCGTGGACAAGGAAGCAAGCAACCAAGTTCTCCATCTCCTAGGTCAGATCTTTCCATGCCACACACACATTGGGGACAATGTGTATTTTAAGTTGGGGGTAGTGGGAGATACAAGATACTATCACACACGCACTTGAAACACATGCACACACTAAGTCCCAGTTTTTTTTAGGAAGATAAATGCATGTTCTTTTGGTAAACAAAAATTTTGGTTGATTTAAAAATTTGATAACACTTCATTAGTAACTTAAAAGCTAGAACACATAGTTTTGTAATGGGAATTTTACAAAGTTTAGTTACCTACCTCAAGACACCTAAGAATTCACGAGTTTGATCTAAATATGCACAAACACAATTAACACGCATTTGTGTGGGGTATGACATATAATTCTTCTGTGAGATGATGTTAACCTAAACACGAACGATAAAATCGAGTGAGAAGATATGAAGTTTTAATAATGAAGTAATTGAGAGCAAAATATGTAGTAAATCGAGATTAATAATAGAGTAACAACAAGGTTCCGGGAGTCCTCCCTAGACTCGTTGCCTTATTCCAATTTTAATTCAGTTGTTCTTATCTCGATTTCAAGTTTCATATCCCAAACAAGCAATCAGTGGATATTTAATTAAAGCTTATGTACAAACCCTAATGTAATTGATATGACTTACTCTTCTTTATCGATTAAACACACATGACCTATACTATAGAGTTATCAAGAAACGACAATATATCTTCAGCGACAATATTACAGTAATGGACAACTCTAAAGAATAAGTCTACGTACTCAATCATATCCAAACAAACTTGACATGAGAAAAGCATGACTAAACTTATATCAAGGAGAAAGATATAATCACTGGATTGAAAGGAAATCTTCTAATTAGATTAAACAATAAGTCATAACAATGTTTGACAATAAATCCGAATTACAACTGAACTAATAAAGGAATTAAAGAACAACTACACCTAGGGATTCATCCCTACGCCTTGCTTGGAGATTAGTTCGCCATGGAACTCATGGCTGTACACTTTGATGGAGGAGAATAAGGCTGCTTCTTTTAGATTTCCAAACCTTGATTGTCGTCTTTATTAAATGCTAAGTGGCCTATTTATATTACAAAAGTTCCAGGGGTGTTTTAGGGTTTAAAAAGTCATTAAAATCCTGATTAGGTCCTAACTCGGAGAGGAGGAATCGTGTGGGCGCTGCACCCCTCATCATTGGGCGGTGCACCTCTCACTTTTGGTTTTTCTTCTCAAGGCTAGAGGGTGCGCCTCTCCTTAGTGGGCGATGCACCTCTCACTGAAGCTTCTTCTTCTCAAGGCTGGAGGGTGCACCTCTCCTTAGTGGGCGGTGCACCTCTCACTGAAGCTTCTTTCTTGCTCTTTTGGTTTGGCTTCTCTTCATTTTATCCTCTGAAACCACTCATTCACCTCGATATGCATGGAATCTTAGTGCTTTAAGCAATGATATCTTTTCCTCTTCTTTTGAACTTAAAGTACCTGAAAATGCACCGAAATAAGTCAATGATTCAAGAATATCACTTTAGAGTTATTAATATATAAAAATGCAATTAAGACCGAGATCAACCCTAAAATGCCAACAATTAAGCATTGTTGAGATGCATTTTATGGCTTTCATCACTGGCTTGTGCAAAATTAGTAGAGAAATTAGGGTTTTGGGTTGTGCACAATTGGAAATAAAAAAATAGGGTTTTGGTTGGGCTTATTTAGAAGTTAAATTAATGACATGGGTATGTCCAACCTAACATGGGCCTGCCCAACAAAAATCACATAATACTTTTGTCAACTAAGCAAGGTGCAAGGTTCAAGCCCAAAGTGGAAGAAAATTTGGATGCAATATCCTACTAGGTTTAGGCCCATCATAACAGGCTCAAACGATATCCTTTTTAAGACTTTCTTAGGTCCAAATTAAAGTTCAAGACGCTATCTTTCCAACCCAACAAGTTTCAGCCCATTTGAAATGCGTACAAGAAGATATAACCATTTTAAGTCTGGTAATTGGGTCCTCCCGAAATTCCAAGGCTGAAATTCCCTACAAAGAAATCAGAAAATAATAAATAAGGAAAGTTTCCATAATTAGAAAAGGAAAGATATCAAAAAGGCATGTTTCCAAATTAGGAAAGTTTCTTAGAATGATAAGACTATTTTTTTAATCCACTTAGATTTCCTAAAGTAACTAGGAAAACTCATCTTTTGCACCTTCTTTTGCCATTCCCACGTTCACAAGCTCTCTAAACACTAAGAATAGAAACTAAGCTCAAAATAACAAAATTAAGAGAATTACAAAACCAAATAGGGTAGGAAAGGTATTAAAAACATCACACAAAGTGTTCCTATCAGGTAGTTTGAATCATCAAATGCTCATGTCCCACATCTTAATTTTGAAAACTAGCGGTTTTTTTTGCGACAGGAAAGTTGATCGTGAAAAATGGACAGTCGACTGTCCTCTCTTAAATTTGAATTTTGAAACAAAACGAGATTGAAAAATCGACTGTTTAACTGGGCAGTTAACTGTGAAAGTTTTTGTCTCTTTCATAGTCGACTGTCATAAGACTTACAACCGACTATGGACCTGTTGTTGAGCCTTGGATAATCGACTATCCATATTGCACAATCGACTGTCAATTTCAAAGCTTAGAATTTTTAACTTCGTTTTTGTGATATTTTAAGTTTTAAAATGAACAAATACATTTAAGAAATGTTTTAGATCCATAATTAAGCTAGGTAATTGAAATAGGATTTACATATAGATTAAACTACTTTTGGAGCTTCTAATCTTGATCTTCGGACTTCTTCCGATATCTCTCGCGTATGTGCTCTTCTTCATTTACACGTATTTTGTATATAGTCTTTGAACTGAAAACTATTTGCAGCTTTAAACATATAGATAAGATTTTTATTTCAATTAAAATAGTGTTTTGTTATAATTAAAACCAAATAAAGGTTAACAATCTTCCTATTTTTTATGATGACAAAACCATAATAAGAAAAACAGTTTTAAAATCTAAGTGTTAGGTTTTTAAAGAAAAATGGACAGAGTCTCCTCTGTTTTTGTGATAAAAACCACCTGCAATTTTTAAAGAAAACTAACAACCAAGAATTTATAAAGTAATTATAATGCTAACAAGTAATTCTAAAAAGTAAGGAGCAAAGCTCCCCCTTAATTTATGAATTACATATATCTACACAGATTTTTCTCTTTTTCTCCCCCTCTTTGTCAACAGCACAAAAAGGAGTACAAAATAGGAAGAAATAAAATTTTACGTCCAATTATAGAAACAGAAGAATAATAATAACTTGCATACAAAAGGTTAGCTCAAAATAAAGAGGTTAGCTCCTCCCGAGAAGACTCGGAAAAGAGTCAATAGAAAAGCTTAACATGAGCCTAAACTCATAAAGATAAGCAACCATTATAGGGGTAATGTAAATCAAGTACCTAGGATATGTAGTTAAATAATAAGCCAACAAGAACGTAAAATTTGAGCCAAAAATAAAAAGTGCAAGTGCTCCCAAGAAGAATCAGAATATATGCAGTCAGCAAATAACAAGGAAAGCTTGTGATTATGCCCAAAACATAACACGGTTGTTGTAGCACAAATTTGGGGTGTCGATTCCACAGGGAAACAAGTTAACTACAAAAGAAGGTGTGAACCATAACACAAACGATAAATATTTAAGTGAGAAAATATTAACTTTTGGTAATGAAGTAATTGTGTAAAATAGATTGTAAAATATAATAGGAAAACAACAAGGATCTGGGAATCCTCCCTAGGTTCATTGCCCTATTCCTAACTTGATTAAGTTGTTTTTATCCCGATTGTGAGTTTCACATCCCAAACAGGCAATCGGTAAAATTCAATGAGCACATATATAAAACCTAATATGATTGGTATGAAATACTTTTTATTTTCAATTCATGCACACATGATCTATCCTATAGATTTATAGAGAAATGACAATATATCTTTGTTGACAATATTACAGTAATGGACAAACCTTAAGGCTAAATCTACTGGACACAATTATACCCAAACAATCTTGACATAAGAAAAGCATGACTAAATTTATATCAAGGAGAAAGATACAATCACCGGAATAGATAAAATCTTATAATTAGCTTAAAAAGTAAATCATAACAATGTTTTGACAATAAATTCCTATTACAACTGAATCAAATAAGGGAAGATAGGAACAACTACACCTAGGGATTCATCCATTCGCCTTGCTTGGAGATTAGTTCGCCATGGGGCTCATGGTTGAACACTTTGATGGGGAAGAATTGGTTGTTTCCTTCAGTTTTCCAGGCTTCCAAAAGATCCTCTCTCTTCAACCCTAAGTGATCTATTTATAGTATAAAAGTCTCTGGGTGTTTTCGGGTTTAATCTTTTGTTAAAACCTTAATTAAGTTCTAACTCGGAGATATAACATTGTGTGCGCGCTGCTGTGCTCCTTTATGGGTGTTGCGGTGTTAGCTTTAGCTTTGTTTAGGTGTACTTTTGGGCACTGCGGTGCTGGCTGAGGAGCACCGCGGTGCACACTGATGGTTCAAGATGTGGAGGTTTCTGGGCACCGCGGTGCACACTGATGACTTGATTTTTTTCTTTATGTTTGCTTCTCTGCAACCACTCCGACACTCCGTTATGCATGAAATCTTGGCACTTTAAGCAACGATTGCTTTTTCTTCTCTTTTGGACTCAAAGTACCTGAAAATGCAAAGAAATAAGTCAGTGGTCCAATAATATCACTTTAGAGTTATTAACATATAAAAGTGCAATAAAGACCGAGATCTATCCTAAAATACTAACAATTAAACACTGTTGAGATGTATTTTATGGCTCTCATCACAACCCCCAACTAGCTTATTGCTAGTCCCTAGCAATTCAAGTGAAAACAAGAGATGAATTCTATGGTGGGAATCGAAGTAAAGTAAAGCAATATTAGTGTTGACCAAGAGTAATTAATATTTTGTCTCAAAAATTTCACATAACACACAGCACATAGAATCGTTTAAATTCACCCAAGTTCGAAAGTAATCCAAACATCAATCTTAAAATCGTTCTTGACTCTTAACATCCATCTTACCACAATTTATTAATCCAAACATCCGGATGATTTTATGCATAAGATTCGTGAATACAAGTCTTGGCCTCTTAAACATGATAAATTTCATGAAATTAATCACAAAAACAAGCTCCATAGGCTTACATTTCAAACCACTCTCCACTATTGTAGAAAAATCACATTACATTGGATCAATAAGTCTTTAATAAGCTTGTAATGTTAGGCTAAGGTAAAGATTGAGAAAGAATGGGAAGGATTCACAGGTAAAAGAACTCAATCTCTTAGCTTTAAACACAACCACTTTTAAGCACTAGATAACCTTTCTTCGACACCCAACTTTTTCAACCATTTTTCGAGCATTTTTCTCAAATCACCACTTTTCTTTTCTTTTCTTTTCTTCCTTCTTTTCCATAATTCACTTCTCTTTTCTTTTCTTTTGTATTTTGGCATAAGACCATTCACCTTATTTTTCATTTTTTTTCCACAACCCCAACTTATCTTCTTTAGTGTACTTGGGTTATGGTTTTCATATTTCCATCTGGTGGGTGTCGAATCCAACAAATAATAAAATTCTCACTCTCAAAAATACAAATTATAATAGTGATGAGCAAGGTCGAATCCACAGAGATTGGGTAGATTTATTTTAATGAAAATTAAAGCGGAGAAAAGGGGGGTTTGAAATTTAGGAGTGAAATAAAAGAGAAAGCAATTATAATCAACTAAAAACTAAGGAGAAATCAATATCGGGCAAATATCCAATTGAAGGTATAATTTCAGAATTGGTTCAGAGAATTGATCATAGATACAAGGATAAAATCTTCTATTCTTCACTAAATTGGTTATGGTTGCTAACAAGCTCTAACAACCTATCTCTCCTTACTTTCTCGATAACCAAAACAAGCTCTTTGATTACTTCCCTTGTTAATAAACAACCCTAAACAAGCTCTTAGGATTTAATCTATCAACAGCATTAATAATTAGAGAGACTACCAATTCTAGCCAACAAATACACAAGCTCGATTCATTTAGACTAGGTTATATATCTCCATAACATAAATCGAAAATCTGGTTATAATCAACTTTTTTATTTTACCACTAATATTAGAACATTTAAACAATTATGGATTTAAAGTTCTAAATGGCAATTTATTGACCTGACAATTGAACAACGGGCCCTTTGCATCAATCGACCAAGACAATAATTGATAATAAACACAGAAGATATATAAATAGAGACGAAATAAAAGAGCAATGAAAATTATTTAGATCTCACAATTCTTGAAGAACCAAGACTTCAATTATCCTTCAGTTTGAAGAAAAGTATTTAGCTACTCATAATTAAAAGAAAACCTAAAGAAAAGAGAAGAGGGATTTTCTATTCAACAGTCGTGCCTTCTATCCGAGCTTTTTTTTTTCTTTCAGCTAGGGTTAGTATTTATAACTTTCAAAACCCGCGGGCTGGCGCTGCAGCCTCAGCTTTCTGGCGCTGCAGCTCCAAGTTGCTACCCCATCTTCATATTATCACCATGCTGGTGCTGGATCCTCAGCTTTCTGGCGCTGCAGCTCCAAGTTGCTGCCCCATCTTCACATATTTTCACCATTCTGGCGCTGCAGCCTCAGCTTTCTGGCGCTGCAGCTCCAAGTTTCTGTCCAATCTTCACAAATCTCTTGATTTTGAATTCAATTTGATTTAACTCCTCAATATACTCTACAAAATATGAAACATAATCAAAATCCAAGATTTAAGCAATTATAACTATTAAAACATAAGAAAATATAACAAACATATAGATATTATGAACTCTTATCAAATTCCCCCACACTTGAACAATGCTTGTCCTCAAGCATACAATAACTTAAGTTCGTCACCTTTTCTCACCATAGTTCCTTCTTCTACCTTTACTCATCCTATATAATCCAAATTATCATGCCTTAAAGATTTAAATCTAAAGATAAATAAGAAACAAACAATTTCGTAGTGTAAATTCTTATAAACCACACCATGAACAATCACCTCAATGATCTTCTCGAAATCAAAATGCAATAGGATCTAACACCCTCTCATTGGATTCACTCAATACACTCAAAGTGTTTAGGGTATCGATGAACTCTCAAGTCAAAACATAGAAGATCTTAACCATAAGCTTGCTAATATATCACATCAATGGATTGAATTGAATGCAAAGAATCTAAGGGTCTTAAATGGGTTGTAACGGGGCTTAGGTAAGGTGTAGTGAGAAGGAATTTTTAGGTGTTTTTGTCAAAGGAATCATACCAACTTCTCCACACAAAGCACAACTCAATAACATCGAATGTTTTCTTCAATCAATTCACTTCCAAACAATTAAAATTGCACAACTTTTCTCTCTGTTTGGCCGGTTATTTTTTTTTTCTTTCTTTGTTTTTTTTTTTCTCTGGCTGCCTATTTTCTTTTTTTTTTCTTTCTTTTTGCAATTCAAGGCACTTGTAACTTGAATCACTTTATTCCCAGCATCTTTCAATCCTTTCAGAGATAATTTGAAGCTTAATGTGAACAAGCTAGTACGATCCTTCAATTAGAGGTTCCAACGGGGGAAAAAGATAAAAGAATGGGTTGACATTGCTTATACCATGGTTAACTTCCAACAAAAGGGCCAAGGTTCAAAATTGGCTTTCTATAGTAAAAATTAATGTAGGCTTTTTAAGAAAGCTAAATGGCTCCACCTAAATGCCCTTATTAATTCAATGCATCCAATTCAACAATGTAGTTTCGTGACATGCATAACAAAGCAAGTTCTAGAAAAATCAACTATGTGTGACAATCACTCAATTAAAAAAATGGAGCATAATATAATATGAATGCTCATTGTCTTAAAAGCGCACAAAAAGGGTCATGTGCATTAGATCCAACACATTTTTCATTCAATCAATCATCAGGAGCAATTAATCACTGTGTAGTAAATAAGAATTCAACCATTCATGCAAATCCCTTATTACGCTTCAATTTATCTCAATAATTCACAATAATCCAAATCATTTAAGACAAGCATCGACAGAATCTAGAATTCAGAAGAGAATGATCACAAACAAGAACTAAAGTATCACTTGGATTTTGAAAATTTTCTTGAAAAGTGAAGTTCAAAGTAAAATCAAATTCAAATTCGTATGTCAGAGACTGTCCCCCACACTTAATCCATACATTGTCCTCAATGTATCAAAAATAGATGCTCAAAAGCTATAAAAGAACAAGAGTAAGTAGAAAACTCCCCTGAAAATGTTGAGCATCAACCAAGATATCAGTCACGTGCTTGGGGGCGAAGGTTGTGTGAATCCCATGTAAGCAAATAAAGCTGTCATGTTTTGTCCATTATGGCAACTTGGTCTTCGAGTCTTGCAAGCTGATTTAACAATTTCTTCTGGTTTGTTGCCCAATTCCAGGATTCAAGATTTTCCATAAGGCTTGCCCACAGGTTACGAAAATCATCTTCTGTCAAATAAATTGGAAAGAAAATCAAATGCACTCTGAAAAATGACAAAAAAAATCCTAAAAAAAATCTAAATAAAAGAAAAAAGAATAAAATAAAGAAAACAAAGGAAAGTAAGACAAAAAGTTGGGTTGCCTCCCAAAAGTGTCGTTCTTTAATGTCTTTGGCTAGACGTTGTCGATTTATGGCTCTTGGAGAATGGTTGTGGACGATTGAGGATCAAACGTCCCCATGATGTAGTGCTTCAATCTATGCCCGTTGACCTTGAACTTCGCCTTGTTTTTCTTGTGTCGTATTTCAATGGCACCAAAAGGTGATACACTTATCACGGTGTATGGTTCAGTCCACCGAGATTTTAGCTTTCCCGAAAATATATGCATTCTTAGGACTTCCAGCAACCGTTCTTCCATTTTACCTGTCAACGAAGAAGATATTATAACAGGGAAAATATTTTTCTCTAGATAAGCATATTTCGAATGAGCAAGTAAAGTTTTCAATTCAGTTATTATTATTTGTTCTTCTGGCACTTCTTTTCCCATTTCAAACTCAAAGTTCCTTGCTTCTTCTTGGATGATGAGTTCTTCAGTTGTAGCAGTCCCTTCAAGAGTGAAATGCCTGCTAAGTATAACTTTCAACTTATCATTATCAATTGGATCAAAGATTTCCTGCACCAACGAGTCAATAACATCCATAACAAAAACAGAAGACACATCATTAGGGTACCTCATGGCATCATAAATATTGAATTTAATAATTTCACCATCAAATTCCATTGTGAGTGTACCATCATGCACATCAATTTTGGTCCTAGATGTTTTTAGAAATGGCCTTCCTAATAACATTAGTGTTGAATTAGAATAGTCATCTTCTTCAATGTTAAGAACATAAAAATCAATAGGAAAGATCAACCCATTAACTTGTACTAAGACATCCTCTAAAACTCCTTCTGGATATACATTAGATCTATCAGCAAGTTGAATAATCACACCTGTTTCTTTTAATGGACCAAGATTCAAAGATGAATAAATAGAGAGATGAATGACATTTATTGAAGCTCCTAGATCTAGCATTGCTCTCTCAATCCTAACATCACCTAGTTTTCAAGGGATAGTAAACATACTTGGGTCCTTGCATTTTGGAGGTAATTTTTTTCTGGAGGACGGCTAAAACATTTTCCCCCATACTTATCATTTCATTACCTTTCAACTTCCTCTTGTTGGTGCACAACTCCTTGAGAAATTTAGCATATCGAGGCACTTGTTTAATTGCATCAAGTAAAGGAATATTTACCTCAACCTTGCGAAAAGTTTCAAGAAGAATTCCCTTCTCCTCCTCTTCTTTCTTGGATTTAGTCAATCTAGTAGGAAAGGGAGGATTTATCACCAATGCCTTTGGTTGTTCACTATCGAGTCCTCTAAGCTGGTCAGTTTGAGGTTGAGGAGCAACTACTTCTTTTTTAATTTCTTCTCCACGTACTGCCTTACTAGGTTCTTTCAACTCCTTCCCGCTTCTCAAGGTAACTGCACTAGCATTTTGTTTTGGTTTAACAACAGTTTGTGATGGCAATTTACCTTGAGATTCCAATCGGTTCACAGAAGATGCCAGTTGACTCATTTGATTCTCCAGTTTTTGAATGCTTTTTCTTGTCTCCTGTTGAAATTGTTGCGTGTTAGTTGCAAGTGATTTAACAATTTCTTCTAGAGACATACTTGAACTTGTGGAATTTTGTTGTGGTGGTGGAACAGGTGGTCTATGCGGAAAGTGTTAGAATTGTGGTCTTGCTCCATATCTGAAATTGGGATGATCCCTCCATCCTTGGTTATAGGTATTTGAATAGGGGTCATATTTCCTTTGCGGTGGGCCTGGAAATCCTCCAGCTGCATTGGCATGCTCATAAGAATCATCTCGAAGTGTAGGGCATATGTCAGTTGGATGACCGATGGTGGCACAAATCCCACAAGCTTTCACTTGTTGCATATTTCCTACAGCTAACTGTTGGAAAACAGAAGTTACATTGGATATTTGATTTGCAATGGAAGATATACTTACCTCATTCACCCTTATTGAAGATGTGTCCTGCCTGAATCCAAATTGTTGTGAGTTAGCGGCCATAAGGGAGATCAAATCTCTAGTGTCAAGAGGAGTTTTGTTCACTATGGCACCTCCACTCGCTGCATCCATCATCTTCCTTTCCATGGGTAGGAGCCCTTCGGAGAAATATTGAATGAGGAGCTGTTCAGAAATTCCATGTTGTGGGCAGCTAATGCCACAACTCATGAAGGGTCTCTTTATCTTTCTGTTTTATTCCACATGTCTCCCTTCTAATGCTAGCAGCTCGTGATGCAAGGAAAAATTTATCAAGAAATAATCTCACCATCTCCATCCATGTGGTTATAGAGCCAAGGGGCAAATAAAATAACCAGTCCTTTGCTTTTTCAGTCAGCGAGAATGGGAAAGCACGTAATTTGATTTGTTCTTTGGTCACTCCTTGCGGTCTCATGCTTGAACACACCACGTGGAATTCCTTCAGATACTTGTGAGGATCTTCATTCTCAAGACCACAAAAAGTTGGGAGCAAATGGATCAATCCAGATTTTAACTCAAAATCCACTTCCAAACCTGGATATGTAATGCAGAGTGGCTGTTGATTTAAATTTGGTGCAACCAATTCCCTTAAAGTTCTCTCTTGATTGGCCATTGCTTCTTCTGCTTCAGAATCACTGGATGAATCAACCAAGTCAGGTACTGAATTAAATCCGGGGGGTGAGGATGAAGATGCTTGTTTGTCACGCAATTTAGCTTCCTTCTTCAACTCCCGAGATGTCTTCTCAATCTTAGGATCGTATTGGAGTTCACCTGCATGAGAAGAACGAAGCATTAAAATAAATCTAATTAACACCAATCCCCTGCAACGGTGCCAAAAATTTGGTGGGTGTCGAATCCAACAAATAATAAAATTCTCACTCTCAAAAATACAAATTGTAACAGTGATGAGCAAGGTCGAATCCACAGAGATTAGGTAGATTTATTTTAATGAAAATTAAAGCGGAGAAAAGGGGGTTTGAAATTTCGGAGTGAAATAAAAGAAAAAGCAATTATAATCAACTAAAAACTAAGGAGAAATCAATATCGGGCAAATATCCAACCGAAGGTATAATTTCAGAATTGGTTCAGAGAATTGATCATAGATACAAGGATAAAATCTTCTATTCTTCACTAAATTGGTTATGGTTGCTAACAAGCTCTAACAACCTATCTCTCCTTACTTTCTCGATAACCAAAATAAGCTCTTTGATTACTTCCCTTGTTAATAAACAACCCTAAACAAGCTCTTAGGATTTAATCTATCGACAGCATTAATAATTAGAGAGACTACCAATTCTAGCCAACAAATACACAAGCTCGATTCATTTAGACTAGGTTATATATCTCCATAACATAAATCGAAAATCTGGTTATAATCAACTTTGTTATTTTACCACTAATATTAGAACATTTAAACAATTACGGATTTAAAGTTCTAAATGGTAATTTATTGACCTGACAATTGAACAACGGGCCCTTTGCATCAATCGACCAAGACAATAATTGATAATAAACACAGAAGATATATAAATAGAGAAGAAATAAAAGAGCAATGAAAATTATTTAGATCTCACAATTCTTGAAGAACCAAGACTTCAATTATCCTTCAGTTGGAAGAAAAGTATTTAGCTACTCATAATTAAAAGAAAACCTAAAGAAAAGAGAAGAGGGATTTTCTATTCAACAGCCGCGCCTTCTATCCAAGCTTTTTTTTTCTTTCAGCTAGGGTTAGTATTTATAACTTTCAAAACCCGTGGGCTGGCGCTGCGGCTCCAAGTTGCTGCCCCATCTTCATATTATCACCATGCTGGCGCTGCAGCTCCAAGTTGCTACCCCATCTTCACATATTATCACCATTCTGGCGTTGCAGCCTCAGCTTTTTGGCGCTGCAGCTCCAAGTTTCTGTCCAATCTTCACAAATCTCTTGATTTTGAATTCAATTTGATTTAACTCCTCAATATACTCTACAAAATATGAAACATAATCAAAATCCAAGATTTAAGCAATTATAACTATTAAAACTTGAGAAAATATAACAAACATATAGATATTATGAACTCTTATCAGCATCCTTACTCCTTTTAAGTGCTTCTCAATAAATGTGTATAACTAAGTTCTTTTAAAAGAAAGGTAAGGATAAAATATTTTAGGCTCATAAAGGTGAGTAAATGGGCTACTGAAAGAAACATGCCTCAAATTCTTTTTCAAGAAAAATGCTCAAACAGGTAACTAGTGATGAATATAGCAAGGGTAAGTTCGAAAGGTTCAAACGGTCCAAAAATGGCCTATATCATATCCTAAGTAATGTGCATTCTAGGAATTCGCCTCAAGTGATTACCAAATAAGTTCTAGAGCTTGCCTAGACCACAAAAATATTCACAAAATAATCACACATAAAACTTCTCTAAATGTTTAAGACTAATCATACAATCTTACCACAAACTAGAGTCTCTAACCAAATCAAGATTGACACTTAAAGTATTTTCAAACCAAAACAAAATTTAAATTCTTCTAAATGTTGTATATTATCTCAATTAAGCTTATATCATTGACAAATGAATTATATCCAAGGCAAACACAAAGCATGCTTAAAACAAAAGGTAAGGGAAGGTAACACCAAGCAATTTTAATGAAAAAGAAATACGTTTCCTTCACCGCCAACTTAAAAATTACATTGTCGTCAATGTTAAAGAGAAAGTAAAGGAAACTCCCTTTGTAAGCATGAGTGCACAGGTGTTGAAGAATGTGCACCACCAGGTGAATTGCATGCCATTCTTCTTGCTGAAATTCTGATCTACAACATAGAACAAGACAACAAAAAGAAAGCAACTGCGGTGTACCCTTAAGATTCCCACCATATGTTAGGTTAGCACATAAAATGGAGAAAAATAACTAAAATGAAAAATAAAATAATGAAAGGGAAAATAAGAGATAGAACCCAAAACTAATCCTCTAAGTCCACATCATCTTCTTGATTCCCTTCATTCTCTTCACCTTCCTCGAGAGGTGGATCAAAAGATGAACCCGGATAGGGTGGCATAGTAGGAAAGTGATCCATATTACAACCAGTAGCGGAGGCAAGGTGTTGGTACATCTGACCAAAGGAAGAGTAGACCCCCGCTTGATAATCGGCTTGCCGAGCCAAGAATCGATCCTGCCTAGCCAAGATTCGGTCTTGATGATCTATCCTATCATGCAACACTTTTTTATGCTTGTCAAAATGACTCTCTAAACCCTTAAGGCGCTCGACAACCATGAAATGCCTAGAGGGGGGAGAGCGGGCAGCAATTATTGCCCCCTCTCCCAAAATTAGCGGCCTTAAGGCTTTAATCTGAGCGAGTAGGCTATCATCGATGGGTTTTTTGGGTTGTTGGGCCTCCTCATCAGGACTGTATTGGACTTTGACTCGGATGCACAATTGAGTAATTAAAGAAGGAAAATATAATCCAAGCTTTTGTCTAACAGTGTGTGTGATAGAATTAAATATGACTTGGCCCACATCGATAGTCATGCCCATCAAAATTGCATAAATTAACACAGCCCGCTCAACAGTTAAGGCACTATAGTGTAAAGCATGCATCATCCACTGACATATAAAATATTGCCAAGTCCTAGCATTGGCAGTGAGAGAAGTACCGGATAAAGTGACAGGGATATCACCCGTCATTTTCCATGTAGTGCCCGGAATACAAAGGGTAGTGCAAATCTCTTCATAATTAATCGTAGACACATATGCACTATACTCACTGTGTTCAATGTCAGGTAATCCATAGAAGCTATTAATGGATGTGCTGCTAAAAGAGATTGTTTGTCCTCTCACTCTCACTTTACCATTCCTGTGCTCGTCTGCATTAGCGTAAAATTCTCTAACCAAATTTGTGAGGGAAGGAGAGGGTGGTCTTGTAAATGTACCCCAATTCCTATCTAGAATCATTCTAAATAAGGTTGGGTTCCCCCTCTCGGTGATGTTGAATCCTTTCTCAGGAATGGGTTTTCTATTTTGCAGCATTCTAATATATCTCTCACTTGCTTCAAAACTCACAAATTTGGTCTCATCATACTCTTGTTGTGGTTTCCCCCTAGGTCTCTTGGTCTTAGGTGCCATGGAAGTTAAACATACATAACAACAGACTTAAGAAAAATGTAACCACTAAATAGCACAAATGAACAATAAAAGGGAAGAAAATGGCCTTACTTGATGTCCACATTGGAGAGAAGAAAGACTACCCACCTCTTGAACTGTGCTTTGACGAACCCAAAATCTTCTTATAACCAAGCTTTTGAGAGAGAATGCTAGCAAAATTAGTGAGCAATTTAGCAAGAAACGATGGAAGAAACAAGAAAGTTTTAAGTCAAAGTGAGTGAGCAAGTAAGGATTTGTTGCAAAGATGAGAGAGAAGTTAGTGTGCTACTAGTTTTGTGAAAGGAGAAATAAGAAAGAAGACTGCAAAATAGTTTATATAGGGCAGAATTAGGTTTTGATATGTGTTGGGCTCAAGCTGGCATTGTGTTGTGCGCTGCGGTGCTGGCTGAGGGGCACCGCGGTGCACACTGGTGTCTACAAGACGAAAACTTTATTTGGCACCAAAAGAAAGAAAAAGAAAATAAAGTTAGCCAAACAAAAAATGGTATAAAAAATAATCCTTAAAAATTAGATTAAACTAAAAGAAAAACTAACAATTAAGATTGAATAAAACTTAATTAAAAACAAAACAAACAAATCAAAAGAAAAAATAAATAAAAACGTACTTGCGTGGTAAAGTTAAGGGAAATAGACCGGATCCATAAGTGGAATGTCTTCCATTTCCGGATCTTGCCTATCGATTAAGATCTTGAGGCGCTGACCATTTACTTTAAAAATTTGACCATCTCTAGTATCCTCAATTTCTACCACCCCATTTTCAAAAACATTTTTCACTACAAAAGGGTCGATCCACCTCGACCGAAGTTTTTCAGGATGCTTATGGAGTCTAGAGTCATATAAGAACACCCTATCATTGGGTTTAAATGTTTTCCTAAAAATGTTTTGTCATGGAATACTTTCATCTTGGCCTTATAGATTCTAGAATTCTCATAAGCATCATTTCTTAATTCTTCTAACTCGGTCAACTGATATTTCTGAAGCTTACCCGCTTCTTCTATGTCAAAATTAAAAGACTTGATGGCCCAATAAGCTTGATGCTCGAGCTCTACAGTTAAGTGGCAAGGCCTTCCAAAGAAAAGCCTATAAGGTGACATGCCTAAGAGGGTTTTAAAAGCTGTATGGTAAGCCTAAAGTGCATCAACTAGTCTCAAAGACCAATCCTTGCGATCCAGGTTAACCATTTTTTCTAAAATTTGTTTAATTTCTCTATTAGCAAGCTCTACTTGTCCACTAGTCTGAGGATGATAGGCAGTAGAAATTTTATGTAACACCCCATATTTTTTCATCAAAGCTTCAAAAGAACAGTTGCAAAAATGTGTACCTCGATCACTAATTATAGCATGTGGTGTACCAAATCGAGATAACACATTTTCTTTAAGAAATTGAATTACCGTTCTATTATCATTGCTTCTGCAAGCTGCTACCTCTACCCACTTAGATACATAATTTATTGCCACGATGATATATTGGTATCTGAAGGAAGGAGGAAAGGGTCTCATAAAATGGATGCCCCAACAATCAAAGATTTCAATTACCAAAATAGGGTTTAAAGGCATCATATTTCGGCAAGACACAGCTCCTAAATTTTGACACTTTTCATATGAACGATAATAGATGTTTGCATCTTTAAACAAGGTAGGTCAATAAAATCCACACTGCAAAATTTTTGCAACGGTTTTTTTCATTGAAAAGTGGCCTCCACAAGCTTGGGAATGACAAAATTCCAAGACATTAGCAATCTCTTCATTAGGATACAACGCCTTAAAATTTGGTCAGGGAAGTACTTAAAAAGATAGGGGTCATCCCAATAGAAATTACGTACCTCATATAAGAATTTCCTCTTGTCTTGAGCCCTCCAATCCATTGGTATCTCACTTGTAGCCAACTAATTCACGATGTGAGCAAACCATGGTAAAGAAGTAACGGAGAGTAAATGCTCATCGGGAAAGTCATCCGTAATTGGCATGTCATCGCAAGGGTCCTCAAAAGTGAGCCTTGATAGATGGTCAGCTACTACATTCTCTACTCCTTTCTTGTCTTTGATGGTGATGTCAAATTCTTGTAGGAGTAAGATCCATCGTATTAAAGACGCCTTAGCATCCTTCTTTGTAAGAAGGTACTTGAGGGCTGCATGATCTGTGAAGATAAGAATAAGGGAGCCAATTAAATAAGCACGAAATTTATCTAAAGCAAATACTATAGCTAGCAATTCTTTTTCAGTTGTAGAGTAATTCATTTGAGCACTATTTAAAGTCTTACTAGCATAGTAAATGACAAAAGATTTTCCCTCTCTTCGCTGTCCAAGAACCGCACCTACAGCATAGTCACTAGCATCACACATGATTTCAAAAGGTAAAGTCTAATCCGGTGACTGTATTATAGGTGCGGAAGTAAGTTTGCTAATCAGCATTTGGAATGCTTTTTGACAAGCTTGTTTCCACTCAAATGGGGTGTCTTTAACTAGGAGGGCACATAAAGATCTAGATATGTTGGAAAAGTTTTGTATGAAGCTCCTATAAAAACCAGCATGACCAAGGAAAGATCTCACATCCTTTATTGTCTTAGGGGTAGGTAATTTAGAGATTAACTCAATCTTAGATTGATCAACCTCTATTCCTTTATAAAAGACAATATGCCCTAACACAATACCGAATGGTACCATGAAATGGCATTTTTCCCAATTTAGGACCAATTCTTTCTCCTCACAGCGAATCAATACTCTTTCTAAATTCATTAAGCATGGATCAAATAAAAATCCAAAAACAATTAGGTCATCCTTAAAGACCTCCATGCAATTTACAACCATGTCACTAAAAATACTCATCATGCAATGTTGAAAAGTGGCAAGGGCATTACACAATCCAAATGGCATTCTACGAAAAGCATAGGTGCCAAAGGGACAAGTGAAAGTGGTTTTTTCTTGGTCTTCTAATGCAATTGCAATTTGATAGTAACCAGAATAACCATCTAAGAAACAATAAAAATGATGACCAGCCACACGCTCAAGAATTTGATCGATAAAGGGGAGTGGGAAGTTGTCTTTCCGGGTGGCAGCATTTAATTTTCTGTAATCAATGCACATACGCCACCCAATCACAAGTTTGGTAGGGACTAGCTCTCCTAGGTCATTCTTTACCACGGTGACACCAGACTTTTTAGGAACGACTTGTGTAGGACTTACCCATTTACTATTAGCTATGGGATATATAATTCCCACATAATAGTTTTAGCACTTCATTTTTCACTACTTCTTTCATAGTGGGGTTAAGCCTACGTTGAGGGTCTCTACGAGGACTAATTCCTTTATCCAAATTTATTTTATGGGAGCAGATTAGAGGAATAATTCCCTTCAAATCAGCCATGCTCCATCCTAAGGGTTATTTATGTGCATTTAAAGTTTGAATTAATATCTCACCTTGGGTCTCAGATAATTTAGATGAAATAATAACAGGAAAGGTATCACCTGGATCAAGAAAGGCATGCTTTAAACCCTTAGGTAGTGGCTTCAATTTGAGTTTAGGTGCTTCCACACTTGAGGGGACTTGTTTCTCACTTCTTTCAGGCAGCTCCTCAAACTTCGGTTGCCATACCCGAGTGCCATAATCCTGGGATTTATCAAAAACAACACAAATATCAATTATATCAGTTTTATCATCAAACAAATCAATCTCAGAATTAACAAGAAAATTTTCAAGAGGATCATAATCATGAGCTATGGAAACTCCCTCGTTGATGAGTGACTCGATTATGTAAAGCTGGTGGTTTTCGTCCTCATCTTCGGGCTCTTTTGCAACATTGAAAATATTTACTTCAAGGGTCATGTTTCCAAAGGACAGCTTCATGAGTCCATTCCTACAATTTATTAGAGCATTTGCAGTAGCAAGAAAGGGTCTACCCAAAATTAAAGGAATTTTAGAGTTAATGTCAACAACAGAAGTAGTATCTAGGATTAAGAAATCAACAGGATAATAGAATTTATCAATTTGAATTAACACATCCTCTACCACACTCCGGGGTACTTTGACTGAACGGTCAGCCAATTGCAATACCACGCCGATTGGTTTGATTTCTCCCAATCCTAGCTGTAAATAAATAGAAAATGGCATCAAGTTTACACTAGCTCCTAAATCTAGCAAGGCTTGTCCCACCTCAAGATTTCCAATGCTACAAGCAATGGTAGGACAGCCTGAATCCTTATATTTTGGGGGAATTCTTTGCTCAATTAACGCACTAACTTGCTCAGTTAGGAATGCTATTTTCTTTACATGGTGCTTCCTCTTAATTATGTATAAATCATTGAGAACTTTTGTATAGGTAGGAACTTGTTTAATCACATGCAAAAGAGGAATATTAAGTTTCATTTGCCTTAAGTTCTCTAAGATTTCATTGTTTAAGTCTAGATTTTTCTTATTTGATTTTAAGGCTTGGGGGAATGGTGCCTTAACAGGACTTTTGGTCACTTCAGGGTCTTTGGACAGCTTGGTATTACTACTAGCTTGACCCTTTTCCACATCCTTGGATTTATTCATTGGTGGGATGTGTAGTGACTTACCACTTTAGGTCACAATAGCATTTATATCTTTCAAATTTTCTTGTGCCATATGTTGACCGTGAGGTATGGATTGAGCTTTGGAAGGGAACTTACCTCGCTCAGTCACACTTAAAGAGCCCATTAATTTGGACACTTGACTCCTAATTTCTTTGTTCTCTTTAACAACCTGCGTAATTAATGCCTCACACCCTTGGTTTGTCTTACCTTGTGCCTCTATAAAAGCACGTAAGGTGTCTTCTAAAGAGTTCCTAGAGGATGAGGGCGCATGATAAGGTGCAGGGTATGATCTAAGGGGTTGTGCATGCTGTTGATTTTCAAATTTCCAGCTGAAGTTGGGGTGATTTCACCACCCTGGATTATAAATGTTAGAGAAGGGTGCTAGAGGTTTCTTGTACATGCCTACGACATTACATTGTTCCTCATACAGCCCTCTCATATCAACAAATGTGGGACACTCTTGGGCGAGATGATCCACCTCGCCACACACAAAGCATGGCTCCAAAGACTCGGCATGATTAGCCACATGTGTTTGCCTTGAGCCTTTGGTTTTTAATGCATCTAACTCCCAAGTGAGCATTTCGACCTTAGCTTTTAGGTTGTCTTCTTCCCTAAGATGATATATTCCTCCACCACTAGGGTTTCCTATAGGTCGTGACCTATTCGTGCTTTCAGTAGCACTAGGTCTAGTCCATGTATGAGCTTTTTCAGCAAGCTCATTGAGGTATTCTATAGCCTCATCGGGGTCTTTTTGTAGAAATTCACCATTGCACATCATCTCTACAAATTGGCGTTCTCTATAGGTAAGATCCTCATAGAAATAGCTCACTAAACGCCAATTTTCATACCCATGATGTGGATACATACTTAACAACTCTTTAAATTTCTCCCAAGACTGATACAAAGTCTCATTTTCCTTTTGTGCAAAGGTGGAGATTTGTCTTTTCAAAGCATTAGTCTTATGTTGAGTGTTGTGAGTTTTAATTTACTCGTAAGCGCACAAGTGGTTTACAATATAGCGTTGTGCAAGTGCGAGGTCGAATCCACAGGGAATTACGTTGTGAAAATATAATTTTATCTAAACTAATCTTACTTTAACCTAGTTCCAAATTTTGAGGTGTATTTTTGCAAAAGAAATATAAGCTAAACTAAATTGATTTAAAAACTAATAAAAAGACTAAGGTTTCTGAATCTACCCCGCCAAAGTTAAGCATATATCTCAATGTTCTAAAGATAGCCTATCAAAAAATTCCATGAATCCAACTATATGACAAAAAACAAAGAATATCTCAATTAAACCAAAAGCGTCCAATGTATCCACTCTTAACAAATCACAAAAGAAATCCAATTTAATCGAAAACAATTCGATGTATCCATCAGATGAAACACAAGGAATATCCAACAAAACAATTTAAACTCAATCAATCACAAGATTAACTCAAATAATTGACAAAACATTTATACTAAAAAAATGTCAGATTTGTACAAGCAAATCTGAACTACTATGCCAAACAGCGGCAGGGCTTCATCTTTAACCTTAGCTGAAGATTCTAGCCACTCATAATTATGAAACTACAATTCATAATAAAAGTGCTAATCATTAAACTAAAACAACTAAATAAAAAGAAATAAATAACTTTACATGAGAGAAATTCCACTCGCTGATGGGTGCTGCTTCCCCTCGTGGTACCAAAGCCTTTGGGATCCACCAGAATGCTAGCAGATGTCCACCGATTAACACCAAAGTGGCCCAGGAATTGTACACTGAATGATGGAATCAGATGGTGTTTATATAGGCAAATACCACGAGTGCAATGTGTTTCCAATCTGATGTTGGATGTGGGATATAGAAATATGTTTCCAACCGATGTAGGATGTGGGATTTAAGCCTTCACCTGCCCTTCAAAACTTCTGCTCACGCTGAAATCCCGCACAGCCCTCACAGCCTGACTTTTGTCTACTAAAACTGCCATAACTTTCTCTAGAAAAATCCTTTTTATGAGCCGTAAAATTCTCCATAAAATAGACTTCCGGATCTTTCTAAGCATATATGGCTAATCTCATGGTTCTTCTTGCATCAATACATTTTAATTTTCAAAGATGGCTGATCTATACGAGCAATTCTGGCAATTTAGTGAAACTCTTTTCCAAGCTTATAAACCTGTAAAACAACGAAAAACAACTCAAAGTAACGAATTCTTAAGCTAACAAATTTAAATTAAGGGGCCAAAATATGCAATATTTTTCACTCATCATTGAGGGAAGTATTTGTTAAAAAAGACTTGGGTCATCTCATTCCATGACCCAATAGATCATGGTCTCAGCGAGTACAACCAACTCTTAGCTTTAACCTTCAAAGAGAAAGGAAAAAACTTGAGTCTCACGATATCATCTGTTGCATCTTGACTATGAAAAGTTGCAACTACTTCCTCAAACTCTCTAATGTGCACATATGGGTTTTCGTTGTCCAAGCCATGAAAAGTAGGGAGTAATTGTATCATCCCTGTTTTAAAGTCTTGATGGAGAGTGTTGGCTAGAAATATAATGCATAATGGTGTGGCTGTTCGGCTAAGATATAGGTAATCTTTAAATGTCCTAGCAACATTTTCATTAGGATTTTCAACCATGTTATCAAAATTTTCTAAATTTTAGTTAGGTGTACACAGGGTTTGATCTAGGCGAGGTTTCACTAACGGACGTGGAAGGAAAGGGTATCTCTAATTCGGGTCCCTTAATGAATCTCTGTTGTGAGTTTTAAATTACTCACAAGCGCACGAGTCGTTTGCAGTATAGCGTTGTGCAAGTGCGAGGTCGAATCCACAGGGAATTGCGTTGTGAAAATATATTTTTAATCTAAACTAACTCTATCTTAACCTAGTTCCAAATTTCAGAATGATATTGAAAAATAAATTAAAAGTAAACTAAGTTGATTTAAAAACTAATAATTAAAAACACTAAGGTTTCCGAATCCACCCCACCGAAGTTAAGCATACATGTTCTAAAAATATAGCCTATCAAAACATTCCATGAATCCAACTATAAGACAAAAAACAAAGAATATCCCAACTAAACCAAAAGCACCCAATGTATCCGCTCTTAACAAATCACAAAGGGAATCCAATTTAATCGAAAAGCATTCAATGTATCCATCAGATGAAACACAAAGAAAATCCGATTAACAATTTAAACTCAATCAATTATAAGATTAACTCAAATAATTGACAGAACATTTATATTAAAAATTGTCAGATTTGTACAAGCAAATCTGAACTACTACGCCAAACAACGGCGGGGCTTCATCTTCAACCTTAGCTGAAGAGTCTAGCCACTCATAACTATAAAACTATAATAAAAAGTGCTAAACATTTAAACTAAAACAACTGAATATAAAGAAATAAATAAACAACTTTACATGGGAGAAATTTCACTCGCTGACAGGCGGCGCTTCCCCTCGTGGTAGCAATGCCTTCGGGATCCACCAAAATGCTGGCGGACATCCACCGGTAAACACCAAAGTGGCTCAGGAATTGTACACTGAATGATGAAGCTAGATGGTGTTTATATAGGGGAAGACCCGGAGCAATATGGGTTGCAGATTCGATGTGGGATACTGCCCGTGTGCACTCGATCGCAGTGTGGTGCGATCGATCGCAGATGCGCTCGATCGCGTATCTGGTGCGCTCGATCGCGTATCTGGTGCGCTCGATCGTGCTGTAAAGATTCTGACCGCTGTGGGATGATCGCTTGCGATCGATCGCAAGTCTGTGCGCTAGAGCGTAGGTGCGATGCACTGCAAACATTTCGATGTGGGATTAATGACCTTGCGCTCGATCGCAGCATAGTGCGATCGATCGCAATTTCTCCTGAAGCTTCACATCTCCTGAAATGCTTCATTTTCTCCACAATCCTGTAAAAATACACAAAACACGAGAAAACATAAAATAAAATGAAATACTAATAACTAAGAGCATAACAAATATAAGTTGAAGGTCTTAAATATGCAATATTTAAGACTCATCAAATACCCCCAAACTTATATTTTGCTAGTCCCTTAGCAAAACAAAATAAAAGACTCAATGAAAAACAAAGAACATAAAGATAAAGTCATCACTCATGGTGTCCAAAAATTTAAGGAGCACACATCACCATGATATTCATTCATAAGCAAGCTTAAAAGGTAAACTCATCTTCGCAATGAATAGAAATGTTAAAATCTAATTACTTACAAAAGGAAGGATAAGGCATCACAAGCTTGAATCAGTGTAAGGTGAATTAGCATATAAAAATGAAGCTTCCAAGTAACTCTATTGTGTAAGGTCTCAATGTCTCAAGATTCACCGAATTTCCCATAAAAAAATGAACGAAAAGGCATAATTTTTATTTTTTTTATATTTTTTTTCTCTTTTTTTTATATATAATAAGGCACAGCTATGTTTAGTTCCCTTAAGCTTTCTAATTGACCCATGTAACGATTGTTGAGTCAATGACTCCCAAACCAGGTGGTTTTAGGGCATTAGGTGTAAAGACACCCCTAAGGACTTACTAACTCGAGTCAAAAAGGCTGCGAAATTAAACTGACCTTAATATTACCAAGCAAAATTCCACCTTTTGACGTGAACACTCACTGTTTACTGAGGCAAGAGGTCCAGTTACTCAGCGAAAAGTTTATTGATAATTTTTTTTTTCTTTTTCTTTATGCCCAAGTGTTCATCCAACAAGTCATCTAGTTTCAGTTAAGATAAGGAAAAATACACATTAAAATCACGTGTTATACCTCACATAATTTGTGCTAATGTGCTCGTGTTAGATAAGATCAAACATGTGAATTCTCAAAATGCCTAAAGTAAGTAACTAAATTTTAAAAATTTATCACCAGATCATGTGTTCAAAATGTTAAGCTCACCAATGACATCACATCACAGAAAATGTTTAGATCAACTAAAATTTCACGATAACATGAGCATGCATTTATCTCTATGATGAAAAGACAACAAATTAGGACAAAGTGTGTGATGTGTCTCCCATACCCCCAAACTTAAATTACACATTGACCCCAATGTGTGACTAATATGGAAAGAGCTGACCTGAGATATGGAGAACTATCTGGACTGGTATGGCTCATAGCATACCCCCAAACTTGAACTGAAGTACGCTTTGTCCCTGAAAAATAAAAACTGGAAAACAAAAAATACTAGAAACAAACATTAATCATAAAAATGCGAAATAATAAATAAACAAAAGAAAAGATAAGCTGTGGGGTGCCTCCCATGAGCGCTAAGTTTAACGTCTTCAGCCAGACCCAACATTAGTAAACAGGCCCAACTAAGCTCTCCACCATCTGATTAATAAATGGGAATGGAAAATGATCAAGCCTAGTGGCAGCATTCAATTTACGGTAGTCTAGACACTTTCTCCATCTTGACTGCACTCGAGTTGGAACCAACTCGTTGTCTTTATTTACTACCGTAAATTCAGCACGTTTGGGCACGACTGGAATCTGGCTCACCCACTTGCTATCAGAGATGGGATAAATGATCCCTGCCTCTAACAGCTTAATATCTTCCGCCCTCACAACCTCTTGTAAAGCAGGGTTGAGCCTTCTTTATGGCTCCCTCGATGGCTTGGCGTTCTCCTCCAACTGTATCGCGTGTATCACTAACGAGGGGTTGATTCCTTTGACATCCTCAATAGTCCAGCCTATAGCTTCCTGATGCTCTCTTAAGACGTCCAATAATTTCTCCTCTGGAGCATCACCCAAATCTAAAGTTATAATTATAGGCAAAGAATCTGCTGGACTTGGGAACTTATACTCAAGATTATCCAGTAAAGGCTTAAGTTCCTTCTTGTGAGGTTCAGGTGTTGTGGTTTCCTCCGTCTCACTGATCTTTAGAGGAGCAGACTCCAAAGTAGCATTTGCTTGCTCAAACAACTTATCTAAGCCCAAATCCTCTTCAAATTGAGCAAAGCATGCCTCCAAAATGTCTTCAGACTTCCCTTCTTTCTTGGGCGCTTGTAGTCTCTCAAGGTAAGGCGCTTTAGGTAAAGACGACCTAGAGAGATCCTTAATAATATGAGTGGCTGTAGATGGCTCAGCATCTCTCTTCTCATTGTTGCCACTCTTTTGCCCTTGGTGCATAGCAGGGTTCTCTTCCACTTGAGTGTCCACTTGTCTCCCAAACAAGTATGGGACAGTTGATTGCACTTGTTCCTGCCAATGCATGGGAGTTGAAGAATTTCCCACCACAAACTGTTCCTTTGGGTTAGGATCAGTTTGACTGGGGAACGTTCCTTCCACTCCTTCACCCATGTAACTTGCGATTTGATCAATTTGACTCTCTAGTGTGGCAATCGCTAGGGTGTTTTCTATTGTTGCACTCATCACTTCACTCATAGATTGGCTAGTTGTTTTCATGAAATCATTGAGAGCGTCCTCTAATGACTGTGAAACCGATACTGGCGCTTGAATGGGAGCTTGGTAAGCGGGTGATGGTGCTGGATAAGCTGAGTGACCATAACTTGGAATTGGTGGAGGAAATTCGGGAGGGTATTGATTGTGAGCATGATAAGGGTCTCCTCCCTGATTCCTCAGTTGGTTCTGCGTCCATGAAACATTAGGGTGGTCCCACCACCCTGGATTGTATGTTTCAGAGTAAGATCCATTTGATTGCCAACAACACTCATTGAAAGCATTCATTTGTTCTATGGGATACTCGGCAAAAGCCGGCATTGATGGACAATTCTGTGCTAAATGCAGAGGACTAGCACAGATGGAACAACTATCAACATTGAATGTGTTGGCAGCATTGAGGGACAAGCCGGTCATTTTAATGAAATCCTTGAGGGCGTCCCCTAAAGACTGTGAAACCGACGCTGGATTCATCCACATTTTTTTTTAAAATTAAATTAAATATTTTTTTTTATAACTAACTAGTAGAAAAATACAATCAATTCAGACCAAAAATTTTCACAAACAAAACAATTCCCCGGCAACGGCGCCAAAAACTTGTTGTGAGTTTTAAATTACTCGCAAGCGCACGAGTCGTTTGCAGTATAGCGTTGTGCAAGTGCGAGGTCGAATCCACAGGGAATTGCGTTGTGAAAATATATTTTTAATCTAAACTAACTCTATCTTAACCTAGTTCCAAATTTCAGAATGATATTGAAAAATAAATTAAAAGTAAACTAAGTTGATTTAAAAACTAGTAATTAAAAACACTAAGGTTTCCGAATCCACCCCACCGAAGTTAAGCATACATGTTCTAAAAATGTAGCCTATCAAAACATTCTATGAATCCAACTATAAGACAAAAAAACAAAGAATATCCCAACTAAACCAAAAGCACCCAATGTATCCGCTCTTAACAAATCACAAAGGGAATCCAATTTAATCGAAAAGCATTCAATGTATCCATCAGATGAAACACAAAGAAAATCCAACAGACAATTTAAACTCAATCAATTATAAGATTAACTCAAATAATTGACAGAACATTTATACTAAAAATTGTCAGATTTGTACAAGCAAATCTGAACTACTACGCCAAACAACAGCGGGGCTTCATCTTCAACCTTAGCTGAAGAGTCTAGCCACTCATAACTATAAAACTATAATAAAAAGTGCTAAACATTTAAACTAAAACGACTGAATATAAAGAAATAAATAAACAACTTTACATGGGAGAAATTTCACTCGCTGACGGGCGGCGCTTCTCCTCGTGGTAGCAATGCCTTCGGGATCCACCAAAATGTTGGCGGACGTCCACCGGTAAACACCAAAGTGGCTCAGGAATTGTACACTGAATGATGAAGCTAGATGGTGTTTATATAGGGGAAGACCCGGAGCAATATGGGTTGCAGATTCGATGTGGGATACTGCCCGTGTGCACTCGATCGCAGTGTGGTGCAATCGATCGCAGATGCGCTCGATCGCGTGTCTGGTGCGCTCGATTACGCTGTAAAGATTCTGACCGATGTGGGATGATCGCTTGCGATCGATCGCAAGTCTATGCGCTAGAGCGCAGGTGCGATGCACTGCAAACATTTCGATGTGGGATTGATGACCTTGCGCTCGATCGCAGCATAGTGCGATCGATCGCAATTTCTCCTGAAGCTTCACATCTCCTGAAATGCTTCATTTTCTCCACAATCCTATAAAAATACACAAAACACAAAAAAAAAACATAAAATAAAGTGAAATACTAATAACTAAGAGCATAACAAATATAAGTTGAGGGTATTAAATATGCAATATTTAAGACTCATCAATCTCCCTCGCGAATCTCTCGGTCTAAGCATACACCAACTGAGCTTTTTAAAAGTAATAATTAAAATAGAACCAAATAAAGTAATAAATAAAAAAATCATAAAATCAAAACTAACAGAAAGGAACGATAGTACCGTCTTGTCTTAGAGTTGACAAACTTCCTTGTAAGTAAGCGTGTTTCCCCGGCATTGGTGCCAAAATTTGATTACACCCAAAATATAATGCAATTGTTGTAGCATAGCTTTGGGGTGTAGATTCTACAAGGAAACAAGTTAACTACAAAAGAAGGTGTGAATCATAACACAAACGATAAAGATTTAAGTGAGAAATTATGAACTTTTGGTAATGAAGTAATTATGTAAAATAGATTATAAAATATAATAGGGAAACAACAAGGATCCGGGAATCCTCCCTAGGTTCGTTGCCCTATTCCTAACTTGATTAAGTTGTTTTTATCTCGATTACGAGTTTCACATCCCAAACAGGCAATCGGTAAATATTCAATGAGCACATATATAAACCCTAATATGATTGTTATGAAATACTTTTTATTTTCAATTCATACACACATGATCTATCCTATAGGTTTATCAAGAAACAACAATATATCTTTGTTGACAATATTGCAGTAATGGACAAACCTAAAAGCTAAATCTACCGGACTCAATTATAACCAAACAATCTTGACATAAGAAAAGCATGACTAAATCTATATCAAGGAGAAAGATACAATCACCGGAATAGATAAATCTTATAATTAGCTTAAAAAGTAAATCATAACAATGTTTTAACAATAAATTCCTATTACAACTAAATCAAATAAGGGAAGATAAGAACAATTACACCTAGGGGGATTCATCCCTTCATCTTGCTTGGAGATTAGTTTGCCATGGGGCTCATGGTTGAACACTTTGATGGGGAAGAATTGGTTGCTTCTTTCAGTTTTCCAAGCTTTCAAAAGATCCTCTCTCTTCAAACCTAAGTGATTTATTTATAGTACAAAGGTCTAAGGGTGTTTTCGGGTTTAATCTATTGTTAAAACCCTAATTAAGTTCTGACTCGGAGATATAAAATCGTGTGCGCCCTATGGTGCTCCTTTATGGGCGCTGCGGTGTTGGCTTTAGCTTTGGTTGGGTGTACTTTTGGGCACCGCGATGCTGGCTAAGGAGCACCACAGTGCACACTGATGGTTCAAGATGTGGAGGTTTCTGGGCACCGCAGTGCTGGCTGAGGGGCACCGTGGTGCACACTGATGACTTGATTTTTTTCTTTCTGTTTGCTTCTCCGCAACCACTTTGACACTCCGTTATGCATGGAATCTTGGCGCTTTAAGCAACGATCACTTTTTCTTCTCTTTTCAGCTCAAAGTACCTGAAAATGCAAAGAAATAAGTTAGTGGTCCAATAATATCACTTTAGAGTTATTAACATATAAAAGTGCAATAAAGACCGAGATCAATCCTAAAATGCTAACAATTAAACACTGTTGAGATGCATTTTATGGCTCTCATCAGCTTCCATTAGCCATAATAAACACCCAAAACAAGGGTAAATAATGATTGAACAAAAGAGATAAGTAGATTCATAACTAAGGAGCATGTACATATAGTTTCATCCCTAAATAAGCAATAAAAACCCTCTTGGGCAAAACCAGAAACATAAAGATCAAATGTGCAACGCATGAAAAGAAAAACAAATATACTTGCAAATTTCTAAAATATGAAGAACATAAAAGGAAAGATAAAAAAAAAAAAAAAAAAAAAAAAAAAAGTAATCTAGTAGGACAAATGGGAAATGGGTCGTAATCAAAGATCATCCTCTGGAGGGCGACGAATCTCAGCAACCAGCTCATTGTGCATACCAGCCATCTGTCCCTGAATGCTATCAATTCTCCCTTAGTAATATCGAAGCATGCATTCATTATGAGAGAGAGAGAGAGAGGACATCCCATCCTTGATCTCTTGTAGAGCAACAGGGACTGAGCTGTTAAAATCTTGAGTGCCATAACCATTGGCAACTCCTGTAGGATCTCCTACTTCTTGTTCATCAACTTCCATGGCCTCCTCTTCTTCATCCTTTACAGTCGATTCAGCCTTTCTTTTTCATATACCGGTAGCTCTATCAAGTGTGGCATGGATGGTGCACTTCCAAGTATCATCCTCTAGCTGAATTAACTTCATTATGTTCAAGGTAAACTTCTTGAAGATGTCAGTGGTAAGCAACTCCAATTTTTCTTCACCAGCAAAAGGCACACCATAATGTTTCAAAATTCTGGTAATGAGCCTACCATATGGAAGTCCTCCTAGCTTCTTTTCTTGCCCCTCAATCATTCTGTCAATAATCAAGTTGTAGATGTTATACTGATGTCCATTCATAATCATCCATATAACTTGATAATAGCATTCTACTATCACAACACATATCATAAGCCCCATTCTCTATCAATCTCTTCTTCTTATATATGTATTCACCTTAAGACCATCAATTACATCTCATAATCACCTCGTTATGAGGTTCGCAACATATAGTCTACCATTTAGATAGTTCATATCATACTTTCATGTTTCTTTCTCACCATAACTGTCTCTCTATGAGACTTATTCATCTATAAATAAATTAACCATAAAAACAACACTTTAGCATTTCAGTAATAAAATCAATATTTAAAACAAATGCAATGCATGAATTATTATTAGAGAACGTCTTCCCACATGTCGACATGTTTTTATCTTAGACCGGCTGCCTTCTCGATTTTTTTTATTTTATTTAGACTGACTAGCCTCCCGTTTCTTTTATTTCTAGCATATACCGGCTGTCACGGTTTTCATTTAGAACGGTTGTCCTCTCGGTTCTTTTATTTCATGTATGTACATGTGAATAATGACATGAAGTATGCATATGCACAATAATACAAAAAACACACATGTATTCATACATTCAAAATTAGTTATCATGCTTCTTCTCAAATCATTATTTGATCAATTTCACTAATTTCTTCTCCTCATATATCATATCAACTCATCATCCATAGTTCATCAAGAATTTCACTTATTCCTATCATATCTATCAACTAAATTTCATCTATCACCAAATCATAAGTTAATAATATATTCAAATACTATCATTATATATTTCATATTTATCTTGATTACTTAAAGTAAATCTAACTCACCATGTAGCACTTAAAGCTACTCATGGATCACCTCATTGCTTTTCCTGCTCCTTTTAGCAATTTTCTCCGGTTGCTGATCGTCAATACCTGACATAATATTTATATTAAATTTATAGTTCATTCTTCAATTTATTCATAATTCACACATTTGAAAATTCTCACATTGAATTTCGAAAAATTTCATGTATGCTAAATTTCAAAAATAGAATTCACATTATTACTTTTTGTTTTTCTTAGAGCTTCATGTGACTCTCTATAAAATTCTCCTATAAACCCTTCCAAAAATTTTCTCTTTCAACATTTCTTTCAGTCCCTAAATGTTTAAGAAATAGAGAAATTTGATTGAAGAAAGAAGAAAACCAAACATGATTTGGTAAAAATTAAATAAACAAAATTATAAAAATCGTTTTTATACGAAATCTTCACTGTTGCACCGTTTTTATTATCTCTACTGTGCAACATGTAGAGATTTCAATTCCTTTGGCAACACTTGGACTCCAAGTGTTGCCACGTCCTTCTTTTTTTTTCTTTTTCCTTTTCGTTTTTTCCTTTGTGTGGACGCTTCAAAATTTTTTTATTTTCTTTTATTTTCTTTTTTCTTTTTTTTCTTTACACCACCACGCGTCCGTTTTTTTAAAGAATTGTTTTATAAAAATTAAATCTTTCGCATATATATATATATATATTATTTTAACTCTGTCATATTTATTAAATTACTTCTTTACCCTTTCTTTACGAATATGGATATTACAATTCTACCCAATTTAAAAAAATTTCATCCTTGAAATTTCCTTACCTAATTCATGAAAGAGTTGGGGTATTCTTTCCTCATTCTTGTTTCATGCTCCCAAGTGACTTCTTCGACGTCTTTGTTCTGCCATAATATTTGAATTAAATGAATGACTTTATTACGCAAGACTTGTTCCTTTCTGTCTAGAAGTCTGACCAGTACTTTCATAAAAGTCAAATCTTCCTGAAGTTCTATTGCCTGATTCGAGATACTATGGGATTCATCGTATAAGTACTTTCTCAAAAGTGACATGTGAAACACATTACGTAATTGCTTTAACTCTGGGGAAAAATCCAATCGATATGCTACTGGTCTAACTCTTTCAATCACCTCATATGGCCCTACAAATTTCAGGCTCAACTTTCCTTTTTTTTAAACCTTAATACACCATTCCATGAAGATATCTTCAAAAATACCCAATCACCAGCTTGAAACTCGAGAGGTCGTCTTCTATTATCAGCATATCCCTTCTATCTGTTTTGTGCTGCTCTAAGGTTCTCTCTAACCAGTTTGATCCTCTCAGTAGTCAGATTTATCATTTCTAGACCAAATATCTTTCTCTCTCCAACTTCTTCCCAGTATACTGGAGTTACACCTCCTACCATATAAAGCTTCAAATGGTGCCATCCAAATACTAGTTTGATACTGATTATTGTATACAAATTCAATCAAAGGCACATAAGCATCCCAGCTCACTGAGAAACTCAATACACTTGCCCTCAACATATCTTCTAGTATTCTGGTGATTCTCTCTGTCTACCCATCAGTTTGCGGATGAAAGTTGTACTAAACTGTAATTGCATGCCCATAGCCTCTTGAAAACCTCTCCAAAATCTAGAATCTTTATCTGATACAATAATACTCAAGGGTACTCCATGTAATCTTACAATCTCCGCTACATACAATTCAGCCAACTTTTCAGGACTCCAGGTGGTTTTAATAGGTGATAGGAACACTTTGTATGACGTTTTTAATGCCTTCCCTACCCTATTTAGCCTTGTAATTCTCTTAACTTTGTTATTTTGAGCTTAGTTTCTATTCTTAGTGTTTAGAGAGCTTGTGAGCGTGGGAATGGTAAAAGAAGGTGCAAAAATGAGTTTTCCTAGTTACTTTAGGAAATCTAAGTGGACAAGAAAATAATCTTATCATTCTAAGAAACTTTCCTAATTTGGAAACTTGTCCTTTTGATATCTTTCCTTTTCTAATTTGGAAACTTGCCTTTTGATATCTTTCCTTTTCTAATTATGGAAAGTTTCCTTATTTATTATTTTCTGATTTCTTTGTAGGGAATTTCCACCTTGGAATTATTTGGATAATGTATCAAAACACGAGAGAATATTGGAGTCCACTAGGGATCCTATGCAGGCCATTCGTGTAGAAGAACCCTAATGAATGCATTTGTACTTGATTGCATGTATCTGGACATGTTTTAGAAGCTTGAGGAGTTTTTGGTTCAGCTTGGGAAGAGATCTTTGCGCATAAGGAAAGAAAATCAAGCCAAGAATTCGGCCACCTCAATTGTGTTCAGCTTGGGAAAGAGATCTTTGCGTATAAGGAAAGAAAATCAAGCCAAAAATTCAGCCACCTCAATTGTGCTTGAAATTTAAAAGCCAAAACCCTAGTGTCTCCTCTATATATACAAAGCCGACAACCCTTTTTGAGGGATCATCTTTTTCTCTAACCAGTGGCTGAGCTCTCTACTCCAAATTCAAGAAGCAAGAGGCTGAAACACTTCATCATTTCATCTCTAATTGTGAGCGCATAAGGACTTCTCCAAATTGTATTCTCCTTCTTCCATCATCATAGCCGTAAGGATCATCACCATTAACATCTCAAGCTTCCTTCAGTGTGTTAAAAAAGTGTAACCCTTATGACTATTCTTTTTAATTGTTTCAAACCTGGTTGTCATTGGATTAAAGAATACTGAGTTGGATTCTTATGTTGGAGATTATTGTTAATTCAACGAGTTGGTTAATTTTCAGATTTATTTTTTTTTTATGTTTTCGAATTGTTCATGATATGTAGATATATTAATTCGTGATCTTTATTACATATGTTGAATTTTCGGTTCTGTTATATTGAAAACTTTGATATTTCAATTCATTGAAGCCATAATCACACTTCCTTTCACCTAGTTGATCTGGAGTACGATTTAAAGTGGTAAAAGCTATAACTTTGATATTGCAAATCATTGAAGCCATAATCGCACTTCTTTTCACGTAATTGATCTAGAGTACTATTTAAAGTGGTAAAAGCTATGAACAATAGCCAATGTTCTGGAAATTGCATGTTCTTTATCCATGGATTTTTTTCATAGGAATAAGGAAGAGGTTATTGAATCATAATTTCTTTTGATCTTAATGATTTGTTTAAGCAATTGTAAGGATGCACTAAGTATTAACTTGATTGCTTAAACAAAATAACTAGCTGATGGACTTTTCCTAAGCTTAGAGATTATCTAAGAAGGAATTTATAAAATGCATGATCTCTTTAGGCTTGCACTTTGATTCAATTCTGATATGTGATTCAATTCTGATATGTGATTGAGGCATGAATTCGTTGTCTACATTGAACCAATTTGATTAATCATTTAATAAATTTGATTTTCTGAATTGTGAGAGAAAATGATCAATTGTAAATAATTTTTCTTTAATTTCCTTAGTAAAATTCGTAAAAAAAAAAAAAAAATCATATCATGAAAACCCCATAATTTTGTGTAATATGTTAATAGATGTAGATTTATATTTGTTTATAAATTTCTAATCAAACGAACCCAATATTTTTTTTTATGACTCTTTAGTATAGGAGTACCCATAGTCCCTGGCCAATAACGATACCCTACTAATCACTTTACTACATTCTTCTACAGGGTTTGTTGATGACTAAATCAAATGGTCTATCAATAGGAAGAAAATGTGAAGACTTAGAGAGTCTATCTATTATAACACATAGAGCGTCTTGACCTCTCTGGGTACGGGGAAAACCAGAGACAAAATCCATGCTCACATTTTCCCATGGCCACACCTCAGTCTACAATTGGTTTCAGAGCCTTATTCCCAATTTTAGGCTTAATATCATTGAGTTGATCTGATGGCAGCAAATAGCTATTCTAAGGGACACTCATATACTAGACCTCCCTTGTTCAATGGCTCCAACTATAACTATTGAAAAAACAGGATGAAAATCTTTGTTGAAGGACAAGATTATAATCTGTGGAGAGTTATTGAAGAGGGACCTAGAATTCCATCAAAGGAAATCATTATTGGAGATACCATTTATACAATGCCTAAACTCAAAACTGAGTACAATGAGGAGAATTGTAGAATGATATCTTTCAATAGTAGAGCAACAAGTATTTTACATTGTGCTTTAGATATATCTGAATACAATAAAATCTCTGCATGTGTTTCAGCTAAGGAAATATGGGATAAATTGCAAGTGACATATGAAGGAACTAGTGAGGTTAAAAAATCAAAAATCTATATGCTAGTGTCTGAATATGAATCTTTTAGAATGTCTCCTAACGAAACAATTTCTCAAATGCACTCATGTTTCACAACTATTGTTAATGGTCTGAAGCTTCTTGGTAGGAACATTGAGGAATTTGAATTAACAAGAAAAATCTTAAGTTCTTTGCCATCCACATGGAAAGCAAAGAAGACTGTTATCACAGAAGCCAAAGATCTTGACAAACTTGATGTTGAGACACTTCTTGGGTCATTGTTAACATATAAGATGGAGCAAATGAATCCCATTGTCAATGATGATGAGAAGAAGAAAAAGGTGATAGCTCTCAAAGCCTCTACATACAACAGAGAAGAGGTAGTGAGCAGCGAAGAAGATGGTGATATAGCTCTAATCACCAAGCAGTTTCATAAATTCTTGAAGAAAAGCAAGAAACCTTACACAAAGGATCCTACCTCAAAAAGGGAACCACTTGTGTGCTATGGATGCAAGAAGCCCAGTCACATCAAGGCCGATTGTATGGCTACAAACAAACCATATAAGAGCTTCAAGAATAAGGCTAAGATTGCAACCACTTAAAGTGATGATGAAGAAGAAGAAGAATCCTTAGATAAAGAAGTTGGATATGAGGAAATTGCCAACCTATGCCTTATGGCAATTGATGATGAAAATGAGGTATTATCTTCTCCCTCTTCTAAAAATAACATTGTGAGTAGTAGTGAAGAATTGTTAGAAGTTATAAATGAAATGCATGATGAATTGAAGAAATTTGATTCTAGGAACTCTACTCTTAAGAAAGAGGTGTCAACCCTTTCTAAAGAGATGATAAGTCTAAGAGAACAGAAAGAAAAATTATATTCATTGCTGTATGATGCTTCTCAAGACTTCCTCAAAGATGAAAATGAGAATTTAAAGAAGAAGATATTAGAATTGAATAGTACTATATCTAGACTCATGCTTGGTAAAGAAAAGCTTAATGAAGTGCTTTCTTTCCAAAGATTAAGTGGAGGAAAATCTGGTCTAGGATACTCTCCATTAGGCAAGCAAAAATTAAAAGAGGGCTAATTCATGAAAGCTTCATGTGTGAATGAAGCCTCTACTTCTAAGGTTAAAATCACACCCCCATTGAATGATAGCATATCTAGAAATACTAATTGTAATGCTAATATAAGATTGAAGAATCTTAGAAATACTCATGCTTATATGTATGCTCCTTCAAGGAATGCTTATGCACATGTTAGGAATAATCATCATGTGCATCCTAGGAACAATTTATATACCCAAGACTTGCACACTGCGCAAGTATATCCTAGGAATTACTATCATAATTATTCTAGAAATAATATGCATACTCATGATAATGCAAGCATGTATCCTAGGAATCATCATCATACATTTTCTGAAAATGACATATATATTCATATTCCTTATAATAGAAACATATATCCTAAGCATTATAGGCATGCACAACTAAGAAATCCTAGAAATTTCAATAACTATTATCCTAGGATTGTGCATCATCAACATGTCCTATAGATCACCATATGCTGTTAAGAAAGTATGGGTCCCAAATGGAACCGTATTTTCAAGGACTAACCCCAAAGGACCCAAGAAATTTTGGGTACCTAAAAATGCCATTGTGTATCCTTTTGTGATGTAGATATGTCTCCACACCAAGGAAAAGGGTAACTATTGGTACCTTGATAGTGGATGCTCAAAACATATGATCGGTGATAAGAGTGTATTGAAGGAGCTAACTCTAAGAGATGGTGAACTTGTCACCATTGGAGACAACACAAAAATAAAGATCATCGGGCATGGAAAAGTTGGTAATGATTTCTCAACCATAGATAATATATTGTTAGTACAAAGCCTTAAGCCAAATTTATTAAGTATTAGTCAACTTTGTGACAAATGCAACAAAGTCACATTTGAGACCTCTCATTGTCTAGTTATAGACATCAAGAGTAACAAGATTAAAATTGTTGGCTATAAACATGAAAATGTCTATATAGTTTATTTGAAATCTTTGCATTCCGAAAATGAAATTTTTTTTCCTGCCATTAGTGAAAATCTATGGCTATGGCGTAGAAGGCTTGGTCATGTGAACATGAACTTGCTGAAAATCATTTCAAGAAAGATTTAGTCATTGGACTTCCCAAAATCAATTTTGAAAAAGACAAAGTATGTCATGCTTGTCAAATGGGAAAACAAACTAGGATTTCTTTTAATTTAAAGAATGTAGTCTCAACTACTAGACCTTTGAAACTTTTGCATATGGACTTATTTGGTCCAATTAGTACCATTAGTCTAGGTGGCCATCAATATGCTCTTGTTATTGTTGATGACTGTTCAAGATATGCCTTTGTTATTTTTATTGCTTACAAGGATGAAGCTTTTAAAAGATTTGAAAACTTTTGCAAAAAGGTTCAAAATGAAAAAGGAATTTGTATTTCAAACATTAGAAGTGATCATGAAAAAGAATTTGAAAACTAATGTTTTTCAAAATTTTGTGATGAAAATGGAGTTGATCATAACTTTTAGCCCTTAGAACTCCTCAACAAAATGGAGTTGTTGAGAGGAAAAATAGAGTTCTAGAAGAATTTTCAAGAACAATGCTTTGTGAAACTAATTTACCAAAATACTTTTGGGTTGAAGCGGTAAACACCTCTTGCTATATCTTAAATAGAATTTTAATTAGGCCTATACTTGACAAAACTCCATATGAATTATGGAAAGGTATAAAGCCTAATATCTCTTATTTTTGTACCTTTAGTTGTAAATGCTTCATACTAAATAACAATAAAACTAACTTAGGTAAATTTGATTCTAAGACCGATAAAGGAATATTTTTAGGATATTCAACCTCTTGTAAGGCTTATAGAGTTTTCAACAAGAGAACTCTAGTGGTAGAAGAATCCGTACATGTAACTCTTGATAAGTCTAACCCAATTAGAAGTAGAGAAGTTTCTTTTAATGATGATGCAGATTTTATTTCAAAAACAGAAACTCTTACTCCCATTGTTGACCCAAAGGAGAGTCCACCTCAAACAAATGGAGAGATGGAAACTCTCAAAGTAGACCAACCATCTACAAGTCGACAAGAGGATAGTCTTCCCAAAGATTGGAGGTATGTAAATTATCATCCGATTGATCAAGTGATTGGTGATCTTTCACAAGGGGTAAGAACTCGTTCCTCTATTAGAAATAATTGCAATTATGTAGCTTATTTGTCTCAAGTAGAACCTAAGACATTTATAGAAGCTGAAAAGGATAATGATTGGATAATTGCAATGCAAGAAGAAATAAATTAATTTGAAAGGAACAATGTATGGAATCTAGTTCCTAGACCTAAGAATCATTCAATAATTTGCATGCTTTAATAAGTTTAAGTTATTTCAAATGGATGTAAAAAGTGCATTTTTAAATGGCTTCATAGAAGAAAAGGTTTATGTTGAGCAACCTCTTGGATTTGAGAATCCTCGTCTTCCAAATCATGTCTACAAGCTTTCTAAGGCTCTATATGGGTTGAAGCAAGCTCCAAGGGCATGGTACGAAAGACTAAGTAAATTTTTAATTGACAATGACTTTGTAAGAGGTAAGATAGACACAACCCTTTTTACAAAAACTCACAAAAATGACACTTTACTAGTTCAAATATATGTTGATGATATTATATTTGGTGCTACTAATGAATCTATGTGTCAAGAGTTTGCCAAGTGCATGCAAGGTGAGTTTGAAATGAGCATGATGGGAGAACTTACCTATTTCCTTAGACTTTAAATCAAACAATTAAAAGGAGGCATCTTCATCAATCAATCAAAGTACACTAAGGACCTACTAAAGAGGTTCGGGATGGAAAGCTCAAAGCCACTTGGAACTCCTATGAGCACAACTACAAACTTGACCTTGATGAAGGAGGTAAGTGTGTAGACACTAAAAATTATAGAAGCATGATAGGAGCATTACTTTATTTAACTGCAAGCAGACCCAATATAATTTTCAGTGTATGCATGTGTGCTAGATTTCTGGCTAATCCTAAGGAATCATATGTAATTGCAGTAAAAAGGATCCTTAGATATCTACAAAGAACTCAAACTATAGGATTATGGTACTCTAGAGATTCTTCTTTTGAGCTTGTAGGATATTCAGATGCTGATTTTGCTAGATGTAGGTTAGATAGAGAAAGCACAAGTAGAACATGCCAATTCTTAGGTGCAATGTTAACCTCTTGGTTTTCCAAGAAACAAAACTCAATTGCACTATCAACGCCGAGGAGGAATATATAGCAGCTAGAAGTTATCGTGCTCTAGTGTTTTGGATGAAACAACAACTAGAAGACTATGGCATGATCTTTAAAAGTATCCTAATTCATTGTGATAATACTAGTGCTATCAATCTAACTAAGAATCTTATTCAGCACTCTAGAACTAAACACATAGAAATTAGACACCATTTCTTAAGAGACCATGCTCAAAAAGGTGATATAAGACTAGAATTCATACCTTCAGAAGATCAAATAGCTGATATTCTTACAAAACCCCTAAGTGAACCTAGCTTCTGTAAAATTAGACTATTAATAGGATTCTTGGATTATGATAAACTGAATGTCTAATTGCTTCATCATTCATCATTATGCATATTTGACATCTAGTAAATGAGTATTAATCCTTGTTTAATATCTCTCTCACACAAGATGGCATAGATAAACAAATTTCGTGCTAAGACTCAAAACTGAAAAATTTTCTCAAGAGTCCAGTCGATTGGAAAGTCACTGCCCAATTTCCCAGTCGGCTGGTAAGTCAATACCAGTCGACTAATTCAACTAGACCTTGTTTAGAGCCAAAATTTTAAAATTTAGTTATCACCCCCAGTCGACTGGTAAGAACTACCCAGTCGATTGGTATCTCTCTGCCTATTCTTCCAATCGACTGGTATCCTTACCCCAGTCGACTGGTATTGTGATTCTATAAATAATCTCTTCATTTTTTCCAGATTTTCACGCCATTTTCAAAAACCCTAGCTTTCTCTCTCTACAAAATCTCGTCATTTTGATCCAAAAACCATCAAAACAATAACAAAATACATCGATCTACTCTTCCCAAACATCTATTTCAACTTTCTATAGTTGAAATCTCCCATTTCTACCAAAATGACCGATAGAATCCGTGTAAAATACACCACTAGGGGGCCAAATGCACCTACAAGGCCAAGGTCCACCAAATCCACCGTTCAGGATTCGAGGGGCATGAGAGTGGCGGGCTCATCCAACAAAAATCCCAGAACAGAGCTTGACAACACTCTGTTCTCTAGCCCAGCGGCAAAGGCCAGGTATAATTTCGTTATCCATCACAAGAAAATCATGATGGGTAGAGTTATCGATTTCAACTCTATTCATCATGGTAATTTTGACAAATTACCTGCCTTCAAGGATATACACTTGACCCCACTGGTCAAGGTACATGAGAAGTACTACCCCAAACTGATTCACCAGTTCTATGCGAACGTGGTGAAACCCAGTCCACTGGCTCTGAGGTTCAGAACCAGTGCCATGGGTGTTGAGTTTGAGGTCAATACTGACCTCTTGATGAGCATTTTGAGGATCCCTATGGGAGGGATCCAATGGAGTCTGGATGGATGGCCAGACAATTTTGAGGTTGAGGAGGCATGTCAGATAGTTAGAGGAGACTCTAACTACGTGTACCGACCCACTACATTTCATACATGTAGTGACATGCCCCTAGACTAGAAATTGTTTAACCTCATCGTGAGTTTGACCATCCACCCGAGACTAGGGAGTCAGGGGTATCTATCTAAGATAGATACAGTATTGATTTGGTGCCTTAAAACTGGGCACCACTTCAATAAATACCCCCTGCTACTTGCCAACATGATAAATGACGAAGCGAGCGACTCCGGGTGTCTTCCCTACGGGATGCTCATCACGCTCATACTGCAGTACTTTCGAGTGCCTCTTCCCGCCTCCAAGGCTCAGGATATCAGGCCAAAGGACATCATCAATGTCTCATCACTGAAAAAGATGGGATGCACGATCCGCGACGGCTTCATCTACTCCAAGGCCGAGAAGCACATTCGGATTGGAGAGGATGACAGTAGTGATGATAAGGATGCTGCTGCTGCTGCTGATATGAATACGAATGCCCGAGCACTTTATTTGGGTGACTCGAGTGCTGGTCAGGCTGGGTACGACGATCTACTTCAGGCTATCATGAGCCTTTAGCTGACCATGCAGTCCGGATTCCAAACTTTGAGCTCCTCCATAGAGACTCTTTAGGATGACTTTGAGCTGCACCGAGAGCGCACCGAGAGTTCCTTGGATGAGATTCAAGATCTCATTCGTGATGGCTTGTACTCTCCCACTCCATGAGTCGCTTTCCTATCTTTCTTTTGATGTACTTGATCTAGACATTTTCATTGTTCTTAGCACGAACATATCTTCATATAGTTTCTTTATTTTGTACTTCTGTTTCGGCTCTATGAAGCCTACCTTGTATAGAATTTTACTCTATGTATATGATTATAACTTATGTTTAGACTTTGATCTACCTCATGTACTTGTTTTACATATGTTTGCATGCTTTATAATTCCTTAAATTCATATATATGAATTAAAACTGCTTTTGCTTGTATGGAAAATTTCGGTTCTTCCCGGGAAGGCTTCTAAACTCTGAATGACATCAAATTTTCTTGTACAAGCTTGTTTATACATGTTCTTGATGACTATAGTAGCCATATAGCTTATTTTTTAGTTTCCTACTCCCTTTTCTGCTATTGTCAAAACGGGAGAGAAAAATGAGAAAATGTGGAAACTAAGTGTAAACTCAAGATAATGCATAGATTTAGGGGGTGCATTGCTCCAAAGATATTGGAATATGATTATATATATTATCTTGGTTGGTTTAGTTGTATATAAACTACATTTGATCCTTTTTCAGGTTGATTTTATTCAAAAAGCAGAGGAGACTGCCCGATTTTCTTAACTGTTTTTATTTCTCATAAGTTTTATCATCATCAAAAAGGGGGAGATTGTTGACCCTCACCTTTATTTTAATGATGACAAAACACAACTCTTATTATACTAACGATGCTATCTAAGTGTATTAAGCAATAAAAGCATTCAACCAAGGAACAAAGTGCAAGAACTCAACCTGAATCAAACATCAAGTGTAGACAGAAGAACTAGTATAGGTCTATGGTATTGAAACAAGTTGTAAGTCTCACTTGTTCAGGTAATTAGCTTGTCCAATGGCTCTTTTTTGAAAAATCATTTTTAAATAACCTTTTAAACAAATGTTTTTAAAGTTAAAATCTATTCAATACATGAAAACTTGGTTGTAAAAGCAACCCAGTTGACTGAGTACTTATACCAGTCTTCTGGTATAAAGGTCAATATGTTCCCAATCGAATGGATGATTCATACCAGTCAACTGATCTTTTGGTTAGAGATTTCCCAGTCGACTGGTAAGACATATCTAGTCGACTAGTAACCTGGGTAGAAGGTTCCTAGTCGACTGGTAAGACATACCCAGTCAACTGGTACCTTCAGCAGCCTTAAAGATGTGATTTTTTAAAGAGGACCCAGTCGACTAGTACTAAGACCCAGTCGACTAGTAGTTCAAAAAATGTGACCGTTGGGACGCGAGATTTCAGCACAAATTGTACCAAAATGGACAAAATCAGTTACAAACGGGTATATTACATCAAGGATATATAAACCCACTCTATTAAGCATTTTGAACAAGAAAGAGCATTACATATTCAAACAAATTTTTATTCATTGATACTCAAAAAGCTTTGAAAAATTGATTGTTGAGCCATTCTTCAAGCTTTGCCTATAAAGAGAGATATTATTTAGTTGTATAAGCTTCCATTATTGTCTTTTTACTGTTTTCTTTACAGTATTTATTGTAAAGGGATTTGCTTTCGAAAGAAAGGGATTTGCTTCCGAAAGGAAGGGTTTTTGCCTCCGAGAGGAAGGGGTTTGCTTCCTAGAGGAAGGGATTGTAAGGTTTGTGAAACACCCGTGAAGTTGCACAACTAAGTTTCTTAATGGAGTACTTCAAGGAGGTTCCTTGAAGAGAGTGGATGTAAGGTCAGAACGATTCCGATATTGCTGAACCACTATAAACTGAGTTTGAATCCTCTATTCATTAAACTCTTTATTTACAGCACATATTACTTGTTATATGCTTGTTGTGTTATTGATGAGAGTCATAAAATGCATCTTTACAGTACTTAATTGTTAGCATTTTAGGGTTGAATTAGGTTTTAATTTCACATTTGTACCTTAAAAATTCTAAAGTTTCATTCTTGGATCATTGATTTGTTTTGATGCATTTTCAAGTGTTTGGAGTCTAAAAGAAAGGGAAAAGCTATCGTGGAATAAGGCACAAAGATCCCATGCATATCGGAGTGAAGAAATGCTTTTGGAAGAACAAAATGAAGAGAAGAAAGTGTGTGTGCCACGGCTTGGAAGGGCTAAGCTGCATTGAGAAGAAAAGCCAAGAGTGAGAGGTGCACCGCCTACTAAGGAGAGGTGCACCCTCCAGCCTTGAGAAAAAGAAGCTTCAGTGAGAGGTGCACCACCCATTAAAGAGAGGCACACCCTCTAGCCTTGAGAAGAAAAACCAAGAGTGAGAGGTGCACCACCCAATGACCAGCACCGCACCCTCCAGCAAAGCACATTCTCAGACCAAAGTGAGCACCAAGGCACCCAGAAGAGAGAGGTGCGGCATGCACACGGTCTCCTGACCTAATTAGGACTTCTAAGTGACAATTTTGAGCCCACAAATACCCTTGAACCCTTGTACTATAAATAAATCACTTAGAGTTGAAGAAAGAGCATTCAAAAATCAATCAACAATCATTGGAGGCTGGACAAAGGTCCAAAGACTCAAGGAGGAGCCCTATGGTTGTCTAATCTCCCAGCAAGGCAAAGGGATGAATTCCTAGGTGTAGTTGTTCTATTTTCTTTTCTAGATGTAGTTGTAATGTGGATTTATTGTTAAACATTATTATGATTTATTTTTCAATTTAATTAGAAGATTTCTCCTTAATCCGATGATTGAATCTTTCTCCCTCATATAAGTCTAGTCATGCTCTTCTTATGTGATGTTGTTGAGGTGTGATTGAGTCCGGTATATTTCTCTTATAGATTTGTCCATTATTGCAGTATTTTCATCATGATATATTGTCGTTTCTTGATAATCTATAAGTTAGGTCATGTGTGCTTGAAAGTAAAAAAGTATTTCATAACAATTACATTAGGGTTTACACATGCGCTTTAATTGAATATTTGCCAATTGCCTGTTTGGGATGTGAAACTTGCAATCGAGATAAACAATTGAATCAATATTAGAATAAGGCAACGAACCTAGGGAGGATTCCCAGAACCTTGTTGTTTCTTTATTATATCCATCAATCTATCTACACAATTTTCACACAATACTTTATTCTCTCACTTGATCTTTATCGTCTTAAGGTTTACATCTTCTCTTGTAGTTAACTTGTTTCCCTATGGAATAGACACCCCAAAGCTATGCTATAACTACCGCGTTACTCTTTGGGTGTAATCAAATTTTGGCACCGTTGCCGGGGAAACGCTCTTAAAGACAAGGAAGTTGTCAACTCTAAGATATGATGGTAGAAGAGTTGTAAATAGTTTTTTTTCTTTCAGCAGTTTGTAAAGTCGGTAACTTCGTTCCCTCTTTTAGCTTGCTGCATTAATTTTTCTTAATTATTTTATCTTATTTTATTCTTTCTTTTTATAGTATTTGTTTTCATTATTTTGTTACCTTGAATGCAAAGATATAGAGATGCTTTAGGTAGATTTGCTAGTAGGCCTGTGCTAGAGTCAGAATTAAATTCTTTTCTAAATCCTTTATTTGACAGTCCACCTAGTCCAGAAGAAATGAGTGAACATGAATATCAACCCCCTAGGACCCTTCAGGATTACCTCAACTCTACACGCACAGCCACACCATCATGCATCATGTTTCTAGCCAATACTCACCAACTAGATTTTAAAACAGGGATGATACAGTTACTCCTTACATTCCATGGCTTGGAAAATGAAAACCCATATGTGCACATTAGAAAGTTTGAGGAAGTAGTTGCGAATTTTCATAGTCAAGATGAAACTCATGACATTATGAAACTTAAGTTTTTTCTTTTCGCTTTGATGGATAGAGCTAAGAGTTGGCTATACTCACTGAGACCCTGATCTATTGGGTTGTGGGCTGAGATGACTCAAATTTTCTTCAATAAATACTTTCCCCAACATAAGACCAATGCTTTAAAAAGACAAATCTCCACCTTTGCACAAAAGGACAGCGAGATTTTGTATCAGTCTTGGGAGAGATTTAAGGAGTTATTGAGTATGTGCCCTCACCATGGGTATGAGAGTTGGCGCTTAGTGACCTACTTTTATGAGGGACTTACATATAGAGAGCGGCAATTCGTAGAGATGATGTGTAATGGTGAGTTTTTAGAGAAAGATCCTGATGAGGCCATAGAGTACCTCAATGAGCTTGCTGAAAAAGCTCACACTTTGACTGAACCTAGTGCTACTAAAAGCACAAATAGGTCATGACCTATAGGGAACCCAAATGGTGGTGGAATTTACCATCTTAGGGAAGAGGATAACCTTAAGGCCAAGGTCGGGATGCTCACTAGGGAACTAGAGGTGTTAAAAACTAAGAGCTTAAAGCCAACACACGTAGCTAATCATGCAAAGTCTTTTGAGCCATGTTTTGTGTGTGGCGGGGTAGATCATCTCGCCCAAGAGTGCCCCACATTTGCTGAGATGAGAGGGATGTATAAGGAATAATGTAACGCCTTAGGCATGTACAAGAAACCTTTGGTACCCTTCTCTGATACTTATAATCTGGGATGGTGAAATCACCCCAATTTCAACTGGAAGTCTGAAAACCAGCAGCTTGCACAACCCCCTGCACCATGTCTTGAACCATATCATGCACCTATATCTTCTAGGAGTCCTTTAGAAGACACTTTACATGCTTTTATTAAGGCACAGGGGAAGACTAATCGAAGGCTTTAATCTTTAATTGTGCAGGTTGTTGAAGAACATAAGGATTTAAAGAGCCAAATGTCCAAGTTGATGAACTACTTGAGTGTGACTGAGCAAGGTAAGTTCTCTTCTCAAGCTCAGTCCATACCCCATGGTCAGCACCTAGCACAAAAGAATTTGAAGGAGGTTAAGGTCACTGAGACACCAAGTGGTAAGTCATTACACATCCCAACAACAAAAAAATCAGAGGATGTGGACGAATCCCACTAAGTATACATGATTGACTCATTCATAGAAAAGGTCCAACACCTTAATCCATTAGAGTCCACCCTCACCCATGGCTTCACAAGAGCATATATCAAGCCAGAATTTGTGGATGTTACTGATGACATCCTTGAGGCCTCTCCAAAGCATACAAGCACTGAATTTGGCAATGAAGCAGTGGCTGGTGCATTCAACCTATGTTTGTCTAGGAAGGAATAAGAGCGTCTGGCTGAAGGCATAAAACTTAGCACTCATGGGAGGCACCCCACAGCATATCCTTTTACTATTATTATTTTTATTTCTTGTTTATTATTCGTATTTTTTTTCTGTTTTCCAGTATTAACTTAGTATTTCATTTTCAAAGAAAAATATACGAAGCAGTTCAAATGATGGTGCATAATTTTCAGCTTCTATGCACTTTTGGCTACAAAAGGAAGTTTCTTTAACTTTTGCTTTAACATTGAGGACAATGCTTATTTTTAGTTGGGAGTGGAGGAGGAAACATATTCCTATTCTTCATGTTTTTCATTGAACTGCTTGGTGTCGTTTTCCCTTTTTGTTTGTTTTTAGCATGCTTTGTGTTAGCCTTAGATGTAATTCACATGTTAATGATATGAGCTTAATTGAGATAGCAGATAGCATTTAGAAGTAGTTAAATCTTGTTTCGGTTTGAGAATAATTTAAGTGTCAATCTTCATTTGGTTTGAGACTCTAGTTTGCGGTAAGATTGTATGATTAATCTAAAACATCTAGAGAAGTTTTATGTGTGATTGCTTTGTGAATACTTTTGCGGTCTCGACAAGCTCTAGAACTTATTTGATAATCACTTAAGGTGAATTCCTAGAATGCACATTACTTAGGATACGATGTAGGCCATTTTTGAACCGTTTGAGCCTTTCAAACTTATCCTTGTTATATCTATCACTAGTCACCTGTTTGAGCCTTTTTCTTGAAAAAGAATTTGAGCCTTGTTTCTTTCAAAAACCTATTCACTTACCCTTATGAGCCTAAAAATATTTTATCCTTACCCTTCTTTTAAAAGAACTTAGTTATACACATTTGTTCCGAAGCACTTGAGAGGAGTAAGGATGGAAATATGAAAAAATATTACTACCATAACCCAAGAACATTAAAGGAGATAAGTTGGGGGTTGTGGAAAAGAAAAGAAAAGAAAAGAAAAGAATGAAAAGGAGGTGAATGGTCTTATGCCAAAAATACAAAAGGAAAAGAGAAGTGAAGTATGGCAAAGAAAGAAGAACAAAAAAAAAAGAAAAATAGTGACTTTTTGAGAGATATGCTCTTATAAAAAATGGTTGAAAGAGTTGGGTGTTAAAGGTTATCCAGTGCTTAAAGTGGTTGTGGTTAAAACTAAGAGATTGAGTTCTTTTACTTGTGAATCCTTCCTGTTATTTCTTAACCTTTACCTTAGCCTAACATTACAAGCTTATTAAAGACCTATTGATCCAATGTAGTGTGTTTTTTCTACAATAGTGGAGAGTGATTCGGAAAGTGAGCCTATGGAGCTTGTTTTTGTGATTGATGTCATGCAATTTAATATATTTTAGAGGCCAAGACTTGTATTCATGAATGTTGTGCATAAAATCATCCAGGCGTTCGGATTAATGGATTATGGTAAGATGGATGTTAAGAGTCGATAACAATTTTAAGATTGATGCTTGGATTACTTTTTTACTTAAGTGATATTTAATGATTCTATGTGTTGTGTATTGTGTGCAATTTCTAAGACAAAAATGTGAATTTCTCTTTGTTTAACACTAGTATTGCTTCACTTTGTTTTGACTTCTACCTTAGAATTCATCTCTTGTTTTCGCTTGAATTGCTATGGACTAGCAATAAGCTAGTTGGGGGTTGTGATGAGAGTCATAAAATGCATCTTTACAGTACTTAATTGTTAGCATTTTAGGGTTGAATTAGGTTTTAATTGCACTTTTATACCTTAACAATTCTAAAGTGTTCTTCTTGGATCATTGATTTGTTTTGATGCATTTTCAGGTGTTTGGAGTCTAAAAGAAAGGGAAAAGCTATCATTGAATAAAGCACAAAGATCCCATGCATATCGAAGCGAATAAGTGCTTTCGGAAGAACAAAATGAAGAGAAGAAAGTGTGTGTGCCGCGGCTTGGAAGGGCTGAGCTGCAGCCTCCAGAATAGCACCCAAAAGAATAAAGAAAGAAACTTTAATGAGAGGTGCACCGCCCACTAAGGAGAGGTGCACCCTCCAGCATTGAGAAGAAAAGCCAAGAGTGAGAGGTGCACCGCCCACTAAGGAGAGGTGCACCCTCTAGCCTTAAGAAGAAGAAGCTTCAGTGAGAGGTGCATCGCCCACTAAGGAGAGGCGCACCCTCCAGCCTTGAGAAGAAAAACCAAGAGTGAGAGGTACACCACCCAATGACCAGCACCGCACCCTCCAGCAAAGCACACTCTCGGACCAAAATGAGCGCCGAGGCGCCCAGAAGAGAGAGGTGTGGCGTGCACACGGTCTCCTGACCTAATTAGGACTTCTAAGTGACAATTTTGTGCCCACAAATACCCTTGAACCCTTGTACTATAAATAGATCACTTAGGGTTGAAGAAAGAGCATTCAAAAAATCAATCAACAATCATTGGAGGATGGACAAAGGTCCAAAGACTCAAGGAGGAGCCCCATGGCCGTCTAATCTCCAAGTAAGGCAAAAGGATGAATCCCTAGGTGTAGTTGTTCTATTTTCTTTTCTTGATTTAGTTGTTATGTGGATTTATCGTTAAACATTATTATGATTTACTTTTCAATTTAATTAGAAGATTTCCCCTTAATCCGATGATTGCATCTTTCTCCCCCATATAAGTCTAGTCATACTCTTCTTATGTGATGTTGTTGAGGTGTGATTGAGTCCGGTAGATTTCTCTTATAGATTTTTCCATTACTGTAGTATTTTCATAATGATATACTGTCGTTTCTTGATAATCTATAAGTTAGGTCATGTGTGCTTGAAAGTAAAAAAGTATTTCATAACAATTACATTAGGGTTTTCACATGCGCTTTAATTGAATATTTGTCGATTGCCTGTTTGGGATGTGAAACTTGTAATCGAGATAAAAAATTGAATCAATATTAGAATGAGGCAATGAACCTACGGAGGATTCCCGGAACCTTGTTGTTTCTTTATTATATCCATCAATCTATCTACACAATTTTCACACAATACTTTATTCTCTCACTTGATCTTTATCGCCTGTGTTAAGGTTTACAACTTCTCTTGTAGTTAACTTGTTTCCCTATGGAATCGACACCCCAAAGCTATGCTACAACTACTGCGTTACTCTTTGGGCGTAATCAGTTATCTGTTTTAATAAACTTGTGTTTCAATCCACAAAAAGTATTTAAAACCCAATTCACCCCCCTCTTGGGTTGAAACCTCAGTCTACACTCTTCTTCATGTCATAAAATAGGTTCCCAACTATGCTAAAGTCATTAAGGATCTATGCACACTCAAGAGGAGGCACAATGTGAAGAAGACAACATTCTTAACGGAGCAAGCAAGTGCGGTAATTGATAGCAAGACCCTACCCAAGTATAAAGATCCGGGCTGTCCTACAGTGGCCTGCCAAATTGGAAACAAAGCTTGTGGCCAAGAATTGCTAGATTTGGGGGCTAGTGTGAACTTCATGCCATACTCCATTTACTTGCAACTCGGCCTAGGTGAGATCAAACCCACTTCCGTGGTACTCCAACTAGCAGATCGATCGGTAAGAAAACCAAGAGGTATTGTGGAAGATATTTTATTGCAAATTGACAAATTCTATTATCCCGTTGACTTTTTGGTGTTAAATACTATTTCTCTTGTGAATACAGAGTCAAAAATTCCTTAGATACTTGGAAGACCATTCCTTGCCATCACCAATGCCCTCATTAATTGTAGGAATGACCTAATGACATTATCATTTGGAAATATGACTCTAGAGGTGAATGTTTTTCGAGTCTCAATGCAGCCACATGAAGAGGATGAGTCTTTCGACACTTACATGAGCGATGAGCTTATTTTGGAGGATGAGTACATTAAAGATAATTCTAACTCTTTGGAATTCCTTCTTAATAATTTTGATTTTGATGATTCTTCCATTTATCCCCATGCCGTTAATGTTGTTGATGTTTTTGATAAGTCGCAGAGATTTATTAAGAAATCATGGCAACCATGCTTTGAGGAGTTGCCTAAAGAAAGGGAGGCACTCAAACCCTCTTCCGAGGAGACACCAACGCTTAATTTAGCTCCGCTGCCCAAAGGATTCAAACTTGTTTTTTTAGGCCCAGGTGATACCTTTCCGGTTATTATTTTCTCCGAACTTAGTGATGTGCAATGTGATAAATTATTTAATTTGTTAAGAGAGCATAAATCTGCATTAGGTTGGACCATGGCCGACATAAAAGGTATTAGCCCCTTAATTTGTTCCCATAGGATTTATCTATAAGAAGGAGCTAACCCTCGTAGAGACCCACAAAGAAGGCTAAATCTAACTATGAAAGAGGCAGTTAAGAAAGAAGTCTTAAAACTGTTAGATGCAAGAATTATATATTCAATATCCAACAGTAAGTGGGTTAGTCCAACCCAAGTAGTTCTTAAGAAAGCTGGGGTGACCATGGTAGAAAATGAAGAGGGGGTGTTAGTACCAACTAAGGTAGTGATCGGGTGTCGTATGTGCTTTGATTATAGGAAACTTAACTCGACTACTCGGAAAGACCATTTTCCTTTTCCATTCATAGATCAAATTTTAGAACGGGTGGCTGGTCATCCGTTCTATTGTTTTCTAGATGGGTATTCGGGATACTACCAAATTGGAATTGCCCTAGAGGATCAAGAGAAGACCACCTTTACTTGTCCTTTTAGTACTTTTGCTTTTCTTAGAATGCCCTTTGGTTTGTGTAATGCACCAGCTACTTTTCAAATATGTATGATGAGTATTTTTAGTGACTTGGTTAAAAAATGTGTGGAAGTGTTTATGGATGATTTAACCGTGTTTAGGACTTCTTTTGATTCATGTTTATCTAATTTGCAAAATGTTTTGTGTAGGTGTGAAGAGAAGGGGCTTGTGCTAATTAGGAGAAGTGCCATTTTATGGTGTCTTCCAGAATAGTCTTGGGCCATATAGTGTCCGAAAAGGGGATAGAAGTGGATAAATCAAAAATCGGATTAATCTCTAAACTATCCACTCCTAAGAATATTAAATATGTTAGGTCTCTCTTAGAGCATGTTGGGTTTTATAGAAGGTTTATTCAAAATTTTAGTGCTATCTTTAGACCTTTATGTAACCTTTCGATGAAGGATACTGAGTTTAAGTAGAGCCTCAAATATGAGCAAGCCTTTAGGACAAAGAAGGGAGGGAAAACCATTTGTTGTTTATTATGCTAGTAGAACCTTGAATCATTCTCAAATGATGTACACCACAACCGAGAAAGAATTACTAGCAGTAGTATTTGCATTAGATAAATTCGCTCTTACTTAATTGGTTCATCTATCACTATATTCATAAATCACTCCGTCTTTAAATTTCTTTTCTAAAAAATGGATGCTAAGGCCCGTTTGATACGTTGGATTTTGTTTTTGCAAGAATTTGACTTGACCATCAAAGACAAGAAGGGGGTAGAAAATTTTGTAGCGAACCATCTATCTCGCTTGGAATTTAAGAATGATACTGACATTTTGCCCATTCGGGAAGCCTTTCCAGATGGAAATTTATTTTCTGTCCTTGATCACACACCATGGTATGCCGACATTGTAAACTACTGGGTTTCCCATCAACTTCCATCTACATGGAGTGCACAAGATAAGTGTAAGTTTTTGGCTGAGGTAAAGAATTTTTATTGGAATGATCCTTATCTTTTTAAATATTGCCCTGATCAAATAATAAGAATATGCATTCCGGATATGGAAGTTGATAGTGCGTTAACTTTTTGTCATACCTATGCTTATGGTGGCCACTTTTCTAGTAAAAAGACAGCTGCAAAAATTTTGTAATGCGGTTTTTATTGGCCTACTTTATTCAAGGATGCTAATGAGTTTTGTCGATCATGTGAAAGATGTCAAAAGTTAGGTTCATTGTCCTGCCGTCATATGATGCCTCTCAACCCGATCTTAGTGGTGGAAATCTTTGATTGTTGGAGGATCGATTTTATGGGACCATTCCCACCTTCTTTTGGGTATCTTTACATTTTGCTTGCCATTGATTATGTTTCTAAATGGGTTAAAGCAATACCTTGCCGCATTAATGATAATATAGTTGTTGTTAAATTTCTTAAAGATAATATTTTATCTAGGTATGATACTCCACGTGTTATAATTAGTGATCAAGGGTCACATTTTTGTAATCATTCTTTTGAGGCTTTAATGTGCAGGTATGGAGTATCCCATAAGGTTTCTACAGCTTATTATCCACAAACCAATGGCTAAGCGGAACTAGCAAATAGGGAGATTAAGCGAATACTTGAAAAAAGGGTAAATCTCAACCGAAAAGATTGGTCTTTGCTCCTACCGGACAGTATACAAGATGGTTCTTGGAGCATCTCCTTATCGGTTGGTATTCGGCAAAGCATGTCACTTGCTAGTAGAACTTGAGCACAGAGCATATTGAGCTATTCGAAATTTAACTATGACTTGAAGATGTCTGGTGAGGAGAGGAAAATGCAACTTTGTGAACTTGCGGAGTTAAGGGATAATGCATATGATAATGCTAAGGACTTAAAGTCAAGAATGAAAGCGGTGCGTGATCAAAAAATACTCCGGAAAAATTTTGGACAAGGTAATAGAGTTTTTCTTTATGACTCGCGGTTACATCCAAGAAAATTGCAATCATGATGGAAGGGACCTTATGTTGTGAAGAGTGTTTTTCTCAATGGAGTAGTAGAGGTTGAAGATCCTTCCAACGTTCGTGCATTTCAAGTTAATGGCCAAAGGTTGAAGCTCTACTTGGAACATGAACGTGTTAAAGATAAGCCCGAAGAGATCTCTTTGGTGGCCCTGGTTTATTCTTCTTAATGGGGTATTTTCGTTCCATTGTACATTAGTTTTAATTTTGTTAAGTCTTTGTTAATTTTAGAATTTTTGTTTTTAGTTAATTCTATTTTAATTTTAATTTTTTTTATTTTGATTTAATTTAATTTTTAGTTTTAGGTTTATTTTTATTGATTTTAGTTTATATTTTTATGCCGTTTATTTGTTACTTTTCAGCACAAGCAAGAAGGTCCAGTGTGTGCTGCGGCCTAAGGTCCCTGCGCGTCGCCCACCCGCAACCACCAAAATTCAAGTTCTCATCTGCACACCATGGCACGGGCCAGTGTGCGCTGCGGCACGCAGTGCATCAAAAATTGGGGATTAAGTTTTAGCACTGCGGCATGTGTAAGTGTGTGCCGTGGCACAAAGTCGCGATCAGGTTTTTAAAAACCCCTTTTTCCTTCTTTGTTCTTCATTCTTTTTGAAAGAAACTAACAACTCTTCTAATTTCTCTCAACTTCTCTCCAAATCCATCCTTACCCATCTATTTTTTCTCATTCTTTCTTGATTCTAACACATTCCTTGAGGAATTTTTCACTTAGATTGAAGATTTTGCTGCAAATTTGTTCACAAAGCTTTGGTTTCAAGAGGATTTCGGGATTTCAAGAGGATTCTAAGTTTGTGGGTATTCTCTCCAACTTTGGGCCAATTATTTATCAAGTAAGGTCGATTTCCTTCTCTTTGTTGTGGATTTGTGATATTTGAGTGGTTGCATTTGAATTAGTTCTCTTGTCTTAGAACAATTTGATTCAAATGGCCCCTAAAACTAAGAGACAAAGGGGGAAACAGCCTCAAGAGTTTGATGATAGTAAATTTGTCAGTTTTAATGCTAGTGAGAGGTATGTTAGTTTAATGCATGCTAGGAAACCCATTCCAGAAAGAGGTTTCACTATCATAGAGAGAGGAAACCCAACTTTGTTTAAGATGGTTGCTGATAGGAATTGGGGTGAATTTGGGGGACAACCACCTAATTCCATTATTAATGTGGTTAGAGAATTTTATGCTAATGTGGAAGAGCATAGGAATGGAAAAGTGATGGTTAGAGGAAAAACAATTTTTCTTTGACAGTGCATCTATTAACAGATTTTATGGGCTACCCGACATTGAGAATAGCGAATATATTGCTTATTTGTCTAATGTTGACTATGATAAGGTTTGTAATACACTCTGTATTCCAGGCACGACTTGGAAGATGTTGGGTGGTAAGCCTAAGACCTTGCTAGATACTTCTTTGACTGTGAATGCTCGGGCTTGGCAATACTTTATGTGTCAAAAGATGATGCCCGCTACGCATTATAGTGATGTTACTGTTGAGAGGGCTGTTATTATTTATGCTATTTTGATGGGTATGACTATTGATGTGGGCCGAATTATGTTTAATTCTATCATCCATACCGTGAGACAAAAGCTTGGTCTATACTTCCCTTCCTTGATTACCCAATTATGCATCCGAGCCGACGTCCAGTACAGTAGTGATAAGGAAGCACAGCACCCCAAGAAGCTTATCAATGATGGAATGCTCAATGTGATTAAGGCAACGAGGTTGCAAGCTCCGGAAGAGGGAGCAGCGGCTACTGCCCCACCTCCACCTCCTAGGTCTTTGACTATTGCAGAGCGGCTCGAGCGTTTAGAGATTCGATTTGATGAGCATCAGCAATTCTTACAGGATAGGTTTGATCGTCAAGATCGATTCTTAGCCAGGCAAGCAGACTATCACGCGGCGGTTTACTCTTCTTTTGGTCAGATATACCAACACCTTGCTTCTACCACTGATTGTGATATGGATCACTTTCCCACCTTGCCACCCTATCAGGGTTCATCCTTTGATCCCGCTCCAGAGGAGGAGGAGGAGGACGATGAAATGGTGGGTTAATTTTTGGGTTGTCTCTTGTTTGTTTCGTTTTTTTTATTTTATCTTCAGATGACTGTATTAACTTTTATTCCGTACTCCTTTTCGTTATCTTTATTTTTCATACTTCATTTTTCATTTTTAGTTATTTATTTAGTTTTGATGTGCTAACCTAACATTTGGTGGGAATCTTAATGTTACACCGTAGTTTCCTTCTTTTTGTTTGTTTTGTTCTATGTTAGAGATCTAAATTTCAAAAAGAGGAACAAAATGGAGTTCAAATGGTCGTGCACAATTTTCGGCTTCCTCGCACTTTTGGTTAATAAAGGAGTTTCCTTTACTTTTTTTTTTCACATTTAGGACAATGCAAATCTTAGGTTGGGGTAGAGGAAACACATTTCTTATCCCATACCATTGAATTTTTTTGTGTCACTTTCCCTTTTTCATTTTAATTCATTTGTTAGGATAAATTATTAATATATATATATATATATATATATATATATATATATATATATATATATATATATATATTGTTTGTCTTAGTACACTTTATGTTAGCTTTGGAGTTAATTTACATGTCAATAATATGAGTTTAATTGAGATATCATATAGTGTTTAGAAGAAGTTAAATCTTGCTTCGGTTTGAGAATAATTTTAAGTGTCGATCTTCATTTGGTTTGAGACTCTAGTTTGCGGATTGCATGATTAGTCTAATACATTTAGAGAAGTTTTATGTGCGAATGTTTTGTGAATACTTTTGCGGTCTCGACAAGCTCTAGAACTTATTTGATAATCATTTGATGTGAAATCCTAGAATGCACACTACTTAGGATATGATGTAGGCCATCTTTGGACTATTTGAGCCCTTCAACCTTACCCTTGTTATATTTATTGCTAGTTACCTGTTTCAGCCTTGTTTCTTTCGATAGCCCATTTACTTACCTTTATGAACCTAAAAATATTTTATCCTTACCTTTTTTTTAAGAGAACTTAGTTTATACACATTTGTTAAGAAGCACTTAAGAGGAGTAAGGATGGAAATATGGAAAAAAAAATTACTACCATAACCGAAGTACATTAAAAGAGATAGGTTGTGGGTTGTAGAAAAGAGTAAAAAATGAAAATGGAGGTGAACGGTTAAGTGATAAAAAGAAAAGATAAGTGAATTATGGCAAAGAAAGAAGAAAAAAAAGTGGTAAATTATTGAGAGAAATGCTCGAAAAATGGTTGAATGAGTTGGGTGTTGAAGAAAGGTTATTTAGTGCTTAAAGAGGTTGTGTTTACAATTAAGAGACTGAGTTCTTTTACTTGTTTAATTCTTCCCGTTCTTTCTTGACCTTTACCTTAGCCTAACGTTACAAGCCTATTAAAGACCTATTGATCTGATGTAGTGTGATTTTTCTATATTAGTGGAGAGTGATTTGAAAAGTGAGCCTATGGAGTTGGATTTATGATTGATGTCATATAATTTAATACGTCGTTAGAGGCCAAGACTTGTATTCATGAATGTTGTGCATAAAATCATCCGGGTGTTTAGATTAATGGTTTGTAGTAAGATGGATGTTAAGAGTCGGTAACGAATTTGAGGTTGATGTTTGGATTGTTTTTGGACTTGGGTGGTATTTAATGATTCTATGTGTTGTGTGTTATATGCGATTTTTAAGACAAAAAGTTGAATTACTCTTGGATTAACACTAACATTGCTTTATTTTGTTTTGATTTCTAATGTAGAATTCATTTCATATTTTTTTTCGCTTGAATTGCTAGGGACTAGCAATAAGCTAGTTGGGGGTTATGATGAGAGTCATAAAATGCATCTTAATAGTATTTATTTGTTAGCATTTTAGGGTTGATTTAGGGCTGAATTACACATTTATGCCTTAATAATTCTAAAGTGTCATTCTTGGTATATTGATTTATTTTGATGCATTTTTAGGTCTTTTGGGTTTAAAAGAGATTGAAAAGCTAACGTTGCTTAAAGCATGAAGATTATATGCATATTGGAGTGAAGGAGTGGTTCCAAAAGGACAAAATGAAGAGAAACCCATTTTTAGGGTTCCATGCCACGGCGAGGCACGGTTTGCGCCGCGACCACCAGAACCACTAAGAAGCTGGGATCAGGCAGTGCACCATGGCGAGGTAAAGTTTTCGTCGCGGTGCAAGAGTGTTTTTACAAGCCGTGCCACGGTTTCCTTTTTCTGTGCCGCGGCGCGGGGCGCGATTGCCCTGTTTCTGTTTCACGACCTTATTAAGGCTTTAATGACATTTCTTGACCCAAAATACCCTTGAATCTTCTGGGGTATTAATAGAACACTTAGGATTTGCTGAAAAGGAGGCTGGAATTAGGAGAGCTACCATATTCTTCTTCATTAAGGTGATCAAGTATGAGCCTAATGTCCAACTAAACTCCAAGCAAGGCAAAAGAATGAATTCCTAGGTGTAATTGTTCTTATTTCTATCCTTGATTCAGTTGTATGAATTGATTATTAAACATTGTTTATGATTTACTCTCTGATTAAGTAAGAAGGAGAGGATTTACTCTTAATCCAGTGATTGCATCTTTCTCCTCTACATAAGTCTAATCAAGCTCTTTTTATGTCAAGTTGTTAGATGTGATTGATTTCGGTAGATTTATCTTATAAGTTTGTCTATTACTGTGGTATTACTATTGAAATATATTGTCGCTTCTTGATAATTTATAAGATAGATCATGTGTGTTTGAATTGGAATTAAAGAGTAATTTGTAGCAATTACATTAGGGTGTTTATGTGCTTTGATTGAATATTTACCAATTGCTTGTTTGGGATGTGAAACTAGCAATTGAGATAAAACAATTAAGTCAAGATAGGAATAAGGCAATGAACTTAGGAAGGATTCCTGGAACCTCGTTATTTCTTTATTGAATTCTTCATCATATTTTCACAACTCTCTCATATAATTTCATTCGTAAAACTCAGATTTTCTTATTTGAATTTTATCGTTTAGTGTTAAGGTTTACACTTTCTCTTGTAGTTCACTTTCCTCGTGGGATTGACACCTCAGCTATACACAATAATCGTGTGTTAGTTTGAGCGTAATCAGGCAGCTTTGAACTACCCAACATATGACAAGGAGCTTTATGCATTGGTGAGAGCATTGGAGACTTGGAAACATTACCTTTGGTCAAAAGAATTTGTCATACATACCGACAATGAGTCCTTGAAGCACTTGAAATGACAAGGTAAGTTGAATAGAAGGCATACCAAGTGGATGGAATTCATTGAGACCTTCCCTTATGTAATCAAATACAAACAACGTAAGGAAAACATTATTATGGCTGATGCATTATCATGAAGGTATGTCTTTGTCTGTACTTTAAATGCAAAGTTATTAGGATTTTAATATGTTAAGGAATTGTATGCTAATGATGACGACTTTCCTAGTGTGTATGGAGCATGTGAGAAGGCAGCGTTTGGTAAGTTCTATAGACTAGATGGGTACTTCTTTAGAGAGAATAGACTTTGTGTGCCTAATAGTTCAATGCATGAGTTGCTTGTGCGTGAAGCACATGGAGGTGGTTTGATGGGTCATTTTGGTGTAAGGAAGACTTTAGACGTGTTGCATGAACATTTTTTTGGCCAAAGATGAAACATGATATGGAAAGAGTTTGTGCTAGATGAATTACATGTAGGCAGGCCAAATCTAGAGTCTTACCACATGGATTATACACTCCTTTGCCCGTACCTAGTGCACCTTGGGTAGATATTTCTATGGACTTTATTTGAAGCTTTCCAAGGTCAAGGAATGGTAGGTATTTGATTTTTGTGGTTATTGATAGGTTTTCTAAGATGGCACATTTCATATCTTGTCATAAAACCGATTATGCAACCCACATCGCTAATTTTTTCTTTAGAGAAATAGTACAACTACAAGGTGTTCCTAGGTGTATTGTGTCTGATTGTGATGTTAAGTTCCTTAGCTATTTTTGGAAAGTCTTGTGGGGAAAGTTGGGAACTAAATTGTTGTTTTCGACTACTTGTCACCCCAAATGGATGGACAAATCAAGGTAGTGAATAGAACTTTATCTACTTTGTTGCGTACTATAATTCAAAAGAATTTGAAAAATTGGGAGGATTGTTTGCCATTTATTGAGTTTGTATATAATCGAAGTGTTCATTCTACTACTGATTTTTCACCATTTAAGATTGTTTATGGTTTTAATCCACTAACTCCTTTGGATTTGATGCCGTTGCCAGTTCATGAAAAGACTAGTTTTAATGGTCAAAAGAAGGTTGAGATGGTGAAGAAACTCCATAAAAGTGTACGGCAACACATAGAAAAGAAAAATGAGCAATATGTGACCAAAGCCAATAAGGGTCATAGACATGTCATCTTTGAACCGGGTGATTGGGCTTGGGTGCAGATTTCCAGCCCATAGGCGGTCCAAGCTACATCCTAGAAGGGATGGTCCATTTCAAGTCCTTGAGAGAATCAATGATAATGCATACAAGTTGGATCTTCCAGGTGAGTATAACATTAGTGCTACATTTAATGTTTCTGATCTTTCTCTTTTTGATGTAGGTGACAATTCGAGGTCGAATCCTTTTGAAGAGAGGGGAAATGATGAGAATCTACAAGCACTATTAAAGGATCTTGCATGCTTCAAGAGATTTGGGCTGATTCTAAAACGAGGCATTCCAAGCTTCGCCCAAAAGGTGATAAAGGCGTAACAAATTTAATCCAAGCTATTGATGGGGCTGATCTTGCTTAATTGGGCATGATTTCCTTAGAAATGGTGTGGATTAATGGCTGATTATGGCTTAAGGGGTGTGGAATTAGAAGGAGAAAATGGCTGATTACTTTCTAATTTCATACCAATTAATTGGCTGATTGACTTTCCAGTTCCATACTAATTAATTGGCTTATTGACTTTCCAGTTCCATACCAATTAATTGGCTGATAGACTTGCCTATTTCAGACTTTCCTTAAGCATATTTTTTTAGTCCTTTCTTTATCTACTTTCTTATTTTGGAACCTAGTATCATTTTCCTTATAGCGGGCGTGTAGGGCTGAAAAGGTTAAAAATAGCATACACTCATTGTAATGAAGAAGATTTGAATAGAAATAATAAATAAAAAAAAAAACGCAAGGTTTGCTTCCTTTATTGGTTCTTCAGAGAACTTATGAACTTATCGAGGATTCTTCCTTATGGCGTTCAAATTTTATACCTTCGGTTCGTGATTTAGTTATAATCATTGGATCGAGGTTTGTTACTTTATACCTTCGGTTGTGTTTCATTTTAAACGTTGGGTCGGAGTTTTCTATCAAAAATCTGAATTTTAGCTTTCTTAGGCAAGTAGTTCAATACTGTTTATTGGGTCTCAAAGCGTGTCGGTTGAGGTTCGCATCATAATGGGTTACTAAGGCCCACACTAACCAGTCCGAACTCAACACATAGGAGTTTTGTCTAATTAATAGATCACCTTATGTTGGATTTCTTTAAGTCTCACCAATAGACCAATTACTTAACCTGTTTTAACAAAACCCAAAATGCATAATTAATGTAAGCCCAATTTATAGGAAATTTCAACATTCTCCAACTTGGGTGATATTAATTGTGATCAATTTTGAAAACAAATTTATCATTTTAAAATGACTCTCAGGCCAGGATAACAATAAAACTTTATGTGCACACAATTTCAAAACAATTGGTCTAGAGACTTCTCCAAGTATCAATCCGGTCCAATAAAGCCTTTAAATCTGAATCATGGTGATAACTACATCATTGAGCGATACAAGACCTTTCATGGTTACATGAGTCAATCAACTCTATCGACATGGATTTAGTGTGGTTGTGTAACAAGAAAATTAGCATTATTAAGTGATCTAAATATACTAATCTTACTTGTTGGTCATTATCTTCTCTTCCTTAAAGTAGCACAAACACATTTACATAAATTCCTTAGGGCTTTAATAACAAGCCTGCATATCTCAATAGTAACTCAATATCTCGAGATAAGCTTTAGACATACTCACAAGGCTTAAAATTTAAATGAATGCCCCAAGCCTTTATGCTTAAGACTGACACATGTCTTAAGACTTCCAATGGATATATGCATATGACAATACAAACATATAAATCATCCATATGCTAAATACAATAATAATATTTAAATTGAATGATAAATTGTATATTAAAGGTGAGCATGGGTTGGTTTGGGTCGGGTTTTCCTAAGCAATCAACCCAACCCAGTTACATCAGGTTAGAAAAATCTCAACCCAACTCAAACCATGAACCCATCCAACCCTAACCCAACCTATTCAAATCTGTTTGGGTCAATTTAGGGCACCGGCTTAGTATTTTTTTTCACTTAAAAATTAATGCAAATATATTTCTTAGGAAAAAAATATTTTACTACAATTATTTATCATTTATTATATCCAAAATCAAATCTATACAAGAATTTATCTAATCTTACAAACCAACATTTATAAATTAAGTACCTTAAATCACTTCACATAAAGTTCAAATAACTTTAATTTAATATAAACCATACAAAAATAAATTAAAACTATATTTTAAAGGTGTTTGATCAATCAAATTCTTCAAAACTTCGACACTAGTATAGACTTGGTCATAGAATCTCCATAATCAAGTTTCATCATACCAAAAACATAAAGTAAATGAACATAGAATAAGCAAATTAACTCAACAAGCCTTTGGAAAACATAATGAAAGTCTAAAAAAAAATACTTCCATGAGAACAAACGATCTTCTTCAACTAAAAAGTATTAAAAAGAAATATTCTCCTCACACACACACACACACACACATATATATATATATATATATATATATATATATATGTGAATGTAATCCATCAAACTTTAAAATAAGTATATTTTAAATATATAAAATATAATTATATAATGATCATGCTATCGATTTGGGTTGGGTTAAAACTTTTTAACATATGACCTAACCCAATCCACTAAGTTTAAAAAAATTTCAACCCAAACACAACCTAACTTTTGAAAACCCCAACCCAACCCATTACACCAGTTTAAGTCGGGTCTGCGGATCCATCGGTTTCCATATTCACTCCTATTGTATATAATTGAATTTTCATGTAATGATCATTGTCAATATAATATCCTAAATACATCACCAAAAGATGTAAATAATTGAAGTACATCACCAAAAGATGTAAAGAATAATGTAAACATATAGAATAAATGCAATGCCTTCCACTAACAAAGTAATGGCTAAAGTATGGAACATAAAAAGATTTTTCCAAATTGAGTTCATAACCAGTTTCTAAAAGCAAGCTAACAGCTCCTACAAACTCGACATCCTCTTCGACATTATTCTTGACTCTTAGTTTCTTTTCCAACTCACTTAGCCTCCATTTATTTTTGAACCTCTACAAGGTAAAGGCCACATGAGTAGTTGCACCACAGTCAAGCCACCAAGAATTAGATGGGGCATCAACTAAATTGGATTCAAAACAAACTAAGGTCAGTGAGTTACCTCCTGATTTATTTCCAACCATCAACTGAGCTTTGTGACTAGTGCATTCATACCTGTAAGGACTAGGTTTGTTGCAATGAAAGCACTTGCCCTTCCTTTCTTTTTCTTAATTACACGTTTAGGACCCCCCATCTTACGCTTAGGACCGTCATTGTGTTTCTTAGCCTAAACATACTTAGGAGATGACTTGAACTTTGAATTGTATGACTTTTTACCTGAGAAACATTTGGGATGGAACACTAATAGAGCCACTGCACTCTTTTATTTCTTAAGTTTTTCTTCCTTAGCTACACATTTGTTGATCAATTCATTGATAGACCACAACTCATTTTAGGTGCTGTAGGCTGCTTTGGTTTGGCTGAATGAGGGAGGAAAAAAGTTTAAGGCATGATTTACAACATAGTTATCGGAGAGGAAAATCGAACGGTCTTTGAGTTTGGACTGAAATGAGATAATTTTAAAGATGTATTCCCTAACATCCCTACCCTCATACCTTATAGCTGTTAGTTCACTCATTAGGGTACCAACTTTAGAAATAAGGGATACCTTGTATCTGTCTCCTACATTAGTAAAGAATTCTCTAATAATGTTTATACCAAGTACCACTCAATAGATGCTCAAAGATTGATATCTTCAAGGCCATCAACCACAACCTGTTGGATCTCTCTCACTTGGCATAAAAGTCTTTCTCAGCAACAATGCTCTTATTAGTGAGATCAACAAGTTTATCACTATAAAGAGCCAAGCCAATGTCCACAATACTCTGGGCAAACTCGATATATTGTTTCTATTTCTTATAATTTAATCAAGTCATGATCTCAACTGTGGCATTTCCATTGTCAACAGCAAATTGAAGTGATCAATGAAAAATATAAGACAATTATGTTAATGAATTTGGGTAGTTAAGTTTCATAAACTCCTTAAATAGACCCAAAACCTAAGCCCAACAATAGTTAAGGCTCGTTGTTCCCTTTTCTTGTCTTAATAGATAGGCCAAGAGCCCATCAACCATTTAATTAAAATGTTAAATGATAAAGGAATTATCACCTAATTTTTTAAAAATAATCATTAGATAGCGTCACATAGCATGAAATAATGTTATTTATAGCTTACATCTTCAAACAATCATGAAAACCTCATTTATAGCTTTTAAGAATAGTTTTTAGGCCTTCTTTAAACGTTACAGTTGTGCTGATTTGTTTAATTTGATACCATATTTATAGGGTCTAATAAATATGGTAGGGGTGTAGGGCTGATTTATAGGCTTGATTTGTAGTGATATAACGTTACAATTTAATAGACATGTATGAATTATAAACTGTGCATGATAATAATTACGTTAATAATGTTCCTCAATCTGGTCATTACATAACGTTTACCTTATATACTTAAGTCAATAGACCTAATTCAATGCTTTAATGATTTGTTGTAATAATAATGATTTCTCTACTAGTGGCCTGATTTGGTGTTGCCTAAGTGTATAACATCTACGTTAATTTGGTGTTGTATCCTTGTTTTTGTGACATTATTATTACAACAATAATGTTCCTTTAACAAATAGATTTCTATATCTTTGTCACTTTAAGCCGCATATCAATGAAATTGGTAGATTTTTCATTTTTTATAAAAAAAAAACTAATACATAGAATTCCACTTCCAAATTATTAAAAAAAAAAAAACATAACAACAAGAGAAACGAAAAAGTGCTTTATCTAAGAAAAAAATGTTCCTTCTAGATTGAGAAATAGAGAGAGAAATCTTTCAATCTGATCAGGGATTAGACATTCTTATACCAAAGCAGCAAACTTAGATTTCTAGCTCATCATATCACTATAATCACTCTTTTAACAACAAAAATTCATGACCACATGTATGTATATATTTTAAATAAATTCAATAATTCAAACAAAAATGCATATATATCCGAATTAAAGTTTTATTTTGGCCAAAAACCACTAATATATCTAACACAAACAAAATTCTCATGCATATATAAATAAATATATAAAATTAGGTATCTAACACATGAAAAAAATTGCTTTGATACCACATGTTAATAATATTCTAAGGATCTATTACATGCATTAGATCACTAGTTTGATAAACTGAATATTACATACTTGATGTTTGCGACATACTGTTTTCCCGGTAACACCATAATGATCTCAACTCATCAACACGTGCAAGACCACTTTGCTAAAATTCTTCCTCTCCTTATTCTCTATGTTTAGTATGGTAGTTTTGTAATGGGAAAACTCACCAAGTTAAGAGTGAAAAGGGGACCTATATCATATTTATAGTACACTTAATGGGTTGCCTATCATAATCCATTAGGTTTGTCAAGCCCACGCCACTGCCCAACCATATCTAAGTCCATTAGGTGTATTTGACCTTCCCATAAAATCAAGTAGATATCAAGCCTACAAAGTCCATCTTAGGAACCAAACCTAATCCGTTTTATAAATACAAAGCCCTACAATCTAATAGAAGTCCATTAGTAGTATCAGAACATTTTATATATTCTAACAAAGTTTCATCTTTGGAATTAATACAACAGTAACATTTAGATATCAACAAAATCCCAAGAGTTTTAACTCGTGCGTAGGGGTGGCAATGGTTTGTGCCGTGCTGACCCACATAAAGCAGTCCACCATGCCTTCGTGCCAATTTTTAAGAATGCAAGCCTACATGGCTATTGGCCCGTATCAGCCCATGGGCCTCATAGGTATATATTGATTTTTTTTACCATTTTTAATTGAAAATAGTAATAAAAAAACTTATAAATATTGAATTGAATGATTATAATTTTATAGAAAAAAAATTATTTTATTGATGAAGTTAAATATTAAAAAAAAAATAAAAAAAAAATTGAATAAAAACAACAACATAAACAAATAACTTAAAAATTACAAGTTCCAAAATCTTTCAAATAAATTACTCACAAAAACATCATCATATAAAATAATCAAAGAAGATGAAATGACTTAAAAATGAGTGAAGTATAAAAAACAACTTAGAAATTTTGAAAATTAGAAAGACAAAAAAAAAATTATTATTATATTTTAGTCTTTCACAGTTTATACTCTTACGAGCTAAGAGTTACAATTTTTTTTTTTTCATTCTTGATCTCTTTAATCGTCACTCGATCCACTATATTGATTTTTCTTTAATATGGTGCTTGTACAATCTTTTGTATATACTAACCGTTGAAAGTAGTATTAGCCAGAAAGAAAGGAAAATTAGATGTTACAGGCCGTGCCGTGCTGGGCCTTGTGTTGTGCTGTGCTAGACACGACATGCCACATGGCAGTGTGGGTTGTGTCAGCACGGCACACCACATGGTAGTGTGGGCCATGCTGGTATGGCCTAGTTTTTCATGGACTGACACAACCCATTGCCACCACTACTCTTGCGTCAATAGTAACCACATTATGGAAAAGCCTCTATGGCCTGGTTTGGATGTATTTTTAAGCCGTCTTAAATTGGATTGTATTAAAGTATGACCCATTTTTGTCAGCACCTTTGTGCAGCATTATTCTTCAAAATGTATGCCATTACAAAATTATCCTTGCCCTTATAAACACTACACCCACTGACGTGATTAACTCCAATTTCAAGAGAAACCTTGAGTTAATTAGGTAAAATGGTATGGGTCACTAAAGGATAAATGACCACCTGATTTAATCTGCACAACTTTAAGTTATAAATCAAACATGGCCAATATGAAAACACAATATGTCGGGGTAACCATTGATTATTTAATTTTTGTTACAAAGTAAAATGTTGATGTTTCCCAAGAAGAGGTGGATGTGAACTTGCCAATATTAACTTATCTGGTGTATCATCAGGATTTAAACCCTCTGAGTGTCATTAAGAAGAGGAAAAATAGACTGACAAAGTTCTGAATTGCTGAGCAATGGTAGTCAATTTTGGGAAAGAAAGTGATGAGAAAGATACCATTTATATTGGATAAAAGAGATGAGAAAAATTGGACGTATCATATGCCACATGTGGGAAGCAAAAATTGGCTGCTTGTTCACACTTGGATGCCCATATTTTTGCCCAGAAAATGATGCTGTACAGTAGGGAAGAAATAAAGATAAACTAAAAATAAAATGTAAAACCAATTCAAATCATATAGATCTTGGAACCGCAACCAAATCATATGGTGCGAAAACAGTTAATCACAGATTTTAATTTCAATACTCTCAATTTATTTTATTAATTCCAAACTAGGACGTCTCTTATATAGAGATCTTAACCCTAGTCCAATAATAAAACTGAACTATGAAAGGAAATTGACAGTTGAAATTAACTACACCTAGATACCCATAATATTTTTTGATTACATAATTATCCTAATATCCCCCAATTCCTAAATTAAAATCCCTAATTCTAATCTTCATCGTGTTCTCCATCATTCTTCACCACTTAGAAATAATTCGTCCTAGAGTTGAAAGCATCGGAGGATCAACAACTTAGATTGATGGAGAAATAAAGTATAGTCATGAAACTCATGGAAGCCGAAGTCACTAGGAGGTGAAAAAATTTGATTTGGAAATGCTTGTTGACGAGGTGCGTGAAACCAGGTTGGTAGGATAAAGTCAATATCCAGGACATGTGTGTCAAATCAACCCTCAATCGTACCATTAAGCTTGTCATACAATTTGCGTTGAATCTTTTCAGCTTCTTCAATATACTTAATAATATCTTGTTGGACTGGTTCAACAAAGTCAACTGCAAAAGGAACGGTTTCAATCAACTCAATAACATCAAGCTGGTCATCGACCGGTTCGTCATCTTTATAGGCATCTTGTTGCTCTTTGATGTCTTCCCTAGCATCCGTGAGCTTTGAATTATCAAGTTAGAAATCATCTTTTACTATCACAACATCCAAGGGTTTGCATAATTCTTTATATTTTTTTAGGAATTGGATTATCTTCTCTCGAACTTGGAGTGAAGCTAATGGGTCGGTCTTTCGCTTATCACAAGCTCATCGTATGTACCATAACCATTATAACCTTAGTAAGCACGATCATACCTGACATAACCATGGTTAGTATCTTGAGGAGAATAATAATAATTCTTATAAGCAACTCATTCATCATCATTAATATAATCGTCATTACCATTCAAAGCATGGACATCTCAAGAACTCTGCTCATACTCATATTGGTGCTGCAATTATTCATGTCGTCTCTCATCACAATAAACCCAATATTGAAGTTCTTCATATTTTTCATACATACTCTGTGGAAGATAACGCCAACCATACTTTATGGCTTTGGAATTCAACTCATCCAAGTGAGAGTAAGCACTTGACAGTTAAGCTTGTAGGTTTCGAATACGAATCCCAGTACGGTATGACATAATAGCAAACTAAAATAGCTCAAACATATTTTTTTTTTTTCTATTTTTTGGTTTGCAAATCAAAGAATAAAGGAAACAGAGAACATACTTTAAATGGCCATGCAAAAGAAATTTTTTTATCCAAACACTAGCTCGGCTCGGCTCAGTCAGCTTGGTTTAGTCAGTTCGGCACAGTAGCTGCAGAATAAGAGAACCGGGTCGAGTAGACCAAATCTGACCCGCTCATATCCACGTCGGATTAGTCTCGGAGGGGCATGGGTTTGATTGGAACTGGTCTCCGGTCATTAGGGTGGGGTTGGCTTGGGCATCTGGTGCTCGAAGGTGGTTAGGGTGGCGGATTGGGCCGCGTAAAGTCCGGGAGTCACGGAGGCTTTGCGGGAGGAGACGGTGGCGGAATGGGCTGAGAGACCCAAGGGTTTGCTGGGGGAGGCTGTGGGTTTTGATGGTGGGTTCCGATATGGAGATGGGTGGCCGAAAAAAGGGTGGATCTAGCCTGAGATGTCACGGTGGTTGATGCGCTTTCGGGCCGTTTTTCGCCGGTTACAAGGCGTGTGAGTCATAGATCGAGAGAGAAGAGTAAATTTTGAGCAGATTAGTGGTGTTGGGGAAGTCTTTCGGTGGTGGCAGTGGCGGTGGTGTGTGGCGACGGGCAACGACGACGTGCTATAGACTGTGTTTGTTCAATTGATGACAAAATCTTTGTGCTGTGATATCTCTTGAAGGCGTACAGTAGGGAAGAAATAAAGAAAAATTAAAAATAAAATATAAAACCGATCAAAATCACAAGGATCTTTCTAAATCACATAGGAACCGCAACCAAATCACATGGTGCGAAAACACTAAATCACAGAGTTTAATTTCAATACTCTTAATTTATTTTTTTAATTCCAAGCTGACTACAAATGACATAGTGACGCCTCTTATATAAAGCTTTTAACCCTAGTTCGATAAGGAAATTGAATTATGAAAGGAAACTGAACTACACTTAAATACCCGTAATACATAATTATCCTCTTATCCCCCAATTCCTAAATTAAAATCTCTAATTCTAATCTTTCATGTATTCCCCATCACTCGTGTTCCCCACCAGAACAACTAAGATGTTCCATCATAATTTAGCATTCCTCCACTGGATGCGTTATTTTTTTCCCAAGAAACCCCTTATGCCTTGATTCCCCAGAACTTGGCTAAATTTTTGGCTATTTGGAATCAAACTTTAGGCAAAACTTCTTTAAGTCCAAATCTAAGTTGACGGTTATTTTGATTTGGGCCTTTTATATTTTTTCTTCAAATAAGTCCATTAGTATGATATCTTTTTATATCTTTTTAATTTTTTTATTATTAAGAAATATAAAATTATTTAATTCATGAAACCATTATTTAGGTAACAAGTTATGAATTGTTTTAATTTCTTTTACATGATTTCACAAATATTTTCGGTATGTATTATTAAAGTTAATATTTTTATATGTATGAAAGAAATAAAAAAAATATTATTTTCACATAAACCAAGTTTGATGTGAAAGAACTTTCGCTTATTTTCTTACCCAAGCACAAAAGTTTAATGGCTGCATCGAATGGGCTTTAGCCTTTCCGGGTAAAATGACCAATGCAGCCATAAGTTAATTGTATTTCTCTTGATTCCCAGGCCTGGAACTTTAACACAGTTTGGAGGGAATGTTCCACTGACACCAAACTTTTTCGAAACAAATAACGATTTCTTTAAAAATCATAAAAACAAAAGGTAAGGGAAACCCTATATCCCTAATCTATCTATCAATGGCTATAGATGAGGTACAGTTAACGCGGTGAAGCGGGTGTACCGGAATGCGAAGGAGGAGGGGAACAGGCAGGAGGAGGCCAGATGGGCCAACATGATTGGCAACATGCTCAAGAACAAAGGAGAGTAGGTGAAGGCCTTTAAGTGGCTGCGCATGGATTACGAGGTTTTGGTCAAGTACTTACCTAAAAAACATTTGCTCCCTACTTGTCAGTCTCTTGGTGAGGTCTACCTTCTCCTAGAGTACTTCAAAAACGCCTTGATTTATCAGGTATTTTATTAGGTTATTGTTCCTTTTGGGTAGGGGGAGGTGGCGGCGGCGTTTGTTTTGGTTTGTTGATTGTGTTGAGATTAACGCGTTTATAAAAACGGTTTGGATTTTTATGAGGCGCAAAATACCCTCGACCAATAGACCATCGACACATGGAAATACCCTCGGCCAATGGACCATCAGCAAGTGGAGTAGGAAAATCACGCCATCGCCATGTCAAAGTGCAATTAACGGGGCAACTGTCACCTGATCATGTCATCGCCATGTCAAATCGCAATTAACAGGCCAACCCTCGCGTGATCACGCAACTACCTGAGCACGCGACTGTAAACTTCTCTGTAGAAGTGCAGGATCTCTGGATTGAGCCATTCCTTCCACATGGTCAACCTTGCCTCAGAATGCTATAAAAGGCGTGAGGTATGTAAAGCCAAAGGGTATGAGAAAAAGTCCACATTAATCTGCTACTTAAAATTAGCCCTCGGTCTTTCTTAAGCCCTCGTCCTAACTAGAGCGTCTGAGCACCCTCGGAGGTCTCACCCTCCCCCCTTCTGTGGGCCCTCTAGTTCACCCCCTTTTACTTGTGCAAATCCTAAAAAGTTGACTTCGAGTCAGCAACGGTCCCTCGGCATCAATAGATTAGCGTTGTCCGTGGGAAACCACCATCTCTCGCTAACAGTAAAAGCGAAAAAGTGTAAAAAACTCATCTGTTGCAATGCCACCCATAAATACCAGAAAACTAACCAGTAAAGGATCCCCAATGGCATGCTCCACCACCATCCGGGGCAACACCTATAGTCAACAATCCAAGTCAAGATTCCCTATAATCCACGAGTGTGTGACCCCAGGGTCAAGCAGGCAGCCTCCCGTCAAAGAGTAACATCCTCGCCACTAGGGAACCGATTCCCATGATTCCAGAAGAGCGATCATGGGACACCTGACTACCCCAGTATCGTTGGCTCAGTTCCAGGAGCTTTTCCGATTGATAGCTGACCTGGTGGCCGAAGTTCGAAACGGGGGACGACAACCCTCTCCTCCTTACCAAACTCCTGGGAAAATAGAATCCTCTGGTAGCAAAGACTCAGCCTATAGTCGTTCCACCGCCGAGCCGTCGCTGCCCTACGGTCGGTCTAAATAAAGTTCCTCATCCAAAAGCAACCCAAACCTAGATAGACAAATCAAAGAAATGGAAGAAAAAATCGACAAAGCTCTCAAGCACAGAAACCACAGTATCTTGGATGAACATAGCGTCCAAGACGTTCACAGTGGATGTCCTCGAGACCCCGCTCCCACCCAACTTCAGAATGCTGCAAATCAAAATGTATGACGGTTTGGTGGACCCATTGGACCACCTACAACATTACAAAACGACCATGACCCTGCATCGGCATTCCAATTCGATCATGTGTCATACCTTCCCCCAAACACTTGAGAAAGCTACGGGCACATGGCATTCGTGTTTAAAGCCGGGAAGTATTAGCAATTTTAGAGAGCTCAGCTACACTTTTGCCTATCATTTTCTCAGTAGTAAGGGGCCGAAAAAGACCTCGGAGAGCCTATTCAATATTGTCCAATATCAGGGAGAGAGGCTTCGAGCCTACATATCCAGGTTCAATACGGCGGCATGGAAAATCCCAGACCTCGACCCAAATGTCCAGATGCTAGCATTCAAAAATGGATTGAGATCTAGAATCTTTAGTTCCAAGCTCACCAGGCGCCCACTTAAAGATATGAACGAGGTCCTGGCCCAGGCCGAGAAGTGTATGTTGGCAGAGGACGATCAAGCCTTTAGAAGAGAAAAAGAATGAGAAACAAAGAAGAAAAGGAAAAACCTTGACCCTTAAAGAGGAGCAGCCAAGAGGCCTCACCAAGAAAGCAGATATAAGCCCCATCCTCGGCTTGACAACTTCACCCTTCTTAATGCATCTAGGACTAACATCCTGATGCAGCTTCAGGATAGGTCAGTCCTCTAATGGCCACCCAAGCCATTGCACCTCAGCGGGGACTAGAGAAAGTGGTGTCAATTCTATAGGAACCACAGGCACGACACTGAAGAGTGCCATAGTTTGAAGATGCAAATTGAAGCCCTCATTAGTCAGGGACACCTGAAAGAGTTCACCGGGTCTCGAGGAAGGAAAGCACTCGCCCAGCCAAAAGGGGACTCTGGACGCCCTCGCCCTCCACAGCAAGAGTGACGAGACCCTCGAAGAGACCCCAGGCCAAGGCAAAAAGGGCCCAATCAGAGGAACCAAAAGGTGGCAACTACCACTAGGATTATCAAAATAATCTGCAGAGGCCCGACGGCTGGAGGTAGCTCAGGACAGAGCAGTAAAGCGTACGCCAGAACTGTGGCCTCCGTCAGCGGTCCCCATAAATGAATGATGATTTGGAAAGAGTGCAGACCCCACATGACGATGCGGTGGTAGTCTCTCTCTTGGTGGCCAACCATGAAGTAAGATGTATCCTAGTTAACAACAAAAGTTCGACAAACATCCTATTCTATGATTCTTTCCAGCATATGGAATTGAACGATGAAAGCTTAGAGCCAGCTCGGGCCCCTCTCTACAGTTTTAGTGGAACCCCAGTGTTCGTTGAAGGAAGTATAGTCTTCCCCGTTACCGCTAGAACAATGCCATAAACAACCACCGTTCAAACCACCTTCTTAGTAGTCAAGCAACCATCTTCTTACAACATAATCCTCGGCCACCCTACTCTCAACAAACTGAAGGCAGTCGTCTCTACCTATCATTTGGAGCTCAAGTTCCCCACCGAGGAGGGAATAGGAGTGGTCAGAGGAAACCAACGAGCCTCTTGGTTCTGCTACTTGAACTCCATCAAAGAAGAAGAAAAGACCGAGGCCCTACCCCTCGAGATGGAAGACCTTAAGGATGAGGTAAAGACTCCAAGAGGGTGACCCGTTGAAGAACTGACCTATGTCCCCCTCGGAGAGGATCCTTCTCGGACTGTTTAGATTGGACCCAATCTCCTAGCAAGCCATTGGGAGGCGCTCCTTTCCCTCTTCAAGAAGAACGAGGACTTGTTTGCCTGGTCTGCGTCAGACATGCCCGAAATCAACCCCAGAACTATCGAAAACCATCTGAACGTAGATCCAAAGCACAAGCCCATTATTCAGAAGAAAAGAACTTTCACCCCAGAACGACAAGTCGCCATCAAGACAGAAGTAGACAAGTTGCTTGAGGCCGACTTCATCCGAGAAGCAAAATACCCCGACTGGGTGTCCAATGTGGTGATGGTCCGAAAGGCCAGTGGCAAGTGATGGATCTGCATCGACTTCACCAATCTGAACAAGGCCTGTCGAAGGGATAGTTTTCTCCTACCTCGGATCGACCAGCTGGTAGACGCTACCTCGAGGCATGAGCTTCTCACCTTTATCAATGCATATTCCGGCTACAACCAGATCTTTATTTACAAGCCTAACCAAGACAAGGTCACCTTCGTCACCGATCAAGGACTATACTACTACAAAGTCATGCCCTTCTGGCTAAAAAATGTCGGTGCAACCTATCAACGGTTGGTGAACAAGATCTTCAGGGAACAGATCAAGTGAAACATGAAAGTCTACGTAGACGACATGTTAGTCAAGAGCACTGATAAGTGCTTAAATATTCATATTTAAGCCCCTAAATTTACATTTTTTAAGTTCTTAGTTTGTGTTATTTCATGCTATTTTATTTCCTTTCTGTGTTTTTATAGGTTTTTGGAGAAAATAAAGCTTTTTAGAATTGTCGGGCTTAAAGACCAAAAGCTGGAGTCTGCCTAATACGATCAAACACAAGAGACCTGCGAATGAGCGCAGCAACGCTCAAGCGGCCAAGCCAAGATCGAGCATAACTAGAGCTCGCGCGCGCAAGAAGAAGGCTTGAGTGCACTTGCGCTAGAGCGCACCAGTCTGTGATCAAGCGCACACATGTATCAGTGAAACATTAAAATGGCAGAACCTATTTTGGAAATAAGTTAGGGTTTTGTTTTACGAGTTTAGGGTTTCCAGATGTTTCAAAACCCTATAAATAGGCTTGTAAACACAGAAAGAAGAGGGGAGGTATTGTGCATTTATCTACCCAAATAAATAAGTGTTGCACCGATTATCTACCTAAATTAATATGCAAATAATCGCACTCGTTTTACTTACAAGTGCACAAGGTCTGTGGTAGCATAGTGTGCAAGTGCGAGATCATTTCCACAAGGATTCGTGAATTTCTTTCTAGGACTAATTTCTTCAAGTTTGAGAAGTGAAATAATAGTTGATTATAAGTGAATAACAATAATGAGAATATAGGACTAAGATATCCACCCTAATTATACTTTCCCACTAAGTAAAGTTTCAATGCTCTAGCCTTATCATGAATATCTAATGTTGCCAACCTAAGGGCTTGGTCCACACCTTAGGCTATTGATCTCCCTATGCAACGAGTTAGGCATGGTGTATACTCTAACTTTTTTCTCTCTTAAGGGATTCAGCATGGGTGTATACAGAGTTTTTCCTTAAGAGAGCATGAGGGCTGTGGAGATCAGTCTTAAGGAAGAGAGACTCTGCCTTCCTCTTGGCTTCGTAGAAACCCTCAAGGAACTACCTTTTGGCATCCTCCAGCAAGGCCACTTTGAAGGAGGCAGAGCTCTTGAAAGAGGCCAGCACCTCTTACACGGCCTTCTGAGCTGCCTCAGAAGCCTCTTCCTGCGCCTAGCGCTTCGACTCATAGGTCGCGTCCCTCCCAACCCGAAAGGCATCCTTGGCCTGGTGTCGTTGGTCCCTCTCCCTGATGGCCTCCTCCCTGGCCCTCTTTGTCACCTCGAGGGAGGACAACAGCACCCTGATGAGCTTTCGACTCTCATTAAGCTTCTGCTTGCATTTCCCCAGCGGCTCGGCCATATCCATGCTGCGACGAGACAAGACGCCAACAAGAACACTGGTCTGAAACAAGTATAAAAGGTCATAAGAAAAAACAGTTAAAAAATAAAATCAAACTATATAAGAAGACAAAGGATAATACCTGGGAGGTCATGGCCTCAACGGTCGAGCAGAACTCTCGAAAGGCCTCTAATAGACCTCCACTATATCACGGGGAGGGATCCCCATGATGAAGTGCTCTCGGGTAACCCTCAGATGAGCGAAGATCGAATTGTCGACCTTCAATGCCTACCAAGGTGAGAAGGGAGCAGAGGTCCCAGGCACCTCCTTAGATGAGAACGAGCCCTGGGATGGAGGGGGCGCCACTAGAACAACCTGTGACTCTGGATGAGGCCTTGAAGGGCTCTCCACTGCGGAAGGAATAGGACTAGACACCTGGGCCCTCTTTTTTTATCCTTGGGTCGAGGCCGGGTCCTTCACTCCCGATGCCCTCTTCCTCTCCTTGGCCATCTTCTTGGCCCTCTCCCTTGCTTGTATGGCCAGCTCTATCTCTACACTAGGAGAAAAGCATTAGCAAATCAAGATAAGGAAAAGAGCAAATAAAAAGCTAAAAGTTACCATACTCCATGTCCGCTGTGGGGCAGGGAGGGTAGAGGTCACACCTTGAAAGCTCTTCGTTGAAACAAAAAACCTCTACATCTAAGGGCACGGCCAACATCGCCTTCAATGTCTCCTGCTCTCGGTGTAGAAGGTATGACTTCTTGCATTTTCCAACACGGTCTAAACTCTAGCATAGGGGGACGTTGAAGCTTTCGGCACTCCGGATGAAGAAGAATGATTTCTTCCACTTTTGATGGAGGATGGCTTCTTCTTCAGCACATTCCTCTTGGCCCTTGAGCTGACCACAACCCACCCGCTTTACTCGTGTTGGCTAATTTGGAAGTGGGTCTTGAAGACTTTAAGGGTCATAACGCCACCCACTTCTAAGTACAAGGCTATGACAGCCATGATGAGGCGCACCGAGTTAGGCACCAGTTGGCACAGTGCTATACCGAAGTTTCTTGGCACCGTGCAAAAGAAATGGTGGAGGGGAAACCTGAGCCCGACCTTCATGTGTTGCTCGTACACTCACAGCTTATAAGGCGCGCGGCTCTGGAGGGCATCACAAGCCCTTTCCCCACCCTCTGGTGCCCTGAGTGAGTAATCCATCGGAATATGATAGACCCTCCTCATCACCCGAAGCTTTTCTTCCCAAACTATACTCGGCACGAAGTTGGCCTCGAACGACCATTCTTTCTACTCCTTGATTACACCCAATGAGTAACGTGGTAGTTGTAGCATTGTTTTGAGGTGTCGATTCCACAAGGAAACAAGTTAACTACAAACAAAGGTGTGAACCATAACACAAACGATAAAGATTTAAGTGAGAAAATATGAACTTTTGGTACTGAAGTGATTGTGTAAAATAGATTGTAAAATATAATAGGGAGATGATTACGCCCAAAGTATAACGCGGTTATTTGTAGTACAGCTTTGGGGTGTCGATTCCACAGGGAAACAAGTTAATTACAAAAGAATGTGTAAACTTGAACACAAACAATAAAAGATTAATTGAAAGAATCTGAATTGTTTAGTTTATGAAAATTGTGTGAATGATTGAATAATAAAATAAAGAAACGACAAGGTTCCGGAAATCCTCCCTAGGTTCGTTGCTCTAATCCTAACTTGATTCAGTTGTTTTTATCTCGATTGCAAGTTTCACATCCCAAACAAGCAATCGGCAAATATTCAATTAAAGCGCATTTATAAACCCTAATATAATTGTTATGAAATCTTTTTTACTTTCTAGCACACATGACCTAACTTATAAATTATCAAGAGACAACGATATATCTAAATGACAATACCGCAGCAATGGAAAAATCTATAAAATAGATCTACCGGACTCAATCACACCCAAACAGGTACACATTAAAAATGCATGACTGAACTTATATGGAAAAGAAGCATGCAATCACCGGAGTAATAATAAATCTACTAATTAAATTAAGAATAAAACATAACAATGTTTAACGAAAATAATTCCACTACAACCAAATAAAATAAAGAAAAATAAGAACAACTACACCTAGGGATTCATCCTTTCGCCTTGCTTGGAGACTAGCCAGCCATGGGGCTCATGCTTCCTTGAGTTGCCTCCGGCCTCTCAACGATCATCCTCAGCTTGCCTCCAAATTTATACTTTCGGATTCCTCCTAAAGGCTCTCTGGATTGCTCCTAAAGGCCCTCTGGAGTCACTCTCTGATGATTTCAGATGAGCTCCCATTCATTGCTTCAAAGTTGAAGTGGAGTAGGCCTTTTATATGGAAATACCACAAGTGCTATGTGTTTCCAATCCGATGTGGGATGTGGGATATAGCAATGTGTTTTCCAACCGATGTGGGATGTGGGATTTAAGCCCAAAAAACGTTGAAATCCCTCACAGCCTGACCTTTGTCTACTAAAACTGCCATAACTTTCTCTAGAAAAATCATTTTTACGAGCCGTAAAATTCTCCAAAAAATAGACTTCCGGATCTTTCTAAGTATATATGGCTCATCTCCTGGTTCTTCTTTCATCAATACAGTTTAATTTTCAAAGATGCTTGATCTGTACGGGCAATTATGGCAATTTAGTGAAACTCCTTTCTTGGTTTCTCTTCATCTTGGCTATTCTGCGACCATTATCTTACTCAAGTATTCATTGAAGCTTCGTGTTTAAAATGATGATAGTTTTTTTTTATCTCTTTTTTAAGCTCAAAGTACCTGAAAATGCATTGAAATAAGTCAACGATTCAAGAATAACACTTTAGAGTTATTAAGGTATAAAAGTGTAATTCTAACCTCGATCAACCCTAAAATGCTAACAATTAAGTATTGTTTAGATGCATTTTATGACTCTCATCAGGAGACAACAAGGATTCGAGGATCCTCCCTAGGGTCATTGTCCTATCCCTAACTTGATTCAGTTATTTTTATCTCGGTTGCAAGTTTCACATCCCAAACATGCAACCGGTAAGTATTCAATGAGCACATATATAAACCCTAATATAATTGTTATGAAATACTTCTTTGATTTATGCACATATGATCTATCTTGTAGGTTTATCAAGAAACAGCAATATATCTTTATTGACAATATTGCAGTAATGGATAAACCTAAAGGCTAAATTTACCGGACTCAATTATACCCAAACGATCTTGACATAAGAGAAACATGACTAAATTTATATCAAGGAAAAAGATACAATCACTGGAATAGATAATATCTTATAATTAGATAAAGAAGTAAATCATAGCAATGTTTTGACAATAAGTTCTTATTGCAACTGAATCAAATAAGGGAAGATAGGAACAACTACACCTAGGGATTCATCCCTTCGCCTTGCTTGGAAGTTAGTTAGCCATGGTGTTCATAGCTAAAAACTTTTGTGGATGAGAGCTGCTGCCTTTATTTCTAGGCTTTTCTCCACAACCAAGATGTCTTCTCTTAAGCCCTAAGTGTCCTATTTATAGTACAAAGGTCCAAAGGGTGTTCTTGGGTTTTAATCTAATGTTTAAAACCCTAATTAAAGTCTAACTCAGAGATGTAATCCCTTGTGCGCGCTGCGGTGCTGCTTGAGGAGCACTGCGATGCTAAGCATAATCTTGGCTGGGCGAGCTTCTGGGCACCGCGGTGCTGGTTGAGGGGCACCATATGGGAGTTTCTGGGCACCGCGGTACTGACTGAGGGGCACCACGGTGCTGGGCTGAGCTTGATTTTTCTTCATGCTTTGCCTCTCCGCAGCCACTCCTCTGCTTCGTCGTGCATGGAACCTTGGTGTTTTTAAACATCAATCGCTTCTTCTTCTCTTTGGGCTCAAAGTACCTAAAAATGAACTGAAATAAGTTAGTGGTCCAATAATATTACTTGAGAGTTATCAACACATAAAAGTGCAATAAAGACCGAGAAGAATCATAAAATGCTAACAATTAATCATCATTGAGATGCATTTTATGACTCTTATCACAACCTCCAACTAGCTTATTGCTAGTCCCTAACAATTCAAGCGGAAATAAGAGATGAAATCCATGGTGGGAATCAAAATAAAGTAAAGCAATGTTAGTGTTAAACCAAGAGTAATTCACTTTTGTCTCAAAAATTGCACATAACACACGGCGCATAGAATCATTAAATTTCATCGAAGTTATAAAGTAATCCAAACATCAATCTTAAAATCGTTATTGACTCTTAACATCCATCTTACCACAATCCATTAATCTGAACATCTGGATGATTTTATGCATAAGATTCATGAATACAAGTCTTGACCTCTAAAACATGATAAATTTCGTGACACCAATCACAAAAACAAGCTCCATAGGCTTACATTTCAAACCACTCTCCACTATTGTAGAAAAAATCACATTATATTGGATCAATAAGTCTTTAATAAGCTTGTAACGTTAGGCTAAGGTAAAGTTTAAGAAAGAATAGGAAGGATTCACAAGTAAAAGAACTCAATCTCTTAGCTTTAAACACAACCTTTTTTAAGCACTAGATAACCTTACTTCATCATCCAAATTTTTCAACTATTTGTTCGAGCATTTTTCTCAAATCACCACTTTTTTTTTCTTTTCTTCTTTCTTTTCCATAATTCACTTTTCTTTTCTTTTTCTATTTTGGTATAAGACCATTCACCTCCTTTTTCATTCTTTTCTTTTCTTTTCTTTTCTTTCTTTCTTTGCCATAATTCACTTCTATTTTCTTTTTCTATTCTTTTCTTCTCTTTTCTTTTCTTTTCCACAACCCCCAACTTATCTCCTTTAATGTACTTGGGTTATGGTAGTGATATTTTCTCCTATTCCCATCCTTACTCCTTTTAAGTGCTCCTCAACAAATGTGTATAGCTAAGTTCTTTTAAGAGAAAGGTATGGATAAAATATTTTCTTAGGCTCATAAAAGTAAGTAAATGGGCTATTGAAAGAAATAAGGCTCAAATTTTTTTTCAAGAAAAAGGCTCAAATGGGTGACTAGTGATAAATATAGCAATGGTAAGTTCGAAAGGCTCAAACGGTCCAAAAATGGCCTAGATCATATCCTAAGTAATATGCATTCTAGGAATTCGCCTCAAGTGGTTATCAAGTAAGTTCTAGAGCTTGTTGAGACCGTAAAAATATTCCTTAAGTAATCACACATAAAACTTCTCTAAATGTTTAGACTAATCATACAATCTTACCACAAACTAGAGTCTCAAACCAAATCAAGATTAACACTTAAATTATTCTCAAAACGAAATAAAATTTAACTTCTTCTAAATTCTGTATGCTATCTCAATTAAGTGCATATCATTGACATGCGAATTAACTCTAAAGCTAACACAAAGCATGTTTAAAACAAAAGGTAAGGAAAGGTAACACCAAGCAATTTTAAAGAATTTTAAAGAAAGTGCGTCTCCACCCCCAGCTTAAAATTTGCATTATCCTCAATGTTAAAGAGAAAGGAAAGAAAAACTCCCTTTGTAAGTGCGAGTGCACAGGTGCTGAAAAATGTGTACCACCAGGTGAATTGCTTGCCATTCTTCTTGCTGAAATTCCAATCTACAACATAGAATACGACAACAAAAAAGAAAACAACTATAGTGTACCCTGAAGATTCCCCATATGTTTGGTTAGCACATCAAATGTAGAAAAATCACTAAAATGAGAAAAAGAAAATAATGAAAGATAGACTAGGGAAAAGGGAAAATAAGAGATAGAACCCAAAAGTATTTCTCTAAATCCCATCATCATTTGCATTCCCTTCACTCTCTTCACCTTCCTTGGGAAGTGGATCAAAAGACGAACCCGGATAGGGTGGCATAGTAAGAAAATGACCCATATTACAACCAGTAGTAGAGGCAAGGTGTTGGTACATCTGACCAAAGGAGGAGTTGACCGCTGCTTGATAATTGGCTTGCCGAGCCAAAAATTGGTCTTGACAATCTAACCTAGCAAGCAATAATTTCTGCTGACTCTCTATCCGCTCAAGTCGCTCGGCAACCGTGAAATTCCTAGAGGTGGGGGAATGAGCAGCAAATACTGACTCATCTCCCGGAATTGGTGGCCGGGAGGTTTTAATCTGAACTAGTAGGATATCATCAATGGGTCTTTTAGGTGGCTGAGTCTCGTATTGGACTCTGGCTCGGATGCACAATTGGGTTATTAAAGAAGGAAAATATAATTCGAGCTTTTGTCTAATAGTGTGTTTGATCGAATCATGTATGACTTGGCTTGATGTCCATGGTGGAGAGAAGAAAGACTATCTACCTCTTGAAGTGTTCTTAATGAACCTAATGGTCTTCTTATAACCAAGCTTTTGAGAGGGAATGCTAGCAAAATCAGCAAAATGAGTGAGCAATTTAGTAAGAGATGATGGTATAAACAAGAAAGTTTTGAGTGCAAGTGAGTGGGCAAGTATGGATTTGCTACAAAGGGGAGAGAGGAGGTAGTGTGCTGCTGGTTTTGTGAAAGAAGAAATGAAGAAAGAGGCTACAAAATGGCTTTTATAGTGCAGATTTTAGGGTTAGTTATGTGCTGGGCTCGAGCTAGCGTTGTGTAGTGCGCTGCGGTGCTGGGCCTGGTGCCGCTGAGCTCGGTTCTGGGCATTGCGGTGCTGGGCCTGGCGTGCTGCAGTGCTGGGCCTAGCACTGTTGAGCTTGGTTTTGGGCACCGCGGTGCTGGTTGAGGCGAACCACGGTGCACACTGGTGTCCAAAAAAACTGTGTTGGTTGCCAAAAGAAAAATAAATTAAAGTTAGAAAGTAATCCATAAAAATATAAATCACACTAAAAAAAAGACCAACTATTGAGATTAAATAAAACATAATTAAAAATAAAACAAACAAATCAAAAGAAAAATAAATGAAAACGTACCTATGTGGTGAAGTTAAGGGAAAAAGACCGGATCCATAAGTGGAATTTCTTCCACTTCCGGGTCTTGCATATCGATTAAGATCTTGAGGCACTGTCCATTTACTTTAAAAACCCGGCCATCTCTACTATCCTCAATGTCTACCGCCCCATTTTCAAAAACATTTTTCACTATAAAAGGGTCGGTCCATCTCGATCGAAGTTTTCTAGGATGCTTATGAAGTCTAGAGTCGTATAAGAACACCCGATCATTGGGTTTAAATGTTTTCCTCAAAATGTTTTTATTATGAAATACTTTCATCTTAGCCTTATAGATTCTAGAATTTTCATAAGCATCGTTTCTTAACTCTTCTAACTCGGTCAATTGATATTTTCTAAGTTTACTCGCTTCGGCCATGTTAAAGTTAAAAGATTTGATGGCCCAATAAGCTCGATGCTCGAGCTCCATGGGTAAATGGCAAGGCTTCCCAAAAACAAGCTGATAAGGCGATATATCTAAGGGAGTCTTAAAGGCTGTACGGTAAGCCCAAAGTGCATCAGTTAGTCTCAACGACCAATCCTTATGATCGAGGTTAACCATTTTTTCTAAAATTTGTTTAATCTCCCTATTAGCAAGCTCTACTTGTCCACTAGTCTGAGGATGGTAAGCAGTAGAGATTTTATGCAATACCCCATATTTTTTCATCAAAGCTTCAAAAGAACGGTTGCAAAAATGTGTACCTCGATCACTAATTATAGCACGTGGTGTACCAAATCGAGATAACACATTTTATTTAAGGAATTTAATCACCGTTCCATTATCATTGCTTTGACAAGCTGCTACTTCTACCCACTTAGATACATAATCTATTGCCATGATGATATATTGGTATCCGAAGGAAGGAGGAAAGGGTCCCATGAAATCGATGCCCCAACAATCAAAGATTTCAATTACTAAAATAGGGTTTAAGGGCATCATATTTCGGCGAGACACAGCTCCTAACTTTTGACACCTTTCACATGAGTGACAATAGGTGTTTGCATCTCTAAATAAGGTAGGCTAATAAAATCCACACTGCAAAATTTTTGCAGCAGTTTTTTTCATTGAAAAGTGGCCTCCACAAGCTTATGAGTGACAAAATTCTAAAACACTCGCAATCTCCTCATTAGGGATGCAACGTCTTAGAATTTGGTCAGGGCAGTACTTGAAAAGATAGGGGTCATCTCAATACAAATTATGTACCTCATAGAAGAATTTCTTCTTATCTTGAGCGTTCCAATCCATAAGTATCTCACCTGTAGCCAAATAGTTTACGATGTGAGTAAACCATGGTAGAGAAGTAATGGATAGTAATTGCTCGTCGGGAAAATCGTCCTTGATTGGTATGTCATCACAAGTGTCCCTGAATATAAGTCTCGAGAGGTGATATCAAATTCTTGCAAGAGGAGGATCCATTTGTGATGTCCCTAAATATAAGTCTCGAGAGGTGATATCAAATTCTTGCAAGATGAGGATCCATCAGATTAGTTGTGCCTTAGCATCCTTCTTTGTGAGAAGATACTTGAGGGTGGCATGATTAGCACAGTAAATGATAAAAGATTTTCCCTCTCTTCGCTGTCCAAGAACAACACCTACAGCATAGTCACTAGCATCACACATGATTTCAAAAGGCAAAGTCCAATCTGGTGACTGCATTATAGGTGCAGAATTAAGATTGCCAATCAGCATTTGGAATGCTTCTTGATAAGCTTCTGTCCATTCAAAGGGAGTGTCTTTAACTAGGAGGGCACTAAGAGGTCTAGAGATGTTTGAAAAATTTTGTATGAACCTCCTATAAAAACCAGCATAACCAAGGAAAGATCTCACATCCTTTATTGTCTTAGGGGTGGGTAATTTAGAGATTAATTCAATCTTAGATTGATCAACCTCTATTCCCTTATAAGAGACAATATGCCCTAAGATAATACCGAATGGTACCATGAAATGGCATTTTTCCCAATTTGAGATCAATTCTTTCTCTTCACAGCAAATTAATACTCTTTCTAAATTCATTAAGCATGCTTCAAATAAAGATCCAAAAATAGTTAGGTCATCCATAAAAACCTCCATGCAACTTTCAACCATGTCACTAAAAATACTCATCATGTAGCGTTGAAAAGTAGCAGGGGCGTTAGATAATCCAAATAGCATTCTACGAAAAGCATAGGTGCCAAAGGGACAAGTAAAAGTGGTATTTTCTTGGTCTTCTAATGCAATTTCTATTTGATAATAACCAGAATAACCATCTAGAAAACAATAAAAGGGATGACCAGCTACACGTTCAAGAATTTGATCAATAAAAAGGAGTAGAAAATGGTCTTTCCGGGTGGCAGCATTTAATTTTCTATAATCAATGCACATACGCCACCTGGTTACAAGTTTAGTAGGGACTAGCTCTCCTAGGTCATTCTTCACCACAGTGACTCCGGACTTTTTAGGGACGACTTGTGTAGGGCTTACCCACTTACTATCAGCTATGGGATAAAAAATACCCGTATCTAATAGTTTCAGTACTTCATTTTTCACTACTTCTTTCATGGTGGGGTTAAGCCTACGTTGAGGGTCTCTACGAGGACTAGTTCCTTCATCCAAATTTATTTTATGGGAGCAGATTAGGGGACTAATTCCTTTTAAATCAGCCATGCTCCATCCTACGGCTGATTTATGTGCATTTAAAGTTTGAATTAATTTCTTACCTTGGCTCTCAGATAATTCAAAAGAAATAATAATAGGAAAGGTATCACCTAGGCCGAGAAAGGAATGTTTTAAACCCTTAGGTAGCGGCTTTAATTCGACCTTAGGTGCTTCCACATTTGATGGGACTTGTGTCTTGCTTCTTTCGGGCAGCTCCTCAAACCTTGGTTGCCATGCCCGATTGCCATAATCCTGAGTTTGTCAAAAATAGCACAAATATTAATTATATCAGTTTTATCATCAAATAAATCTATCTCAGAATTAACAAGAAAATTCTTAAGAGGATCATAGTTATGGTCTAAAGAAACTCCCTCATTGATGAGTGACTCAATCATGTAAAGCTGGTGGTTGTCGTCCTCATCTTCAGGCTGTTTTGCAACATTAAAAATATTCACTTCAAGGGTCATGTTGCCAAAGGACAGCTTCATAAGTCCATTCCTACAATTTATTAGTGCATTCGCAGTAGCAAGAAAAAGTTTACCCAAAATCAAAGGGTTTTTAGAGTTAGTGTCAACAGCAGAAGTGGTATCAAGAATTAAGAAATCAACAGGATAGTAGAATTTATCAATTTGAATCAAGACATCCTCTACCACACCCCGAGGTACTTTGACTGAATGGTCAGCCAATTTCAATACCACACTGGTTGGTTTGATTTCTCCTAACCCCAGCTGTAAGTAAATGGAGAATGGCATCAGGTTTACACTAGCTCCTAAATCTAGCAAAGCTTATCCAACCTCATGATTTCCTATGCTGCATGCAATGGTAAGACAGCCCGAATCTTTTTATTTTGAGGGAATTCTTTGCTCAATTAATGCACTAACATGCTTAGTTAGGAATGTTGTTTTCTTGACATGGTGTTTCCTCTTAATTGTGCATAAATCCTTGAGAACTTTTGCATAGGTTGGGACTTGTTTAATCACATGCAAAAGAGGAAGATTAAGTTTCACTTGCCTTAAGTTCTCAAGGATTTCATTATTTATTTCTAGATTTTTCTTGTTGGATTTTAGGGCTTGAGGGAATGGGGCCTTAACAGGACTTTTGGTCACTTCAAGGTCTTTAGGAAATTCGGTTTCATTACTAGTTTGACCCTTTCTCACATCCTCGGGTTTATTCATTGGTGGGATGTGTAGTGACTTACCACTTCGGGTCACAATGGCATTTACATCTTTCAAATTTTCTTGTGCCATATGTTGACCGTGAGGTACGGACTGAGCTTAGGAAGAGAACTTACCTCGCTCAGTCACGCTCAAGGAGCCCATTAATTTAGACACTTGGCTCTTTAATTCTTTGTTTTTCTCAACCACTTGTGTAATTAAAGCCTCACGCTTTTGATTTGTCTTACCTTGTGCTTCTATAAAAGCATATAAAGTGTCTTCTAAAGAGTTCCTAGAGGATGAGGGTGCATGATAAGGTGCTAGGTATGATCTAGGGGGTTGTTGTGCATGCTACTGATTTTCAGATTTTCAGCTGAAATTGGGATAATTTCGCCAGCCCGGATTGTAAGTGTTAGAGAAGGGTGCTGGAGGTTTCTTGTATAGGCCTAAGGCATTACATTGTTCCTCGTACAACCCTCTCATGTCAACAAATATGGGGCAATCTTGGGTAGGATGATCAACCCCACCACACACAAAACATAGTTCTAAAGGTTTGGCTTGATTAACTATGTGTGTTGGTTTTTTAGTTTTTAATGCCTCTAACTCCCTAATAAGCATATTGACATTGGCCTTAAGATTCTCCTCTTCTCTAAGATGGTAGATTCCTCCACCACTAGGGTTTCCTATAGGTCGTGACCTATTTGTGCTTTTAGTAGCATTAGGTCTAGTCCATGTGTGAGCTTTTTCGGCAAGCTCATTAAGGTACTCAATAGCCTCATCAGGGTCTTTTTGCAGAAATTCACCATTGCACATCATCTCCACAAATTGGCATTCTCTATAGGTAAGACCCTCATAGAAATAGCTCACTAAACGCCAATTTTCATACCCATGATGTGGATACATACTTAACAGCTCTTTAAATTTCTCCCAAGATTGATGCAAAGTCTCGTTTTCCTTTTATGCAAAGGTGGAGATTTGTCTTTTTAATGGATTAGTCTTATGTTGAGGGAAGTACTTGTTAAAAAAGACTTGGGTCATCTCATTCCATGACCCAATTGATCGTGGTCTCAACGAGTATAACCAACTCTTAGCTTTATCCTCCAAGGAGAAAGGAAAAAACTTAAGTCTCACGATATCATCGGTTGCATCTTGACTATGAAAAGTCGCAACTACTTCCTCAAATTCTCTAAAGTGCACATAGGGGTTTTCGTTTTCCAAGCCATGAAAACTAGGGAGTAATTGTATCATCCCTACTTTAAAATCTTGATGGCGAGTGTTAGCTGGAAACATTATGCATGATGGTGTGGCTGTCTGGCTAGGATGTAGGTAATCTCTAAGTGTCCTAGCAACATTTTCATTAGGATTTTCAGCCGTGTTAACAAAATTTTCTATATTTTCTGTTGGGTGTACACTAGGGTTTGTGTTGGATGTTTATTTACTTAAATAATTAGGCAAATAATCGTTCTAGTTTTACTTACAAGTGCACAAGGTCTGTGGTAGCATAGTGTGCAAGTGCGAGATTATTTCCACAGGGATTGGTGAATTTCTATCTAGAACTAATTTCTTTAAGTTAAAAGAGAAATAACAGTCGATAATGAGTAAATAACAATAATGAGAACATAAGACTATGATATCCACCACTAATTATACTTTCCCACTTACTAAGGTTTCAATACTCTAGCCTTATCATGAATATCTAATGGTTGCCAACCTAAGGGCTTAGCCCACACCTTAGGCTATTGATCTCCCTATGCAACAAGTTAGGCATGGTGTATACTCTAACTCTTTTCTCTCTTTAACGGATTCAGCATGGGTGTATACTGAGTTGTTCCTTAAGAGAGCATGAGGGTTGTGGAAATCGACAACCACACGGGACCTAGGGCTTGGTCCGCTCCCGATTTCTCATGTTGATTAACCCGAGAATCCGGTGTGGATATTCTTTGTTCCTAATGTCGAACCCAGGACTCGGTCATCCAAATTGATTCGACTAACCTATACATACCACATGCATACGTTGATCAGGCACATACATATGAGGAATGCAAATATAAAAAGGTATTAATCAAGTTAAATACTCTAACAAGGCTATAGCAAAGATAGTTAATGAATAAATGTGTGGTAAAGCATAACTAGGGCTTCAATCGAGCCCTATAAGAGTTTAGTTACACATGCTAAGTAAAGTAAACATGCTAAACATAAAAACAAAAAACTAAAACCGAAGAAGACTCGGGAGACGAGTCATCAATTCTTCTCCTAAGCACTCTACTTCCAGTCTAGAATAAAAGATATTTGTTATGTGTTTTTACAGGGCTATTTATAGGGTCTTCATAGTGTCACAAAACCCTAATTTTGTTTTGGAGTCGGAAGACATCTTTCCAATTCTAGCTCTGCCGCCTCTGGAGTAATTACGCTCGAGCATATACGGGATGCGCTCGATCGCATATGTGCGCTCAATCCTTCTTCAAGTGCGCTCGTGTACTTGTGCGCTCGATCTCAAGGGGGGTGCGCTCGAGTGCACCTTGCTGGAGGGCAGAACTTCACTTTTTGCTTCTAAAAGCTCCATTTTGTTATCTTTTTATCCAAGATCTATGAAAAACACATAAAACACAAAAGTGAAGTATAATCTACTAAAATAGATAAGTAAAGAGTCTAACAAGTGTAAATTAAGGGGCTTAAATATGACTATTTAAGCACTTATCACACCCCCAAACTTACATATTGCTAGTCCCTTAGCAATACAAAACCAAAGACTATGTTGAAACAAAATTTTAAAGATAAATTCATTTTCATGGTACTCAAAAATTTGGGTTGTGCATAAAACCATGATAATAGTTCATGAGTAAGCTTATAATAAAAACACATTCTGGATTGCAAAAGGACTTTCAAAAGTTTTATGTTAGCCACCTAAGGTTGGCTTAAGGCATCGCAAGTTTGATTTGTGTGTGATGGATTAGCACATATGAGAGGGGGTTTCCACATAATTTTAGTGGATAGTGTTTCGGTGCCCAAACTTTAATCGAATTTCTTATTAAAGAGAACAAAATGGCATAATACTTGCTTCTTTTTCCTTTTCTTTTATCATGCAATTTTTTGCCATGTTAAGTTCCATCGAGCTTTCTATTTGACCCTTGTAACGAGTGTTTAGCCAATGACTCCCAAACCAGATGGTTTTAGGGCATTAGGTGTAAAGACACCCCTAAGGACTTACTAACTCGAGTCAAAAAGGCTACGGAACTTAACAGGTTTTTTAATGCTTCTTAATGAAACTTCCACCTTTTAACGTGAACACTCAATGCTTACTGAGGCAAGAGGCCTAGTTACTCAGTGGAAAGTTGATTTTTGGAAGCATTTTGATTTTCTTTTTGCATGATGAACATATTTTTCTTTATTTTTCTTATGCCAAAGGGTTCTTTTCAACAAGTTATTCAATTACAGGTTAGGTTATGGAAATATATACAAAATAATTATATATCATACCCCACACAAATGCGTGTTAAATATGCTCGTGCAATTTTAAAGCAAACTTGTGAATTCTTAGGTGCCTTGAGGTAGTTAACTCAACTTTGTAAAATTCCTAAAACAAGACTACGTGTTCTAGTTTGTAAGCTTACTAATTAAGTGTTATCAAATTTTTAATTCAACCAAAATTTTTGTTTACCCATTGATCATGCATTTATCTTCCTAAAAAAAAACTGGGACTTAGTGTGTGCATGTGTGATAGTATCTAGTATCTCTCACTACCCCCAAACTTAAAATGCACATTGTCCCCAATGTGTGTGGCATGGAAAGATCTGACCTGGGAGATGGAGAACTAAGCTGCCCCAAACTTGAACTGGATGCACGCACTAAGTACCTGACAAAGGAAAACAAACGTTGTTCCGGAAAACAAAATAATAGATATAAAAATATGACTATAAAAAGAAAAGTACTAAATAAAAAGGATATGTCTGGGGTGCCTCCCATGAGCACTAAGTTTAATTTCTTCAGCCAGATGGGTATCTCCTCACTGCTAATCATCAGTGGGTGCAGTCGCGAAGGTATCGGGTGCAGGAGATAGGCGGTCAAGGATGGACTGTAGCATGGCCTCTTATCATGTGAACTGTGCCTCTAACCCATCAATCCGCTGATGGATTAGATGGGCTGCCTCACGATCCTCCAGATGAATGTCGGACAGCTCACAGCAGAAGGAGGATAGCTCATCTAAGAGGTGCTAATACTCCATGGATCCCATGTCTGTCTGATCCTCCTCCCATAAAGGGCTCACAGGTGGATGTTTGGCCTTCATTGGATCATCTGCAATAGGCTCGACGGCTGGTATCTGTGCCCGGGGTCCTCGAGGCATGTGCAACTGGCTGAGGCTCCACTGTGCTCTCCCAAAGAAGGGATGGTCAGTAACTGGGCCATCTATAGAGGATCCTCTAATCCCCTTCTTCTTGAAGATATGACTGAGCAAGAAGGGGAAAGGAAGGCTCCAAGCATTAGTCATGATCGTCTGCCGGTTATGCACCCCATCCTAAAACTTGTGTATCTGACTCTATATGACTGCTGGGATGGAGTACCAATGATCTCGGTGGAAAGCGTATAAAGCTTGCAGAAACTGATCCTGCCTCTGTGTCTTGTGCCCCAAAGGACACACATTACGCTGTAGGATTGAATCGACAAACCATAGACGGGGAGGCAACCTCGATCGGCTCATCACATTGTTGTGGCGGTCAGCATACTGCCCCGCACACATGTCCTCAACGATGTGTGGGAGAGGGAACGAGTCAGGCTGCTCCTCCATGTGGTTGTCCTCTGGTGGGGACTCATCGTAGCAGTGTAAAGAGCTGGCTATGTCAGTGGTGGTCAGCTCTAGGAATCTGCCATGGACTGAGGAAAATAAAATTTCTAGCCTGGTACAGTCGTAGGTCAGGTTCTCGTAGAAACTGATCACAAACCGAGTGTATGCCGTCGAGCAGACCGGCATGAATAGCCGCTTGAGACCCCGATTCTTGAATTCTTGGACTGCCCATCTTGTGGCGTTCAAAGTCTTGAAGTCCTCTTCTACATTAAATGTTGTCTCGAACAGTATTTCACGTTGTTCAAAACTTGGTCGGGATGCCTGCTGGTGACTGCTTGAAGCATAGGAAGTGGAAGCCATGTGTTGTGGATAATGTAATAGTGCTTCTGGTGAAATCGTGCTTGTGCGCAGTTGCTGGTGCACTCGATCGCATAGTTTGAAGTACGCTCGATCACGACTACCAAGCGCTCGATCGCACTCGGTAAGGTAATATATCGAACACCTTATGTGCACCAAAAACTTGAAGCTGTAAAATGCATACACCCTTGACCCGAAACCTCCTGTAAAATGGAAAACTATCCAATCAATACACACAAATATCATATATAGATTATGTAAATGTGAACTGAAGATCAGAATAGTGTGTGTAAGTAATAAAAAGGACAAAACAAAAACAAGTGTGTACCTTGTGTGTATGGGAAGGTTGTGTGTGTGCAAGGGTGGAATAGAGTGGTGTTGTGAGTTTTAATTTACTCGCAAGCGCACGAGTCGTTTGCAGTATAGCGTTGTGCAAGTGCGAGGTCGAATCCACAGGGAATTGCGTTGTGAAAATATAATTTTTAATCTAAATTAACTCTATCTTAACCTAGTTCCGAATTTTGAATGATAATTTGCAAAATAAATTAAAACTAAATTTAATTGATTTAAAATCTAATAATAAAAAGCACTAAGGTTTCCGAATCCACCCCACCGAAGTTAAGCATACATGTTCTAAAAATATAGCCTATCAAAACATTCTATGAATCCAACTATAAGACAAAAAACAAAGAATATCCCAACTAAACCAAAAGCACCCGATGTATCCGCTCTTAACAAATCACAAAGGGAATCCAATTTAATCGAAAAGCATTCAATGTATCCATCAGATGAAACACAAAGAAAATCCAACAGACAATTTAAACTCAATCAATTATAAGATGAACTCAAATAATTGACAGAACATTTATACTAAAAATTGTCAGATTTGTACAAGCAAATCTGAACTACTACGCCAAACAACGGCGGGGCTTCATCTTCAACCTTAGCTGAAGAATCTAGCCACTCATAACTATAAAACTATAATAACAAGTGCTAAACATTTAAACTAAAACAACTGGATATAAAGAAATAAATAAACAACTTTACATGGGAGAAATTCCACTCGCTGACGGGCGGCGCTTCCCCTCGTGGTAGCAATGCCTTCGGGATCCACCAGAATGCTAGCGGACATCCACCGGTAAACACCAAAGTGGCTCAGGAATTGTACATTGAATGATGAGGTCAGATGGTGTTTATATAGGGGGAGTCCCGGAGCACAATGGGTTTCAAAATCGATGTGGGAAACTGCCCGAGTGCGATCGATCGCACTCTGGTGCGCTCGAGCGCACATTGGCTCACTACAGAGCATTTTTAACCGATGTGGGATGTGCAAGAGCGCATTTGCGATCGATCGCAAGTCTGGTGCGATCGAGCGCACTAGACTTCTTCAGCTTGAACCTTGTTTACTAAAATGGCCATAACTTTCTCTAGAAAAATCGTTTTTGCAAGCCGTAAAATCCCTCAGAAAATAGACTTCCGGATCTTTCCAACCATATATGGCTCATCTCCTGGTTCTTCCGGAATCAATACAGTAAAATCCACAAAAATGACTGATCTGTAAGGCGATTTTGGCAATTTTAGTGAAACTCTTTTCCCAGTGCTTGTAAACCTGAAAAACAATGAAAACAACTCAAAGTAACAAATTACTAAGCTAACAAATGTAAATTAAAGGGCCAAAATATGCAATATTTGGCACTCATCAAATACCCCCAAACTTACAATTTGCTAGTCCCTTAGCAAAACAAAATAAAAGACTCAATGAAAAACAAAGAACATAAAGATAAAGTCATCACTCATGGTATCCAAAAATTTAAGGAGCACACATCATCATGATATTTATTCATAAGCAAGCTTAAAAAGGTAAACACATCTTCGCAATGAATAGAAATGTTAAAATCTAATTACTTACAAAAGGCAAGATAAGGCATCACAAGCTTGAATCAGTGTAAGGTGAATTAGTACATAAAAAATGAAGCTTCCAAGTAACTCTAATGTGTAAGGTCTCCATGTCTCAAGATTCACCGAATTTCGCATCAAAAATGAACGAAAAGGCATAGTTTTTATTTTATTCACTCTTTTTTTTTTTTTTTTTTTTTTATTATTAAGGCACGGCTATGCTTAGTTCCCTTGAGCTTTCTAATTGACCCATGTAGCGAGTGTTAAGTCAATGACTCCCAAACCAGATGGTTTTAGGGCATTAGGTGTAAAGACACCCCTAAGGACTTACTAACTCGAGTCAAAAAGGCTACGAAATTAAACCGACCTTAATATTACCAAGCAAAATTTCACCTTTTGACGTGAACACTCACTGCTTACTGAGGCAAGAGGTCCAGTTACTCAGCGAAAAGTTTATTGATAATAATTTTTTTTTTTTTTATATTTTCCTATGCCCAAGAGTTCATCCAACAAGTCATCCAGTTACAGTTAAGATAAGGAAAAATACACATTAAAATCACGTGTCATACCTCACATAATTTGTGCTAATGTGCTCGTGTTAGATTAGATCAAACATGTGAATTCTCAAAATGCCTAAAGTAAGTAACTAAATTTTAAAAATTTATCACCAGATCATGTGTTCAAAATGTTAAGCTCACCAATGACATCACATCACAGAAAATGTTTAGATCAACCAAAATTTCACGATAACATAAGCATGCATTTATCTCTATGACGAAAAGACAACAAATTAGGACAAAGTGTGTGATGTGTCTCCCATACCCCCAAACTTAAATTACACATTGACCCCAATGTGTGACTAATATGGAAAGAGCTGACATGAGATATGGAGAACTATCTGGACTGGTATGGCTCATAGCATACCCCCAAACTTGAACTGAAGTACGCTTTGTCCCTGAAAAACAAAAACTGGAAAACAAAAAATACTGGAAACAAACATTAAACATAAAAATGCGAAATAATAAATAAACAAAAGAAAAGATAAGCTGTGGGGTGCCTCCCATGAGCGCTAAGTTTAACGTCTTCAGCCAGACCCAACATTAGTAAACAGGCCCAACTAAGCTCTCCACCATCTGATCAATAAATGTGAATGGAAAATGATCAGGCCTAGTGGCAGCATTCAATTTACGGTAGTCTAGACACTTTCTCCATCTTGACTGCACTCGAGTTGGAACCAACTCGTTGTCTTTATTTACTACCGTAAATTCAGCACGTTTGGGCACGATTGGAATCTGGCTCACCCACTTGCTATCAGAGATGGGATAAATGATCCCTGCCTCTAACAGCTTAATATCTTCTGCCCTCACAACCTCTTGCATAGCAGGGTTGAGCCTTCTTTGTGGCTCCCTCGATGGCTTGGCATTCTCCGCTAACTGTATCGTGTGTATTACCAATGAGGGGTTGATTCCCTTGACATCCTCAATAGTCCAGCCTATAGCTTCCTTATGCTCTCTTAAGACGTCCAATAATTTCTCTTCTGGAGCATCATCCAAATCTAAAGCTATGATTGTAGGCAAAGAATCTGCTGGACCTGGGAACTTATACTTAAGATTATCTGGTAAAGGCTTAAGTTCCTTCTTGGGGGTGTCAGGTGCGGCGGTCTCCTCCGTCTTATTGCTTTCTCTAGGATCAGACTCCAAAATGACATTTACTTCATTAAGTAACTTATCTAAGCCCAAGTCCTCTCCAAAGTGAGCAAAGCATGCCTCCAAGGGATCCTCAATACGGGATTCATCCATAGTCTCCTCTGTCCTACTACTCTCTCGAGGAGCAGACTCCACGATAGTATTTGCTTGCTCAAGTAACTTATCTAAATCCAAATCCTCTTCAAACTGAGCAAAGCATGCCTCCATAATGTCCTCAGACTTCCCTTCTTTCTTGGGCACTTGTAGTCTCTCAGGGTAAGGCACTTTAGGTAAAAACGACCTAGAGAGATCCTTAATAATACGAGTGGCTGTAGATGGCTCAGCATCTCTCTTCTCATTGTTGCCACTCTCTTGCCCTTGGTGCATAGCAGGGTTCTCTTCCACTTGATTGTCCACTTGTCTCCCAGACAAGTATGGGACAGTTGATTGCACTTGTTCCTGCCAATGCATTGGAGTTGAAGAATTTCCCACCGCAAACTGTTCCTTTGGGTTAGGCTCAGATTGACTGGGGAACTCTCCTTCCTCGCCTTCACCCACGTAACTTGCGATCTGATCAATTTGACTCTCTAGTGTGGCAATCGCTTGGGTGTTTTCTATTGTTGCACTCATCACTTCACTCATAGATTGGCTAGTCGCTTTCATGAAGTCATTGAGAGCGTCCTCCAATGACTGTGAAACCGACACTGGCGCTTGAATGGGAGCTTGGTGAGCGGGTGATGGTGCTGGATAAGCTGAGTGACCATAATTTGGAATTGGTGGAGGAAATTCGGGAGTGTATTGATTGTGAGCATGGTAAGGGGCTCCTCCCTGATTCATTGGTTGGTTCTGCTCCCATGAAAAATTAGAGTGGTCCCACCACCTTGGATTGTATGTTTCGGAGCAAGATCCATTTGATTGCCAACAACAGTCATTGAAAGCATTCATTTGTTCCATAGGATACTCGGCACAAGCCGGCATTGATGGGCAATTCTGTGCTAGATGCATGGGACTAGCACAGATGGAACAGCTTTCAACATTGAAAGTGTTGGCAGCATTGAGGGACGGGCCGGTCATTTTAATGAAATCCTTAAGGGCGTCCTCTAAAGACTGTGAAACCAGCACTGGATTCATCCACATTTTTTTTAAAAAAAAAAAAAAAATTAAATTAAATAAAATTAAATTTTTTTTTAAATTAAATTAACTAGTAGAAAAATAAAATCAACTCAGACAAAAAATTTTCACAAACAAAACAATTCCCCGGCAACGGCGCCAAAAACTTGTTGTGAGTTTTAATTTACTCGCAAGCGCACGAGTCGTTTGCAGTATAGCGTTGTGCAAGTGCGAGGTCGAATCCACAGGGAATTGCGTTGTGAAAATATAATTTTTAATCTAAATTAACTCTATCTTAACCTAGTTCCGAATTTTGAATGATAATTTGCAAAATAAATTAAAACTAAATTTAATTGATTTAAAATCTAATAATAAAAAGCACTAAGGTTTCCGAATCCACCCCACCGAAGTTAAGCATACATGTTCTAAAAATATAGCCTATCAAAACATTCTATGAATCCAACTATAAGACAAAAAACAAAGAATATCCCAACTAAACCAAAAGCACCCGATGTATCCGCTCTTAACAAATCACAAAGGGAATCCAATTTAATCGAAAAGCATTCAATGTATCCATCAGATGAAACACAAAGAAAATCCAACAGACAATTTAAACTCAATCAATTATAAGATGAACTCAAATAATTGACAGAACATTTATACTAAAAATTGTCAGATTTGTACAAGCAAATCTGAACTACTACGCCAAACAACGGCGGGGCTTCATCTTCAACCTTAGCTGAAGAATCTAGCCACTCATAACTATAAAACTATAATAACAAGTGCTAAACATTTAAACTAAAACAACTGGATATAAAGAAATAAATAAACAACTTTACATGGGAGAAATTCCACTCGCTGACGGGCGGCGCTTCCCCTCGTGGTAGCAATGCCTTCGGGATCCACCAGAATGCTAGCGGACATCCACCGGTAAACACCAAAGTGGCTCAGGAATTGTACATTGAATGATGAGGTCAGATGGTGTTTATATAGGGGGAGTCCCGGAGCACAATGGGTTTCAAAATCGATGTGGGAAACTGCCCGAGTGCGATCGATCGCACTCTGGTGCGCTCGAGCGCACATTGGCTCACTACAGAGCATTTTTAACCGATGTGGGATGTGCAAGAGCGCATTTGCGATCGATCGCAAGTCTGGTGCGATCGAGCGCACTAGACTTCTTCAGCTTGAACCTTGTTTACTAAAATGGCCATAACTTTCTCTAGAAAAATCGTTTTTGCAAGCCGTAAAATCCTTCAGAAAATAGACTTCCGGATCTTTCCAACCATATATGGCTCATCTCCTGGTTCTTCCGGAATCAATACAGTAAAATCCACAAAAATGACTGATCTGTAAGGCGATTTTGGCAATTTTAGTGAAACTCTTTTCCCAGTGCTTGTAAACCTGAAAAACAATGAAAACAACTGAAAGTAACAAATTACTAAGCTAACAAATGTAAATTAAAGGGCCAAAATATGCAATATTTGGCACTCATCAAGTGGCTAGGTCTGGTGGTGGGTTTGGTGATGTGGTGAGGTAGTGGTGGTGTGGTGTGGCATATGAGGATTTAGGTTAGTTACCGTGCAAAACTTAGGGCAAGGGGAAGCAGAGTGCGATTTTTGAGAGTGTGTTGTGCACTAGAGCGTAAATGAGGGGAAGAGGGAAAACTGTTTATAATTTGCACGTGCCCTCTTTGCCCTCATTACGCTCGATCGCATGATGCGCAAGTGCTTAGTGTGATGCGCTCGTGCGCAGTGCAGGGTGAGGTGGCGCTCGAGGGCATATGGTGTGCGCTCGATCGCAAGACCAAAATAGTAAAAAGAGGTTATAGACAGAATTTAATTAAAGTAAATGGGAACGATACAGTCATACTGATTTGTAATGGCCTCAGTACCACTAACCTTGATAGAGGCACTTGAGCTATATGTTGAGCGAGTGAATTTTCTCAAGTGCTCTCTATGGTAGCTTTTAAGGCTACATCTCTTTAAAGAGGCAATTAGGGCCCCCATCATGTGGTTCTAAGTCTGTTGATAGCTACTCTGTCTCCAAATTAGGTACCTGGTAGATAAAACAAGGAGGGGTAGAATTAGTAAGTACATGATTTTTAACGTGAGGATTATACTTACTTGAAGGTTTAGGTGTGCTCTTGATAGTGTGCACAACTCCGTGGACATATTTAATCACATTATCTTCCAGCCCAACTACCAATCCTATGTCATCATGGATGGTCTTCAATGGAACAGTGAAATGTTCCTTGGACACTTTCTTATTAATTTCTTGCATGAAACTCACATTATGACAATCATCATTAGTACTCGTGGAGTCTAGTGTATTAAAAATTTTAAATTCTACCTCTTCATCATTTACTCTCATTGTGACAATGCCTTTTTTTACATTAATGGTTGTGTCAGCAGTGATCATAAATGGTCTCCCTAAAATGATAGGGAGTGGTACAGGCATATGGCACTCCTCCATGTCTAATACGATAAAATCAGCAGGTAAAATAAATTTACCTACTCTTACCAAAACATCCTCAAGGATACCTCTTAGACGTTTGATGCTTTTGTCAGCCAATTGTAATGTGACGGAGGTTGGTTAGAGTTCTCCCAAACCTAGTGTCTCAAATACACTGTAAGGTAGTAAATTGACACGTGCTCCTAGATCCAATAATGCATGCTCAAAGAGTTGGTCATCTAGCCTGCAAGGAATAGTGAAACTATCCGGATCTTTTAATTTAGGTGGTAACTTTCTCAGTAATACAACACTCACCTCTTTGGTCAAGGCTACTGTCTCATGCTCCTGAAACTTCTGTTTGTTAGTGCAACAATCTTTTAAAAACTTAGCATAAGCAAGTAGTTGTTTTATTGCCTTTAGTAAAGGAATATTTATTTATACTTTTTTCAAGGTTTCAAAAATGTCAATCATTTTAGTTTCCTTTTTAGGCTTCATTAACCTTTGAGGGAAGGGTGGAGGTGTATTTACCTTTTCTATCTCTTTTACCTTAGATGTAGCGGGTTGGTCTAGAGACGCTTGTATAGGCTTGTTGGTGCCAATGACCTTTCCACTTCTTAAGGTAGTTATGGCATTCAATTGCTGGTGGCCTTTTGGATTAGGTAATGGCTGGGCTATGAGTTCTCCTTGCTTTCTGCTACTCAATTCCTTGGCCAACTGTCCCATTTGTACTTCTAGCCCTTGAATGGCTTGATCGTGTTTGGCAGTGATTTGCCTCATTTCAGTCCAAAATTGCCTTGACTCTTCCATGAATTGTTCATGCTTATTCAGGATTTGTTGTTGCTGAGTCGCTAGTTGCCTCACAAGAATTTCAAGGTCCTTCTTTGGTTTAGGAGCTGATTAGGCTGCTGGTTGGAAACTTCTTTGCTGCCCTTGATTGTTTTGGTTATTGCTCCACGAGAAGTTCGGGTGATTCCGCCATCCAGGGTTGTATATGTTGGCATAGGGGTTGTTCTTTGGTGAATAATTGTTAGGACCCACAAAGTTGGCTTGCTCATGATCTGCAGATGAATATATAGGACAAGTATTAGTATCATGATCAAACTATGAGCAAATGGCACATACCTGTAGTGGTGTGGCTGATGGGTTAGCTGAGGTGTTTTGAGTGGCCATGGCTTTCACTAATAGGTCAATTTTCTTTTCCATGGCAGCCATTTGAGGAGATGATCCTCTATTTAAACTTACCTCATACATACCCTTATTTTTGGTTATGTGTCTACCTCAAGAGGAGAACTGCTGCGTGTGCTCACTTAGGGTTTCAAATAGTTCCACTGCCTCTTCGTTGCTCTTTTCAATCAGCACTCCTCCACAACCTGAATCAACAATTTTTTTGTTAGAATCACTTAAACCTTTATAAAACGCTTGTACCAGTTCGTCTTGGGGTAGGTTGTGGTGTGGGCACTTGAGTAGTAGCTCGTTGAAGTGTCCCCAAGCATCAAAGAACAGATCTCCATCCTTTTGTTGGAAGGATTGTATTTCTTTCCTCATTTGCCTTGTCTTCTGGGTTGGGAAGAATTTCTTTAGAAATTTGCTCGCCAACTCCTTCCAAGTGTGGATGGAAACTGCAAGCAAAGAATTATACCATAATTTAGCATTGTCTTTCAAGGAAAAAGGGAAAAGAATTAACCTTATTCCTTCTTAGTCTAGGCCTCGAATGTGCTGGAATTTGCAGAGGTTGAAAAACTCTCGAAGGTGCAGATATGGATCCTCACTAGGTGTACCTCTAAAGTGAGTTAGTGCACTGAGTATCTGCGGAGATATGTAATAGTTTCCTTTCGCCTCAGGTTGATATACAATGCACGAAGGTTGTTTGAGGTTCTGCTGGATGAAGGACTGTTTCATCAGCCTCCCCTCAGGTGGTTGCTGTTTAGCTATTTGTTCTGCCATTAGTGATGTCTCTTCCACACTCCCTTCTTTTACCTCTTCCGGGTTATCCCTAAACCTTTGTCGAATTGACCTCTCAAGCTCGGGGTCAAAGGGAAGGAATGCTGGATTCTTGGACCGATGTCCGTGCATGGATCGATGGATGATATATGAGTGCAGCAGCCAAACATTAAGGGTGCAAATAAATTGTTTATACATTGCATGCACCGTCTTGCTCTTGACTCCTTATTTTGAGCTACATTTGCGGGTTGTCTGCTACTTCCAAAATTTGTTTGGAAGGTATGTGTTGAGAGTCCTAATTAAGTTTTTTGTCATGTGTCATAATAGGTGTTTTAGTTTTACTTAGTTTATGTCTATCTTATCTGATTGGTGTCGCCTATTCCTATTAAGTTTGATATTCATAAGTCTATATACAGGACTGTTGAATTGTATTCAAATTATCAATCAATAATACAAAAGTTCTTTCAATTCTTATTTTCAACATGGTATCACTGCTCAAGGTTTGGGATCGTGGAGGTAATCAGAGATAAACACCATTAATATATATATATATATATATATATATATAGTTTAGAATCTTTTTAGTTTTGTTTTGTTTTTTTGGACAATTTTTCCAGTGCGACCTCAGAGCTGTTTTAAAAAACAAAAGATTTTTTTTTTAGTATTGTTCACAACATTCTTTTCGAGTACCATTCACAGGTAGTTAAGAAAGTTTGATAAATAGATTCGTATGAAGAAAAAAAAAGTGTGAAAAAATGAAGTAAAAAAAGTACATACAAAAAAGAGCAGTAAAAAAACAAAAGTTAAAAAAGAAAAGAAAAAAATAAGAGTTCAAGAAGAAGATTCAAGAAGAAGAACAAGAGTTCAAGAAGAAGAACAAGAAGAATAGCTCCTCACTCCGATGTTGATGTTGTTGACCCATACATGTTAATGTTGTTAACCCAATCCAACCTGTGTTGATGTTGTTTCCTCCCTACTCAATGATTGCAGCCCATTCAAGTCAAAGTCAAAGTTAGTAAAAAAAACAAGATAAAAATTCAAAGTCTTGTTGATCCAGTGTTCTTGGATCTTGTCTTGTTAGGTGGTATGGCGTGGTGACCTAACTATTTGTCGTGGGTGTGAAGCCCTGACGTGTTCTCATGGGTTACTGTAATTTATGGGTTTGAGTTTATTTGTTTTAAATTGGATGAAGTTTGTTATTGGTATGGGTTTCTTTGTAACAAGTTGGTGCATGTGTATGATCCAACTTAAGGAGGAGTGTTGAGAGTCCTAATTAGGTTTATGTTGAGAATCCTAATTAAGTTTCCTATTATGTGTCCTAGTAGGTGTTTTAGTCTTACTTAGTTTATGTCTATCTTATCTAGTTGGTGTCTCCTAGTCCTATTAGGTTTGATATTCATAAGTCTGTATATAGGACCGTTGAATTATATTCAGATCAATCAATCAATAATATAAAAGTTCATTCCAATTCTTGTTTTCAACAATAGGAAAGTAGCAGGCAATACATTAGTCATGTTCATATGCAATTTAAAATCCGTTATTCGTTGTGTGAATGTTTAGCATCGTGAATTCACGAAAAAGAAGAAGAGAATAGCAAGTTAACTTTGTGACAAGGAAAAGTTGGATGATGCTTTTTTGGTTAATGGAGAATCATACCAAAAACTCAAAAACTTCACTAAATCCATTAAATGGTACACAAAGAGTTGGGAGGGATACAAGTTGATTGGCAATATGGAGGTGAGACTGTGTTGGTTCTTTGATTTACTAATATACAATATATCTTCAATTGATTTTGGTATATCTTAAAACTGAAATTAGGAACCTTCTTATGTGGTTTAACAAATTTACTTCGAATTGCTTGTGATTGAGCGGTGGTGTTGGTCCTCTTGGAGAAAATATGGGTTTCATGATGGAAGTATTGACTGGATATTATGCACTTTTCATTCATGGTTTTTAGCTTCTTACTCTGAGTTGATAATGACTTCAGGGTCAAGCATTGTTGAAAATTAATATTGGTGATGTCTTGGACTGTGATGGTAATTGGATAAGAGCACTTGATGCATTTGAAGAGGGATATAGGTAATTAGACTCATTCTTGTTTTTTTCTAGTGGACAATTCTCTTGAACATAGAGCATTCCTGAGCATTTGGAATGAGGAATATGTTCTAGTGTAGCATGCATTATATGAAGAGGATCAGATTTCACACCAAGAACAGAACTTCTCTTAGCAGTCTTGGACAAAGTCATAAAAAACAACCTGTTAATATGGTGTAGATCCATAACATGCAGCTATGCCACTTAAATACACATTGGGAATATTGGTGCACTGGTATTTGTAAAATGTGAAAAGAACAAAAACTTTTATAATAAAAGATACATTATACTTGAAATAATTGGTTGTAGTTGTAGAATGATGAATACATGATAGAATAAACAATAATCACATATTGTAATATATGTGCCTTTGTTTTTACCAAAGTGTTCTTGCTGCATCAATGGCCCATACTTCATCTTCTCCTCCCTTATATTGTATTGAACACATGTCCCATGACCATGTCTCTCTAATGTTGATACCTTTTAATGGCTACTAGATATTTTATATGGTTTGTGCTCAGTGTTATTTCCATTTAATTCTGTAGTGATTTCAAACACTCATGCACTAGTGTCGTTTAAGAAACAGATTTGACCTACTTTCGAGCAGATATTCTAAGGGCTAATATTAGATTTTTTAAGTACTTTAATGTACGGGAATCATAGGATGTGTTGAAAAACAATAACTAAAAGAATTCTCTGTATTAATGATTAAATAAAAAGAATACAATTGACCCAATATATAGACTTATGAATACTAAGTTTAATAGGAATAGGACATAGTAATTAGATAAGATAAATATGATCCAAGCCTATTAGGATACTCATTAAGAATCCTATTAAGACTCTCAACACTCCCCTCGAGTTGGAGCATAGATATCATATGTACCATACTTGATACAAATAAATTGAACTCGAGAACCATCTAATGGTTTAGTAAATAAATCTGTTAACTGATTTGTCGACTTCACATGTCTGGTACTAATCACATTTTGTAGAAGCTTTTTCTCGAATAACATGACAATCAACTTCAATATGTTTAGTTCTCTCATGAAACACTGGATTATTTACAATATGAATAGCTATTTGATTGTCAAACACCAAGCTCATAGGACTTAAATGGTTAACCCTAAGTTCCTCTAACAACTGCTTTCGCCAAGCCATCTCAGAGGTAGTATGCGCCATTGCTCTATATTCGGATTCAGCACTCGACCTAGCAACCAGAGTTTGCTTCTTACTTTTCCATGATATTAAATTACCTCCAACAAATACACAATACCTAGTAGTGGATCTCCTATCAGATGGAGAGTCGGCCCAATCTGTATCAGCATAACCCTCAACTTGAGCATGACCGTCATTTTGATAAAGTAAATCACGACCAGGAGCACTCTTAATATATCTCAAAATTTGAATAACAACATCCCAATGATAAATTTGCGAAGCATTGAGAAATAAAATATCAGGCCTAGTAACAATCAAATAATTCAATTTTCCAACCAAATGCCTATATTGCCCTAGATCAGATAATAAATCATCTTGATCAATTGCAAGTTTTGTGTTGGGATCCATAGAACTATCTATAGGCTTACACCCTAAAATTCTAGTATTAGTCAACAAATCAAGAACATATTTATGGTGAGATAAAGAAACACCATGTCGAGATCTAGCAACCTCGATACCAAGTATCTCAATTGTCTTAAATCTTTTGTCTGAAATTTAATACTTAAGAATTGTTTCTATGCTAGAATGCCTTCTTTGTCATCTCCTGTGATCACAATATCATCCGTATATACAATCAACAATATCTTACATGCCTCACTGTGTTTATAAAATACAGAATGATCTACACTACATCTGTTGGGAGGTTTGGCCATCAAGAATAGAGGATGGCATACAGTTGATTAAATAACATACATTCATAACAGCTTCACTCCAAAACAATTTGGGGATATACATATGAAATAAGAGAGTACGAGTAGTATCTATAACATGGCAATTTTTCCACTCCGCAACCCCATTTTGTTGGGATGTATGAGAGCAAGAGGACGGATGAATAATGCCAGACTTAGTCATAAAAGTTGTAAAAAGCTAAGAAAAATATTACCAAACATCGTTACTATGGAGAATCTTAACATATAAGTCAAATTTGGTTTTTATCTCAGCACAAAAGGCACAAAAAATGAAAAACAATTCATAACACTCTTTCATTAAATAAAGCCAAGTAAGTTTGGAACACTTATCCACAAAGGTAACGAAATACCAAAATCCAAGTTTGGAAGTCACACGACTTGGACCCTAAATATCAGAATGCACTAACATAAAAAGGACTAGACACATGATTATTAATTCAGGAAGGAAACGATATACGATGATGCTTACCCAATTGACACGACTTAAATTCTAAGACGAAATCTGACTCAAAGTAAGAACTAACTTTTTTAGCTTCTCTAAGGACGGATGACCAAAATAAAAATGTTCTTGAAGTGGAGACACGTCAATCGAGCAAGCAATGAGTGATGGGATAGGATTAAAGTAATTCAAGCCGTCTGATTCATGCCATCCACTAATTATTTTTCTTGTTGTCAGATCTGGATAAGAACAAAATCAGGAAGAAAGGTAATAGAACAGTTAAGAGATTTTCTAAGCTGACTAATAGTTATTAAAAAAAAGACAGTAAAAAAAGCTCAGTTAAAAAAATAAAAAAAATGTGCATCTATCTTTCCTCTTAACTTTGTCTTTCGCGTGGAGAAATTTTATTTTGTGTTATCTTTTTTTTTTTAGGAAGTCACTATGGAATCCAAGATTGTCTCTGGTGTGTCTCCCATCCAAGTTCTCATATTAGAACTTTATTTAGTCGTGGTGGTAATTTTGTTCGTCAATGTCTGCTATCGTTTCGGGCATACTCGAAAGATGTGTTGAAAGTTAGTTGGTTGTAGTCAAGGTTCACTTCGTCAATGTACATATTGTCATCGTTCTGAGCATACCTGAGAGACATGTTGAAAGTTAATTGGTCATCCCATGGTTGCTAATGATATGACTTTTGATTCTATTAAATATGAACTTACCTCAAAATTCATGCCTTCAACTTCTCTGATGGTTTTCAAAGATGAGTATAAGTTCTTACAGTATAAGGCAACCAGTCGAACATCTTCCTTGACTGTCTTTTCTATCTAGAAAAGTACATCAAAAGCTTGTCTATCATATAGTGACTCTTCATCTAGACCTTGAGTCCTTGATTCTGTAGCTACTAATCATTTGCTAGGTGCCATTGATGTTTTCTCTAGATTTTATCACTCTTCATCTTTGCCTAATGTTACTCTTGTGGGTTGATTTAAAACCATTGCTAGTGGCATTGACATTGTGCACCCTAGTTCTTCTATGTCTTTATCATCTATCTTTTTTGCTCATTTTTCTTAGTATAATTTGATATCTGTTAGTTAGCTTACAAAATCTCTTAATTGTTTTGTTACCTTTCTTTTTTATTCTGCTTTTATCCAAGATCTGACAACAAGAAAAAAAATTGGTGGAGGGCATGAATTGGACGACTTGTATTACTTTGATCCTATCCTATCACCCATTGCTTTCTTGATTGATGTGTCTCCATTTCAGGAACATTTTCGTTTTGGTCATCTATCCTTAGAGAAGTTGAAAAAGTTAGTTCCTACTTTGAGTCAAGTTTCGTCATTAGAATGTGAGTCGTGTCAATTGGGTAAGCATCATCATATATCATTTCTTTCTAGAATTAATAATCGTGTGTCTAGTTAATGTCGTACAGTAGGGAAGAATTGAAAAGAAACAAAAAGTTAAAGATAGATACGATCCAAATCACTTAGATCTTCCCAAATCCCATGGGAACAATGAACCAAATCGCATGGAACAGTAGTCCAAATCACATGGACAACTCAACACTCAATCAAAGAGTATGAAAATGGATAATTTAATTTGAATTCATTCATAAGCTGTTAAATACAAAATGAATCTCCCATATATATAAGATAATCCTAACCTAAAGATAAAGACTAAATCCTAAAAAGATAAGAACAAAAGATCAAATACCGATGGAAGAAGATAAGCCTAATCCTAATCATATTCAAATAAGGAAGCTAACTAAGATAATAATTCTTAATATTTTCAATTACATAATTATCCCCAATTCCTAGATTAAAATCTCTAATCCTAATCTTCCTTATGTTCCCCATTATTCTCCACCACTTAGGAAGAACTCATCCTCGACTTGAAAAATGTTCCAGTAGTAAAAGCTCGAATATGTGGAGGAACAAAGCATGGTCATGAAAGTTTCAAAAGGTAAAATCACCATAAAGGGAAACAAATTTCGTTGAAAATGTTTGTTTTCTAGGTACTTGAAACTAGGTAGGGAGGACAAACTCAATATGATGGACAAATGTATTAACTCGAACCTTACTTGAACAATCAAGCTTGTCATCTTGTTTGTCTGGAATCTCTTCAACCGTCTCAACGTGCTCAATGAACTCATCATTTTGTTCGACTGGTTCAAATAAAATAACCTCACATGGAACTGGTTTAATATGCTCAACAACATTAAGGTGGTCGTTGACCTGTTCTTTATCTTTGTCGGCATCTTGGTCTTAAACTTGGTCAACAGACTCAATGGGCATAACCAAGTCATCATCTGACTGACATGGTTCAACTACGACAGTCTCACATGGAATTAGGACATGTTCAACCCTTACTAGAATATCTTCATTCTCGTTGAATTCATCTTGGTGCTCTATGGAGTCTTCTTTATCATTAGTGGGCTTGGAGTTATCAAGTTCGGGATTAGCTTGCACTGTCACAACATCCAAGGGTTTACATAATTCTTTATATTCTTTCAAAAATTGGATTATGTAAGCATGATTATACCCAACACAACCATGGTTGGCATCTTTAGGAGCATAATAATAATTTTTATACGTAACTCCCTCATCATCATAAATATAATTGCCATTCGTTCAAAGTATGAACATCTCGATAACTCTGCTCACACTCATACTCATATTGGTGTTGTAATTCTTCAAGTCATCTCTCATCACGATAAACCCAATATTGAAGTTCTTTGTATTCTTCATACATACCCGGGGGAATATAGTACCAACCATACTTGATCACTTTGGATTTCAATGCATCCATGCGAGAATAAGCACTTGATAGTTGAGCTTATAGATTTCAAATATGAATCTGAGCATGGTAAGATATCAAACTAAAATACCTCAAATATAATTAAATTTTTTTTCTATTTTTTCCCCTTTTTTGCTTTTTTTTCTACTATTTTTTTGTAGGAAAAAAATTATGTAAAAAATAACAAAAAAACCTGAAATTATTTTTTTGAACAGGCTCGGTTTGACTCTCTGTTCATGGTTGGTGGCAGAGACGGCTCGTGACAGTAGCTGGTGGTGGCGCTAGTGCATGACGGCGGCTGGTGGTGGAGGTTGACGGTAGACAGCAAAACGAGATGTGTTTGACTATTGTACGCGGGATTTTTCGGATGGAGTTTTTTTCTCTCACAGGGAACGAAATTAGGGCTATGATACCACTTGATGTAGTACAGTAGGGAAGAATTGAAAAGAAACATGGAAATTAAAGATAGATTATCTAAATCACATGGATCTTCCCAAATCACATGGGAACACTAAACCAAATCGTATGGAATAGTAGTCTAAATCACATGGTTGACTTAACACTCAATCACAGAGTATGAAAATGGATAATTTAATCTGAATTTATTCATAAGCTCTTGAATAACAAATGAATCTCCAATATATATATAGGAGAATCCTAACCTAAAGATAAAGACTAAATCCTAAAAAGATCAGTTAACAATGGAAGAAGATAAGCTTAATCCCAATCCTATTCAAATAAGGAAGCCAACTAAGATAACAATTCTTAATATTTTCAATTACATACTTATCCCTAATGCCTAGATTAAAATCTCTAATCCTAATCTTCCTCGTATTCCCATCACTAGTCCTTCTATATTAGTACATTATGATATTTGGGGTCCAAAGTCGTGTGACTTCCACATTTAGATTTAGGTATTTCGTTACCTTTGTGAATGATTATTCCAAACTTACTTGACTTTATTTAACGAAAGACCGTTCTGAGTTGTTTTCCATTTTTTGTGCCTTTTGTGTTAAGATAAAAACTCAATTTGACTTATTTGTTAAGATTCTCCATAGTGACATGAATATTTTTCTGAGCCTTTTACAACTTTTATAACTAAGTCTGGCATTATACATCAGTCAACTTACTCTCATACATCCCAACAAAATGTGGGTACGGAGCAAAAAAATCGCCATCTTATGGATACTGCTCGTACTCTCTTATTTCATATGCATGTCTTCAAATTGTTTTGGAGTGAAACCGTTTGAATGCATGTTACTTATCAACCGTATGCCATCCTTTATTCTTGATGACCAAATCCCCCACTCCGTGCTATTTCCTAAAGATGTTACCTTCCACTTACCTCATCTTGTCTTTGGATCTGTTTGTTTTGTTCATTAGCTCCGTCCATGGGTTGACAAACTTGATCCCTGCTCTATAAAGTGTATTTTCTTAGGCTATTTTCGTACACATAAAGGTTATCGGTGTTATAGTCCCTTACTATAAAGGCACTTTCTTTATGTCGATGTTACATTCTTTTAGTCTACTCCGTATTACTCCGAGTCTTATTCTATCTCGGATCTAGTTGATTCATTTCCTTGTCCATTACTTGTTCCCATGCCCCTTACATAGTCAGATCATCCTCCATTAGTCTCTTTGTCGTTTGCTACTTCGTTGCAAGTATACTCCCATTGTCCGCAACCTTTCACCTTTGCTGCTAGACCAACTGCTCCAAATCCTGATCTTACTTTCTTATTTGAGGATGATTTATTGCTCTTCGTAAAGGTAAAGGTTTATGTACTGCTCATCCAATTGCTAATTTTGTGCATTATGATTATTTATCTTCTCCATATGCTTTGTTTGTTGCTTTGATCTCTTCTGTCTCTATTCCTAAGTCTGTTATAGAAGCTATCTCATTCTAGGTAGAAAGCCACTATGGATGAAGAGATATATGCCTTGAATGCGAATGATACATGGGACTTGGTTCCTCTGGGAATCTGTTGTTGGTTGTCGCTGGGTTATATTGTAAAGGTTCATCCTGATAGTACTATTGACAGATTAAAGCTCGCCTAGTAGCAAAAGGGTATACACAGGTATATGGTATTGACTATGCTGAAACATTCTCTCCAATGGCAAAAATTATATTTGTTCTTGTGTTTATCTCTATCGCAGCTACTTTTAATTGGCCTCTACATTAGTTGGATTTGAAAAATGCGTTTCTAAATGGTGATTTGCAAGAAGTATACATGGAGCAACCACCCGGATTTGTTGCTTAAGGGGGGGTCTGGGTTAGTATATCGATTAAAGAAATCTTTATATGACTTGAAACAATCTTCTCGAGCGTGGTTTGGTCGGTTCAGCGAAGTTGTGATTAATTTTGGCCTTAACAGATGTGATGTAAATCATTATGTATTTTATAAACACAATGAGACATATAGAATATTGTTGATTGTCTGTGTAGATGATATTGTGATCATAGGAGATGACAAAGAAGGCATTCTAGCATTGAAACAATTATTGAGTACTAAATTTCAACAAAGGATTTAGGACCGTTGAGATACTTCTTGAATATCGAGGTTACTAGATCTCGTCATGATGTTTCTTTATGCGTAAATATGTTCTTGATTTGTTGACGAATACTGGAATGTTAGGGTGTAAGTCTATGGATAGTCCTATGGATCCAACACAAAACTTGCAATTGATCAAGGTGATTTATTATTTGATCTATGGCAATATAGGTGTATGGTTGAAAAATTAAATTATTTTACTGTTACTAGGCCTAATATTTCGTTTGCAACAAGTGTGGTTAGTCAATTTCTAGATGCTCCGCGAACTAGTCATTGGGATGCTGTTATTCGAATTTTGAGATGTCTTAAGAGTGCTCCTGGTCGTGGTTTATTTTATTAAAATCATGGTCATACTCAAGTTAAGTGTTATACTGATGCAGATTGGGTCGGCTCTCCATCTGATAGAAGGTCCACTACTAGGTATAGTGTATTTGTTGGAGGTAATTTAGTATCATGAAAAAGTAAGAAGCAAACTGTGGTTGCTAGGTCGAGTGTTGAATCCGAATATAGAGCAACGGTGTATACTACGTGTGAGATGGTTTGCCTAAAGTAGTTGTTAGCGGAACTTGGGTTTAACCAGTTAAGTCCTATGAGCTTGGTGTGTGACAATCAAGTAGCTATTCATATTGCAAATAATCCAGTGTTTCATGAAAGAACTAAACATATTGAAGTTGATTGTCATGTTGTTTGAGAAAAACTTCTACAAAATGTGATTAGTACTAGACATGTGAAGTCCACAGATCAGTTAGTAGATTTATTTATTAAACCATTAGATGATTTTCGAGTTCGATTTATTTGTTACAAGTTGGGTGCATATGATATCTATGCTCCAACTTGAAAAGGAGAGTTAAGAGTCCTAATATGATTCTTAATGAGTGTCTTAATAGGCTTAAATCATATTTATCTTACCTAATTGTTGTGTCTTATTCCTATTAGGCTTAGTATTCATAAGTCTATATATTTGGTCAGTTGTATTTTTTTTCATTAAATCAATAAGACATAGTCTTCTTTTGAGTTATTGTTCTACAACACTTACATTAATTTGGCTTCTTAATATGTTTAATTACTCGTACTCATCAGATTTGTGAATGCCCTGTGCTATTTACCCGACTGGAAGTGCTTAATATCTCTGGAAATCGTCTCACTGATGCTTGTGGATCATACGTTTCAACTATCTTAGAAAATTGCAAGGGTAAAGTTCTTTTCTCGCTGCTGAGTTGATTTAAATTCTAGCTTCAATATTCTTATTTAATGACTAGCATTAGCTTTTTGCTCCTTCTGTGGTTTTAGTTTTGCTTTTATTCCAGATAATTGGGGTAAGGATTTTTATTGGGTCGTGTTTATCAATTTTGCGTGTTGAAGGGATCTCCTTGTCTCTTCTTTTAATGTGTTTTTCTTTATTATTTTTTTTTCTTTGTAGCGCTTTATAGCTTGAATGTAGAGCGTTGTTCTATCACATCTAGAACAATTCAAAATATTGCTAATACATTGGGTGCTGGATCTCTACTATCACAACTTTGTATAGGTGTGCTTAACAAATTGGTCAATATTGACTTTTCAATTCATTTTTTGTTTGTTGCTTAAATGGTTTCTACATCTCATTTGTACGGCAGGATATAAAAGCCCTATATCTGGGAATGCTATCGTGAACTTATTGGCCAAACTAGCTACTTTGAAAAGGTTCAAATAAATATAACTGTGTTCTTGTTTTTCTTATATAGTTATATAAATCGAATGCACCTACTAATCATGCTAAACTAAAATTTTCATGTTTCTAGTTTCTCAGAACTGAATATGAATGGTTTAAAGCTAAGCAAGCCTGTTGTTGTTAGCCTTTCCGAACTTGCTAAAGCCTCATCTTTGTCACGACTTATACTTGGAGGCACTAGTATACGAACTGTAAGTGAATTTTATCCCATTATATGTCCTCTAATTGTAATTGACCTTCAAGTACATTGATAGGCATTTGTCTTGCTTCTTGTGACTGGATATTGATGTCATATGTAGGATGGAGCCTTACAGTTAACTGAATCATTGTTCTGTTCAACTCAAGAGTCTGTGAAACTTGACCTCTCTTATTGTGGACTAGCGTCTCTATACATCCATAAGCTAAACAGTGATACTATGCTGATTTGTGGCATTCTTGAGCTGAATTTAGGAGGAAACCTTGTTATGCGAGAGGTTTGTTCTTGGTCAGTTTATAATCTTTGAGATTTTTGCTAGCACATGGTCCCGTTTGAATAACAATGCATACTGTTGAATTGCATTAGAGAATGCCGTGATTCTTTTTAAGTAGCCATTCTTGATATTTTTCTATTGCCATTTTTTCACAGTTTCTAAACATTGTGAACGTTATATGCAAATATACCTTTGGTATGGAAGATTTGATCAACCTCATAGATGACCATATTAATTGATGACAACAGTTACATGATCATGAGTGGTTTTAATTTTTATATGTTTCTATAATGGATTCAATATCATGAGTGGTTTGATTTTTTATTTTTTCTATAATGGATTCAATACCTCTGTAAACCTTATTAGTTTCATCTATGCATTTAAGACGAGGACCTTGAAGTTATAACACAACACCATGTGTATCCTTTGTATTTCCTCTATTTGTTGATGGAACATGTTGGTTCTTTGCTTGAACCAAAGCATTTCCTCCCCAGAAATTTGCCAACCCATGCATGGCTTTTGTAGATGTGAATTGAGAATATCTGATTTACATACAATACTTTGTGGTAGTTATTGCCCCCACCCTACTCCCGAGGTTTATGTAGAGATCATATGATGATGTAATAGAAAACTTGTTTATACATAAATGATAAATCCTGTTTGATTGTCATCTCTGTGATGCTCTTGAGGCATACCTATACTGTTCTACCTGATACCAATCCAATGACATGTCCATGTAGTCGGATTCTAGGTAGAAATGTATGGTTGTAACTAGATCCTTCACTGAGCAAGTAAACTCCAGCTCCATCTTCACTGTGCCAAAATTTCTTCCATGGCCTTGTACTCTTTTTAAGTATTTGAATCAAACCTTTCTTTTATCTGAGTAGCATGACTGGAAGTATGTACACAGGGTAGCAATTCAGTAGCATCACTGCTTATGAATCCTCAATGCTGTGTAAGGGTTTTGGTACTAAACAAGTGTCATCAGGGGCTTGCTGGAGTTCGTCAAATAATTCAAGCTCTTGCAGGTTGGAATCATCAAGTACAATTTAGTTACAGTCTCAGTGCCTAAAACCATGCTTTAAATTATTGATTTTGTTGTTTCTATCAGATAATGACTATCTAGAGGAGCTCAATCTTGCTGATAATGCTGATATGGTCAAACATTTTACACTGCAATATGACCCAACAGTAAAAGAGAGCTCAGAAGTCTTACAGCCAAAACTTGATGCTTCTGCACCTTCTTCTACCAAGGTGTGTACCCGAGGAAGTTGACAATAACCAACAGGGTTCGTATGTTGACAACAATCAACAGGATTTATGTGCCACCAGCACCAATTGCAATGAGGTCGAAGTAGCTGATAGTGAAGATGATCAAATGAGTGTAGAGGCTGCTGCATCTGCATTTGATTACAGTTGCAGCTCATGCCAACGGAATTCATCCTTAGAGTGCCAATTCATTCGAGAGCTTTTAACTGCTATTAGCATGGCAAAGCAATTGCAATTATTGGATCTTAGCGACAATAGTTTTTCAAGACAGGCTTCAGAAACATTATATACTGCATGGTCATCAGGACTAAGGGGTAGTTTAGCTTGGCGGCACATTAAGGACCAGACAGTCCATTTATCAGTGGAAGAAAATAAGTGTTGTAGGATGAAACCCTGCTGCAGAAGGGATTGAATTTGTTATCAGTGGAACTACTTCTCTGTCATTGAGAAGCTTATCATGGCCGATTCTGCAGCAGATGACTAAAGCAATGGAAAACATAGCTTGGTGAAAGCATTCCATATTTTAGAAACCTAGGCCCCCATGATCCTTGGTCCAGCCCATTACTTCAGAAAATTAAATTTTAGCCCATAACAGATTGTTGGCGGCAGTATATGAAAACATTTGTAAAGTAATCAGTAAAAAAATGATATCTACTGAAGGATAATCACTTTATGTTAAAATAGTAAAACTGTGAATAAGGATTTGAATTCGAGATCTAATAATAAAGAAAAAATGTTTAAAAATAGAGATAATATTGGAGATAATAATATTTAAATGAAGATTCATCTGTTTTGATGATTACACAGTGTATTTAATTAAGGGTGATAATTAGTTTTCATGGGGCTTTAGCTGCATATATTTACAATCACAAAACATAAACAATGTACCTTTCAGTAGCCGAATTATCAAAATTAATGATGCTTTGTTCAACAAGTTTCAAGCACATAAAAGTTACGTCATATTGTACCAAAAATGTCATCTTCAAATGAATGTGCAGAATTAATTTTGATTAGTTCAGTTGAATGACAAATAATTTTTTAGATAATCGTTGTGAAAATGAAGCGATAATTCTATCTTTTTGTTTTTGAAAATAGATTATTCTACCACTTTAATTGAAAAGTAAAAGAGGTAAATGAAGATTCATTATTTATTTTTTTTTTATGTACCAAAGGAAAAGATACTTTTTTCATCATTTTTTTCAACACAAAATGGATACATCATTTAGAATGATTAATTGACAAATGAGTTGTCATATTCAAATAAACTGTTAATATTTTGAACTCATTATATTACAAAGGGAAAAAATTTTAAATATTTTGAAATTTTGTAAATTATTAAAAAAATCTGACAATTTTATCACTATAAAAAACAACAGAGTAAACGGAAGTTATAATTTGGCACCGTGGATAAATAATTCACAAAGTTTATTGGTTTTTTTTTTCTTTCTCGGTGAAATTATTACATAAATGTATATAACAATGAAAATATGCATATATCATTAGCATTACATTTTTATTTATAATTATTTTTTCATGCTGATGGAATGAATCATCATTTAAAATAATTGATGGACACAATCATAGATGACTAATTATGAGTTGTCATATTGGTATGAGCACTTTAGGTTTTAAGACTTGAGAACCTAATGGAAAAAAAATAGAAAAAAAAAATTGAATCTTTTGATTGATATAATTCAAAGAGCGTAAATTTTGAGATATGATTGATACGGTATTTATAGCTAATTATGGGCTCAATTCACTTCTATAACATGATAAGCATTGGCCTCTATATATATATATATATATATATATATATATATATATATATATAAAAGCTTTGATAAATAATAACAGTACAATTTTTTTACTGTAACATTTAGTGAAATCGTGATGTATTGAGAAATGATTTAATTAATTTTTTATTCTTAAAAAAAATACATATTTTACTTTTTCTTTTCGTTTTTGCAGGAGGAAAGTGAATAAAGAAATCAGAATCTGGGTAAATGAACCTAGATGGATTTCTTTAGTTCTTTGCTTTTATTGGCTTAAATTACATTTTTGGTCACTCCATTATGGATTGTGTTTCAATTTGATCCCTCCTTATTTTTTTAACATATAGCATCAGAACAATTCCCATGACCATTTAAATTTCCACATGCCATAATCTTGAACTTCAACGTCTGAGCAATCCAAATCATGAAATCCATATCCAAATACAATCAAAACTCTTTTTCTTAAAATTTCCAAACGATGATCCCTCCTCTATTAACTTCGACAATTACTCTACAATAACAGTGCAATATATTCTTACCCTTACCCTTTTGTCCGATGCCGTTTGTCTTGGTTAACTAACGAAGTAATAAAACACGTGCTACCTCCTCAAGGGTGGACAGATGTCAATCGCCCAAAGTTGATTGGGCCTAACACCTTCCCTACGAGTACGCATATAACATCCATGGTTGTCTTCGATCTCCAAAGAGAGGATGTCATTCTAAGTAATTTCATCTACCGATTCGTCTAGCTGTTTGTTCTCTGTTTTCACTGAGCTTGTGTGATATCCATCATTTTTATTTGAAAATTAAAATAAAATAAAATTTATAATAAAATTAAATATTATATCATTAAATAAATAATATTTTAATTAAATTTATCATAATGATATTCAACTTTATTATAAACTTGATATTCATTTCAAATATTAAATGAAGATGATTGTAACCCTAGTTAGTTGGAGTTGATGATGGTGGATGGTGGGTTGTGGGTAGTTTCTGTCTTTCAATAAGGCTTTGATTGATTCAGGTCTTTTAGAAACTTCTTGCTTATATTTTCTATATTAAAATGAACAATAAAGTTTATTTTTGTTTCCAAAAAAATATGAATTATAATATTTAAATTAGGGAAAATTACACTACATATTTTTTGAGTTTGTTGAAATGACACTAACATACCAAACTTTTTTAAAACCTACGATTCACTCCAAAATATCAATTTTCACCATCCAGTAGCCCCAAAATAATTTTTTTTAAAGAATCAAACTTTTAACTGGATATTACTTTTTATAATGACTAAAGTACTCCCTTAGTGTTAAAATATCTCCAAATAATTATGATAAATTTATAATTTCTATTTATCTCAAAATTGTTTATAACACAAATTTTTAAGTTATTTGAATTCATATTTTTCTAAAAAAATACATACAGTATCATTATAATTTTTAATATAGAAAAGTTTGTCATTGATTTTTCTTTTATGATGGATTTTTTATATTCGTTTATTTGAGATGTTAGGTTATTTAATTTTGTAAAAAAAATATATCAACAAACTTTCTATTTAAAATATTTAATTTTTTTTACGATGGTTTTTTATTTTTATTTATTTGAGGATTTAATATGCAATGATATCATAATATTTTTAAAATATAAAATATATGAAGTAAAATTTATTTTATACTATATAATAGAATATAAATTCATTTAACGTATACTTTTAACAGTTTTCGAAAAAGAACGATGATAATTTTCTATTTAAAAAATTATTTGTTAAATATATTTTGTCATTAATATTTCTATTTTTTAAAAGTAACATTTATGATACTTAAAAGTTTTTTATCGTTATAAAAAGTAATATCTTGTTAAATTTTTAATTCTTTTAAAAAAATTAATTTGTGATTGTTTGATGATAAAAATTGGTGTTTTGAGGTAAATAGCGAGTTTTAAAAAAAATAATATATTAATATCATTTCAATAATTTTAAAAATAATGAAATATAATTTATCTTTAAAATTAACAGACAATTATATCCGTGGCTAGCTTCTTCAATCACAGATTGCCCATTCTTACGCGTATGAGTTAATATATACATTTCTGCATAACTTTACTCTTTTTCGTCAAATTTTTTTCCCTGAAATATGCAAAGTACCCATGTACTACGCGCAATTCTCATTATACCAAATGCATTAATCCCATGTCCCTTGATGATAGGGCAAAATGCTATTATTGATAGAATATTTCGTTGGTAATGTTTAATTGTTAAATTTTTGTGAATTTAATTTTTTTATTTTTTTAAAACAAAAATATTCATCATTAACAAAAAAATGTTCGTAGGTGACAGATAAGTTATTATTTAAAAAACATAAAATACGATTTATAAATTGCTTCAAAATTTATTTTCAAAATAAAATACTTATCACCTGCGGAAATGTGTCCGTTGGTGACAAGTTTTCATTTAAAATTCATAAAACTTGACTTCAAAGCTGATTTTTATATTTATTTTTTTTTTAAAATGATTATCACCGATAGAAACAGTTCGGTCGATGATAAATTTTGCTACAGACAGTGATTTCAGAAGCGAAAGTATTAGGCGAGATGTTTTGCCACAATGAAACGAGGTGTAAGCCTCGAGGCGTTGGACGTAAGCGTTTTGGAATATTGGGACGTTTCGAAATTCTAAGAAAATAATAATAAGAAACTAATTAAAATGATATAAAAATTAAAAAATAATAATTAAAATTTAAACAAATTAATTTTCAATAAACTCTAATATTTTTAATAACTCTCTAGAGCATATAAATTATAATTTTATAAATATTAATATATAAATTATATATAATTTTTTATTTTTATATTGTTATAACTTGTAAGTGATTAATTAAATAGTAATATTATTAAACAAGATAATATATAATAAATATTTATGAAGCGCAATAATATCACAATAAAAATAACTAGATTAACAATTAAGGCTTGTATTCCTACTAATTTGAATATAAATTTAAGCATTTGACTTGTATTTTTCTTATTATGATTTTTAAAACTTTTGAAAAAATTTCAACATGGTGTACGCTCTGATCACTAGAGCTTAAAAAATGCATGCACTAGGAGTGGGCATACGTCTTGGAGTAAAGGCATGCCCAATGATAGAAACACCTAAAAATTTTGCACCTCAGGTGTTTTGTCTACGCCCAGAAAAAGCGATTGAAAATGCTAGCTGTAGGCATGTTGCATGCTGCTACAAATATTATCATTGACAGAATTAATTCCATCGGTGATAATGTTTGAATAATTAAAATTATAATATAATGCTGAAATAGCTTACCACCAACGGTGATAGGGTTAAATCCCTAAAACGCCAACAATCCTCTTTGTTCCTCATTTTTTTTTTTCGCGATTTCTACCCCCCCTCTGCACCATGAGTACCAATCTCTCTCCACAATTAACCTCTCTCTCTCTCTCTCTCTCTCTCTCCGCCACCACTGTGGGTAACCCTTTCTCTATCTCATGAATTTTATTTAGTTTATTCAATGCATTTTAGATTTATTTTACATTATTCTTCAAATTTAGGATTCAAATTAATATTTTTTATTTTATTTAATTATGGTAATTAGATTACAAGTTAGATTTAATTTTAATCTTTGAATTTTTTGCAAGAAATAAAGTTTAGGATTTAAACTAATTTTTATTTTATTTAATTTAATTATAGTAATTAAATCGAAAGTTAGATTTAATTTTAATATTAGAAAGTTTTTATTTTATATTAATCCTGGAAATTTAGGGTTTAAGAGTTTTTGTTAACAAGTTTTTATTTTATATGATTCTTAAAAATTTAGTGGTTAGATTAAAAAGTTTTTATTTTATATTAATCTTATAGATTTAGGGTTTAGGTTAAAAAGTTTATTTTTTTAATATTAATCTTAGAAATTTAGGAGTTAGATTAAAAAGCTTTTATTTTATATTAATCTTAGAGATTTAGGGTTTTTATGAAAAGTTTTTATTTTATATTAATCTTACAAATTTAAGGTTTAGATTATTATTTTTAATTTTATATCAAGCTCATTGAATTTGATACCACTAGTTAATTACTCAAGTTAAATGATTTGAAATTGAACCATTAAAATTGAAATACATATTTGGAGAATAATATAAAATAAATCAAAATTAAATAAGTCATGTTTTGCCTTCAATATGTTCTTTGATATTAGCAAGGTAGAAAGATATAAGAATATAACCTAATAACCTACCATGCTAATAAAGATTATACATGTGGAAATGTCTCTTACGAATCTATTTTAGTTAGTTTTAGTTACTTTTTGGTGGATCAGCTAAAGTAAATTGGTGGATTGGCTACATATCTTGTGTATGGATTGGATTGGGTTGGTTTTTATATGATTTTAAAGGTTATTTTGGCATTTGAAATTTTGAAGAAGTCCAACTAGTTTCAGCATTGAGCCACTCTCTAAATTCATTTGTTGAGTCATGTTTCTCAAAGTCAAAGTTGAACACCAACTTCACTCAAAAGTTTAAATTAATGAGTTTTGGACTCAAATCATGTATATAAACAACTCTTATTTCTTATTTATTTTTCGATTTGGGATTAGTCTTCCATATCATTTTTTACTCACACGTAAATATTCACAACAATCTTCTCCTTACATGTGAGTCTCCATCACTCCCCCATTGTGGAAAAAGCATTTATATTCTTGTTAAGTGTCACGCGAACCACTAGGAGCCCACTCTAAAACACCAACGAAGTAAATTCTTCCACAAGCTTGGCATCTTTTAGATCAACTGTTCCATTTTTCACTGGGTCACATTCTGTGAGATTCACCAACTCCACCATAGGTCAACATCTATCTATGATCACTTTGCCCAACTCAAACCATCAATTCTGATACCACTTGTAGGAATTAAAGAGATCTTTCATGAGGCTTGATATACATGAATGAACACTAACTTGACCTTAACGTTTAAACTCATAAATTTTGAGCCCAAATCATGTATTTTAGCCACTCCTATTTCTTGTTGATGTGAGATTGGTTTTCCACATATCTTTTTATTCACACGTGAATATTCCCAACACAAATAATAGACCATCATTTTTCATTATGAAATTCATTTAATATAACTCATAACAAACCTATTACATTGCAGATGGTCAAAACAATATCCTTACTATTCCACAAGGATATTGACATTGCTTGGTTATCAATTAATTGTAGCTTAGTTCAATTTAAGTTGTAATTTGGGTCATTAAATTGTAGCTTAAAACTTCAGTTTAAATTGAATTAAGTTGCATTTAACTGGGAACCAAACAATGCCATTGTTTCCTTAAGTTCTATACCATCATTACGCATATGCTAAGGGAGGGGAACTCAATCGTATATTTCATAGCTTGGTTTGGAGATAGCTTTGTTTCTTTGGAGCTACCTTTGTTTTTATTATATATTATATCTCATTTTCACCAGAAAAAATGAATTGTTTGTGAAATAGTTATGCTCTATATAATATTGTTGTGAGTAAAAAGAATTCACTCTTGAATCACAAGATGACATATGGCACATTTAGGGGAAATAATCATTTCGTCAGCTAGAGTAAAATGGTAAAAGTCTGCCTAAGGATAAAAGGAGTAAAAATCATGTTAAACTTATAGAGCAATCTCAACTCTCCACTAATCTTCCATTTGACGACCTAGATAATCCATCATTAATGACTCTCTCTCCATCTCTTCATATAAAAGAGGATTCAAATTATTATAATTAGGTTTTGAAACCAATACTCTATTTTTTTAAATATAGTTTAATCATAAACTTGTGTATTGACTTGATTGTCGGAGTGTCCCTCCAGAGATAGACTTCATGCTCTCACTTAACGTCTCCAAGTTTCTTAGCAGGTGCACATGTGGTTTGTAAAAAACTTGATTGTATAAAGTAAAATTAAATCTCTATCTTATAAAAAATATTTAATTTTACATATCTATACCTCTATACTTGCTATTAATAAAGGCATAACCCTCATTTGGTGTCCACTCTTCAAAATGTCCTATAAACCCCTATTTAAATATATAAATTAAATATTTAAATAAGGTTATACATGTAACTCAATTGACTCCAACTTGCCACATCTTTCTCCCATGTTTTTCTCTCATACTACCTCACTCAAACTTAACTTCTCCACTCTCTTTATCACTCTCACTATCTCACTCAGATTTAACTTCTCCATTATCTCTCTTATCTTCAGCCCATGTTGATTTTTTCTAATACTCTTTATCTTCTCCACATTTTCAATTGTTCTTATTTCAGAAGATAATTGTTAATATATTATTTTATCACATAAAAAAGTAGATCAAAACATGTAACATGTGTTGAGATACTGGTCTCATTATTAAGCAAGATTAATAAAACTAACACTAATGTTATGAGCATAAAGTAATATTTTTGTCAATCAAATGTTTTCATCATATCCATATATATATATAGTAAGTAGACATGGATCACCATTCCATCAGCCAATAGAGTTGATAAGATTTTATTGGTAACTGACAAGAGAGGGAAATATAATATACAAAGAAATGTAGAAGATAGTAAAGGAAATAAAGGCCACACTAAATGACTTTGCATTTATTATTATTTATAGTAGGTTACAAGGAAATTCAAATACAACAGCTCTATCTAAACTAACTCCTAAATATAATGAAACAGAAGAATAAAAAATTTAAATTACGAAAACAAAGTCAAAAGCAAATCAATTCAAACAATAACAGAGAAAGTGTCTCTATCATGCTCCCTCAAGATAGAGCTCGAGTAGAGAGTCCAATCTTGGTCTTGAGAGTAAGAAATGGTGTCAAAGATAGGGGCTTTGTCAGAGCATTAGCAAGTTGGTCTTTATTAGAAACATGAGCAACACGCAGACATCCCGATTGAACTTGGTCACGAATAAAATAGATGTCGATAGCCACGTGCTTCATTCTAGAGTGGAAAACTAGGTTGGAACAGAGATTAGTGGCCCTAATGTTATCACAGCAAATCACATGTGAATGTGAAAGAGACACACCAAGTTCAGCCAAGAGAAAGCACACCTAGTTTAGTTTGGCAACAGTATTTGCAACAGATCAATACTCAGCCTTAGTGTTGGATCGGGCAATAGAGCGCTCCTTCTTGGAACTCCAACAAATCAGATTACGACCAGGGTAAACAATATATGCACTGGTGGAAGTGAAATCATCTATGTTCCCAACCCAATCAGCATCAAAGAAAGCATGTAAAGATTGTGGTGATTCATGGTAGAGGAGTATGCCTTCATTAACCGAACCACAAAGATAATGGAGAAGTCTCTTAACTAGAATCCAATGATCTGATGTTGGTTTATTTATAAATTGCGACAACTTATTGATGGCAAAAACTATGTCTGGCCGAGTAAGTAATAGATATTGTAAGCTCACAACAATGGCACAATATTCAGATGGATCAGAAAGTGGAGAACCAAAGTTCAAAGTGATCGGTGGTGAAATGGGAAGAGGTGTGAGAACAAGTTTCGCTTCCATTAGTTTTGTACGAGCTAAAAAATCCATTATATAGCGTCTTTGAGAGAGCAAAAGACCATGGAGATGTGATAAGACTTCCACACCTAAAAAATAAGATAGCCCAAGATCTTTCAAAAAAAATTGTTAAGATAATAGAGTCACAAATTATTGAACAAAACCATCATTATCATTAGTTATAATGATATCATCCACATAAACCAAGAGATAAATAAGATGACCACCATGTTTGAAAATGAACAAAGAAGTATCAGTTAATGAGTTTTGAAAACCTGAAGCCAGAATAAATTTACGAAGCTTAGTGTACCAGACACGTGGCGCTTACTTGAGCCCATAAATTGATTTTCTAAGCTTACAGACATAAGATGAATTATCAAGATCAACAAAGCCTTGTGGTTGTGACATATAGACATCTTCAGAAAGATGACTTTGTAAAAACACATTATATCAATTTGTCGGAGAGACCATCTACGACTAACAGCAAGACTAAGAACAAGGTGTACTATAGTTGGCTTGACCACAAGGCTAAATGTATCATGATAGTCAACACCATGACCTTGATGAAATCCTTTAGCTACTAAACATGCTTTGTACCTGTCAATAGAACCATCAAAGTGTCGTTTAATGTGAAAAATCCACTTACAACCAACTATATTATGATTAGAAGCAGGGGGTACTAGCTCTTATATCCCATTTTGAGTAAGAGCATCATATTCCTTAAACATGGCTCGACACCATTTTTGATCCTTGAAGGCTTGGGTCGCAGTGGTGGGTTCTATGATAGTGAGTGAAGATAGTTGAGTGGAAAGATTTAGTTTTTGAATAGGTTTGGTAATGTTGTTTTTGGTTTTTGTGATCATTAGGTGGGTGTGAGTAGATTGAGAGGTTGAGGGATTAGAAGTGGTTACTGTGAGAGGTGGTGGGTTAGACGAAGGTGCAGGCAGTGGTGGTTGAATTGGATGGTAAAGGTTGTGTGTTTGTGGCTGAGGCTAATGGTCCGGTAGATGGCGTTGGTACTATGCACTAGGGTTGCCTGATAGGTTGCACATCAGATAGGGTGGTATCTGTTGGCGAAGATATTGTTAGTGAATGTGCGGTTGGCAATGGAACAGTGATAGGCAGAGGAATCCAGGTAGACACAGTATCAGGTTGTGGACGAGGAATGTGAGTGGATAGTGTGTGAAATGGAAACACCGACTCAACAAACTTGACATGCCTAGAGACATGTTTTTGATGTGGATGGACAAAAACAAAGATATGCACTATGTGTAAGAGAGTAGCCTAGAAAGACACATGGTTTAGAGCGAGCATCAAGTTTATGAGAGGAATAGGGGAGAAGCCAAGGGTAGCATAAACATCCAAAGATCCGAAGTTTTGAATAGTTTGGAGAAGTGCCAACAATGTTTTCAAAAGGAGATGAAAGATTAAGTGTTGGAGTTGACATTTTATTAATTAGATAAACTGCAGTAGTGAAGGATTGAAGCCAAAAGGTTAAAGGTATTGAGGCATGAAAGAGTAAAGATAAGCTTGCTTTAATAATGTGACAGTGCCTTCTTTCTGCGTAGCCATTATGTTCAAGAGTGTGTGGTAGAGTAGTGAGATGAGAGATTCCATTGGTAGCAAGAAAGTTGGCTAACGCTAAATATTCATGACCATCATCCGAATAAAATGTGCAAATTTTAAGTGTGAAGTGTTTTTCCACAATAGCTTTAAATCTTATAAAAACATCTTTGACTTCAAATTTGTGCTTAAGTGGATAATGATAGACCATTAATTTAGTCATCAACAAACCCTGCAAGAAGATTGTAGTAAAGTGATTAGTAGGGTATCGTTATTGGTTGGGGATTACGGGTACTCCTCTACTAAAGAGTCATAAAAAAAATAATTGGTTGGTTTAATTAGTAGTTTATAAACAAATATAAATCTATATCTATTAACATATTACACAAGATTAGGGGGTTTTCATGATCTGATTTTTTTTACGAATTTTACTAAGGATATTAAAGAACAATTATTTACAATTGATCATTTTCTCTCACAATTCAGAAAATCAAATTTATTAAATGACTAATCAAATTGGTTCAATGTAGACAACGAATTCATAACTCAATCACATATCAGAATTGAATCAAAGTGCAAGCCTAAAGAGATCATGCATTTTATAAATTCCTTCTTAGATAATCCCTAAGCTTAGGAAAAGTCCATCAGCTAGTTATTTTATTTAAGCAATCAAGTTAATACTCAGCGCATCCTTACAATTACTTAAACAAATCATTAAGATCAAAAGGAATTATGATTCAATAACTTATTCCTTATTCCTATGAAAAAAAATCCATGGATAAAGAACATGCAATTTCCAGAACATTGGCTATTGTTCATAGCTTTTACCACTTTAAATCGTACTCCAGATCAATTAGGTGAAAGGAAGTGCGATTATGGCTTCAATGATTTGTAATATCAAAGTTATAGCTTTTACCGCTTCAAATCGTACTCCAGATCAACTAGGTGAAAGGAAATGCGATTATGGCTTCATTGAATTGCAATATCAAAGTTTTCAATATAACAGAACCGAAAATTCATCATATGTAATAAAGATCATGAATTCATATATCTATATATCATGAACAATTCAAAAACATAATTTTTTTTTGAAAATCAACCAACTCATTGAATTAACAATAATCTCTAACATAAGAATTCAACTCAGTATTCTTTAATCCAATAACAACCAGGTTTGAAACAATTAAAAAGAATAGTCATAAGGGTTACACTTTTTTTTTAACACACTCAAGGAAGCTTGAGATGTTAATGGTGATGCTATGATGATGGATGAAGGAGAACACAATTTGGAGAGGTCCTTATGTGCTCACAATTGGAGATGGAATGGTGGAGTGTTTCAGCCTCTTGCTTCTTGAATTTGGAGTAGAGAGCTCAGCTGTAGTTAGAGAAAAAAGATCCCCAAAAAGAGTTTTCGGCTGTGCTTTTATAGAAAGAAAACTAAGGTTTTCGGCTGGGTTTAATTAGAAGGAAAACTAGGGTTTTCGGCTGTGCACAAGTAAAAGAGAAACTAGGGTTTCGACTTTTAAATTTCAAGAACAATTGAGGTGGCCGAATTCTTGGCTTGATTTTCTTTCCTTATGCACAACGATCTCTTCCCAAGCTGAACCAAAAACTCCTCAAGCTTCTAAACATGCCCAGATACATGCATGCATGCATTAGGGTTCTTCTACACAAATGGCCCGCATAGGATCCCTAGTGGACTCCAATATTCTCTCATGTTTTAACACATCATCAAAATAATTCCAAGGTGGAAATTCCCTACAAAGAAATCAGAAAATAATAAATAAGGAAAGTTTCCATAATTAGAAAAGGAAAGATATCAAAAAAGCAAGTTTCCAAATTAGGAAAGTTTCTTAGAATGATAAGACTATTTTCTTGATCCACTTAGATTTCCTAAAGTAACTACGATAACTCATTTTTGCACCTTCTTTTATCATTCCCATGTTCACAAGCTCTCTAAACACTAAGAATAGAAACTAAGCTCAAAATAACAAAGTTAAGAGAATTAAAAAGCTAAATAGGATAAGAAATGCATTAAAAATGCCACACAAAGTGTTCCTATCAAATTCCCCCACACTTAGCATTTGCTAGTCCCTTAGCAAAACAAAACAGTATGTAACCTAGTAGAATCTCAAAGGAAACGGCAGAAACTAACTAAATGACACCACAATGACATAACACAAATTAAATGATTCTAATCCTTCCAACTTACATCTCAAAGATCCTTTAGGCAATATGGCATAATAAAGTAGGGAGAACACAAGTTTATCTCAAAAACAAGCCACGGAGTTATTAAGATTATATAGCATTCGTACTGTGTGTGTGTGTGTGAATAATCAGCCAAGTATAAGTGTAAAATGCCACCCTCAAGTTAATGCACAAATAGTATCAAATTTTACTTCTCACAATGCATCACTATAGTTTTCACTCATTTAAATGTGGTGCTAGCTATACTAATCACTCAAACACTTGTGAAAATAGTTTAAACCATAGGCTTGCTTGTGCACCCACTCTCCACATCAAAAACATAACATTAAAGGATCAGGAGGTCTTTGAAAGGGTTATAATGGGGCTAAAGGGTCAAGGTTTCATAAGAAAAAAGAGAAAGGATATCACGAAATTTCCTCATAAGTAGAAAGCATTCAAAAATGTCATAAATAGATCATCATTATCAAGTACCACGTTTCCATCACTCTAGGGCAGATTTCATCACTTTGGCTTTCAACTTACTTTAAAGACTCATAATGCTCCAAATTCTTCAGAACTTGTATTTTTTTTTTGAAAGAATAAATCTTTTCACAACCACCTTAGAACCACATGAAATTCCCCCACACTTATGCTTTTCCACCATCTCCATGTTACAAATCAACATAAACAAGATCCAAGCTCACAAGTTCTAAGGAAAAAGGTTAGGTAAAGTGTTTAAGTTTATAAGGGTAAGTGAATGTGGGTTAATGAAGAAAATAAGCTAATTCAGGCTCAAAAGGCTATCTAAGGGTCAAATCATGATCAGGAAAAAGGTCATTTAGTCATGGTGGTAAAATCCTAATTTGCCTCCGTCTTCTCCAAATCTGAACATGTATGATTGTCTCAAGAGATTTTAAAGCAAGTTCTAGAAAACATTATATTCACAAGATGCACTCAAAAGATAATTTGAATTGATATGCATAATGAATCAATTATAAGGCTCGAAAAACTCACAAATATTGCGGAATTATGCAAGTATCATTCAATATGTCTCCATGCTTCACTCTATGACAACAGATTACTCAAATAAAGGCTAATGTGCATCAAAATTTCCAAGTATGACTACAATATAAGTAAATCAACTCAATTTCTTGTTTTATCTTTAAAAGTATGCTCAAACTCTTTTAAAAACCATCTATCTTAAGAATCAGTTTCATCATTGAGTTGGAAGGGGTCCTAAAAAAAAGCAACGATATAACTCAAAAAGATATAAATCCGTCCCCTACACTTGAATCCTACATTGTCCTCAATGTATATCAGAATAAACATGTAATATAGAATCTAAACATGGGCAAGGTATTTACGAAAATCACACAAAACAAATAACATATAAAGATCAACTAAAGTAATTAGAAGAGAGAAAAAGAATGCAAATCTATATTGATGGCTCCTCCACAGCTTCGGTTGAATTGGATTGCCTCCCAAGCAGCACTTTAACGTTTAAGTCTTTCAACCTAGACTTTTTACCTCATTTTTAGTCCTTTATGAGTGGTGCCTCTAAGAGGGGTACATCCTCCACAGTGCACTTCTCAAAAGCCTCATAGTAAGGCTTCAAGTGATGGCCATTCACCTTGAATTCATTTCCAGTCTTATCACTTTTTATCTGCACAGCACCATAAGGAAAAATATTAGTGACAATGAAAGGACCAACCCATCTAGAACGTAACTTACCAAGAAAAAGTTTAAGTCTAGAATGGAAGAGAAGAACTTTTTGGCCCATAACAAAGGCCTTGCTACGGATCATCTTATCATGAAAAGCTCTAGTTTTCTCCTTGTAGATCCATGCACTATCATATGCCTCGTTTATGATTTCTTCAAGTTCATTTAGTTGGAGTTTTCTATGTAAACCAACCTCATCAATGTCCATGTTGAAAGACTTAACAGCCCACTATGCCCTATGCTCAAGCTCAACTGGTAAGTGATACGCCTTACCATAGACAAGTCTGAATGGAGACATCCCAATCGGCGTCTTGTAAACTGTCCTATAAGCCCAAAGTGCATCATCAAGTCTTTTGCTCTAATCCTTTCGTGTAAGGCCCACAATCTTCTCCAAAATCCCCTTAATCTCACGATTTGAGACCTCTGCTTGTCCACTTGTCTGATGATGATAAGGTGTTGCCACCTTATGAGTCACATTGTACTTCTTAAGCAGGGCATCAATCGTACGGTTGCAGAAGTGTAATCCACCATCACTAATAATCACACGAGGCATTCCAAACCTAGCAAATATGTTAGATCTCAAGAAATTTACAACAACTTTAGAATCATTAGTTCTGGTGGCCTTAGCCTCCACCCACTTGGACACATAATCAACAGCCACAAGAATGTAAAGAAAACTGTTAGATGAAGGAAATGGCCCCATGAAATCAATGCCCCAAACATCGAAAATCTCAGCAATTATAATATGGGCCATAGGCATCTAATCCTTAGAGCCTAAGTTACCTGTTCTCTGGCACCTGTCATAAGTCATGGAATACAAGTATGCATCCTTAAAAATAGAAGGCTAGAAGAAACCACAATCTAATACCTTACGGGCTATCCTATGTGCAGCAAAATGTCCACCACAAGACTCAGAATGAAAAAAGGCAAGTATCAATTTATGCTCAGATTCAGGGACACACCTCCCAATGATTTGATCACTACAATGCTTCCACAAATAAGGTTCATCCCATATGTAATACCTAGCCATTTTCTTAAGCTTTTCTTTATTAGAACGAGGTAAAGTGTCAGGAAATTGCCTAGTAACTAAATAATTCATCATATCAGCATACCAAGGCTCATTTACCTTAATCCCAAAGAGCTGCTCATCTAGGAATGACTCTTGCATGGGTAAGACGTCCTTCTCATGAACAAGTCTGCTCAAATGGTCAGCTACCAAGTTTTCACTCCCTTTCTTATCCTTGATCTTCAAATCAAATTCTTGAAGCAAAAGCACCCATCTAATCAGCCTCAGTTTGGCCTCCTTCTTTGTCATTAGATACTTTAAAGCTGCATGATCAGTATAAACAACAACTTTAGTTTGAAGTAAATAAGAGCGAAATTTATCTAAGGCAAAAACGAAAGCAATGAGCTTTTTTTCAGTTGTGGAATAGTTCAGTTGAGCATCATTGAGCGTCCTAGAGGCATAGTAGACGGTGTAAGGCTTCTTGTCCATTCTTTGTCCCAAAACAGCCCTAACAGCGTAATCTGAGGCGTCACACATTAATTCAAAAGGTAAGGACTAATTAGGTGGAGACATGATGGGAGTAGTAGTCAATAACTCCTTCAGCTTCTCAAAAGCTTTCTTGCACTCCTCATCAAACTCAAAGGGAGTGTCATTCTGGAGAAAACAGCACAAGAGCCTTGATACATTGGAGAAATCCTTGATAAACGGCCTGTAAAATCCTACATGACCAAGAAATGAACGAACCACTCTCACACAAGTGGGAGAGGGTAAGTAATGCACAAGATCTACCTTAGATTTATCAACCTCAATCCCCCTAGCAGATATGATATGTCCTAAAACAATCCCTTGAGTCACCATGAAGTGACACTTTTCCCAATTTAGAACCAAGTTAGTTTCAACACAATGTTTCAGAATAAGTTCCAAATTTCCTAAGCATGCATCAAAATCTCTACCAAAGACACTAAAATCATCCATAAAGACCTCAATGATATTCTCAATGTATTCAGAGAAAATGGAAAGCATACAATGTTGAAACGTGCATGGTGCATTGCACAATCCGAATGGCATACGTCTGTAGGCATAAGTGCCAAAAGGGTAAGTGAAGGTGGTCTTCTCTTGGTCCTCTTGAGCTATACAGATCTGGTTGTACCCGCTATATCCATCCAAAAAATAATAAAAAAAGATAACCAGCTAACCTCTCAAGCATCTGCTAGATGAAGGGCAGAGGGAAATGGTCCTTCCTTGTTGAAGCGTTGAGCTTCCTATAGTCTATGCAAACTCGATAACCAATCACCACTCTTTAAGGTACAAGCTCATTCTCCTCATTCTTTACCACAGTAACTCCTGACTTCTTTGGCACAACTTGAACAGGAGACACCCACTTGCTATCTGAAATAGGGTAAATAATGCCACAATCAAGTAACTTAATTACCTCATCTTGCACTACCTTCATCATAGGTGGATGTAGGCGTCTCTAGGCCTCTCTGGCAGGTTTGGCACCATCCTCCAACAGGATCCTATAGATGCACATGGTTGGGCTAATTCCCTTGATATCTACCAAAGTCCAACCAATGGCGGTCGTGTACTTCTTCAGAACGTCCACAAGCTTCTTCTCTTGGTCCTCCTCTAACTTCGAGGATATAATAACAGGCAGTGTCTCCTTGTCCCCCAAAAAGACATACTTCAAGTGATCTGGAAAAACCTTAAGCTCAAGTGTAGGGGCTTTGTTGTGAGTTTTAAATTACTCGCAAGCGCACGAGTTGTTTGCAATATAGTGTTGTGCAAGTGCGAGGTCGAATCCACAGGGAATTGCGTTGTGAAAATATTTTTATCTAAACTAAGCCTATTTTAACCTAGTTCCAAGTTTTGGATTATCTTTTGCAAAACAAATATAAACTAAACTAAATTGATTTAAAACTTATAATAAAGACACTAAGGTTTCTGAATCCACCCCACCAAAGTTAAGCATATATCTTCATGTTCTAAAAATAGCCTATCAAAACATTCAATGAATCCAACTTAAAACAAAAAAACAACAAATATCCCAATTAAACTAAAAGCATCTAATGTATCCGCTTTTAACAAATCACAAAGGAAATCCAATTTAATCAAAAACAATTTGATGTATCCATCAGATGAAACACACAGAATATCCAACAGAACAATTTAAACGCAATCAATCATAATATTTTACTCAAATAATTGACAGAACATTTATACTAAAAAAAACATCAGAATTGTATAAACAAATCTGAAACTATTATGCCAAACAACGGCGAGGCTTCATCTTCAACCTTAGTTGAAGATTTTAGCCACTCATAATCATTAAACTAGAGTTCATAATAAAAGTACTAAACATTAAACTAAAAAAAAGCAGTAAATTAAAACTGACTATACATGGGAGAAATTCCACTCGGTGTTAGGTGGCGTTTCCCCTCGTGGTAGTAAAGCCTTTGGAGATCCACCAGAATGCTAGTAAAAGTCCTCCAAATTGCACCAAAATGGCACTTGGATTGCTCACTAAAGATGAAGTGAAGAGGGGCTTATATAGGGAAACATCACAAGTGCAATGTGTTTCCAATCCGATGTGGGATACTGCAGATTCCAACTTTTGCTCTTTGACCTTTGTCTACTAAAACAGCCATAACTTTCTCTAGAAAAATCATTTTATTAATCCGTAAAATTCCTCAGAAAATAGACATCCGAATCTTTCCAAGCATATATGGATCATCTCCTGGTTCTTACTGAATCAATACAGTTTAATCCTAAAAAAATAACTGATCTGTCACGCTGAAATCATGCACAGCCTGACCTTTGTCTACTAAAACTGCCATAACTTTCTCTAGAAAAATCATTTTATTGATCCGTAAAATTCCTCAGAAAATAGACATCCGGATCTTTCTAAGCATATATGGCTCATCTTCTGGTTCTTCCTGAATCAATACAGTTTAATCCTCAAAAATGGCTGATCTGTACGAGCAATTCTGACAATTTAGTGAAACTCCTTTCCCAGTGCTTGTAAACCTGAAAAACAACGAAAACAACTCAAAGTAACAAATTCCTAAGCTAACAAATGTAAATTAAGTGGCCAAAATATGCAATATTTTTCACTCATCAAATACCCCCAAACTTACATTTTTCTAGTCTCTTAGCAAAACAAAATAAATAAAAAAACTAAATGGAAAACAAAGAACATAAAGATAAGTTCATCACTCATGGTATTCAAAAATTTAAGGAGCACTCAAAACCATGATATTCGTTCATAAGCAAGCTTAAAAAATATAACCCATCTTCGCAATGAATAGGAATTTTAAAACCTAATTACTTACAAGAGGCAGGCTAAGACATCACAAGCTTGAATCAGTGTAAAGTGAATTAGCATATACAGATGAGGTTTCCAAAACAATTTCAATGTACAATATATCCATATCTCAAGATTCATAGAATTTCTCATCAGAATGAACAACGATGGCATAGTTTTATTTATTATTATTTTTTATATATATAAGGCTCTGCTATATTTAGTTCCCTTAAGCTTTCTAATTGACCCATGTATCAAGTGTTGAGTCAACGACTCCCAAACCAGATGGTTTTAGGGCATTAGGTGTAAAGACACCCCTAAAGACTTACTAACTCGAGTAAAAAATGCTATAAAACTAAACTGACCTTAATGCTACCAAGCAAAATTTTCATATTTTGACGTGAACACTCACTGCTTACTGAGGCAAGAGGTCCAGTTACTCAACGAAAAGTTTCGCAATGATCATTATGAATAAAATTCTCACCTTTTGACATGAACACTCACTGCTTACTGAGGCAAGAGGTTCAGTTACTCAGTGGAAAGTTTATTAATGATGATCATTATTTTTCTTTCTTTTTTTATTTTTTTTCTTTTTTTTTTCTATGCCCAAGTGTTAATCCCACAAGTCATCTAGTTTCAGTTAAGTCAAGGAAACATACACATTGAAATCGCATGTCATACCTCACACAAATATGTGCTAATGTGCTAATGTTAGATTGGCTCAAACATGTGAATTATCAAATGCCTAAAGTAATAACTAAATTTTAAAACTTTATCACCAGATCATGTGTTCAAAATTTTAAGCTCACCAATGACATCACATCACATAAATTGTTTAGATCAACCAAAATTTCAAAATAACATGAGCATGCATTTACCTCCTTTTTTTTTAATTGAAGAAAAACAACAAATTAGGACAAAATGTGTGTAATATGTCTCCCATACCCCCAAACTTAAATTACACATTGATCCCAATGTGTAAATAATATGGAAAGAGCTAACCTGGGAGATAGAGAACTAGCTGGATGGGTATGGCTCATAGCATATCCCCAAACTTGAACTGAAGTACGCATTGTCCCTGAAAAATAACGACCGGAAAACAAAAATACTGAAAATAAACATTAATCATAAATATGTAAAATAATAAATAAACAGAAAGGATAAGCTGTGGGGTGCCTCCCATGAGCGCTAAGTTTAACGTCTTCAACCAGACCCAACATTAGTAATCATGCCCAACTAAGCGCTCCACCATCTGATCAATAAATGGGAGTGGAAAATGATCATTCCTTGTGGCAGCATTCAACTTACGGTAGTCTATACATACTTTTCATCCTGACTAAACACGAATTGGCACCAATTCATCGTCCTTATTCTTCACTACCATCACTCCAGCTCGCTTGGGCACGACATGAATCGAGTTCACCCACTTGCTAACAGAGATTGGATAATTGATCACTGCATCAAACAGCTTTATCACTTCAATCCTCACAACCAGTTGCATAGCTGGGTTGAGCCTTCTTTGTGGCTCCCTCAGTGGCTTGATATTCTCTTCTAAATGTAACTTGGGCATCACCATCGAGGGGCTGATTCCCTTGACATCCTCAATAGTCCAGCCGATAGCTTCCTTATGCTCTCTTAAAGCGTCCAATAATTTCTCCTCTAGAGCATCAACCAAATTTGAAGCTATAATCATAGGCAAAGAATCTGTTGGACCTAGGAACTTATACTTAAGATTTTCAGGTAAAGGCTTAAGTTCCTTCTTGGGGGGTTCAGGTGTTGTGGTCTCCTCCGTCTCACTGCTCTTCTGAGGAGCAGACTCCAAAGTAGCATTTGTTTGCTCAAGTAACTTATCCAAATCCAAATCTTCTCCAAACTGAGCAAAGCATGCCTCCAAGGGGTCCTCAATGCTTGATTCACCCATAGTCTCCTCTGTCTTACTGCTCTCCAGATGAGCAGACTCCAAAGTAGCATTTGCTTGCTCAAGTAACTTATCCAAATCCAAATTTTCTCCAAACTGAGAAAAGCATGCCTCCAAAATGTCCTCAGATTCCTTTCTTTTCTTGGGCGTTTGTAATCTCTCAGGGTAAGGCGCTTTAGGTAAAAATGACCTAGGGAGATCCTTAATAATAAGTGTGGCTGTGGATGGCTCAGCATCTCTCTTCTCCTTGTTGCCACTTTCTTGCCCTTGTTGCATAGCAGGGTTCTCTTCCACTTGATTGTCCACTTGTCTCCCAGACCTCAATGGGACAATCGATTGCACTTGTTACTGCCCATGCATAGGAGTTGATGAATTTTCCACTGCAAACTGTTCCTTCGGGTTAGACTCAGGTTGACTGGGGAACCTTCTTTTCTTTCCTTCACCCAAATGACTTGCGATTTGACCCATTTGACTCTCTAGCTTGGCAATCGCTTGTGTGTTTCCAATTGTTGCACTCCTTCACTTATGGATTGGCCGGTCATCTTCCTGAAATCATTGAGAGCATCCTCCAATGATTGTGAAACTGACGCTGGCGCTTGAATGGGAGCTTGGTAAGCGGGTGATGGTGTTGGATAGGCTGAGTGACCATAACTTGGAACTGGTGGAGGAAATTTGGGAGGGTATTGATTGTGAGCATGATAAGGGGCTCCTCCCTGATGCATCAATTGGTTATGTGTCCATGAAAAATTAGGGTGGTTCCGCCACCCTGGATTGTACGTCTTGGAGTAAGATCCATTCGATTGCCACCAATTGCCATTGAAAGCGTTTATTTGTTCCATAGGATACTCGACAAAAGCCGACGTAGATGGACAATTCTGTGCTAAATGCATAGGACTAGCACAGATGGAACAGCTATCATCATTGAATGTATTAGTTGTATTGATGGACTGGCTAATCATCTTCATGAAATCCTTGAGGGCGTCCTCTGAAGACTGTGAAACCAACACTGAATTCATCCACATTTTTTTAAAATTTTTTTATATATTTATTTTTTTAAATTTTTTTGTAGGCTAATGCAAACAAAAACAAATAAAATAAAATAAAATTGCAAAAAGAAAAATCAAACAAAAATTACTAACTAACTAGTAGAAAAATAAAATTAATTCAGACCAAAAATTTAATTTTCACAAATCAAAAAATTCCCCGGCAATGGCACCAAAAACTTGTTGTGAGTTTTAAATTACTCGCAAGTGCATAAGTCATTTGCAATATAGTGTTGTGCAAGTGCGAGGTCGAATTGTGTTGTGAAAATATTTTTATCAAAACTAAGCCTATTTTAACCTAGTTCCAAGTTTTGAATTATCTTTTGCAAAACAAATATAAACTAAACTAAATTGATTTAAAACTAATAATAAAGACACTAAGGTTTCTGAATCAACCCCACCAAAGTTAAGCATATATCTTCATGTTCTAAAAATAGCCTATCGAAACATTCCATGAATCCAACTTAAAACAAAAAACAACAAATATCCCAATTAAACCAAAAGCATCTAATGTATCCGCTTTTAACAAATCACAAAGGAAATCCAATTTAATCAAAAACAATTTGATGTATCCATCAGACGAAACACACGGAATATCCAACAGAACAATTTAAACGCAATCAATCATAAGATTTTACTCATATAATTGACAGAACATTTATACTAAAAAAAATCAGAATTGTATAAACAAATCTGAAACTATTATGCCAAACAACGGCGAGGCTTCATCTTCAACCTTAGTTGAAGATTTTAGCCACTCATAATCATGAAACTAGAGTTCATAATAAAAGTACTAAACATTAAACTAAAAAAAAGCAGTAAATTAAAACTGACTATACATGGGAGAAATTCCACTCGCTGTTGGGCGGCGCTTCCCCTCGTGGTAGCAAAGCCTTTGGAGATCCACCAGAATGCTAGTAGAAGTCCTCCAAATTGCACCAAAATGGCACTTGGATTGCTCACTAAAGATGAAGTGAAGAGGGGCTTATATAGGAAAACATCACAAGTGCAATGTGTTTCCAATCTGATGTGGGATACTGCAGATTTCAACTTTTGCTCTTTGACCTTTGTCTACTAAAACAGCCATAACTTTCTCTAGAAGAATCATTTTATTGATCTGTAAAATTCCTCAGAAAATAGACATCCGGATCTTTGCAAGCATATATGGATCATCTCCTGGTTCTTCCTGAATCAATACAGCTTAATCCTAAAAAAATGGTTGCTCTGTCACGCTGAAATCATGCACAGCCTGACCTTTGTCTACTAAAAGGGCCATAACTTTCTCTAGAAAAATCATTTTATTGATCCGTAAAATTCTCCAGAAAATAGACATCCAGATCTTTCCAAGAATATATGGCTCATCTCCTGGTTCTTCCTAAATCAATACAGTTTAATCCTTACAAATGGCTAATCTGTACGAGCAATTCTGACAATTTAGTGAAACTCCTTTCCCAGTGCTTGTAAACCTGAAAAACAACGAAAACAACTCAAAGTAAAAAATTACTAAACTAACAAATGTAAATTAAGTGGCCAAAATATGCAATATTTTTCACTCATCAGGCTTGTATCACTAAAAGTGACATTTTGTTAGTGAAAATAGGAAAGGAAAAAGGAGGAATAGACCTTGGTAATATGGGCCAGGCCTCAAGAGAGGCTACGGTTTTGATCACAATGGGCTCTTCAGCCTTCTCTAGCTTAGCTCTAGAAATGGATTCTCCATTCTCAGTATAACCAACTCCTTGAGAGAGCATTACTTTCAACTCATCCTCTTCCATTGCTTCCATAAACCTCTGCGCAAGTGAATCAATATCATCAATAGAAAAACAGGGTTTAATGTCAGTCAAGGGATATCTCATGGCTTCAAAGATGTTGAAGTGTGTAACTTCATTATCAAATTCCATGGTCAGTGTTCCCTCATAAACATCAATCTTTGTTCTTGCGATCCTCATGAATGGGCGCCCTAAAAGCAATGGAGTGGAATTTAGGGGCGAATCTTCCATATCAAGGACATAGAAGTCAGCAAGAAAAATGAGTTGATTCCCCTGCACAAGAACATCCTCAACGTATTCTTTAGGATACTTATTAGATCGATTAGCCAATTGGATAACAACATTATCACTTTTAAGTACACCTAGCTCTAAAGAAGCATAAAGACTATAATGCATCACATTAATTGAAGCTCCTAAGTCTAGTATGACATTATCAAATTTGTTGGTACCAATCACACAAGGAACAGAAAAACTCCCTAGATCCTTAAGCCTTAGTGGCAATTTCCTTTAGATGACAGGAGAGACTGTCTCATTCATCTTCACCGCCTCCTTCTCACGAGTCTGCCTCCTTGTAGTGCAAAGCTCCTTCAGAAACTTGGCATATCTTGGCACTTGCTTCAAGCACTCAATCAAAGGTATGTTGACTTGTACCTTCTTAAAAATCTCCAAGATGGCCTGACCAGATTCATCTTTCTTGGTTTTGGCAAACCTACTAGGAAAAGGTGCACGAGCAAAAGGATTAGAATCAAAAGAGTATTTAGGGTTTTATTCATTACCTCAAGGTTTTAAAGTATTCTCAGATGATGAAGGACCAATCACTTCCGCCATTGAGGTGGCAGGATCTTTCTTTATTTCCTTCTTGGTGCTCTCAACATCTTCTTCCTCATTGTGGGTCACTTGGGCTTTTTTCTGAGTTTTAGGAACATCCATAAGGGTCTTACCACTCCTTGTGGTAACAGCTTTAGCTTGCTCCATATTTGGGTTGGGAATAGTGTTGCTAGGCAATTTTTCACTCTCAGTTATCTTCCCCATGAAGTCCACCACTTGTCCTAATTGCTTCTTCAGCTCTGTAATATCCATAGTGTGAGCCTGTTGACCTGTAACAAGAGCTTGAGTAGCAGTAGTTAAATTATGTTGCCCTTAAGCGAGAGACTTTAAAATTTCATTATAATTAGTAGCAGCGAAATTTGTAGGCATAAGAGGATTAGGGACAAAGTTTTGAGGTACCTGAGGCCTCATAAACAAACCTTGAGGGCATGGAAACACTTGCCCTTGACCTTGAAAGTTCTGAACATTATCATTGTTGGCCCAACGAAAATTGGGGTGATCTCTAAGTCCAGGGTTATATGTGTTAGAGAAAGGGTTGTACCTTTGTTCACCTTGATTACTTTGAAACTCAACAGCATTAAGAGACTCCCATCCTCCATTGTTGATCAGTTGGGAACATTAGTCAGTTGGATGCCCTTGAGTACAACACACACCACAGACTTGAGCAACTTGTTGTACTTGTGCTCCATTCACGTTCAGTACCTGAGACAGAAGAGTGGACATTTTATCAATTTTTTCCTCAAGAGCAGAGTTAGAAGATACCTCATTCACCCCACGAGTGGAGTTTAAGACTCCCTCGTATTGTTGATAATTAAGAGCACGTTGGGCGAGCAACTCCTTAGCAACTTCAGGTGTCTTATCCACAAAAGAACCTCCAGCAGCAGCATCTAACAATTGACGTTCAATAGGGAGAAGTCCCTCGTAAAAATAAGTGAGGAGATTCCCTTCCTTCATCCCATGTAAAGGCCATGATGCAACTAAGCTCTTGAATCTCTCATAGTAGGCACGGAACGCCTCATCATTCCTTTGCTCAATTCTAGTTATCTGCTACCTCAAGACAGTAATCCTTGAGGCATGGAAGTACTTAGTCAGAAACTCAGTCATCAGCTTCTCCTATGTGTTGATATAACCTGAGAGTAGATCAAACAACCAAGTCTTTGCCCTATCTTCAATTGAAAAAGGGAATGACTTTAGCTTCAGAATGTTGAGATCCGCATTCTGTGGGCATATACTTGAACACACAAACTGAAACTCCTTAAGATGTTTGTGAGGATCTTCGTTAGTGAGCCCATAGAATTTTGGAAAATGGTGCAAGAACCCACTCTTCAGCTCGAACTCAGCTACCTTGCCAACTGCTGGTTCTGGATAAGTAATACAAGTTGGTGCAACTCCCCCATCAGTTGAAGAAGACATTTGCCTAATAGTTTCAGGCATTGGTAATTCGTTGTCCTTATTTGTGTCTTCTAAGTCAGGTATGTCTTCTTCCTCGTCTGACAAGTGATGTGAAGAGTTATCTGAATCCTCCGACTCTACCCTCCCGACTTGGTGAGGTGGGGGGTTGATTTGTAGAAAGTGCAACTTCTTTTAGCAAAGCCAAGCGTTTTGAAAGTTCCTGAGTCTTTCTACTGACCACTGACATTCATGGACCTAAACAACAAAAGCAAAGGCATCAATATATAAGTTAAAGTTTAAAATACAAAAAATAATGCGCTTCCCTTCATACAAACGTTACAAATGGTTTTAAGGAAGTCACATGCTAAAATTGCAATCAAGTAAAACACAAGGTATATTACATGCAAATTTTACAAGTAAGTAGAATATTAACAAGTTAAATGACATTAAAATATAGGGATTTTGCAATCTCCGGCAACGCTGCTATTTGATAGAACATTAATTTAGTCATCAACAAACCCTGTAGAAGATTGTAGTAAAGTGATTAGTAGGGTATCGTTATTGGCCAGGGATTGTGGGTACTCCTATACTAAAGAGTTATAAAAAAAAAGATTTGGTTGGTTTAATTAGCAGTTTATAAACAAATATAAATCTACATCTATTAACATATTACCCAAAATTAGGACGTTTTCATGATCTGATTTTTTTTTACAAATTTTACTAAGGAAATTAAAGAATAATTATTTCCAATTGATCATTTTCTCTCACAATTCAGAAAATCAAATTTATTAAATAACTAATCAAATTGGTTCAATGTAGACAATGAATTCATGATTCAATCACATATCAGAATTGAATCAAAGTGTAAGCCTAAAGAGATCATGCCATTTATAAATTCCTTCTTAGATAATCCCTAAGCTTAGGAAAAGTCCATCAGCTAGTTATTTTGTTTAAGCAATCAAGCTAATACTCAGGGCATCCTTACAATTACTTAAACAAATCATTAAGATCAAAAGGAATTATGATTCAATAACCTGTTCCTTATTCCTATGAAAAAAAATCCATGGATAAAGAACATGTAATTTCCATAACATTGGCTATTGTTCATAGCTTTTACCACTTTAAATCATACTCCAGATCAATTAGGTGAAAGGAAGTGCGATTATGGCTTCAATGATTTGCAATATTAAAGTTATAGCTTTTACCACTTTAAATCGTACTCTAGATCAACTAGGTGAAAGGAAGTGCGATTATGGCTTCAATGAATTGCAATATCAAAGTTTTCAATATAACAGAACTGAAAATTCATCATATATAATAAAGATCACGAATTCATATATCTACATATCATGAACAATTCGAAAACAGTAAAAAAATAAATATGAAAATTAACCAACTCATTGAATTAACAATAATCTCCAACATAAGAATCCAACTCATTATTCTTTAATCCAATAACAACCAGGTTTGAAACAATTAAAAAGAATAGTCATAAGGGTTACACTTTTTTTAACACACTCAAGGAAGCTTGAGATGTTGATGGTTATGATCCTCATGACTATGATGATGGATGAAGGAGAACACAATTTGGAGAAGTCCTTATGTGCTCACAATTAGAGATGGAATGGTGGAGTGTTTCAGCCTCTTGCGTCTTGAATTTGGAGTAGAGAGCTCAGCCACTGGTTAGAGAAAAAAGATCCCCAAAAAAAGTTTTCGGCTGTGCTTTTATAGAAGAAAAACTAGGGTTTTCGACTGTGCACAAGTAGAAGAGAAACTAGGGTTTTCGGCTTTTAAATTTCAAGCACAATTGGGGTGGCCGAGTTCTTGGCTTGATTTTCTTTCCTTATGCGCAAAGATCTCTTCCCAAGCTGAACCAAAAACTCCTCAAGCTTCTAAACATGTCCTGATACATGCAATCAACTACAAATGCATGCATTAGGGTTCTTCTACACAAATGGCCCGCATAGGATCCCTAGTGGACTCCAATATTCTCTCGTGTTTTGACACATCATCCAAATTCCACGGTGGAAATTCCTTACAAAGAAATCAGAAAATAATAAATAAGGAAAGTTTCCATAATTAGAAAAGGAAAAATATCAAAAAGGTAAGTTTCCAAATTAAGAAAGTTTTTTAGAATGATAAGACTATTTTCTTGATCCACTTAAATTTCCTAAAGTAACTAGAAAAACTCATTTTTGCATATTCTTTTATCATTCCCACGTTCACAAGCTCTCTAAACACTAATAATAGAAACTAAGCTCAAAATAACATAGTTAAGAGAATTACAAAGCCAAATAGGGTAGAAAAGGCATTAAAAATGTCACACAAAGTGTTTCTATCAGATAAAACCAGATGTATTTGATGAAGTAGTCAACAAAGATAACATAATATTTAAAACGATCATGTGAGAAAACATGTGAAGTCTATACATCAGAGAAAATTATTTCAAGTGGTTGAGAAGACATAAGGGAAGAATTAGAAAAAAGAAAGTTTGTGACTTTTATTGCAGTGACAGAATTACATAAAAAATCGAAAGACAATGATGTGGACGAGTCTAATTGATAATGAGAAAGAGTGTGATTTAAAATAGGAGATGCTGGATGACCTAATCGATGATGCCACTCAGAGGAAGTTATCTCGACACTAGAAAATGCTAACATAGGAGAATTTATTGGAGAAGAGGATGGCCATTCATACACCCCATCCTTCATTTGGCCTTTCAAAATAGTTGCCCTCGTGCGCAGTTCCTTCACAAGAAAAGAAGAGAGTAAGAATTCAATGGACACATTATTTGAGAGACAAAATTGTGAAATGGAGATTAAGTTTTTCTTCATGTTAGGTACACAAAGAACATTATTTAATTGAAAAGAGGTGCTAAGGGTGTTAAGAGAAGTGGAACCAGTATGAGTGATGGGCAGACCCATGCCATCAACGATCATGATGTCATTAGAATCTGTGTAAGGCACATAAAGAGATAGATTGCTCAAGTCTGTAGTGACATGATGAGAAGCACCACTGTCTAGTAGCCATGCTGAAGTGTTGAAAAAAGTGTTCACAGCAAAGTGTGCTCGAGGCTGCCATGGTGTTAGAGAGTTGGTCATCGGAGCACTTGTGATGATGGATGGCTGAATGGGAACAAGGTGAAAGGATGGATACTTCTTTTTCATCTGTCCCTAAATCCCAAAAATTTAGCAGTGGCCAAGATAGGGATGAGGAGGTCGATCATTTTGACTGGAGTTTGGCCCAACATTGGATTATGCGGGGGAGCAATTATTGTAGTTTGGAGATGGGTGCTACCCCGTGTTGCTATGTCTAGAGAATTGTGATGGATGCCAATTGTTGTTATTTTTGTTCCCGGAGATTTTCGAAGGACTCCAGCCATTGTTGGCTCGATTTACAGGATTTGCTAATGCCGAAAAGTGGGCAAGTTCAGATTTTGTGCTAGAGAGAGTTGCTTTAAAATTCAAAAGTTTTTCGTGAAGCCCATCAAAAGTGATCGTAATGTCTCGAGCTTGGACTACATGAACAATTTCTTTGTACTCATCACCAAGACCATCAAGGATTTTCTCTGTGAGATCATCTTCTTCTATTGGTGCTCCAAGAATCACAAGCTCATCAGCACGAGCTCTCACTGTTTATAGGAAATCAGTAACACTTTGAGAGCCTTTGGTTAGATTTTTAAGATGACTTTTTAGTTGCTTAATGTGTCCTCTTGACAGCTTGGCATACATGTTTGCCAAAATTGTCCATGCTTCGTGCAATGTTTTGGCTCGAGCAATGAAAGGAAAGATAGTGGGAGAAAGAGATCCAACAAGAGCATTCATAATCAATTGATCTTGTCGAACCCATATAACGTGAGTAGGATTTGGTGTAATGGTGTTGTTTGTTGTAACATTTGCTGGTGGACATGGTTTTGATCCATCTATATATCCTAAGAGATCATATCTGATAAAGAGGGTGTGAAATTTAAGTTTCCATAAGATGTAATTGTTGTTGGTGAGTTTGAGTGGGGCCTGAGCTGAGATATTGATGGTGATTAAGGTATTATTTGGCTCGTTGGTGTTGTGAATTGCAGGTTGGGAGGTGGAAGAATTTGATTGATTGTTTATAGTCATGACTGTAGTGGCTTAGATAAGAAAAAAAGATAGTAGAGATAATGCAAAGGGAAAAGTCAAAAGAAAAAAAAGATTAAAGAAAGAAAGAAAGTGATGGTAGTCATTAGTTGCGTGTGAAAGAGGGGTGGGATCTGGTGCAGGAGGGTTCACTGGAGAGGGACAAAGGGGAGAGATTAACTATGGAGATTTGCTGGAAGAGCCCAAAGGTGACATTGAGTTCTCTCAGACGGACGGTGAAGAGGAACTTCACTAAAGAATCGGGGTGTGTGGGTGAAATCGATGTTTATAAAGAGAATGTGTTTCACCCTTGGGAGATTTGTTTCACTACCATTAGTAATGGCTTGAAACAGGAGCCAAAGAACCAGGTTCCTATTCTTGGAACAACTTTGTTGAACCTTGCTGAATATGCTTCTGCATCTGATCAGAAAGAGTTTGAGTTAAGCATCATTCTGACACCTTCTTCTAGTGCTGCTGAGCCTCGTTCGTTGTTCTGTATTTCACTCAGCTTATTGGAATTGAGAACTGCCCAGGAAATTATAGAACCATTGGAGAGAGCACTATTCCATCTCCACCTCGGTTGGGAGAAACTATTCCATTAGAGAAGGATGAACTATTTGTGATCAAAGCTGGTCTTAATAAAGTAAAGATTTTTTTATAGATTATGTTTCTACCAGGAAAGGAAAGAAGGTCTGCCATGAAGAAGAGGGCAGTGAAGGTAGGTGCTCTAATACCATATACAAATAAATGTAGAAGATAGTAAAGGAAATAATGGCCACACTAAATGACTTTACGTTGATCAGTATTTATAGTAGGTTACAAGGAAATTCAAATACAACAGCTTTATCTAACTCCAAATTCAAATACAATAACTCTATCTAAACTAACTCCTAAATATAATGAAACAGAATAATACAAAATTCAAATTACAAAGACAAAGTCAAAAGCAAATCAATTCAAACAATATCAGATAAAGTGTCTCTATCATATAGCACAGAATCTTCTTACTGTGTTGACCAAGCCTCGCAACCGGTAAATTCTTCCACCCTGTCTAATAATGAATGGTCAACTCTTTAGGCGGCTTCCATTGCTGAAAGTCACAAGGTGTTATGGTGAAGGATTATATGGAACACTCTTCCTCTTTCGGGCTTGAATAGGCACACACAACAACTCCCTGAGATGTGTCCTCTTTGTATGCAAGAAGAGCAGTCCTTGGACCACATTTTCCTCGGCTGCTTCCTTATTAGAGCCCTTTGGATTCACTCCAAATAGGCATAAGACTACACCAATATAGCTTTCGATCTGTGGGTGAATGGTTGTAGATCCTTCTTTGTGAACAGAAAAAGAAGACTGCAAATGGACACATTTTCAAGTAGATTCTCATTTTTGCCTCCATTGCATCGGATACTGTATGGCTATGGCGCAATCTCTGTAAATTCCAAGGGAGGACTATCCATCTCCAATACATTATTGAACACAACAATGCTCGATTTGGTAAGATGGAGAGACATTTTGGTATTGCTGGATTGTATCAAGATTGTCTTCATTGTTGGTGGCTCCCTGCTTATGGTTCCTGGAAATTTAACTTTGATGCTGCCATCTCTTCGTTGCAAGGATTTTGTGGGGTGGGTTGGTCGAGACACTTCTGGGCAGGCCTCCTTTTCTTGGGCAATATCTGTCTTCTCTACCAATCCTCTCTTTGTGGAGGCTGAGGCTTCTAAATTCGTTGTACAAACGGCTATCCAAGAAGGCCTACAAAAGGTCACATTTGAAGGTGATGTTGCTCTTGTTCTCCATCCTCTACAGGACTGGTCTATAACGCATGAATGGTTCATTGATCCCATCCTGTGTGACATTAAGACTATGCTTGCCGATCACCATCTTTACTCCTTTCATTTTGTACAGCGTACATCAAATCATCTTGCACACTCATGTGCTCAGTGGGCTGCATCATCTTCTTTTGTCGGGCACATTCCCTACTCAATTATCAAGTCTTTTGTTAATTGAGTTGGTCCATGGGTCTGGGTTTTGTTTCTCTTTGTTGTTTGGGCTCTGCGATGGTTGTACTGTTCGGGCTTTTGCCCGTTTCTATAGAAAAAAATTAAGCCCCAAAAAAATAAAATAACATTTAATATTTCAACCCCTATTCATAGTGAGTCTTCATCTTTCATTAATTATATGTATTTTTTTGATACATTAACATGGAAAGAGATCAAAACCAGATTTTTAACATGAAAAATTCTGAAAATAATCACTAAACCAAAAAAACCTGATTCATTATTTATAACCTTATGCTATCAAAGTACTTTTTGATGGTGTCATTTCATGGGCTTGTCCTTAATCTGGGCAGTGGATTAGCGAAAGCCTCAGCCTTCACATCACAATTGGGTATTACATCATTTCCTAAAGTTATTGACAGAGATTAAAGCTAAGTTTTTTACATTATCTTAGCATAAGAAATGTCGATTACTCACCATCTTTTAATGACAAGCGATAAAAGCGAGCGTCTTAGGCTCATGATTAATTATAATGATTTTTAAAACATAATTTGATGGGCTCTTCAAATAATCTATGTACATTGATTGTGAAAATTTAATTTGGACCCACATTGTATTTCTAGCTATTTATCCAACTAGGAAAACTTTTTTGTTTCTTAATTTAATTCACCTTTTGCCATGAAACAGGGAAACAAATTGAGTACTATTCTGGTCTTTCGTGAAAAAAATACTCAAAATATTGAGCTCAAGTAAAAAAAAAATGGAAGAAAGGGATCCCCTTTTGTTAAATTCAGTCCACACCAGATTCATAGAAAAGTCAGGAACTTCACATGGTACAAAAGAAAAAACAAATACCCCATGTTTACATATATGTGAAAAATAAGCATTTATATATTTTTCTAATCTAACTTTCAACTCAAAGAGCCCAAAATTTCAAAGGAAGATTCTAAGATTTAATTTTATAGTTGCACTGAGAATTTTTGTTGCAAATTTGACTAAAACCATCGTGGACTTCAACCCCACCCCACCCCACCCCACGTATAGTCTATAACAAACCAGTGGCCTGAAAGTAACAATTTCACGTATAGTCTATAACAAAGCAGTGCATCCAATATCTTGGCCTGAAAGTAACAATTTGTCAAACTATTAATATATAATTAAGCTTGGTTATTAAAAAAATATCTCTCTTGAAAATAAACAAAGTTTTGAATTATTTGAAATTTAGTCTTTGTTTAATAATAGAGGAAGAATTATAAAAAAAAGGTACAGGGGAAGACATACTTTACTCTTTGCCTCTTTCCAATTCTAATACAAAAAATTGAAATAAGCATTTTTGAAAATAATGGGATGCTAAGAATTGATTTTTGCTAAATTAAAAAGATGAGCCGTATTTGCTCTTCTATGTGATGAAGTAATATGTTAACATTAATAATTATAATAAAATAAAGAGAAAGAAAGAGAGAATCAACATAAGTCGAAGAAAAAAGAGAAAAAAAAAAGTGAAGAAGACATGAATTGAATATGAGATAGATAAGGAGAGCTAGGAAGTTATATTTGAGTGTAATAGTGAGAAAGAAAAACTTAAGAAAAAGTGAAGGGTTTGAATATATTTAATTACATATTTAATCTTATTTAAATATTTGAATTATATATTTAAATAAGTTTTTAAAAATAAGAAAAGCGAGAAAGGTGTGAATTAAATATGTGAGAGATAAAAAGAGTGAAAAAGTTAAGTTTGTGTGGAACAGTGAGAGAAAAAAAAAGTGAGTATGTGAGGTGTTAAAGTAAATTTAGTTACAAATCTAACCCTATTTAAATATTTCAGTTATATATTTAAAAAGATTTTTTAGACATTTTGAAAGATGGACATCAAATCAAACTTCCAACTTAATGATATACATAAATAAATAGATAAAAAGAGAAATAATAAAATTGATATAAGTTGGCTGAAAATTTGGTGTTTTAAATTGGTTTTTAGGTAAAATTGAGTATAGATTGACTTAAAACAAACCCAAACAAACCAATAATCATGAATGCCAAATATAATAATAATAATAATAATCACGGCATATCATGCATCATATAAAAAGCATCAATAACTTTATTATTCCAAAAACATCATTTTTGGACTAATCCAATGAAACCTGAAATTATAACAACAGCATTGGATCCATCTAGACCCCCTCTCCCCTTTGGTAGTCATAGAAGGCACAGCTTTCATTTGATGGAGGCTATCAAGTTCTTTGCATTTGCTGTAATAGTAATAATTTATAGAGTAATGATGTCCCGCCAAAAAGAGAAGAGTGTTGATGAGATAAAAGTAAAAATTGGGAAAAATTTAAATAATTAAAGTCGATGGTTACTTCAACTTCATATTAATTAGGCTATTTTCCTGTTATTGGACAAAGTCTACAATACAGAAATCTAAAGCATTAAAATAGTAAAAAAAATAAAAAATTGTTCAAATTAAGTTTAAACTTTGACTAAGCCATTATTATTTTATAGTATATTACCAAGTCAAGTGGCTCCATGAAAATCCGCAACACATGACTCATGGGATGATGGGATCACCTTAGCTGTACTGAATGTCTTTGTACATGTAAATCAACTTAACTTTCTTTCGTTAAAAGCAATGAACTAACTAGTTTGGTATAAGGTTAAAATAAATAAAATAAAAGAAAGTTTGTTTAATACTATACTTTTTGGTAGACTGCCTGTGATATATGCTTCCGTGTTGCTCTTAAGTCTTAACTTTTGCAGCTTGAATTCTTTCCTCAATCAATTAATTTGCAGCCATGCATTCTATAATCTTAATGCAAGTAATAAAAACTAATCATTTGATGTTATTTTGAACATGATAAGTGTAACATAAAATGCAATCTTATGTGATAAATATAGTTGTTCGAGATCATACGAGATTAGTAATTGAATCACAATCACATAAAAAATTAATAAAATAAAATAAAAGAGTTTATTGCTGCATACCCAATAAACCCCAAGGAGATCGAACCCATAAAAAAAAATTGTGAAATACACAAAAGAGTAAGAAAATTGACAAGGTAGAGAATTTCTAGACAAGTGAAACTTAATTTAGTACGTATTCAGTAGATTATCTACCTTCTCCTACCAAGAACAAAAACAGAAAAAGAAAAAGAAAAACAGAGAAATCAATAATTAGAGCTTATGCCAAGCTATCTACTATTTTTTTTCCTCTACGTTTAATTTAAAGCAAACACCACAAAATAAACCAACCAGTCCTTCTTGAGAGTGTAATAAAAGGAGAAACCACACATACCCTATTAGGCTATTACAATCTTTCTACAACAGTGTCAAGCAAAAATGAATTAACCCAACAACTCCATGTACAGTACCCACCAACTTCATATCATTGTTTTCAAGAAGAAAAGAAAAGTAACCAAAAAGAAGCAACGTCACCTTTAATTTGTTCAAAAAAAATATATCAGTGTGGGTGTTCTTCAATCGGTCTTCATGGTGATCTCCAACTTTGCAAGCCAATGTCATTGTGTTTCCTTGAAGGACCAGAAGTTGGTATTGGCGAGTGCTTTGGCAAGAATCCAAAGAAGTGGCCTCCTCTATACTCTGAATTAATTGGCTTCACTTTGAAAACGTTAATTGTTCTTGAGCCATGGCAATGACCGAAAATGAAGCTCAACAACAACAATAAGCAGAGAAGTAGAACTAGAGGTCTTCTATATAGAGCCATCATGCAATGAAACTACAGCAGAGAGAGAGGGAGAGAGAGGTAATTAAGGTGTAAAGGAATGTGGCTTGTTTTTGTGGGTTTTGTTAAGGAAAAGGTGGTGAGAACAGGAAATATGGGCAATTGAATGCAGAATAGTTTTGTGATCAGATTGATCAGAACTTGGGTTGTGTTTTGTTGTGAAATTAATGGGGTGGAGAGAGAGAGAGATGACTTCAAAAAAAAATGAGATGGTTCTACAAGTATTAGTAAATATGTTGGAAGCAAAAAGTTAAAATCTTTTTTGAATGGGTCTAAGGTGTATAGTGATAAAAAGTTAGAGAGAGATGTATGACTTCCAAGAGAAAAAGAGATGGTTTTACAAGGAGTAGTAATAGTAAATATGTTGAAAGCAAAAAGTTAAAAATATTTAAAAATATTTTTTTGATGAGTCTAAGGTATATAGTGATAAAAAGTTAAAAATCCAAGAGAATTGAAACAGGGTGTAGGAAGCAAAAAGCTAAAAATCTTTTTTAAATGGATCTAAGGGTACAAAGTGATAAAAGTTAAAAACCCAAGAGAATTGAAACAGGGTGTATTCTCTTTGTCAAATATTGTCAAATGGAAACTGTAGAAGCTAGCTAGAAAGCAGGAAAAGAAGAAGGGATGTCTTTCTTTCTTTTTTTCCTTTGATGGTTAGGTGAGTGTTTGGTCCCACTTAAAATTAATGGCGTAAGGAGAAGAATTGAAATTGTTGGTTTCGGTGGTTTATATATATATATATATATATATATATATATATGAATCAGTTTTTATCATTCACAATATAATAAGAGATGTATAATATAAATATTTATAACAAAAAACTTGTCTACCTTTATAGGGTCTATATATATATATATATACCGATTCCCTAATCTATCTTGCTGTTTCAGTGTACGATTACTGACCACAATCTATCACCATGCCTCTACCCTTCCAACTATCATTACTCATTTTCACATCACACACGTACTCACTACACCCATTATAGAATACATAGATGAAAGCGGTGTTTAAATTTGACGATTAGTTCACATATACTGTCCAAAGGGTATCCCCGTGCCACAGGTTAAACACACAATTAAATCCTTATGACCAAATAATCGTTCTGAATGACGGAAATTAAACCAGATTCGCCAATCTCGGTCGCGCGCAGCGCTGCAGGGCATGGTTTTTTATTTTTATTTTTTTATATCATTTTCAGAATTTTCAAATCCTCGACTTATTGGCAAAGGAGTAATAATCTCGCACATCAAAGGGAGCACCCTTACAACAAGAAAATTGGCATTCTTTTGTACGATTTCAATTAAATATCATTTATCTCAAAAAACCTATAGATAAATATAAAACACTTAATAAATAGATGGAAAGTAAATAATACATACCTTAAATCTTTAGTTCCATTTTTAATAGCATAACGAAAAACTTTATAGATCTTAAGCAATAGAGCAATTTCTTTATGGAATTACTAGGATCTTTCTCTCATTGGTTCTCTTTAGCACACAATCAATCTAATAGGTACTTATCTTTATGTGTAGAGAATATGATGTCTTTAGGTTGATAACATAGGAATACTTTATATGCCAAATTGAACCCAAAATCAACCCAACTAATACCAACACCAAAAGCTCGAGTGTGGACCCGTAAACCCGAACTAGAAATTGATCGAGGTCCATTGGCTCGATTGGCCCAAACCTTGAACCGATCGGTCTAGACCATGGGCCGATCGGTTCTAATTGTCAAATAAATTATCCATATTTCGTTCTTTCTTGCAAATCTTCCAGATTTCATTATGCAAATCTTTTAGATCTCACTCTTTATTACACAAATCTTTTTTTGACCAAATCCAAGCCATCTAAAAAGATCACATAACATCTTTACCGTTGATCACAATCACGATTTTGTTCCGATTTTATTCCATGAATATTTCAAGAATATGCCGAGAATATGCCAATTTCATAAATCTTCCCATCGTCGTCCATCTAAACAACAGTCAATCCCATCGTCTATTTTGATTTACCCTAGATACAATTTTACCTATAAATACCCCTCTCCACCATCTTTTTTACACGCACTAGAAAACACCCAGAAAAATCTACACACACTCTCTACCCCATAGGTAAGCTAGAACAAATTTTCTACACATATCCTTCATCATTACTAGCTGAAACTTTAACTATTTTTCTATAGAAAATCACCACTTTGGGTTAGTAATTGTGTAATAGGTTAAGTTCACTACAAACACCATCCGTACACTCAAGATCACTAGCCAAAATCATTCTCGTTTATGTACTTGGTTCACTTTCTTCTCAAGAGCAAGTTAGAGAGTTCGAAACTTGTCCAATATGAAGGAGCTTTGGATATTTGAGGGCAGCTATACACACTCACCCATGGTTATCCTAAGCGATACTAAAGGTTAGTAACCGTGTCTTCTTCATTCCAATCATGGTTACTTTTGCTATTCCACCAAAATGAAGGAATTGCAATCAACATGATATTTAGAATATATTGGAAGTATGAAAACATGTTGATAATGTATGCCACTTAGGATTTAAATTTCACTATACATGATCTAAGTTCGTGACACCATAAAATGTGATCTTTCTTGATAAGTCTTATTTAAATGTATGAAATATAACATGCTATGTGGAATATGTAAGTTGTTGTGATTTTCTACATCTAACACGTCTAGGCAGATCGGTCCCCCTGAGACCAGATCGGTCCATGAGCTAAACCAATCGGTCCAACCTCTAGACTGATCGGTTTGTGCTCTGTTTAAGCATAAATTTTCTTCTAATTAATTGATATTTTCAAGATGTTAAAGGGATTTTAATGACTATGTTCTTGCTTTTATTTATTTATTATATCGTTTTAATTTATCTTTCCATTTATAGTTAAATTACCGATTGTTGCTTGAAAATCATTTGGTTAGGGAGCCAAATCATCCTTTGAAGAAAAATGGTTTCTAATAATTCATGTTGGGCTTTGTAATCTTCCAAGTATACCTGTTTCGCTCTCAATTGTGATGCTTGTTAAATTATCACTTTTGATTGGTTAAATTGCAAATTGTATATGTTGTATGTTAGTGTGTGGTAGAACAACTTTTTTTTTAATATTTAAATACTTGTCATAGAATATAGAGGGCTAGGGTTCGACCTAGATGAGAGAGGGAGATTTAATTCCTCATTGTTTCGTACCCGAATCTTCTTGCCTAGTAATCTCACGCATAGACTAATGAAAAGAGATTTACCCCTTTCAAGGTCAAATGACGATTTTTCACTTGTCATCATTACTCTGTGATTAGATGACATAAAGTCAAAATATAGGAAATATGCTATGACCTAGAAGTGCTCTCCTTGAGGGATCCTTTTACTAATTGAAAAAGGACGGTGTAGGGTGCGGTGCCTACAGTTGGCGATTCCATTGAGAGATTCAACCTTATTGTTCTTGGACAGATGTTTAAATTTGAAGTTAAGTTATTTTTACCACACTCCACTTGTAAACTCACAATTACCTTTGCTCATGACTGAGTAAGTTAGGGGCCTGTTATCAACTTCAGTATCTTAGAGTGACCTTTACTTACTTACATCATCCCTTGGTGTGCGACAAGTTCCTTTCGGTTCTTGTCAATGTAACAGAGGCTTGTTGCCACATTTGTACTCTTTTGGTCTACTTATTAGGCCACTCGAGGAGCATAATGACAACCTTCTAGTTATAAGATACTCTTGAGCCCACCGGAGACATAAGGCAAAGCCACCCATAGATAAACCCTAGATCCTGCCATTTCTATCCTTTGGCATGCTTGGTTGTAATGATTGATTCACCTCACATGTGAAAATATAAAAATGAATCAATTTGTTTGACAACATGTTTAATTGTTGTTTGGTTGATTTTATTTTATTATTTTGATTAAATTATAATCCAATTTAGACAAGTTTAACCTTAGGTTAAAATATAGTTTAATCTAGAAGAAGGGATCCTCTATTAGTTTAACCTCATTAAGAGACCCATGAAGAAAAGACCAACAATAATTGGACCTTAACCCAAAAGACTTAAATAGAAATGAATGGACATGAAAAGAAAGCCTAAGGATCAAGTTGAAGGATCCATACCAAGGGGCAATCTTTTCACATCTACTCTAATTCATTTTTGGCCTCTTAGATTTAGCCCAAATTGCTATCGAGCTTCAATCTTTTTGGGAAGCTGATTGATGTCAAACCTACAATACTTAACTTCGAGAAAATCAGCTTGCAGATTAAAATTTTTAAAACATCGAGTTACCTTGAAAAGTTTATTAGAATTTAGTCAAAAGAAAATTTCTTTCATGATTGTGTTTTCATCCTTTGTTAAGCTAAGAGGACTTGTCCAAAAGGGAATCTTTACATATTTAGTGTGCCTTTCATTAAACCCAAAACCCATTAATAAGGTTAAGGTAATACTATGGATAAGTAAGAACATGAATATAAGACTTAAAATGTACTTTATCTTTTTTCATGTTTTTGCATTCAGAGTCAAACCATAGGTCCTAGGTCACATCCTTCCTCTATATCTTGGTACCGAACTCTTAATGAAAGACTAAGTTTAGAAGGTTCGATTTTCGAGAAGGGTTCAGTGTTAATGGCTAGTTCAGTTTCTAAAGAAGAGTTTGAGTTTAGTCTAGATTCAATGGGATCAATGGCCGAGGAAACTAGCAATAACAATGGAAACTATGAAAACATGAAGGAACTGAAGGATTACATGGCCATTATAATGGCTAATATGGTCTATAAAATCATTGTCGTAAAAGAGATAGTAAGCAAGAAAGAGTCTGCAAAAACTAGAGGTGAGAAAGCAATTTATTTTGATGATAAGGACGAGTATCTCTATGAGAACGAGGAGAAGGCGACAAGCAATGAGGTCAAGATTATCAATGAAAATTTTGAAAAAATGCAGATTACCTTAAGGAAGTCCTAAGGCATAGATGGATATCTCCTTGATATCGTTGAGCTTTGTTCTCATCCTAAGATAAAATTGACTCCTAAGTTTAAGACGCCTGATTTGGACTAGTTCGATGGGTTTGGTGATCCCAAAACCCATTTGAGACAATATGTGGGATCATGGAGTTTATCTAGCCTTGATTCCAAGAAGTTGGTTGCTTTTGTCCTAAACTCCTTTACTGGTAATGGTTTGAAGTGGTTCTACTCCCATGATGCCCAAGTTGTGAACGATTGGGAAAATATGGCTCAAGCTTTTATCACACAATATGCTTACAACACTTGGCTAGATATCACAATTCGTGATCTTGAGATGACAAAGTAGAAACCTGACGAGACATAGTCCGAGTTTATATCTCGTCGGCGAGGTAAGGTAGCAAAAATGACTTTGAGACCTTTTGTGAAAGACCATGTAAGGATTATGATGAGAAATTTGCAGCTAGTATACCACAAGAAGATTTTTGCCATGCCCATTGCAAATTTTTATCAATTGATTGATTCTAGCACATAAGTCGAGGATGCCATTTTTTTTTAAGGCAAGCTTGAAGATAAAAATGAGAAGTTTTAAAAAAAGAGCAGTGCTAGTGGTAGTGGCACAAAGTTGAGTGAAGTCAACTATTCCCAAGTTAATAATGTCCAAGCCAGCATGTAGACGAATTCCCCAAGACCCCAAAACACCAAGTACCAAAACAACGACACCAATTGTTACAATAAAAACAAAAGAGAAAGGAAACGTCGAGGTTTTGACGACTTCACATCTTTGGGAATGAGCTTATCCCAAGATCTTAAGAAGTTGATGAAGAAGGAAAAAATCCAACCCTTGCCACCCAAACCATTAACTAATCTTGTCTCTGCTCATTGGGACTTATCCAAATTCTATGTTTTTCACTAACACGCGGGCCATGACATCGACTCTTGCTAAAGGTTAAGGAATGAAATCCAAGACCTTATTGATGTCAGATTCAAACCCCTAGAAGTCACCCAAAATCCTACGCCAAACTACAACGATGTACCTCCACCCAATTTCTTAAACATGATCAAGGAGGATTCTGCAAACACTTTCGACCCTTCTTGTAACAACCCATCCCGGGTTGGCCAGCCCCAAGATGGTGTCGTCACATTCTGAAATCCCAGCACGACACATATATCCAAAAATATAAAAATAAATCAACTGAAATTAAAAATTACATCCAATCCTCAACCTCTTTTAGAGGAGATACATCATCATTGTTTTATCAAAAATAAAATATAAATATAACAAAATGCATGAAAAGATTTTATTACAGATTTTTTTTTCTTCTTTCTTACAATGTTTGAGGACTTGACCACGAGACTTACTTAAGGTAATTACTCGGTCTAAATCACAGTTCTAAACTCTATCTGCCCTGCCCACTGCTTTAAAATTTTCAACAATGAGGAGTGAGCTTCACAAGCTCAGTGAATTAAATTTACTAGAAATACTCGATTTGTATACTTTCAGTCACATATTATAATTCAATTGTTTCTAATTCACCAATATTAATCATCTATTTCTTCATATATAATAATTCAATCTTTCAAATAATCTTCCAATATTCATTCATCCATTATCTCATATAATTCAATAATAACATTCTATTATAACTACTCATATCATAATTCAAACCATTTATCAATCTCTTTTTAAATTAATCATCAAACATATCCATTTTTCAATCATATATTTAATCATCTTGAGATTATCGATTCAACATCATTATTTACCTCGTTATGAGGTTCACAGCATGTAATCAATCAAATAATGTTTATCATATCATACTTTCATATTTCTTTCTCATCATATTTGTCACTCTGTGAGACTCATTTGTCTATCAATAATTCCACAATCAAGATTGATACTTTAGCATCTCAATCAATAATAATAAAATAAACAAATAAATAAATGCATATGTTTAAATCATCTTTCTTTCTTTTTCATCACATCATCTCATTATTTCATATTATCATCTGAGAACGTCTTCCCACATGTCGACATGTTACAGCTAGACCAGTTGCCTTCCTGGTCTTTTCAGCCAGACCAACTGCCTTCTTGGTCTTTTCAGCCAGACCAACTGCCTTCTTGGTCTTTTCAGCCAGACCAGCTGCCTTCTTGGTCTTTCTTTTTATGCATATGAGTAATAACATTCAAGCAAGCATACATCAAAGCATTCAATTCAACTATCTAGCTTTTTCTCAAAATTATTATTTTTATCACATTTATTAAATTGTCTCCTCATATATCATATAAAATTTTCAATCATATTTTCAGAAATTTCATATAACTTCTTAGCATATTTTTCATTAATCCATCATTTTTAAAATATAAATTATGATATAATTAATATTCAACATACTATTTAATCTCAAATCAATTAATCAATAAATCAAATATATAATGAAACATACATCATTAAATCATTATGATTCACTCATTTATTAAAATATCATAAATTTATATTTTTATTGGTCTCCATTACTAAAAGTAAATCTAACTCACCATGTAGCACTAAAAGCTACCCGTGGATCACCTTTGTCTTTTCTGCACTTTTCAGCATTTTCACCCGATTGCTAATCGTCAACACCTGACATAATATTTATATTAAAATTTCTAATTTATTTTTCAATTCTTCCGTAATTCACACCTCTAAATTTGTACATCAAATTCCGAGTAATTTTATGTATGCATAACTTTTTTAAAAAAATAAAAATTCGCGTTATTACCTTTTTTTTCTTAAAGCTTCCCTCGAATCTCTTTAAAATTCTTCCATAAACTTCTTCAAAATTTCAAAATTTCAACATTTCTTTTAGTCTCCAAGTGTTTAAAGAAAGAGAGTAATTTGAGAGAAAAAAAAAACAAAAAAAAATATATTTTTTATTTCCAAAACCGTTTACCCCTGACTTGCCACCATTCTTCCTATTTTTTTTTGTTGTCCATGCAAATATTATTTTAATTCCATATAATATCTATCGAATTACTTATTTACCCTTACTTTAAGAACACGGGTATTACACCTCTGTCCTTATCACCCCATCTGCTAGACACAACCCTTATTGATCATGTTTTTGAGACAACATAGTTCTTGAAGAACACAAGACACTCACAGGTTTATCCAGGGTTTTGAAATTGAGGTATTCTAAAGCTCACAAAGCATATTTCCCAGAGAATCAATATGAAATATGAGGTAAGAGAGTTTAAAGGAGTCTTGATTTGCATTGGTAGAGATATATTTGAGATGGGGTAATAAGAGTGATGTGAAATTTTGAAGAAAATACTTGTTAACCCATATTTGATTTTAATTATGACAAAACACTACTTAAATTGCACTAACAATTTTATTAAGTGTTTAGGGGCAAAAGCATTCAATACAGAAAAAAAGACGCAAGAATACGACACGTACAATTACCAAAAGAAGACAGAAGATCTAGAATAGGTTCTAAGGTAATTGATTCACGTTGTAAATCTTTATTTTTAGTTACCTAGCTTAACTATGGCTCACTTTGATTACAAAAGGCTTTGACAAAAATAATCCGAAAAATGTCTTTAAGTCAAAAAATTGCTTTTAAGCATAAAAACTATGGTTTGGGTCAACCCAATTGACTAGGTATCTGAACTAGTCGACTGGTAAAAGGGAAAGTAGGTTCTGCCCTTTGACCCAGTTGACTGGTCCTAAGATCAAGTTGACTGGTACTTGCCTTAAGTCCAAAATCTAGATTTTCTCACATGACCCAGTCGAGTGGTACAAGGACCCAATCGATTAGTAATTCGAAAATATGACCGTTTGAGATGCGGGACTTGAGCATTTAATGTTCTAAACCTACTAAACTAGTGTCTAAAGGATATATAAGACCAAGGCTATAAAAAAACCCTATCAATGAGCATTTAAAAAACAAGAAAGAACACTCAATTTGATTTATAGCTCATTAATACTCTCAAAAGTCTTGAAAAATTTATTGTGAGCCATTCTTTAAGCTTTGTTCTTGAAAGAGAGATGACCTTCATATTGTAAAACATTCATTGCTATCTCTTTCCTTTCCTTTTACATTTAATACCATTCATTGTAAAGAGAAATAATTGGTGTAAATCTTAGAGTGTTTAGAATTAAACACTTCCTTGTAGAAGAGAGTGCTTGTAAGGTTTGTGCAACACCAGTGTAGTTGCTCGACTACAATTAGTAGATTGCTTCAAGAAGGTTCCTTGAAGAGAATGGACATAAGGTTGAAAAGATTCTGATATTACCGAACCATTATAAATGAAGTTTACATATTCTCTTCCTTTACTCCTTTAATTTCAAGCATCTTATTTGTTGTGTGCCTTACTTGATTAAATTGTTAAAACTTGTGTATTAATTAGCCGAAAGTTTTAAAACCCAATTCACCTCCCTCTTGGGTTTGTACCTCGTCTACAATTGGTATCAGAACCACGTACTCAGTATTAGGCTTAAAATCCTTAAGTTGATCAGATGGCTTCAAATAGCTATGTAACGACCCATCCCGGGTTGGCCATCCCGAAGTGGTGTTATCTCATTTTGAGAATCCCAGCACGACACATATATGCAACAATAAAAATAAATATCACTAAAATAACTTTACATCAATCCAATTTTTAAGTCTTCTATATAACATGAAATGCATGAAGATTTACAAATAAATTTTTCATTTTATTTTCTCATTAGTCTGAGGATGATGACACGTACGCGACTAACAGAAAATGATCTCGTCTGAACCTCAACTCACCAAACTATTTCCCAACTCTGCTACCTGAAAATCATTATACAATGAAGGGTGAGCTTCACAAGCTCAGTGAATTAAATTTACTAAAAGTATTCCAAATTCCATAAATAGTCCTTTAATATTTAATCTTTTATTTTTCACATAGCTTGATAACAACTTTCTAATATCATTTCCCATATCATAAGATTTATTCTCTATCAATCTCTTCTTCTCAATCATTGGTCCACCTTAAGACCATCAATTATCTCATAATTACCTCGTAATGAGGTTCACATCATAAAGTCTACCATTTAGATAAGTCTTATCACCTTACTGTCTCTTTCTATGAGATTCAACCATTTATAATTAAATTCACAACAATATGCCACATCTCAGCATTTCAATAATCTCATCATCATACCTGTCTCTTTTTATGAGACTCAGCCATCATACACGACAATATACCACATCTCAGCTTTTCAATAATATTTTCATCATAATTGTCTCTTTCTGTGAGACTCAATCATCTATAATTATTTTCACGATGATAAATCACACCTCAGAATTTCAATCATGCAACAATAATTAAAACACATCTCAGTATTTCAGTAATGCAGCAATAGTTAAAACAGATACAAATGCATGAATGATTATGAGGGGAACGTCTTCCCACCTATCGACAGGTTGTTATTATCTTAGACCGGCTGCCCTTTCGGTTCTTTTATTTTTATTTAGACTGGCTACCTTCCCGGTTCTATCATTCTCATAAGACCGACTGCCTTCTCGGTTCTTTCATTCTCAAAAGATCGGCTGCCTTCTCGGTTCTTTCCAGCATATACCAGCTGTCACGGTTATTTCATTAGACCGACTACCTTCCCAGTTCTTTCGGTTATATTATTAAATGCATATGCACATGAACAATGATATGAAATATGCATATAAATAGTAATATAAAAACAATATAAAAATTCAAACCACTTAAATTGGCTATCCTGATTATCCACAAATTTATATAACAAAGTTTCTTTAAAATTCCTCACATCTAATCATCTTGATTTTTATCAAATTATATAAAAATTCCACAATTCTTCTCTTCCCAAATCACATCAAATAATTCATTAAAGTCTGTCAAGATCCACTAAATTTCATCCCAAATCATCCATCAAAATTTGTCAAGATCCACTAAAATTCATCTCAAATCATCTATCAAAATTTGTCAAGATCCACTAAAATTCATCTCATTATAATTCGCATTAAAACATCAATATATATTATCAATAATTTATCTATCACTTTTATTCTCAAATAAATTTATTATTTCCAAAAAAAATATTATTTCTCACCGAAAAATATTTTTGCATGTCTAAATTTCCTATCATACCTATAAATCAATTTTTTCCATCTATCACCCAAGTATACATCAATAATTTATTTTAATTTTTATTACTAGATATTTTATTTTTTTATTTAGACTACTTAAAATAAATCCAACTCACCACGTAGCTCTTAAAGCTACCCGTGGATCACCTCTTTGCCTTTCCCGTTTCTTTCAGAAATTCCCTCGATTGTAGATCGTCAACACCTAACATCATATTTATATAAATTTTCTAATTTATTCTTCCCATTCGATATAAACCAAACACTTTGAAAATTTATATTTTGAACTTCAGGAATTTCATATATACTAAAAATTCAAAAATAAATACTAGACTATTACCTTTTGCTTCTGATAGCTTCTCATGATTCTCTATGAAATTCCATATAAAACTCCTTCAAAATTTTGCTATTTTGACTTCTTTTTGAATCCACAAATATTTTGAGAAACTAGAAACTGAAACAAACTGAACGATTTTGTTCAGTTTATACATATTTATATATAAGAGAGGTCTTCAGCAGCCCCCCACCTAACTCTCTCAATTTTTTTTTTTTTATCTTCAATAGCCCCCTACCTAACTTTCAACCTTTATTTTCTTTTAATAAAAATCCTCCACTAAAAAGATAATGGTGGAAGCATGATTTCCACTGGAGAAAAGTTGGCAGCTATGATTTCCTACTCCCATTTTTTTTTTGTTTGACTTTGTTTTTTTTTTCTTTTCACTATTCATATTTCACTATTCACGTTTCACTAGTCATTGCTCATTATTCACTATTCACTATTCATTATTCATTATTCACCATTCTTTTTTTTAGAATTATTTTATTCAATACTAATCATTTGCATAAATATACTATTTAAATTTCATGACATAATTATTAAATTACTTTTATTACCCTTACTTCACGAATACGGGTATTATAATTCTACCCTCATTATAAAAATTTCGTCCTCACAATTTCTTTACTTTACTCCAGAAACAAAAATAAATAATACTTCTTCATACTTATCTTATGCTTTCCCGAAATCTCTTCAACATCTTTATTTCGCCACCGAACTTTAAACTAGTAAAATTATTCTATTACACAGGACTTGCTTTCTTTGTCTAAAATTCTCACTGGTACTTGTATATAAGCCCAATCTTTCTGAATTTCTATAACTTAGCTCGAAATATCATGTAAACACTTTCTTAAAAGTGAAACATGAAGTAAATTATATAAATGTTTTAATTCTGGAGGCAAATCCAGGTTACTCACAACTAATCAAACTTTCTCAATAACCTCACAGGGTCCCACATACCTCATATTCAACTTTTCATTTCTGTTTAAATCTGAATACACCTTTTCATTAAGATTTTTTTTTAATACACCCAATCACCTACTTGAGACTCAAGAGGTATACTCTATACTGCTTTAAAATTCTCTCTAACAAATTTGATCCTCTTAGATGTTAACTTAACAATTTATGAACGAAACATCTTTCTCTCTCCAACTTCTTCCCAGCATTTAGGAGTTTTACACCTCCTACCAAACAATACATCAATCGGTGCAATCCCAGTATTAGTTTGATACTAATTATTATAAATAGTTTTCAATAGATGGCATATAATCGTCCCAACTTACTGAGAACTCATCACATTTGCTCTTACATATCTTTTAGTACTCTAATAATTCTTTCTGTCTGAACATGAAAAATTTCATTAAATTGCAACTGTGTACCCGTGGCTTTCTGAAAACTTCTCAAAAATCAAGATGTAAATATAGCATCTTTATGTGACATTATTCTTAATAATACTCCGTACCATTTCAAAATTTCAGCTACTTCCTTCTTAAATCCTGACTGTCAGAAAATTTTGTCTCAAGTCTCTATACCTCTTATTGTTATTTAGTTGCATCGAATCTACATCATCATGTGTCTCTCTCATCATCTCCTTCCTTAATTTTGCATTATTGGGAACACAATTTCTATGTTCCAATACCAGAATATTATCATTTCAAATTTTGAACTCATATTACTTCCTAGTAAGCACTCAATGCTAAATATTTTCTATCTCTTTATCTCTACCTTGTATCTAAAACATTTTGTTATAGATGACTGTACAACCATAATTGTTAACCATGATTCTCTATCACTGATATTTAACTTCATTCTTATCTCTCTAAATCTATCATAAATTTCACATTAGGACTCCTAGTAGCAGTTAACATTTTTTTTTTTTTGTAAAATTTCTTCTCAATGCATCAGCTATCATCTTCTCATTTTCTAGATGATAATGAATTGTACAATAACCATTACTAATCAACTTCATCTACCATCTCTACCTCCAATTCAACTCCCTTTGGGTAGGTAAGTATGTCCAACCTTTATAACCCATGACTATCTCACAAGTGACTCCATATAGATGATGTCTCCAATATTTAAAGTAAACACTATAGCAGCCAACTCAAAGTCATGAGTAGGGAAATTTCTTATCATAAATCCTCAATTGCGTAGAAGTATAGCCCACAACTTTTCTATGTTACACATATCCCAATCATTGATGTGACGTGTCACTATACACCACAAATCCTTCATCACTAGAAGAAAACACCAATAGTGGAGCTGTAGTCAATTTCTCCTTTAGGAATTGAAAATTTTTCCCACACTTCCTTCACCATACAAATCTCACATCTTTACTGGTCAGTCCATTCAACAGTAATTCAATAATAGACAAATTTTGAAGAATCTTTTATAATAACCAGCTAACCCCAAGAAATTTATAATCTCAGTCACTTTAATTGGTCTTTCCCAACTTAACATTGTCTCTACCTTTTGTAAATCAACTGCTATCCATTTCCCAATATTACATGTTTCAACAAAGTTATTTTATTCAGCCAACATTCACACTTAGAGAACTTATATCATACAATCTCTTTCTCCCCAAAATTTCTAACACAATTTCTAAATGTTTTACCTGCTCTTCTTTAGTCTTAAAATACACCAAGATGCTATCGATGAACACGATCACAAGATTATCAAGGAATGGGTCAGACATTTTATTCATCTAGTCCATGAATGTTTATGGAATATTATTCAATCCAAATGTCATCACAAGAAACTTATGACCATAACGTGTCCTAAAAACAGTCTTAGGCACGTCTCCCTTCTCTATTTTCAATTGGTGATAACTGGATCTCAGGTTTATCTTAGAAAACACTCTCACTCCTTGCAGCTGCTCAAACAATTCATTTATCCTAAGAAAAATGTATTTGTTCTTATTCCAACTATCTGTAGTCTATACATACGCCTATCGTTCTATCCATCTCTTTCACGAACAACACATGGGCTTCCCCAAATACATTAAGTCTGATAAATTGTTTATCCAAAAATTCTTAAAATGGTACGTTCAACTCTCTCAATTCAGATGACATCATTCTGTAGGGTGCTATTAAATATATGTGATGATCTTGGTATCACATCATTTGAAAATTTAATCTCTCTACTGGGATGCAACCTAGAAATCTCATCAAGAATTTCATTAGAAAAATCTTTCGCCACTACGATTTATTCTAACTTCCTATTTTCCTTTTTAGAATCTATTATGTATGCCCAATACTCCTTAAAACCCTTCTTCAACCATCTCCTAATGGTCAGAGCAAAATAAAATAATTCGGTAGTGTTTTATGTTCTCTCTGAAGGTTACACTCTTCATGTCCACATCTTGAACACTACCTTCTTTTGGGAACAATGAATCATATTCAAAGAATACAAATCAACTTTAGATTTTTTATCACTGATACGAATCACACAACCCTTGTAAACATTTATGATTATCACTCCATCTTTAGTGAAAAATTGAACAAAATATTTTTGCATCAAAGGACTAATACATACTTCAATAGACTTTATATGAATACTGGATGCAAAAGAATGGGTTGCATCAAGATCAACCAACATTGACATGTCCATTTTTTTCTACACATAAGGCACTTCAAATTTGAAAATTCTGGGATAAATATCTTGTCTGAATATAATTATAATAAACTTTTATATTCCAATCATACATCATATTGCCACTTCCACTTGGTGGCATTCTTACATCCTCTACCATGACTTCCAGTTCCCATAATCTGTCTCCCAACTCTAAGGGTCCCACCAATAGTATTCTGAGTTACAAAAATAATAGATCATGTTTTCCTCTGACTCTGTACTTCAGTTCCCTGGGATAAGGAATGCCTCCTTTGGGTGGTCTCCCACCCTGTACATTCATACTGCCACTACCTCCATAACTTTCATGTCTAAGCCTCTTTAACCACTCTTTCTCTTTCCCTTAAACTCCATTACATCTCTCTCGATTTAAAATAATATATCCACCAATCTGGCATAATTCATATGCCTCATGTAAGATAGTTTCGATTAAACCTTAAAACATAGTTCATCTTTGACCATCTTACATTTTTTTTCTACTCTAGGTCTACAATTTTTGGTACAATCATTGACAAAACCATAAATTTGCTATCATACCGAGCCACAGTTAACATATTTACCCCAAATAAATAATATCTCTATCTTGTTGAGCTTTAGAGATATAAAGAGATTATGTATCAAGAAAAAAAAATTCCTTAAACCTATTTCAGGTTAGGGGTCTATCAATATTTGTACTTATCTTGGGAAGAATATCCTTCCACCATTCACAAAACGTCTCTTTCTAAGAATAAAAGGATTCGTAGATCCTTTAAACAACAAAACATTTAGCTTATTTATATCTCCCTGCATCTTATGCATAAATTCACTTTTTCCCCTTTTTAAGTGTCTACCATTACTGGATTAACAACATCAGGCACTGCTCTAGTCTGCTTATCATGTCTATGATATAAGTTATCCACTCGATCATCTGCTATATTCATTTTCTCAAAAGCATGAGTAAAAACTTATCTTAGCTCATCTCTTTCAACTTCAGATACTCTCATACCTCAATTATATTACTAATATCAATCATATTATCAACATGTTCCCTTCTAGGAACCATAGATTCAGACTCAACCTCGACTTATCAAAAATATTGTGGGCTTACTATGCCCTCTCAAATCAACAATTCTAACTCTAACTCTAGCTCGTCCACATGTCATCCTCAGACTGTTCATTATAATTTACTTTAATCTTCCACTGTCTTACTTTTTATGCAGTCTACAGAATCATAAAACCTAATGCTCTGATACCAAAATTGTAACGACTTATCCCGGGTTGGCCATCCCGAAGTGGTGTCATCTCATTTTGAGAATCCTAGCACGACACATATATGCAACAATAAAAATAAATATCACTAAAATAACTTTACATCAATCCAATTTTTAAGTCTTCTATACAACGTAAAATGCATGAAGATTTACAAATAAAATTTTCATTTTATTTTCTCATTAGTGTGAGGATGATGACACGTACGCGACTAACAGAAAATGATCTCGTCTGAACCTCAACTCACCAAACTATTTCTCAAGCCAGCTACCTGAAAATCATTGTACAATGAGGGGTGAGCTTCACAAGCTCAGTGAATTAAATTTATTAAAAGTATTCCAAATTCCATAAATAGTCCTTTAATATTTAATCTTTTATTTTTCATATAACTTGATAACAACTTTCTAATATCATTTCCCATATCATAAGATTTATTCTCTATCAATCTCTTTTTCTCAATTATTGGTCCACCTTAAGACCATCAATTATCTCATAATTACCTCGTAATGAGGTTCACATCATAAAGTCTACCATTTAGATAAGTCTTATCACCATACTATCTCTTTCTATGAGATTCAACAATCTATAATTAAATTCACAATAGTATGCCACATCTCAGCATTTCAATAATCTCATCATCATACCTGTCTCTTTTTATGAGACTCAGCCATCATACACGACAATATACCACATCTCAGCTTTTCAATAATATTTTCATCATAATTGTCTCTTTCTGTGAGACTCAATCATCTATAATTATTTTCATAATGATAAATCACACCTCACCATTTCAATCATGCAACAATAATTAAAACACATCTCAGTATTTCAATAATGCAGCAATAGTTAAAACAGATGTATATGCATGAATGATTATGATGGAAATGTCTTCCCACCTGTCAACAGGTTGTTATTATCTTAGACCGGCTGTCCTCCCGGTTATTTTATTTTTATTTAGACCGGATGCCTTCCCTGTTCTATCATTCTCATAAGACCGGCTGCCTTCCCGGTTCTTTCATTCTCATAAGACCGGTTGCCTTCCCGATTCTTTCCAGCATATACCAGCTGTCACGGTTATTTCATTAGATCGGTTGCCTTCCCGGTTCTTTCGGTTATATTATTAAATGCATATGCACATGAACAATGATATGAAATATACATATAAACAGTAATATAAAAACAATATAAAAATTCAAACCACTTAAATTGGCTATCCTGATTATCCACAAATTTATATAACAAAGTTTCTTTAAAATTCCTCAAATCTAATCATCATGATTTTTATCAAATTATATAAAAATTCCACTAAATTCTTATCTTCCCAAATCACATCAAATAATCCATTAAAGTCTGTCAAGATCCACTAAATTTCATCCCAAATCATCCATCAAAATTTATCAAGATCCACTAAAATTCATCTCATCGTAATTCGTATTAAAACATCAATATATATTATCAATAATTTATCTATCGCTTTTATCCTCAAATAAATTTATTATTTCCAAAAAAATATTGTTTCTCACTGTAAAATATTTCTGCATGTCTAATTTTCCTATCATACCTATAAATCAATTTTTTCCATCTATCACCCAAGTATACATCAATAATTTATTTTCATTTTTATTACTAGATATTTCATTTTTTTTTATTTAGATTACTTAAAGTAAATCCAACTCACCATGTAGCTCTTAAAGCTACCCGTGGATCATTTCTTTGCCTTTCCCGTTTCTTTCAGAAATTCCCCTAATTGTAGATCGTGAACACCTGACATCATATTTATATAAATTTTATAATTTATTCTTCCCATTCGATATAAACCACACACTTTGAAAGTTTCCATTTTGAACTTCAGGAATTTCATACATACTAAAAATTCAAAAATAAATACTAGACTATTACCTTTTGCTTCTGATAGCTTCTCATGATTCTCTATAAAACTCCACATAAAACTTATTCAAAATTTTGCTCTTTTGACTTCTTTTTGAATCCACAAATATTTTGAGAAACTAAAAACTGAAACAAACTGAACGATTTCGTTCAGTTTATACATGTTTATATATAAGAGAGGTCTTCAGCAGCCCTAACTCTCTCAATTTTTTTTTGTTTTAAAAAGGCCTCCACAGTTTTTTTTTTTTTTTTTTTTTTGTCTTCAACAGCCCCCCACCTAACTTTCAACCTTTATTTTCTTTTAAAAAAAATCCTCCACTAAAAGGACCATGATTTCCACTAGAGAAAAGTTGGCAGCTATGATTTCTCACTCCCATTTTTTTTTGTTTGACTTTGTTTTTTTTTTTTCTTTTGACTATTCACGTTTCACTATTCATTATTCACTATTCACTATTCACGTTTCATTATTCATTATTCACTATTCTTTTTTTTTCTTTTTTTTAGAATTACTTTATTCAATATTAATCCTTTGCATAAATATACTATTTAAATTTCATGAAATATTTATTAAATTACTTTTATTACCCTTACTTCACGAATACGGGTGTTACAAGCTATACCAAAGTTCATTCCTATACTAGGCCTCCTTTGTTTAATGGCTCAAATTGTAATTACTGGAAAAATAGAATGAAAATCTTTATCGAAGACAAGACTATACTTTGTAGAGAGTCATTAAAGAATGACCTATAATTCTTATAAAGGAAATAACTATTGGAGAAATCAATCATACAATTCCTAAACTGAATACGGAGTTTAATGAAGAGGATTGTAGAATGATGTCTCTAAATAGTAAAGCTACTAGTATGTTACATTGTGCTTTAGATATCTCTTAGTACAATAAAATTTCTGCATGTATTTCAGCTAAGGAGATATGGGAAAAAGTACAAGTTATTTATGAGGGTACTAGCGAAGTAAAAAAACCAAAAAATTATATGCTAGTGTCCGAGTATGAATCTTTTAAAATGTCTCATAATGAAACAATTTTTCAAATGCACTCACGTTTCACCATTATTGTTAATGGTTTAAAGCTTCTTAGTAGGAATATTAAGAAGTTTGAACTAACAAGGAAGATATTGAGATCTTTGCCATCAACTTGGAAAGCAAAGAAGACAGCCAGAATGGAGGCCAAATATCTCGACAAACTTGATGTCAAAATGCTTATCGGATCATTATTGACATACAAGATGGAAGAAATGAATCCCGATGCCAATGATGATGAGACGAAGAAGAAGAAAATGATTGCCCTCAAAGTCTCCACAAGAAACAAAGAGGAAGAAAATGAAAGCAGTGAAGAAGATGGTGAAATGGCTTTAATCACCAAAAGGTTTCATAAGTTCTTGAAAAAGAGCAAGAAACCTTACACAAAGGATTCCACTTCAAAAAGAGAACCTATTGTGTGTTTTGGTTGCAAGAAGCCCGGACACATCAAAGCTAATTGTCCAAAAACAAACAAACCATATAAGAGCTTAAAAAAGAAAGCCTTGATTGCAACCACTTGGAGTGATGATAAAGAAGAAGAACCTTCGGACAATGATATTGGATATGAAGAAACTGCCAATCTTTGGTTAATGGCAATTAATGATGAAAATGAGGTAACAAATTCTTCCCCTTCTAATAATAATAACATTGTTAGTAGTAGTGAAGAACTGATTGAAGTAATTAATGAAATGCATGAAGAATTGAAGAAATTTGATTATAGAAATATTGCTCTTAAGAAGGAAGTCTCATATCTCTCTAAAGAAATGGAAGGTCTAAAGGAAGAAAAAGAAAAACTATCTTCCATGATTTATAGCTCATTACAAGACTTTTAAAAATACGAAAATGATGTTTTAAAAAAGAAAGTAATGGAGTTGAATAGCACTATATATAGGCTTATTCCTCGAAAATAAAAACTAGATAAAGTGCTATCTTGCCAAAGATTGAGTAGAGGAAAACCTGGCTTGGATTATTTTCCATTAGGAAAACAAAAATCAAAAGAGACTTTGTTTAGAAAGTAATATGTGTGGATGAACCCTCCACCTTTAAGGCCATTAGTATGATTAAGAGTTCTCCTTCAAAGTATGCTAGTAAGCCTAAGAATGTAAATTTAAATTCAAATGCTAAGAATTCTAATGCATATGCTAGAGATAGAAATCCTATAAATACATATGCATATATGTATTCTCATCCAAGATATACAAATGCTAGGAATACACATTCAAGGCATGAACATGCTAGAAATGCACATCCTAGAAATTACCATCATGCATATCCTAGAGATAGCATGTATGTTCATAACTCTCATGCTAGAAACATGTATCATAAGAATGCTTATCCAAGGAACTATAGGCATACATATTCAAGACGTCTTAAAAACTTATAACTATCATCCTAGGATCATGCATCATCAATATGTCTACAATTATAGAGTACCATATAATGTTAAGAAAGTATGGGTCCCTAAAGGACCCGTAATTTGTAGGATTAACCCCAAAGGACCCAAGAAATTTTGGTTACCTAAAAGTGCAATTGTATATCCATGTGTAATGTAGATATGTCTTCACACCAAAGAAAAAGGTAATTATTGGTACCTTGATAGTGGATGCTCAAAGCACATGACCGGTGATCAAAGCATATTAAAAAAACTAACTCTAAGGGATAACATACACATCACCATTAGAGACAACACTAACATAAAGATTATCTGGTATGACAAAGTAGGTAAAGATTCCTCAACCATTGACCATGTATTATATGTGCAAGGCCTTAAGCCAAATTTACTTAGTATTAGTCAATTATGTGACAAAGGCAACAAAGTCATATTTGAATCCTCTCATCGTCTAGTAATAAACATCATGAGTAATGAGATCAAGTTTGTTGGCCATAGATATGACAATGTCTATCTAGTTGATTTAAAATCTTTACATTCGAAAAGTGAAAAATGTTTTCCTGCTTTTAGTGAAAACCTATGGCTATGACATAGAAGGCTTGACCATGTGAATATGGATTTACTAAAAATTCTTTCAAGAAAAGATTTAGTTGTTGCACTTCCCAAAATCAAATTTGAAAAAGAAAAAGTTTATGATGCATGTCAAATGGGAAAACAAACAACAGTTTCTTGTAAATCTAAAAATGTAATTTTAACCTCTAAACCATTGGAACTCTTATATATGGACTTGTTTTGTCCAATAAGCACCATTAGTCTAGGTAGCCATCAATATACTTTTGTTATTGTTGATGATTATTCAAGATATACCTTTGTTATTTTTATTTCTTACAAGGATAAAGCCTATAAAGGATTTGTGAAACTTTGCAAGAAGGTTCAAAATGGAAAAAAGAATTTCTATCTCAAGTATTAGAAGTGATCATGGAAAAAAGTTTGAAAACCAAAGTTTTTCAAAATTTTCACAATTTTTCAACCCTTAGAAATCCTCAACAAAATGGTGTTGTTGAGAGGAAAAATAGAGTTTTGGAGGAATATGCTAGAACCATGCTTTGTGAAAATAGTTTACTAAAATATTTTTGGGCGGAAGCCGTAAATACTTCTTGCTATGTTTTAAATAGAGTATTAATTAGGCCTATGCTTGATAAAACTCTATATGAACTATGGAAAGGTAGAAAGCCTAATATCTCTTACTTTCGGGCTTTTGGTTGTAAATACTTCATCATAAATAACAATAAAACTAATTTACGTAAATTTGATTCCAAGACCGATGAATGGATATTCTTAAGATATTCAATCTCTAGTAAAGCTTATAGAGTCTTTAAAAAAAAATTAGTTGTTGAAGAATCCCTATATGTTGCTTTTGATGAGTCTAACCCAATTACTAGTAGAATAGTATCTCTTAATGATGATGCAGATTTTATTCCAAGAATAGATACATCTGCTCTCATTGTTGACCCTAATGAGAGTCGACCTCAAACAAATAAAGAGGTAGATGCTCCCAATCTTGATCAACCATCTACAAGTTAACGAGGAGATGGTCTTCCCAAAGATTGGAGGTATGTGAATTATCATTCAATTGATCAAGTGATTGGTGACCCTTCAAAAGGGGTAAGAACTCGATTTTCTATGAGAAATATTTGCAATTATATAGCTTATTTATCTCAAGTAGAACCTAAGACTTTTGTAAAAGCTGAAAAAGATGTTGATTGGATAAATGCTATGCAAGAAGAATTAAATCAATTTGAAAGAAATAAAGTATGGACTCTAGTTCCTAGACCAAAGAATCATACCATCATAGGTACTAAATTGGTATATATAAACAAAATGGATGAAAATGGAATAGTAACTAGAAACAAGGCTAGACTAGTTGCTAAGGGTTACAATCAAGATGAAGAAATAGAATTTGATGAGACCTGTGCTCTTGTAGCTAGAATAGAAGCCATTCATATGCTACTAGCCTTTGCATACTTTAATAAGTTTAGATTATTTCAAATGGATGTGAAAAATGTCTTTTTAAATAGTTTTATAGAAGAAGAGGTTTATGTTGAGTAACCCCTTGGTTTTGAAAATCCTAGTCTCCCAAACCATATTTATAAGCTTTCTAAAGCTCTCTATGGGTTGAAACAAGCTCCAAGAGCATGGTATGAAACGCTAAGTAAGTTTTACTTGAAAATGGTTTTACAAGAGGAAAAATAGATACAACCCTCTTTACAAAAAAATCACAAAAATGACATAATATTAGTCCAAATATATGTTGATGATATTATATTTGGTGCCTCTAATGAATCCACGTGTCAAGATTTTGCTAAGTGTACGCAAGGTGAATTTGAAATGAGCATGATGAGCGAGCTTACGGATTTCCTCGGACTCCAAATCAAACAATTGAAAGGAGGCATCTTCATCAACCAATCAAAATACATTAAGGACCTATTGAAGAGGTTTGGGATGGAGAGTTCAAAATCTATTAGCACTCCCATGAACACCTCTAAAAAACTTGACCTAGATAAGGAAGGTAAGTGTGTAGATACTAAAACTTATAGAAGCATGATAGGAGCTTTACTATATCTAACTATAAGTAGACCCGATATAATGTTTAGTGTATGCATGTGTACTAGATTTAAGTAAATTCTAAGGAATTAGATATTGTTGCTGTGAAAAGAATCCTAAGATATTTGCAAGGAACTCAAAATCTAGGTTTATGGTATTCTAGAAAATCAACTTTTGAATTTGTTAGATACTCGGATGCTGATTTTGTGGGTTATAAGCTAGATAGAAAAATAACTAGTGGAACATGCCAATTTTCAGGTGCAATGTTAACCTCTTGGTTTTTAAAGAAACAAAATTCAGTTGCACTTTCAACCTCCGAAGTGGAATATATAGCCGTCAAAAGTTGTTGTGCACAAGTTTTGTGGATGAAACAACAACTAGAAGATAATGGCATGTATTTTCAAAATATTTCAATTCGTTCTGACAACACTAGTGCTATCAACTTGATAAAAAAACTTAATTCAACATTTGAAAACCAAACATATTGAGATAAGACATCACTTCATAAGAGATCATGCCCAAAAGGGTGATATTAGATTAGAATTCATTCTTTCAGGAGATCAAATTGCTGATTTTCTTACTAAGCCCTTGAACGAAGATAGCTTTTGTAAAATAAGATTGCTAATAGGTTTAACAAACTATGAACATATGTTTGTTTGATTGCATCTACATTCATCATATGCATACTTACTATTAAGTGAATGAATATTAACTCTTATTTAATGTCTCTCTCACTCAAAAATGGCATAAATAAATCATTTCTTGCAAAATTCCAGCTTGGAGCTCAAAAATTTGAAATTATTGATTGACCCAGTCGACTAGTAGGATGACCTAGTCGACTAGTATCTCATTGCCCAATTACCTAGTCGACTAGTTGGGTCAAACCAGTCGACTAGTTACTTACTGACTATTTAACCAGTCGACTGATACATGGACCTAATCGATTGCTATCTTGAAAACAAACACAAAATCTCCATATTGATAATGGACCAGTCGACTGGTATCACGATTCTATATAATGTCTTTTCAGATTTTTTCTGATTTCACGCCCAAATTCAAGAACCCTAGCTTTCTCTCTCTAGAAAATTCTTGATTTCAGTCCACAATTCCTTGAAATCATTCAAAAAAACACATACCCATCCTTCAAATCACTTGATATTTGACTCTCACGGTTGAATCTTTACCTTTTTCACACACCCTTTCTTTAACCTCTCAAAAATCTTGTTTCACCAAAATGTCTAAATGGATTCGTATCAAGATAACTGCACTTGGACCACACGTTCCAAAAGGATCAAGAACACACAAATCTTCGGCGGTGGACTTAAAAGGGAAAGGGGTTGCCGGTTCTTCAAGCAAACAAGTAAGAACCGAGTTAGACAATTCACTATTTTGGAGTCCTGTGGTTAAAAACAAGTATAACACTATCATTCATCACAAAAAAAAAATTATGATGGGTAGATATGTTGATTTCGATTCGATTAGGCATGCAAATTTTGACATTTTACTTGTTTTGAGGCCATAAGGCTGAGACATCTAGTGAGTATCCATCGTAAATACTACCCTAGGTTAATTCACCAATTTTATGCCAATATAGTGAAACCTAGTCCCTTAGCCCTTAGATTCAAGACTAGTGTTATGGGTGTTGAGTTTGAAGTCAACACTTATTTGTTGGTTAGCTTTCTGAAAATCCCTGCAGCTGGGATATCATGGAGTCTAGATGGATGGCCAGATAACTTTGACTATGAAGAGGCATGTCAAATAGTTAGGGGAACTATGTTTTCAAACCTATTACCTTCCATCAATGTAGTGACATGCCCCTAGATTCCAAGCTATTTAACTTGATAGTTAGCTGGACCATTCACCCGAGACTTGGGAGTCAGGGTTACATGTCTAAGATAGACATCGTTTTGATATGGTGCCTCAAGACTGAAAATCATTTCAACATCTATCCATTGCTCTTGGCCAACAGATTAATGGAGAGGCACATGACTCTAGTTGCCTCCCTTATGGCATGCTCATCACCCTGATCCTTAACCACTTCATGGTTCCCCTACCTGCCACTGAAGCCCAAGACATTGGCCCTAATGATATTATCAATGTCTCTTCCTTGAAAAATATAGGTGCATAATACGGAACGACATGGTTCTCTCAAAGGCTGGAAAGAATATCTGTATTGTTGATGATGATAGTGATGAAGAAGAAGACGTGCCCGATGATGAAACTCCTCATACTAAGATGGACACTGAAGAGCCTAGGGCTAGTCCACAGAATCTCGGGTATGGTAGCTCGACAGCTGGTCAAGGTGGGCATAACCATCTTCTTCAAGCCATAGCGAGCCTTCAGGTGTCTGTGCAGTCGAGATTCCAGAGCTTGAGCTCTTCTGTTGACTCAAGCTTCCAGTTAGTACTGATAGACTTAGATCTCACACGTCACGACATCAACATTTTATGGGATGACTTCGAGTTACTTCGAGAGCACTCGGAAGGCTCTTTGGCTAAGATTCAAGATCTTCTATTTGATAGCCCTAACTCTCCAACTCGTTGACTCCTTCTTCATGTGTCATTTATCTATTTTTTTAGCTCCATGGACACTTTGCAAGAACTTTATTTTTTTTTTTACTTCTTTATGCATTCATGTACTTGCTTATTATGTTTTCCCAGGACAGCTTCTTTAAGCTCTATTATGTATGGACCATTATATGTATGTTTGCTTTTCCTTTATCTAAATCATTCTATGTATGTGTTTTACTATTTGATTAATGGTTGGATGATTTGAGTGCTTATAGATCGTTTTTAAGCTTTGCTTGTTTCAGCTTCTATGTAAAACTTTTGATTCTTCCCGGGAGCTCTTAACATCTCCAATTTATGCTCAATTTTTGTGCAAAAGTTTTCTTATGCCTTATCTTCCTGCCTATGGTATTTGACTTGCTTATTTTCTAGTCTTATCCTCCATTTTCTGCTGTTATCAAAATAAAGGAGAAAAAGAGAAAAAAATGTGTAAATGATATAATGCATAGTTTTAGGGGGAGTATTGCTCCGAACATGTTAAAAATGCTTAAAATAGTCTTTCATTTACTGTTATTGCTTTGTTGGGTTGTTCTTGAACAATAGCAGGTTGGTTCTATTGTAAAGAGAAAGAATGGTGTAACTCTTAGAGTGTTTAGAATTAAACACTTCATGGTGGAAGAGAGTGCTTGTAAGGTTTGTGCAACACCCGTGAAATTGCTCGACTACAATTAGTGGATTGCTTCAAGGAGGTTCCTTGAAGAGAGTAGACATAGGGTTGGAAAGATTCTGATATTGCTGAACCACTATAAACGAAGTTTCAATACTCTCTTCCTTTACTCTTTTAATTTCAAGCATTTTATTTGTTATGTGCCTTACTTGATAAATTTTTTAAAACTTGTGTGTTAATTGACAAAAAAATTTTAAAATCCAATTCACCCTCCTGTTGGGTTTGTACCTCAGTCTACAAAACTATTCAAGGGTTGATGAAGATCTGATTGTGTATTCAATTCATTGCTTGACTACACTATGAGTAGTGTGCAGTATTTATACAGTGAAAATCAAGATCACTAGCAAGCTGAGTGATGCAAAGAGGAAAAAATTAAAGTAACCTTTGCTAGCCGTATCTTAACTGACAAACTAACTCTCCATCCGCGTGCTAGCTTCCTTAAGCTAGCCTTTGGGGAGCTTGCCTTATTCTTTGACTTCCCCTTAGCATTGGTTGCTGCCCCATCTCTCTTTCTATTTTATGTTGGTTCAGCTTCTGTTCCAGTTTTTGTTTCAACTGTTGTTCTAGCTCTACTTCCTCATGTTTCTTTATCTTATGTTGTATGTAGCTATCATCTTATTAATAGTCTGACCCATTAAAAATTCATTTATCTTTTCCCTTTAAAGCCCCGTTCAGCATTTGGATGTTGAATAACTTAAAAACTAATAATTCTAGAAGTCATGATCATCGATCTCGGTGGGAAAAAAAAGCATAACATAATTATAAGGATTGGTTAAATATAACTTACCGTTAAAGGCCATCGTTTCAAGGTTAAATTGCTGCCACCTTGATCCTAAGAGAACATAACAACAATAGTTAAAGGCAGTCATCATTAAGTATTATAAATATCAATACCGTGTACTCCAATAAATGATCCATCTGGACCAGCAGCTCTGGGAGTCATCATTGAATTCATCTCATTCTTTATGTCCTGTTTCAGCATACAAGACATAACAGAACAAGATAAGAAACATAAAATTAGAAAGGAACCACAAAAATTTTCTACACATTTCGGACTCCATAATGAAAAGAACAGAACAGTTCCATCTACCATGTAATTTCTGTTGATAACTTGGCAAAAATTAAACGGTATCCCCATAATCTGTAATACAGATCATGCATGCTAGTTCTGCAAGTTCAACTCCCCTAGTTGCATCTAAGCACTAAGTTTCAATTTGACACTGGTTTAAGGAGATTAGATAGAATGTAGAGTGAAGATATAAACTGAATGAATGCATAGATAAAAGAAACAAGAAGTTCAAAGAGACATAAAGCTAAAATGGGAAAATTCTATAACAACTAGGTTGTACAAAGAATTAAAAATACTCATGCTAAAATCCGAACAGTTTTGAATACCATAGAACCGAGGCCCACAAATGTTCTTGTGTCAAGCAGGAGCATGACTCTCAAATCTCAATAGTATTAAATTTTAGGATAACAAATAAATACCCAAAATCAGAATTCCCTTACTAATGCAATCACATGATAAACTCATGCAAATTTGAAAGATATAATAATGAATGATAAATAAATACAAGGTATCTTTAGGTTCAATTGACGTAATGGGAGACATACCCCTTCCCCCCGAGAAAAACAAAAATTCTTGCATAAAGGCCATAAAAAATCTTCACGGGCTCTTTTACTCTATACTTATACTAGCTGTTGCCATTTTAGACCAATAATTCTTGCCACTAAGAGTTCCTTCAAACTGCACCATAATTATTGGTAACCTCTTCTCCTCATTAGGAAATGTGTAATCTTGTTGAAATTCAAGCCTTCTCCTTTATATATTTTCATAATCAGTATTTATTGTAGAATAATTTGTATTTATTATTCCGTCATTTATTGGGTAATTAGGTTGATTGTAATTATCTGGTAGTTTCCCTATTCTTGTAATTATGTGATTTCTTTTCCGTTTATGAAAAATTCCTTCCGGAATTGTCTCACCTATGTACTCTGTATATTTTCAGTTTCTTTCTTAATGAAAGAGATATGAAGAATCACAGAACGATTTAAGTCTGTGTTCCTCCAATCTTTCCGTCTTCATTTTCTACATGGTATCATAGCAGGTTTAATCCTGTCTCATCGTTATCATTGAGTCTTTCCTACTTGAGTCTCTTATTTCTTCTACATCTTCGTCTTTTCTCTTTCAGAATCATGACTAAATAAGGATCCTCTTTCGGATTGAATACCAACTCATCATCCTCTTCTAACATAATCATCCCTTCTTCTTCTACCTCTCATCAGATAGAATCTTCTCACTTTCTGATTACTACTCATAAATTGAATGGGCAAAATTATTTGCAATGGTCCTAGCCTATACAGATGTTCATTCGAGGGAAGGAGAAAGATGACTACATCATAGGGGCTACAACTACACCAGAGATCATTGTGCCAACCTACAAAAAAGGGATGGTAGAGAACAATATGATCATGGCATGGCTTGTCAACTCAGTGACTCCTGACATTGGCCAAAATTTTCTGTCATTCGATACAACCAAGGAAATATGGGGCATGGTGAAAGAAACGTTCTCTAACAAGGAAAACACGTCAGAAATTGTATAGATTGAAGGTATCCTTAACGACCTACGTCAAGGTGAACAAACAGTAAATGAATATTTCAATACCCTCACTTGTCTATGGTGCCAACTTGATACTTTTGAAGTTCATAATTGGTCTTGTGCTATTGATAGTTTATTGTACAAAAAGATTGTCGAAGGAAAACGAGTTTATAAATTTTTTTTAGGCTTGAACAAAAATTTAAATGAAATCAGAGGACGACTTATGGGGGTTAAACCTCTTCCTAGCCTCAGAGAGGCATTCTCTGAAGTCTGCTGAGATGAAAGCCGGAAGAAACTCATGATGGGGTCTCATCAACAACTCAACATGGTAGAAAGCTCGACCCTCAAAACCCATTTTGCTCTTTCTGACAACCGTCAGGAAAAGGGAGGTAGGTCGTGGTGTGATCATTGCAGAAAGCCTAGACACTTGAGAGAAACATGCTGAAAGATTCATGGAAATTCAGCGGATTGGAAACCTCATCAATAGCTTGAGAAGGAAGGACGTGGAAATCATGTTGCTGCTGAGGAACTGTCAAATCAATCTAAAGCAAGTCCCTTTAACAAGGAACAAATGGAGATGCTTCAGAAACTTTTCCTGACTATGCAGTCTCAAGAAGGCTCATCTTCCAGTCATGTCATTGGGTCAAGCACCTTGGCCCACAAAGGTAATCCCTTGAGCGCTCTTAATGTGGGTAAAACATGTAAAAAATCTTGGATCGGGGACTCAAGAGCCTCTGATCATATGACGGGAGATGCTATTATTTTTGATACATATATCTCATGTCCAGATAATTTAACGGTCCGAATAACAGATGGCTCACTGTCAAAAGTTGTCGGTACAGGTTCAGTAGTATTGTAAAAAAACCTGATACTTAACTCTATTCTCTTAATTCCAAACTTGGACTGCAATTTGTTATCAATTAGTAAACTCACTAAGGAAATGAGGTGTGTTACTAATTTTTACTCTATTCATTGTGAATTTTAGGATTTGGATTCGAGGACGATGATTGGCAATGCTGAGGAGCGCTCTAGACTCTATATCTTCAAAGAGTGCCACTATTCACAAGAACAACCTCAACCAACAGTTAGTGGTTATTCTTTTTCTGCTTCTTGTTCAAATAACGATAGTGTAATTATGTTGTGGCACTATCGCTTAGAACATCCTAATTTTTTGTATCTCAAGCGTTTATTTCTAAGTTTGTTCAATAAAAATTTGAATTCTCTTAATTGTGAAATTTGTCAATACTCAAAACATGTGTGGAGTTCATTCCCACTCCAACCTTTCAAAGCGTCTAAACCATTATCCATGATTCACAGCGACATTTGGGGTCCCTCAAAAATAAAAAAAATGTAACTAGTACTAGGTGGTTTGTCTCATTCATAGATGGCCACACTAGACTGACATGTATATTCCTTATGAAAGAAAAATAAGAAACGGGTCAAATATTTAAAAAATTCAAAAATATGATTCAAACCCAATTTCAGACAAAAATAGAAGTTCTAAAGTTATATAATGCTAAGGATTCCTTCAACTCCATTCTAGGATAATTTCTAGTAAAAGAAGAGATAGTTCATTTAAGTTCATGTGTAGACACCCCACAATAAAACGGAATTGCTGAAATGAAAAATAGACATCTTCTAGAGGTTGCTAGATCCCTTATGTTCTCTATGAACATTCCAAAATTTTTCTAGGGAGAGGTTGTCCTTACTACGACTTATCTAATCAATAGAATGCCTTTTAGGGTCCTAAAATTCCAAACACCATTTCAAACTCTTCTAAAATCATTTCCAACAACTCGTCTTATTTTTTCTGTCCCACCCAAAGTATTTAGGTGTTATGTCTTTGTTCACATCCATCAACAGCAAAGGAGTAAACTCGATCCTTGGTCACTCAAGTGCATCTTTCTTGGGTATTCTTCAAGTAAAAAATGATACAAATGTTATTCTCCAATCACGAAAAAATTCTAGAATTTGATGGATGTTACATTTTTTTAGAGTCAATCATACTACCCCAAGACTGATATTTAGGGTGAGAATTCAACTCAAGAATATCAGTCTTGGAGCAATCACCACAAAACATCCCATTCTCCCAGGGTCAAAAAATCACAATCTTCCAGAGTCACACAGTCAACCACTACCTGCTAAAGACACTAAGTTCATTGTTGACTTGAGAGATAAAGAGCATGTCCAAGAAGTGACAAAGGAAGAAGCACATACTCAACAGAACCATGAGACCGAACCAAGTCCAAATCCAAGTGAAATTCCAGGTAACAACATTTCTGACTCTGATGGTATTGCTGATTCTGAGTTAGAAAATGAGATTCTTAATATTCCTATTGCTTGGACGAAAGGAGTTCGATCATGTACCCATCATCCTATTGGAAATTTTGTGTCCTATGATAAGCTATCACCTTCTTTTCGTGTAGTATTACAGAGATACAGGTTCCTCGGAATATTCAGGAAGCTTTAAAATGTCCTAAATGGAAAACTATTGTCAATGAGGAAATTCAGGCACTGAAAAAGAATGGCACGTGGGAGATTACTGAACTGCCAAATGATAAGAAATCTGTGGGGTGTAAATGGATTTTTTCAATTAAATATAAGGCGGATGGTAGTGTGGATAGGTACAAGGCTCATCTAGTTGCCAAAGGATTCACCAATCTTATGATATTGATTATCAGGAGACATTCGCACCTGTTGCCAAGCTCAATACTGTTCGCATTCTCTTATCACTTGCTGCCAATCTTGATTGGTCCCTCCATCAGCTCGATGTAAAAAATGCATTCCTTAATGGTGACTTAGAAGAAGAAGTTTACATGGACATCCCTACCGGTCTTGAGACAACGTAAAATATCAACAAGGTTTATAGACTTCAAAAATCCTTGTATGGCCTCAAACAATCTCCCTGTGCTTGGTTCGACCGATTCACAAAGGCCGTAAAAAGGTATGGATATTCCCAGTGTCAGTTAGACCATACATTTTTTGTGAAGCACTTCCCAGACGGGAAGAAGGCTATTTTTATTGTATACATGGACGATATTATTTTGACAGGAGATCATAAGGAGGAAATTAGGTTGCTTAAACATTTCTTGGCCAAAGAGTTTGAGATCAAGGACCTAGGGAATCTGAAGTACTTCCTTGGGATGGAAATTGGTCGGTCAAGAAAAGATATCTCCATCTCCCAATATAAGTATGTCCTAGACTTGTTAAGTGAAATAGGAATGTTGGTTGCAAGCCTATCGAGACTCCCATTGACTCAATAGTTAAACTAGAAGCAAATGATGGGAGTGCTCCTGTTGACAAAGGACGGTACCAACACCTTATGGGAAAACTCGTTTATCTATCCCACACAAGGCCTGACATTGGTTTTTCCGTCAGTGTTGTTAGCTAGTTCATGAATTGCCAAACAGAGCGACATATGATCGCAGTTTACAGAGTTATGAGATATCTCAAGATGACATCGAGTAAGAGTTTATTTTTCTCAAGAACTTCTAAAAGAAATGTTGAAGTTTTTTCAAATGCAGACTGGGTAGGTTCAGTAACGGATTGCAGATCAACATCAGGCTATTGCTCTTATGTGTGGGGTAATTTAGTAACTTGGAGGAGCAAGAAACAATCTATTGTAGCTCACAGTAGCGCAGAAGCTGAATTCTGAGCCATGGCACAGGGTATTTGTGAAGGCATTTGGTTACAGAGACTACTGTCAGAATTAAAGGTGACTTTAGATCAACCTATTGAATTATTTTGCGACAATCAAGCGGCAATCAGTATTGCCAAAAATCCAGTTCATCATGATAGGACAAAACATGTCGAGATCGATCGTCATTTCATTAAAGATAAAAATTGATGAAGAAACTTTCATTGTTAGTTACATCCCGATGAATTGTCAAACTGTTGATATACTCACGAAGGCTCTTTCCAGATTAAGCTTCGATGATTTGTCAAGAAAACTGGGCATGATCAACATTTACAGTGTGGCTTAAGGGAGAGTGTTGAAATTCAAGCCTTCTCATTTATATATTTTCATAATCAGTATTTATTGTAGAATAATTTGTATATTTTCTTCCGTCATTTATTAGGTAATTAGGTTGATTGTAATTAGCTGCTAGTTTCTCTATTCTTGTAATTATGTGATTTCCTTTCCGTTTGTGAGAAATTCCTTCTGGAATTGTCTCGCCTATATACTCTATATATTTTCAATTTCTTTCTTAATGAAAGAGATATGAAGAATCATATAACGATTTGAGTTTGTGTTCCTCCAATCTTTCCGTCTTCATTTTCTATAAATATAACTGCTTAAAACAAAATTTGGTGCAACACTATTATTTGCCTACTAGTTTGGGACGTTAACCATTCAGCAGTTGATCCATCTAACCAAGACAAGAACCAAATTAGATGTCACACACACACACAGAGTGATATGATTAATGTTACTGTTGAAGGTATAAGCTTACTGTGCATAGTACATAATTTTTGACACATAGAACCTTTCAAATCCAAATACTCTAGAATGATTAGAATTACAATATACTTCTTCTCAACTTATAGCTTCTACAACCTCATTCAACTTTTTCATTAACATCTAAAATGAAAGAAAACACATAACTCATCCATATAGAACTACAAAAGACTAAACCTACTTTAAGAGAGTAAATCTTGTTCAAGAAAGTTTAGAATATTATGACAATTTTCAGTTCCTTCACGTAATTTACAAAGAGTGGTCAATTCTAAATTATCTTCATCATGTGTCACAAAGAGTACATAACAAGTTTTCACATTCTTGAATTCCTTCTATATAAGATTAGTTTACCAGTGAATTTTTGTACAGAAAACCATGATATCAAAACAATAGTGAAAGCTAAGTAGTCTAAGAAACCTGATTCATCAACATCATAGGCTTTCACAGCTCTGTTTTAATCTTCACATCTCCATTTGGTAATGTACTTTGTAATTGAGCAATCCGTTTTTGATTGCTGAATTTTGATATAAATAGCTTTAAAACTATGATAATCATTGAAGAAACACAACAGAAGATTGAGGAAAGAACACATTTCTAGTACATGGTTCCTGAATGCTAACCAACACTTCAAATACATATGTCAAAATTATTGGATCCCATTTCAAATATATAATATTATATAAATGTAAACTTTACACATGCATGTATTTTGTTTTATCTTAAGAAGTAGTGCAATTCAAACTTCTATATAGTCGATAACAAAAATAACTTTATAATATCTCATATGTATTAGAAATACAAATAACAAAACCAGTTAAATTAATAACAATTTCCCAAATCTAGACCAACTATCATTGTATTTACATAAAAAGTACTACTATTAACTAATCGATGCAATATTACAAAGCCTGGCTTACATGAAATCATAACATGAGTAACAACCAAAGTTATCACCAAAAATTACATATTTGATGCATTAGGTTTTGTCTCGTAAAGAGACCATATATCTCAAACCACTAAACAACCATACCAAAACAATAGAAACCAGGAGAAAAACTATAAAAAGAATTGCAACTCAAAACCACAACAAAATCCATAGACTCGGCACCACTAACAAACAAAACGATCAAACTACATCTTCTACGAAACCAAATGAGGGAAAGAACTTCAAGGCAGAAATCCAACACAGATCCGCAAGTAAAAAAGATCCAAGGACCCTGCCCCTAGGTGGAATAACCAACACAAATAATTTCTTAACCATAAAAAAATATGGAGCCTTAAAATCCTGTCCAACTATCAAAACTCAACAATTGCAAAAATTAAAACTCATTCTTAAACTTAACTAAAAAATAACTAGGAAAGTTAACAAAAAAAATTACCCTATGCATCTAATGCTAGAACTGAATCGTGGGTCTTCAATTGCAACTTGACGGTGGTAGATTTGAAGGAAATTTAGGTGTCTTCTACAAAAGGTGAGAATGGTTTAGAGAAATGGAGAACATCGACTATAAATCTAGGTTTGATTTTAGTTTTACCTTCATAAATTTCATATTATCTCAAGAAAGGAAGAAATTCATTTGAAGCAATTAGAAGCCCAAACAAATTCTCGAGCTCAGATACACAAATCCCCAATATTTTAAGACTCATCAAAGGAGAAAGGTGAGAGATATAGAGATAATTGGGATTGAGGTTTCAAAGAGAAATGACTCAGTTAGGGATTGAGGTTTGTGTTAAATGAGAGAGAAAGAGAAAGCACGAGAGACATGATTGTAATGGTTTATTGGGTTTTTTTTTTATTTTCTTAGAAAAATACTTTTAATTTTATACTGAAATTGATCGCGAGAGGAAATAGCACCTTTTCTTGGGTTCTATACTGATGGTTTTTATATTCCCTTAGTATTTGTACTGATAGATGGTTTTTAAATAATTATGTAATATTTTTTAAAATTATAAAATCAGTTTTAAATTTTATGGATTTTAATTAAAAATTAAGTTCATCAACTAATGAACAAATAGTATCACCGATGGACATAATTCGGATTGAAAAACAAGTATATTGAATTGTTAATTCCACCAAACTATCAAACCTTAAGCACTAATTAATCGAAACCCTAAATCTGAAATCCCTAAACCTTAAAACCTTAAATCTTAAATCTTAAAACTCTATACCCTAAACTTTAAAAGCCTAAACCTTAAAACTCTATACCATAAACCCTAAACCTTAAAACAGTAAACTCTAAAACTTAAAACACTAAACCCTAAAACCCTAAACCATAAAACCCTAAACCCTAAAATCTTAAACCTTAAAACCTTAAACCTTAAAACTTTAAACCCTAAAATCTTAAACCTTAAATTGAAGCTGAGATCGATTACAGTGTTTGGTTAATTAACATGCTCATGGCATTTTTCATGTATTTATATGTATTATTTATATATTATATATGTACTATAATAATTTTGTATTACTTAACAATATATTAGTTAATTATATTATTTTTTAATATTTACTATTCTAAAATATTTAATTTAATTGTAATTTTATTAATTATTAGTATAATTTACTACATTTTATATATTACATATGTATTATAGTAATATTAAAACAATTAAATATATTATAGTAGCTAATTAATTCATTTTATCATTTTTAAATATTTAGTATTATATGCATGTTTAACTATATTCTTATTTTCGTTAATTATTAATCATATTTACTATTATATAATATTTTGTTTAATATATAGTCACATAAATTATATATATAATCATATTTTTATTATATATTTAAAAGAGGGTTTTTAAAAACTAATTATAAATTAAAAAGTGTTTTAAAAAAATATCACCAAAGGAATTACTTTACGTCAAATTGTCGCCAAGGAAATTTTCTGACAGAAATTTATTCAAGCTCTGCAATGACAAATTGTCATTGCAATATAATTTTCAGAGATTGTAATGACATTTTGTCATTGCGAAAAATAAATTTGTAATAAAACAAAAATAAATTTCAAGCTTTGTAACGACAATTTTGTCGTTGCGATATAATTTTCAGAAATTGCAACGACAAAATATCGTTGCAAAAAATAGTTTTTTAATAAAACAACAAAATAAAATGTTATTTACCTATCGCAACGACATTTTATCATTGCTAATTGATAAATTTATAATAAAAAACAAAAAATTGACACATTGATATTTTTTTATTGGCAACGAGATTTTGCAACGAGTTTTTGAAATTGTTGTGAAATGCTTAATTTTTCGTAACAAAAATATTTTTGTTGCTTAAAATCCATTTTTTGTAGTGATATACTTAAAGCTATAAGTCTAATGTCCTAGCCTTTGCTTAAGAATGACACACATCTTAAGATTTTAATTTTTATATGACATATCACAATATAGATCAAGTATCAACATGCACTATATCACAATAATATCAAAAACCATAGAGATATCGAACTATATATAACTAAATGGCATGTGGTATATATTAATCGAAGTACATCACCAAAAGATGTAAATAACTGAAGTATATCAATAAAAGATGTAAAGAATAACATAAACAAAAAATCCTACTATGACAAGGTCCGACTCTATGGATTTCAATTCCAAGAAGAACATGTCTTTCCAAGTGCTTTATGTTAGAATGCCTAGACATTAGTTGCTTAACCTCGTGCAATAGTCATAGGACATTACAAACAAGCAAGATTTCATCTCCATTCAAAATATTTAGTATTATTATTATTATTATTGTTGTTGTTGTTGTTTTTATTTTATTTATATATTAATATTAATATTTATTACTATTATTAAATATTTATACTATTTAAAATGATTTTTAATAATACAAGTACCAAAGTCACATTGATGAAAAGAATACCATTTAGACATCAAAATAGTCAAATTATATTGATATACCATTATTGATAATTTTCATGTTCAAACACTATTACAACTTATTTACCAAATACAGTTAGTTTTAAATAAACCAATTTAACTGTTTCTTTTGAAACTGTTTAACTAAACATTTAACAGTACGATAAACCATTTCACAAATTATAAATTAAAATATAAACCTTTCATTTATAAACTCTACCCTTTCAAAAATCACTTGTTTTTTTTCTTTATTTCACTTGAAATTTTCAACTAATTCCACCCTTATTTTCATGTGAATTTAAAAGTAATTAACTCTCTCTTCAATATATATAATTTGACATGTCAATATTGATGTGGCACCTATGTGGGCTTCAAGTAGGACTTCGAATTGTTGATTCGGCAACACCTTGACTATAAAACTTAATTAATTTTCTTATGTAACGTTTAGGAATGAATTGCATTCGATATTGTGAGGATGATGACATTGTAAAAATCTATGAAATCTTTGGCGCAAAAGTAAATTTTACACTCCCTCCCTCTCATATAAAAAATCTTGATTAGTTATGGTTTACAAAGGATATATGGCTTAAAACATTTTTCACTGTAAGATAAAAAGAAGATTTCTCTTTTCTCTCTCTCCTCATGTTATCCAATTGTAAAAAATACCTTTCTACCACATATTTTCATGGAGCGATGTTAAACAAGATTGCACATTATCTAGTGACATTGCGAGAATCGTCTTACATATTTGAATATCATAATCAAAGAACGTAAAGCACCCCAGAAAGAAAATAATCACAATCTATTAGACATTGATCTCAAGACACACGTATTGAACTTGCAAACTTGACCCAATAATTTTCCCACATTAGGCTCAATATTCATATTATCTCGATCAAGAAACCGCTGCCTACGACGTTTGTGTTGTGGATACATGTGGGTGATTTGCCTTAGGAGGTTGTATGACTGAAGCGTAGGAGAAGTGATGGAGTATTCGTGATTGTATCAAAGGTCCGTTGATGATTACTTGGTGTGCTAGGAGTGTGTGGAGCGAATGAGGTTCATTGTTTTCCGTTGTGTAGTCATCATGTGTAATCAACACTAAGGGTCTGTTTGGTTTACGGACATGATTATAGTTAAATAGGACTAAGGTTAACTTGGCACAGGATAAATGGGGTTAAAGTGTAATACTTTAATCTTATACTTGGTTAATGAGATTGCTAGATTGAGACTAAAGAGGGATAGAAAGTCTAAATGTCAAAATACCCTAACACTATTTCATCATCCTCAACTATCATCAATTTATTCACAAACCCTAAAATTTCATTATTATTATGGAGTATATTACTATTATGGAGTATATTAATAACAATAAATATTGTTATTACCATTATCATTATTATAATTATAACAATTATTATTATCATAAAAATTAATTAAAATATTATTATTATTATAAGAAAAATATTGTTATTACTATTTATAATTATAATAATATAATGAGAAATATTATAATATATTATAGATAAAATTATAATTACAGAGTAGTATAATAATTATTATAAATATTATTATTATTAACTAATTCTTATTATCATTAATATAATAGTAATAAAATAAAATTATTTTTATAATTATTTTTACCATTAATATAATTATAATTGTTACTTTTATTGTAATAAAATAATAATTATACTTTTCTAGTAATTATAATTATTATACTTATTATTTTAATAATATTAATTATTGTTTTTGTTATTATTAATGTAATTATAATTATAATTTTTATTTAAATAATAGAAGCAATAATTATATTAATAATATAATAATAATTATTTTCATTATAACAATATTAAATATTATTAAATTCAATGTGATAATAATTATAATTATGATTGTTATTATATTAATTATTATTATTCAAGGATAGAGAAGGAAGAAAAAAAGTTTAGTTCTAAGAGGCCCATGGGGTGAGGTGGACAAAATTTGTGGGATTAAGACTAATTTTATCTCACCATAATCCCACATGAATAGTAAATTCCGCCAACCAAATGTGGGATAGAGTATTCATATTGGATTAATTAGTCCAATTCTACCTTAATACCTCCAACCAAACTAGCAAGGACTTGTTTCGTTCATTGACAGAATTATAGTGAGATAGGATTAAGATTAAAATGAGATAGAATAAAGAGGGATTGAAGATGTAGTATCTTAATCCTATGTTTCGTTTACAAAATTGTTGGATTGTGACTAAAGTTGGATAAGAAGTCAAAGTACCAAAATACCCTAACATTATTCTTCACCCTTAACAATATCTAACTTCTTCACATACCCTTAAATTTAATTATTATTATTATTATTATTATTATTATTATAAAGTTATTATGTTATTATATTATTATAACTATTATTATAATAGAAATAAATAATATTTATTATTAAATTATTAATTTTATCTTAACTATAATAATTATTATAATTACCATAATAATATTTTTTATAATAATAATTATTATAAATATGATAAAAATAATTATTATCATTACTATTATAGTTATTATAATTATAATAATATTAATTATTATGTTTTTATTATTGTAATTATTATAATTATCATAATTATTATTATAAAAAATATATATTTTTAATAATATTATAATTTTTATAATAATTTTAATATTTATTATAATTATAATAATAATTATTATTATTATTCAAGGGTAAAAGGAGTTAAAAATTTAGTTCCACATGTGTGGAATAGATTCTATCTCATGAGGGAGGTGGGACAAAAATGGTAAGATTAGGACTAGTTTTATCCCACATTAATCCTAGGTGAATAGTAAACCCCTCAACCAAATCAAGTATAATTATTCATGTGAGATTAAAATAGTCCAATCCCACAAATAAAACGGACTCTAAAGACACGCGAGTAATTTAGGTTAATTGCTTATATGCAATACTTTAAATTCCTTCATTGGTATCATAGCTATATACTCGTTTTCCTCAATTTTAGACGATATGGATGAAAAGCCTTGAAGAACAGCAGTTGCATAGGCACAAAACAACCATTTTTCTCTTTCCTCACAAGTTCACCGTGGTCAATCAAACTTTAGCGAGTTTCCAACGACAAAACCTATATGGTTTGAATCCTGGTCTCATAAGGAAACCAATGGTTTAAGTCTCATCGAATTTTGTTTAGATTTGAGTGAGCTATGAGGGTTTAAATGTTAAAATCCTAAATTTTAAGCAAAAAGAGACTCACTAGAAAAGTACTTCCCGATGCTGTTGGCGGACAGAAAAAGACCCTGGAGGTGTTGTTCTTCGAGAGAAGTTGATAGGCACCGGTGTTGTGGCTGGGAGGGGCCTTACAAAAGAGATGTCAAAAGCTTGAAAATGTAACAATGGCAGACAAAACCATAGAATATGAAGGCTGAAGGAGACCCAACGTAGCTCTTTCCCAGTTGCGCCATGATTCTGCCTCCCCTTGGCTAGAAGATTGGTTCAACTACCTTATTCGGCTGTGTTGTATTTTTCACATACTTAGAATTATTTTTGTTTCAACTGATTATTTAATAACAATTAATAAAAATCAAATTTAATGAAAATATCCAACTTGTACAGAGTGAGGAAGCGTGGGCTCATCTCATTAGTGGCCAAATTTGGGGTTTGGCTAAACGGTGTTTGAGGTGGATTTATGCAAGCTTATATCAGCTTGCTTAAATCTTTTCTAAGGTAAAAATTGTCTTGATCAGATTTAAGCAAGCTGATTTAAGCTTGCATAAATCTAACCTAAACAGTGCCATATCTACTGTAGTATTTACTATCATATTGATATGGTTTATGTGGATTTTAGATACTGTATTATACTTATCATAATTTCTTGAACCTATGGAAATTGATTTAATAAATTATTTTAGCTACTTAGAGTGTGAATTGGTTCACACACCACTGTTAAAGTAAATAATATTATTAAAGACGCGATTTGTTGAGCTGGCTGAATTTATTGGTCTCTGAGATATTTTTTTTGTGAATTGTTGCATTTTATTAAATGTATTTAGAAAATTTCAAAAATTACATTATTGTGTGAAAACTTATTTTCCTGCTATTATATGATTTACATGTCTATTATATGGTTTTCTTGATTAGACCATGTATAAAGGTCCTAACAAGTAAGAGAGTAGATGGTTGGACAAAGAAAGAGGCGTAATGGAACATTAATTGAGATAAGACGATTAACCATCAAAAAGTTTGCGAAACAAGGACTTTTAAAAAATGAGAAGTTCGAGGGATGACATCGAGACAAGTAGGGTAACTCGAAGGCTCGAGGCTGTGAGCTTGAGGAAACCTTCAATATCTTGACCTCAAGCATAATGGATGAGCCATAACTGCTAATCCAGTTATTTAAGGATGGAGAAAAATCCAAAAGTCGTGCATTTAACTGGCTAAGGTAAAAGTGACCATGATTAAATGACCTATGTAGTGGAGTTAAAGATTTTGACATGTGGCATATTCAACGCATTTAATCAAGAATACACGAGAAAGTGGAAACATGAGAGACTCTTGGGAATTATCAACACAATTGTCTAAGCCTAAGGTAGTATAAATAGTAGCAGAATCATTCATATGGGACACACAAACAATCATCCAACAATTATTATCTATTTTGCATTTACTTTTCTTTACTTTCTAGCAAGGGTAGCTATAGCTGTAATCGTAGCTGTAATTTCCCTTTTTCATCCCCTTTCTCTATCTTGAAGTTGATCTAAGCTAAGGCAATGATTACGCCCAAAACATAACGTGATAGTTGTAGTACAGTTTTGGGGTGTCGATTCCACAAGGAAACAAGTTAATTATAAAAGAAGGTATGAATCCCAACACAAACGATAAAAGTTAAAGTGACAAAATCTGATTTGTTGATTGTATGGAAATTGTGTAAATAATTGATGGATAGTATAATAAAGAAACAACAAGGTTATGGAAATCCTCCCTAGGTTCGTTGCCCAACTTGATTAAGTTGTTTTTATCTCGATTTCAAGTTTCACATCCCAAATAGGCAATCGGCAAATATTCAATTAAAGTGCATGTATAAACCCTAATGTAATTGATATGAATTATTCTTTACTTTCAAGCACACATGACCTAACTTATAAATTATCAAAAGACGACGATATATCTAAATGATAATACCGCAACAATGTACAAATCTATAAAAGAGATCTACCGGACTCAATCACACCCAAACAAATACACATAAGAAGAGCATGACTAGACTTATATGGAAAAGAAGCATGCAATCACCGGACTAATAAAAATCTACTAATTAAATTAAAGAATAAAACATAACAATGTTTAATGAAAATAATACCAAACTACAACTGAATCAAATAAAGGAAAATAAGAACAACTACACCTAGGGATTCATCCCTTCGCCTTGCTTGGAGACTAGCCAGCCATGGAGTTCATGCTTCCTTGAGTTGCCTCCGGCCTCTCAACGATCATCTCCTCCTTGGTAGCGAAAGCTTCGGTGATTCCTCAGCTTGCCCTCCAAAATTATACTTTGGATTCCTCCTAAAGGCCCTCTGGATTGCTCCTAAAGGCCCTCTGGAGTCACTCTCTGATGATCTCAGATTAGCTCCGATTCATGCCTCAAATCTGAAGTGGAGTAGGCCTTTTATAGGGAAATACCACAAGTGCAATGTGTTTCCAATCCGATGTGGGATGTGGGATGTGGGATATAGAAATGTGTTTTCCAACCGATGTGGGATGTGGGATTTAAACCCAAAATCACGCTAAAATCCCGCACAGCCCACACAGCCTGGCCTTTGTCTACTAAAACTGCCATAACTTTCTCTAGAAAAATCATTTTTACAAGTCATAAAATTCTCCAGAAAATAGACTTATGGATCTTTCTAAGCATATATAGTTCATCTCCTGGTTCTGCTTGCATCAATACGGTTTAATTTTCAAAGATGATTGATCTGTATGGGTAATTCTGGCAATTTAGTAAATCTCCTTTCTTGGTTTCTCTTCATCTTGGCTCTTCCGCGACCATTAGCTCACTCGAGTATTCATTGAAGCTTCGTGTTTAAAATGATGATAGCTTTTCTATCTCTTTTTTAAGCTCAAAGTACCTGAAAATGCACTGAAATAAGTCAACGATTCAAGAATAACACTTTAGAGTTATTAAGGTAGAAAAATGTAATTCCAACCTCGATCAACCCTAAAATGCTAACAATTAAGTACTGTTTAGATGCATTTTATGACTCTCATCACAACCCCCAACTAGCTTATTGCTAGTCCCTAGCAATTGAAGTCTTGGCCTCTAAAAATATAATAAATTGCGTGACATCAATCACAAAAACAAGCTCCATAGGCTCACTTTTCAAATCACTCTCCACTATTGTAGAAAAATCACACTACATTGGATCAAAAGGTCATTAATAAGCTTGTAACGTTAGGCTAAGGTAAATGTTAAGAAAGAACGAGAAGGATTCAACAAGTAGAAGAACTTAATCTATTAGTTTTGAACACAACTCTTTAAGCACTGGATAACCTTACTTCAACACCCAACTCTTTCAGCATTTTTTTATAAGAGCATATCTCTCAATAAATCACCACTTTTCTTTTCTTTTCTTCTTTCTTTGCTATAATTCACTTTTTTTTTCTTCTTTTCATTTGTGTTTTGGCATAAGACCATTCACCTCCTTTTTATTTTTTTTTTAATTTTTTTTCACAACCCCCAACTTATCTTCTTTAATGTACCTGGGTTATGGTAGTAATATTTTTTTTCTTTCTTATTTCCACCCTTACTCCTTTTAAGTGCTTCTCACAACATGTGAATAACTAAGTTCTTTTAAAAGAAAGGTAAGGATAAAATATTTTTAGGCTCATAAAAGTGAGTAAACGGTTTATCAAAAGAAACAAGGCTCAAATAGGTGACTAGTGATAAATATAGCAATGGTAGGTTTGAAAGGCTCAAACGGTCCAAAAATAGCCTATATCATATCCTAAGTAATGTGCATTCTAGGAATTCGCCTCAAGTGATTATCAAGTAAGTTCTAGAGCTTGTCAAGACCGCAAAAGTATTCACAAAATAATCACACACAAAACTTTTCTAAATGTTTAAGACTAATCATACAATCTTACCACAAGCTAGAGTCTCAAACCAAATGAAGATTGATACTTAAATTAATTTCAAACCAAAGCAAGATTTAACTCCTTCTAAATGCTATCTACTATCTCAATTAAGTTTATATCATTGACATGTGAATTAACTACAAGGCAACCACAAAGCATGCTTAAAACAAAAAGAGAGGGAAAATGACACCAAGCAGTTCAATGGAAAAAGAAAAAAAATGTATGGAAATAAAGAATATGGAAACAAAGAGATGCGTTTCCTCCACCCCCAACTTAAAAATTGCATTGACCTCAATGTAAAAGAAAGAGTAAAGGAAACTCCCCTTGTAGCCAAAGGTGCACAGAAGCTGAAAATTGTGCTCCACCATTTGAACTGCTTCGTATTTTTGTCCCTGAAAAAGAAATACGAAAGTAAAACTGGAAAACAACAAGATAATAATAATAAACAATAAAAATAAAAGGATACGTTGTGGGTTGCCTCCCATAAGCGCTAAGTTTTACGTCTTCAACCAGACACTTTTATTCCCTCCTTGAAAAACATAGGTTGAATGCATCCGCCACTGCTTCATTGCCAAATTTGGTGCTTCTATGCTTTTGAGGGGCCTCAAGGATGTCATCAGTAACATCCACAAATTCTGGCTCGATGTATGCTTTGGTGAAGCCATGGATAAGGGTGGACTCAAATGGATTAAGGTGCTGGACATTTTCCATGAATGAGTCAATCATGTATGCTTGTGTTTGACGGCTTTCATCCACATCATCTGATTTTTCCGTTGTTGGGATGTGTAATGACTTACCCCTCAGTGTCTCAATGGCATTCACCTCCTTCAAATTCTTTTGTGCTAGGTGTTGACCATGGGATGTGGACTGAGCTTGAGAAGGGAACTTACCTCGCTCAATCACACTCAAGTAGCTCATCAACTTGGACACTTGGCTCTTTATCTCCTTATGTTCTTCAACAACCTGCGAAATCAAAGATTCAAGTCTTTGATTAGTCTTACCCTATGCCTCAATAAAAGCATGCAAAGTGTCTTCTAAAGGACTCCTAAAAGATGAAGGTGCATGATTTGGTGCAGAATATGAGCTAGGGGGTTGTGCAAGCTGTTGATTTTCAGATTTCCAACTGAAGGAGGGGTTATCGCGCCATCCCGGATTATAAGTATTAGAGAAGGGTGTAAAAGGCTTCGTGTACATGCCTAAGGCATTACATTGTTCCTCATACATCCCTCTCATATCAACAAATGTGGGGCACTCTTGAGCGGGATGACCTACCCCGCCACATACAAAATATGGTTTCAAAGATTCGGCATGGTTAGCCATGTGTGTTGGCTTTGAGCATTTAGTTTTTAATGCCTCTAGTTCCCTGGTGAGCATCTCGACCTTGTCCTTAAGTTTATCCTCTTCCCTAAGATGGTAAATTCCACCACCATTTGGGTTCCCTATAGGTCATGACCTATTTGTACTTTCAGTAGCACTAGGTCCAGTCTAAGTGTGAGCTTTTTCAGCAAGCTCATTGAGGTACTCTATGGCCTCATCAGGATCTTTGTGTAAAAACTCACCATTACACATCATCTCTACAAATTGACGCTCTCTATATGTAAGTCCCTCATAAAAATAGCTCACTAAGCGCCAACTCTCATACCCATGGTGAGGGCACATACTCAATAACTTTTTAAATCTCTCCCAAGACTGATACAAAGTCTCGCTGTCTTTTTGTGCAAAGGTGGAGATTTGCCTTTTTAAAGCATTGGTCTTATGTTGGGGAAAGTATTTATTAAAAAAAATCTGAGTCATTTCAATCCACGACCCAATAGATCGCGGTCTAAGTGAATATAGCCAACTCTTAGCTCTATCCTTCAAAGCGAAAGGAAAGAACTTAAGCCTCACAATGTCATCGGTTTCGTCTTGACTATGAAAAGTCACGACTACTTCCTCAAACTCTCTAATGTGCACACATGAGTTTTCATTATCCAAGCCATGAAATGTAGGGAGTAAATGAATCATCCCTAGTTTAAGATCTAATTGGCGAGTATTGGCTGGAAACATGATGCATGATGGTGTGGCTGTGCGTGTAGGGTGGAGGAAATCCCGAAGTGTCCTAGCAACATTCTCATTAAGGTTATCAGCCATGTTAACAAAATCCTCTAAATTCTCACTTGGGTTTCCACTATTGGTTGATCTAGGCGAGGTTTCACTATCAGACTCGGAAGGAGAGGGTAATTCTAGTTCGGGTCCGCTAATGAATCTACCTCGCAAATCTCTTGGTCTAAGCATGCACCAAATGAATCAGAGAGGAAATAAATAAAACAGAATAATAAATAAATAAATAATAAGAAAATCAAAACTAAGGTAAAGGAATAATATTACCGCATTTACAAACTGCTAAAAAGAAAAATATTTACAATTCTTCTACCGTCATGTCAAAAGTTGACAATCTTCCTTGTACTTAAGCATGTTTCCCCGGCAACGGCGCCAAAATTTGATTACGCCCAAAACATAACGCGGTAGTTGTAGTACAGTTTTGGGGTGTCGATTCCACAGGGAAACAAGTTAATTACAAAAGAAGGTATGAATCTCAACACAAATGATAAAAGTTAAAGTGACAAAATCTGATTTGTTGATTGTATGCAAATTGTGTAAATAATTGATGGATAGTATAATAAAGAAACAATAAGGTTCCAAAAATCCTCCCTAGGTTCGTTGCCCTAATCCTAACTTGATTCAGTTTTTTTTTATGTCAATTGCAAGTTTCACATTCCAAACATGCAATCGGCAAATATTCAATTAAAGCGCATGTATAAACCCTAATGTAATTGATATGAATTATTCTTTACTTTCAAGCCCACATGACCTAACTTATAAATTATCAAAAGATGACGATATATCTAAATGACAATACCGCAGCAATGGACAAATCTATAAAAGAGATCTACCGGACTCAATCACACCCAAACAAATACACATAAGAAGAGCATGACTAGACTTATATGGAAAAGAAGCATGCAATCACCAGACTAATAAAAATCTACTAATTAAATTAAAGAATAAACCACAACAATGTTTAATGAAAGTAATACCAAACTACAACTGAATCAAATAAAGGAAAATAAGAACAACTACATCTAGGGATTCATCACTTCGCCTTGCTTGGAGACTAGCCGGCCATGGAGCTCATGCTTCCTTGAGTTGCCTCTGACCTCTCAACGATCATCTTCTCCTTGGTAGTGAAAGCTTCGGTGATTCCTCAGCTTGCCCTCCAAAATTATACTTTGGATTCCTCCTAAAGGCCCTCTGGATTGCTCCTAAAGGCCCTCTAGAGTCACTCTCTGATGATCTCAGATGAGCTCCGATTCATGCCTCAAAGCTGAAGTGGAGTAGGCCTTTTATAGGGAAATACCACAAGTACAATGTGTTTCCAATCCGATGTGGGATGTGGGATATAGAAATGTGTTTTCCAACCGATGTGGGATGTGGGATTTAAGCCCAAAATCACGCTGAAATCCCGCACAGCCCGCACAGCCTGACCTTTGTCTACTAAAACTGCCATAACTTTCTCTAGAAAAATCATTTTTACAAGCCGTAAAATTCTCCAGAAAATAAACTTCTGGATCTTTCTAAGCATATATGGCTCATCTCCTGGTTCTTCTTGCATCAATACAGTTTAATTTTCAAAGATGATTGATCTGTACGGGCAATTCTGGCAATTTAGTAAATCTCCTTTCTTGGTTTCTCTTCATCTTGGCTCTTCCGTGACCATTATCTCACTTGAGTATTCATTGACGCTTCATGTTTAAAATGATGATAGATTTTCTATCTCTTTTTTAAGCTCAAAGTACCTAAAAATGCACTGAAATAAGTCAACGATTCAAGAATAACACTTTAGAGTTATTAAGGTATAAAAGTGTAATTCCAACCTCGATCAACCCTAAAATGCTAACAATTAAATACTGTTTAGATGTATTTTATGACTCTCATCAGGCAACATTGAAGGCTTGGCTTACATTACGACAAGCACAATTATTGAGACTGAACAATTGTTTAAGATATCAATATATTGAGTTTGTTGAGACAACACAATTGTTGTTTATTTCACTCATTAACAACTAGACTAAATTCGTTTTCTTGAATTTATAATGGCATGTCTTAAATTCTTCTTAATTGAAGCAGTATCGAACCCATCTAGAGAAGTACAGTTCCAATTGAGTCAACCTCAACCAATTAATGCATAAATTAAATCTTACAGAAACAAGATTTCTGAAGACCATAGTGGGAGTAAGTCTACTGCTTTTGATGTCATGACGAGACTCCAACAAATCACGAGGAGACTCCTGCTTTTGATGTCTCTGCAAATCGCTTAGACAAATTGGATAAGGACCTAGGGAAATTAAACTCCCAAATGGATATGTTGGTGGCTAACCAATGTCAAACCAAGGAGGAAATAGCCTAAACAACTAGACAAGTGATTGAGTTACAGAGCCAATATTAATAGCAAATGGCTCAACAACAAACTTAGAGCCAACAACAAATGGCTCAAATGTTAGAGAAACTTAACATGTTGATGGATCAAAGACAACATCATGTGGATATTATCCTTAGAAACAATAGCAATATGAGAGGTTTTGTGCAGCATGAAGCAGAATCCTCAAGGGCATTCCCTAGAGGAAATGATTCTGACATACCTATAGCCTATCCTCGAGCTTTACTTGGTAGTAATATAAAAACTCTCACCAGAGATTTAAATGCTATACAAGTAACTAATGCAGGGACTACTTGATAAGTTCTTAAATATTCATATTTAAGCCCCTTAATTTATATTTGTTAAGCTCTTAGTTTGAGTTATTTCGTTCTGTTTTATTTCTTTGATGTGTTTTCCATGTTTTCTAGGTTTTTGGAGAAAATGAAGCATTCTGGAAATATCAGGCTTAAAGAGCAAATTTGGGGAAAAAGCTGGAGTCTGTAAGAGCGATCGAGCGCAGCAAACCTGCGATGCCCAAGCCAAGGATCGAGTGCACCTGCGCTCACACGCGCAAGAAGAAGGATCAATCACAGTACGATCAAGCGCACCATACTGCGATCGAGCGCATTCGCACGTTAGTAAACCGTATGACGGCTGGTCCTATGTTGGAAATACGCTTAGGGTTTTGTTTTACAACTTTTAGAGTTTCTAGATGTTTCTAGGGTTATTTAAACTCTATAAATAGGCCTGTAAACACAGAAATAAATGAGGAGAATTTTTGGAGAAGAATTGACGGCTCTTTAAGGAAGCATTTTCGGGTTTATTCTTTTCCTTTCAATTTTAATTTATGAATATGTTTAACATCAAACTCATGTGTAACTAAATCTGTTAGTAGGGCTTGATTGAAGCCCTGATTACGTTACTTAATAATTCAATATTGACGCCTTTGTGATAATTACATTATGATGCTTAACTTGATTAATTCATTTTTTCTTGAATTCCTATATGTGTTTGCCTGATCAACATATGCATGTGGTATGGACTAGTTAGTTAAATCAATTTGGATGGCCGAGTCATGGGTTTAATAATAGTAATAAAAGAAATCCATGTCGGGTTCTTGGGTTAATCAACATGGGAAAATGGGAGTATATACCATATCCTAGGCCTCGTGTGTTTGTGGATTTCCACAGATATTATGCTTTCTTAAAGAACAATTTAGTATACACCATGCTAAATCCTTTAAGAAAGAAAAAAGTTAGAGTATACACCATGCCTAACTCATTACTTACGGGAAATCAATAGCTTAAGGAGTATATACCATGCCCTTAGGTTGGCAACATTAGGTATTCATGTGATTAAAGCATTGGCATATTGTTTTATTGTGAAAGCATGATTAGTGGTAGATATCAAAGCCCTACACTTTTATCATTATCGAATCAAAGTCACTTTTTCTTTCTCTCGTTTTATATTACGAAATTAATTTTAAATCAAAATTTACCAATCCCTTTGGGAATGATCTCGCACTTGCACGCTATGTTACCATTTTGACCTTGTGCAGTTGTAAGTAAAACATTCAATTATCTGCTTATTAATTTAGGTAGATATTTGCACAACAAGTTTTTGGCGTTGTTGCCAATGATTGCATTAGATTCTATTTAGAATTATTTTCATCTAGTTTTATTATTCTATTATGTTTTATTTTTATCAAAAATCTAAGATTTTTAAGTTTTTTTTTCTTCTTTTTGTTTTTCCTTTTTGCTTCAGTTCTGTGGCAGATTAGTCCCTGTTATTGCGATCGAGCGCCAGCGTATAGCGATCGAACGTAGTGTGATTGAGCACCCAACTTATAGCGATCGAGCGCAATTCCAAAAACTACCCAAACAGCAGTATTGAAACTGTTGCACTAAAGAATTCATTTGATTCATGCAAGGGCTTCGATCCAAGAATCCAACCATCTTTCCACTCGATACAAAGATTGAGCGGACCATTCGATAGAAGCTTAGAGACAATGATGAGGAGGAAGAAGAAGAATTCAAGGGAGAGGTACCGATGGTGGAACAACTTGTAAACCAACCACCACCAGAGCGAAGACCTATGAAACGATCCTTCATCCCACAAAACCTCAACTAGCTCTCATGCATTGCCTATCAACCGAAGGCAGAAGGCAATTACTACATATCCCCACAAATATTCAATGCTTTGGCTCACTTCATGGGCACAACTACTGAGGATCCACACTTGCATCTTCGGGAATTCTTTGATCTCTGTAAGTTCTAGCATATTCGAGGCCTAGCTTAAGAGGGAATCAGGTTAATTCTTTTCCCTTTTTCCTTGAAAGATAATGCTAAGCTGTGGTACAATTCATTACCTGTAGTTTCTATCCATACTTGGGAAGAGTTGTCTAGTAGGTTCCTAAAGAAGTTTTTCCCAGCCCAAAAGACAAGATAGATAAGGAAGGAGATTCAATCTTTTCAACAGAGAGATGGAGACTTTTTTTTTTGAAGCATGGGGACACTTCAATGAGCTACTTCTCAAGTGTCCACATCACAACATACTTCAAGATCAGCTAGTGCAAGCTTTCTATGAAGGTCTAATTGACATGAATAAGGGTATTGTTGATTTAGGTTGTGGAGGTGTGCTGATGGAAAAGAGTAGTAAAGAAGCCATGTAGCTTTTTGAGACATTAAGTGAGCACACCCAACAATTCTCATCCAGAGGGAGACAAGGAGTAGAGAGCAAGGGCATGTATGAAGTGAACTTAAATGGTGGATCTCTAAATCAGATGGCTGCTGTGGAAAGAAAGCTAGATATGATCGTAAAAGCCATGACTGCTCAGGACATCCCACCTAGTCCACAAGCCATACAACTCCAGGTATATACTATATGTTCTCATTTTGATCATACTACTGAAACTTTCCCTTTGTATTCATCTGCAGATCAAGAGCAAACAAACTAGGTGGGACAAAACAATTATCCTCCCAAGAACAATCCATACTCCAATACCTACAATCCAGGGTGGCGAAACCACCCCAACTTCTCATGGAATAACAATCAGAATGCCCTAAACCTTCAAGGGCAGCAAAAGAACTCCCAACAAGCAGCCCAACTAGTTCAGGAGTCAAAGAAGAGTGACCTAGAGAGTATTGTAAGGCAATTGGTAACTCAACAACAACAACTGATGACTTCACAAGATCAGTTTATGGAAAATGAAAGACAATTTCGGATTGAGCAAAGACAAACAACTGCAAAGCATGAGCATGCTATTCAAAGACTGAAAGTACAAGTAGGGTAAATGGCTAAGGAGCTTAGTGGAAGAAAGCAGGGTGAACTTCCAGCCCAAATAATACCTAATTCAGGAGGACACTAGCAACTGAAGGCCGTTACAACTCTCAGAAATGGTAAGATCATAAGAGCTGATAAGCCAGCATAAACATCTCTAGATAAAGCATCCACACCCAAGGTAAGTGAAATGGAGAAGGTGAATGCACCACCCTTCCCTCAAATTTTAGTAAAGCCAAAGAAAGAAAATAAATTACTTGATATTTTTGAAATTTTGAGAAAAGTAAAGATTAACATTCCTTTATTAGATGCAATTCAACAAATTCCTGCATATACTAAATTTTTGAAAGATTGTTGCACTCATAAAAGAAAGTTTTAGGAGCATGAAACAACTGAAGAGGTAAATGCGGTGTTGTTAAGGAAACTACCACCAAAGCTAAAAGATCCAGGTAGTTTTATCATTCCTTGCAGGATAGGTGACCAGTTTTTTGAGCGTGCATTACTGGATCTAGGGGTAGGTGTCAATTTGCTGCCATACACTGTATTCGAGACACTAGATTTAGGGGAACTTCAACCAACTTCCATCACCTTGCAATTGGCAGACAGAAGCATCAAAAGACCAAGAGGTATTATTGAGGATGTCTTGGTAAAGGTAGGTGAATTTATTTTGCCTACTGATTTTATTGTATTAGATATAGAAGAATCTTCTATGCCATTGCTTTTGCCCATCATCTTAGGAAGACCCTTTATGAGAACTGTTGATACAAAAATTTGTGTGGAAAATGGTATCGTAAGTATGAAAGTAAATGGTGAGAAGATAGAATTCAAAATATTTGATGCATTGAAATTACCCCAAGATGATATGAAATGTTTTAATGTATGTATGATGCAATGTGTTGTTGAGAAATTTTTTCAGGTCCATCACATTGATCCGTTGGAGGCTACCCTCACCCATAGTTTCAAAAGATCAAATATTGAGTTAGAATCTAAAGATGTTATTGATGACATTATTGAAGCTGTGCACCTCCTTAAGGCCTCTCCAAAGCATCCAAGTAGATACACCCCTCCATTTGAAACTCTTGTGCCTACTAATACTACTTTTTTCCCTTCTACTCTCCAGGCACCAAATTTGGAGTTGAAGCAGTTGCCAGAGCATCTGACTTACGCTTATCTAGGAGAGAATAAGACACTACTTGTGACAGTTGCTGCTAATCTAAGTTTTGAGGAAGAAGAGAAGCTGTTGAGAGTTCTTAGAGAGCATATAACTGCTATCGGATAGACCATTACTGACATCAAAGGGATAAGTCCAGCCAAGTGCATGCATCATATCTACCTTGAAGATGAAGCAAAGCCCACCAGGGATACAGAAAGAAGACTCAACCCACACATGAAGGAGGTAGTCAAGGCGGAGGTATTGAAACTGCTGGATGTTGGCATTATCTACCCCATCTCAAGCAGTAAATGGGTAAGTCCAGTTCAAGTCGTTCCAAAGAAGAGTGGGATCACAGTGGTGAAGAATGAAGATGATGAGCTAATACCTACAAGAATAACCACTGGTTAGAGGGTATGCATCGACTATAGAAGGCTGAACAAGGTGACCAGAAAAGATCATTTTCCCCTACCTTTCATTGATCAGATGCTAGAAAGATTAGCCGGCTATAGTTACTATTGCTTCTTGGATGTGTATAGTGGTTACAACTAGATTGCAATAGCACTAGAAGACCAAGATAAAACCACTTTCACATATACTTTTGGCACATTTGCTTACAGAAGGATGCCATTTGGATTATGCAATGCACCAGCCACCTTTCAAAGATGCATGATGAGCATTTTTTTCCGATATGGTGGAAAAATTCATTGAGGTATTTATGGATGATTTTAGAGTTTCGGTTCTAATTTTGATGAATGCCTCCATCATCTGAAGCCACTGAGTATGGAGCCTCATCTTCAGCACCACAATGAGGCCAACAGTGAAGGTGGTGCAGCGTCTAGCTAAAGACGTAAAACTTAGCGCTCATGGGAGGCAACCCAAAACATATCCTTTTATTTTTTTTGTTTTTTATATTTCTTTTTCTTGTTTATTATTATTATTTTGCTGTTTTCTAGTTTTACTTTCATATTTCTTTTTCAGGGACAAATATACGAAGCAGTTCAAATGGTGGTGCACAATTTTCAGCTTCTGTGCACTTTTGGCTACAAAGGGAGTTTCCTTAACTTTTGCTTTCACATTGAGGACAATGCTTAGTTTAAGTTGGGGGTGGAGGAAAAGAGGAAATATATTCCTGTTTTTCATATTTTTCTTTGAACTGCTTGGTGTCTTTTTCCTTTTTGTTTGTTTTTAGCATGCTTTATGTTAGCCTTAGAGTTAATTCACATGTCAATGATATGAGCCTAATTGAGATAGTATATAGCCTTTAGAAGTAATTAAATCTTGCTTCAGTTTGAGAATAATTTAAGTATCAATCTTAACTTGGTTTGAGACTCTAGTTTGCGGTAAGATTGTATGATTAATCTAAAGCATTTAGAGAAGTTTTATGTGTGATTGTTTTATGAATACTTTTGCAGTCTCGACAAGCTCTAGAACTTATTTGATAATCACTTGAGGCGAATTCCTAGAATGCACACTACTTAGGATATGATATAGGCCATTTTTGAACCGTTTGAGCCTTTCAAACTTACTATTGCTGTTGTGAGTTTTAAATTACTCGCAAGCGCACGAGTCGTTTGCAGTATAGCGTTGTGCAAGTGCGAGGTCGAATCCACAGGGAATTGCGTTGTGAAAGTATATTTTCAATCTAAACTAACTCTATCTTAACCTAGTTCCGAATTTCAGATGATAGTTTGCAAAAGAAATTAAAATTAAACTAAATTGATTTTTAAAAACTAATAATTAAAACACTAAGGTTTTCAAATCCATCCCACCAAAGTTAAACATATATGTTCTAAAAATATAGCCTATCAAAACATTCCATGAATCCAACTATAAGACAAAAAACAAAGAATATCCCAACTAAACCAAAAGCATCCAATGTATCCGCTCTCAACAAATCACAAAGGAAATCCAATTTAATCGAAAAGCATTCAATGTATCCATCAGATGAAACACAAGGAATATCTAACAGAAAATTTAAACTCAATCAATTATAAGATTAACTCAAATAATTGACAGAACATTTATACTAAAAATTGTCAGATTTGTACAAGCAAATCTGAACTACTACGCCAAACATCGGCGGGGCTTCATCTTCAACCTTAGCTGAAGAGTCTAGTCACTCATAACTATGAAACTACAATTCATAATAAAAGTGCTAAACATTTAAACTAAAACAACTAAATGTAAAGAAATAAATAAATAACTTTACATGGGAGAAATTCCACTCACTGACGGGCGGCGCTTCCCCTCGTGGTGACAAAGCCTTCGAGATCCACCAGAATGCTAGTTGACATCCACCGGTAAACACCAAAGTGGCTCAGGAATTGTACATTAAAGATGAAGTGAAAAAGGGCTTATATAGGGAAATATCACAAGTGCAATATGCTTCCAATCCGATGTGGGATACTGCAGATTCCAGTTTTTGCTCTTTGACCTTTGTCTACTAAAACTACCATAACTTTCTCTAGAAAAATTATTTTATTGATCCGTAAAATTCTCCAAAAAATAGACATCGAGATCTTTCCAAGCATATATGGCTCATCTCATGGTTCTTCCTGAATCAATACAGTTAAATCCTCAAAAATGGCTGATCTGTCACGCTGAAATCATGCACAGCCTGACCTTTGTCTACTAAAACTGCCATAACTTTCTCTAGAAAATTAATTTTATTGATCCATAAAATTCTCCAAAAAATAGACATTCGGATCTTTCCAAGTATATATGGCTCATCTTCTGGTTATTCCTAAATCAATACAGTTTAATCCTCAAAAATGGCTGATTTGCATGAGCAATTCTGGCAATTTAGTGAAACTTCTTTCCAAGCTTGTAAACCTGTAAAACAACGAAAACAACTCAAAGTAACAAATTCCTAAGCTAATAAATGTAAATTAAAGGGCCAAAATATGTAATATTTGGCACTCATCAAATACCTCCAAACTTACAATTTGCTAGTCCCTTAGCAAAACAAAATAATAAAAAAAAACCTAAATGAAAAACAAAGAACATAAAGATAAGTTCATCACTCATGGTATCCAAAAATTTAAGGAGCACACATCACCATGATATTCATTCATGAGAAAGCTTAAAAGGATAAACCCATCTTCGCAATGAATAGAAAAGTTAAAATCTAATTACTTACAAAAGGCAGGTTAAGGCATCACAAGTCTGACACAGTGTAAAGTGAATTAGCATATAGAAATGAAGCTTCCAAGTGACTCCAATGTGTAAGGTCTCCATGTCTTAAGATTCACCGAATTTCCCATCAAAATGAATGAAAAAGGCACAGTTTTTTTTTATATTTTTTTTATAAGGCACGGCTATGTCTAGTTCCCTTAAGCTTTCTAATTGACCCATGTAGCAAGTGTTGAGTCAATGACTCCCAAACCAGATGGTTTTAGGGAATTAGGTGTAAAGACACCCCTAAGGACTTACTAACTTAAGTCAAAAAGGCTACCAAAATAAACCGGCCTTAATACTACCAAGCAAAATTCCACATTTTTACGTGAACACTCACTGCTTACTGAGGCAAGAGGTCCAGTTACTCAGCGGAAAGTTTATTTATGATAATAAATTTTTTTATTTTTTATGCTTTTCTATGCCCAAGAGTTCATCCAACAAATCATCCAGTTTCAGTTAAGATAAGGAAAAAATACACATTAAAATCACGTGTCATACCTCACATAATTTGTGCTAATGTGCTGGTGTTAGATTATGTCAAACATGTGAATTATCAAATGCCTAAGGTAAGTAACTAAATTTTAAAATTTATCACCAGATTATGTGTTCAAAATGTTAAGCTCACCGATGACATCACATAACAGAAATTGTTTAGATCAACCAAAATTTCACGATAACATGAGCATGCATTTATCTCTACGACGAAAAGAAAACAAATTAGGACAAAGTGTGTGATGTGTCTCCCATACCCCCAAACTTAAATTACACATTGACCCCAATGTGTGACTAATATGGAACGAGCTGACCTGAGATATAGAGAACTAGCTGGACTGGTATGGCTCATAGCATACCCCCAAACTTGAACTGAAGTACGCATTGTCCCTGAAAAATAAAAACTGGAAAACAAAAAATACTGGAAACAAACATTAATCATAAAAATGCGAAATAATAAATAAACAGAAAAGATAAGCTGTGGGGTGCCTCCCGTGAGTGCTAAGTTTAAAGTCTTCAGCCAGACTCTCCCTAGAATACTGCACTCAATCTGAGTAACTAGGATCCTCCAACAGTATCGTCTCAATGTTCGGACTCCTCAACTCTAAGAATGGTTTTAGCCTCTGTCCATTTACCTTGAAAGTATTACCATTCTTAGGATCCTCAATCTCGATGGCCCCATGAGGAAAAACTGATCGAATAATGAATGGGCCTGACCATCGGGATTTGAGCTTGCCTGGAAAAAGATGTAGGCGCGAATTGTAAAGAAGAACTTTCTGACCCGGCTCAAAAGCTCATCTCAAAATGTTTTGGTCATGAGTCTTCTTCAGTTATGCTTTGTATGATCGGGCACACTCATATGCATCATTCCGTAACTCCTCCAATTCATTGAGTTGGAGCTTTCGTTGTGAGCCAGCCTTGGAAAGATTGAAATTCAGTTGCTTGATAGCCCAATACGCACGATGCTCTAATTCAACCGGAAGGTGACATGCATTTCCGTACACAATGCGATAGGGAGACATACCAATTGGCGTCTTGAAGGCTGTCCGATATGCCCACAGTGCATCAGTCAATTGCAGAGACCAATCCTTTCTATTAGGGTTCACAGTCTTTTCCAAAATTTGTTTGATCTCGCGATTTGAAATTTCCACTTGACCACTCGTCTGTGGGTGATGCGGGGTGGCAACTTTGTGCGTGATGAAATACTTCTTCATCAACTGCTCAAAGATCTTGTTACAAAAGTGCTTACCTCCATCACTTATGATTGCTCGAGGCGTACCAAAACGAGCAAAAATAATGTCTTTCAAGAACTGGACCACAACTCTGTGATCATTGCTCTTGCACACAACGGCCTCCACCCACTTGGACAGATAGTCCACAGCAACTAGAATGTATAAGTAGCCAAAGGAGTTTGGGAACGGTCCCATGAAATCAATGCCCCACACATCAAAAATCTCAACAATCAGAATAGGGTTGAGGGGCATCATATTTCTCCTAGAAAGACTCCCTAGCTTTTGGAAATGCTCACAAGATACACAGTAGGTGTGAGAGTCCCAAAACAGGGTTGACCAATAAAATCCACACTGTAAAATCTTCGCAGCGGTCTTTTTAGCACTAAAATGGCCTCCACATGCATGATCATGACAAAAGGCGATGACATTAGATTGGTCATGCTCAGGAATACACCGTCTAATGATCTGATCAGGACAATACTTGAACAGGTAAGGATCGTCCCAGAAAAAGTGTTTTACCATGGCCAAAAATTTTGATTTATCTTGCCTCCCTCAATGCAAGGGCATGTGTCCGGTGACAAGATAGTTCACTATGTCAGCAAACCATGGTGCGGGACTGTAAGCAATGTGCATCAATTGCTCATCAGGAAAGGTCTTAAAAATGGGAGTGGCGGGCCTCAGTGAATTCCACAATCAATCTAGACAAATGGTCCGCCACCACATTTTTCGAACCTTTCTTATCCCGAATCTCAATGTCGAACTCTTGAAGTAGCAAGATCCATCGGATAAGACGAGATTTAGCATCTTTTTTAGAGAAAAGATACTTCAATGTAGCATGGTCTGAGTAGATAACGACTTTAGATCCTAACAAGTAGGATCTGAACTTGACTAATGCAAAAATGACTGCAAGCAACTCCTTCTCAGTGGTAGAGTAATTGAGTTGTGCGTCGTTTAGAGTTCGACTTGCATAATAGATAGCATGGGGAAGTTTATCAACACACTGCCCCAAAACAACTCCATCAACATAGTCTGATGCGTCACACATAATCTCAAAGCGTAGACCCCAGTTGGGTGGCTGAATAATGGGTATGGACGTTAGAATCTTCTTCAGATCCCCAAATGCTTTCTTACAATCCTCATCAAATAGAAATGGGGCATCTTTCAGCAACAACTTACACAAGGGCCTGGCAATCTTGCTGAAATTCTGGATAAATCGCCTATAGAAACCTGCATGGCCCAGAAAAGATCGAACCTCTTTCACTGTACATGGGGGTGGAAGGTTGGAAATCAAATCCACCTTTGCTTTGTCGACCTCAATCCCTCGATGAGATACAACATGCCCCAGTACAATTCCTTGCTTGACCATAAAATGGCACTTCTCCTAATTAAGCACCAGGTTCTTCTCCTTGCATCGTACTAAAACCAAAGAGAGACGGTGCAAGCACTCCTCAAATGTTGAATCGAAGACGGAGAAGTCGTCCATGAAAATCTCCAAGAACCGCTCTACCATGTCAGAGAATATACTGACCATGCACTGCTGAAAAGTGGTGGGTGCATTGCATAACCCAAAGGGCATGCGACGGTAGGCGAAAGTCCCAAAAGGACAGGTAAATGTCGTCTTCTCCTGATCTTCGGGGTCCACAGGGGACCTGGTTATATCCAGAATAACCATCCAAAAAGCAATAATACTCGTGCCCAGCCAAACGCTCCACCATCTGATCAATAAATGGAAGTGGAAAGTGATCCTTCCTTGTGGCAACGTTCAACTTACAGTAGTCTATACACACTCTCCACCCAGACTGCACACGAGTTGGCACCAACTCTTCGTCCTTATTCTTTACTACCGTTAATCCAGCTCGCTTGGGCACGACATGAATGGAGCTCACCCACTTGCTATCAGAGATGGGATAAATGATCCCTGCATCTAATAGTGTAATAACCTCTGCCCTCATAACCTCTTGCATAGCAGGGTTGAGCCTTCTTTGTGGCTCCCTCGATGGCTTAGCATCTTCCTCCAAATGTATCATGTGCATCACCACCGAGGGGCTGATTCCCTTAATATCCTCAATGGTCCAGCCGATAGCTTCCTTGTGCTCTCTTAAAACATCTAATAATTTCTCCTCTTGAGCCTCACCCAAATCTGAAGCTATTATCATAGGCAAACAATCTGCTGGACCCAGGAACTTATACTTAAGATTATCCAGTAAAGGCTTAAGTTCCTTCTTTTGAGGTTCTGGTGCTACCGTCTCCTCCTCCTCATTGCTTTCTTGAGGATCAGACTCCAAAATGGCATTTACTTCCTTGAGTAACTTATCTAAGCCCAAGTCCTCTCCAAAGTGAGCAAAGCATGCCTCCATGGTATCCTCAATGCTTGATTCATTTACAGTATCCTCAAGGATCTCCTCTATCAAGCATACATCTCTCACTTCATCATATTCCAGTGGTTGCCTAGTGATATCAAAAATGTTCAACTCCACTGTCATATTTCCGAAGGAGATCTTCATCACCCCTGTCCTACAGTTGATTAGGGCGTTAGCCATGGCTAAGAATGGTCGCCCTAGAATCACTGGTATTTTTAATCCCTACATTCTGAACCGGCTCTGTGTCGAGCACATTAAAATCCACGGGGAAATAGAACTTATCCACTTTTATCAAAACATCTTCAACTATCCCCCGTGGTCTTTTCACTGACCTGTCAGCTAATTGAAGCGTCGTGGATGTGGGCTTCAATTCTCCTAACCCCAACTGCACATAGACTGAGTAGGGTAGAAGATTCACACTCGCCCCTAGATCCAAAAGGGCCCTCTCAATATGGTTGACTCCTATCGTGCAAGAAATGGTAAGATACCCCGGGTCCTTATACTTGATTGGTAGCTTGCACTGTAGGATTGAGCTGACCTGCTCGGTCAAAAATGCCTTCTTTAGGATATTTGTCCTCTTTTTGATAGTGACAAAGTCCTTTAAAAACTTGGCATATGATGGCACTTGATGGATGGCATCCAAAAATGGGATATTGATTTGGACTTGCTTGAATCCCTCCAGGATTTCCTCATACTTCCCTCCTTTCTTCGGCGCCTGTAGTCTTTCGGGGTAAGGCACTCTAGGTACAAATGACCTAGGAGGGTTCTTCTCAGTAGGTGTGGCTGTAGATGGCTCAGCATCTCTTTTCTCTGTGTTGCCACTCCCTTGCCCTTGCTGCATAGCAGGGCTCTCTTCCACTTGATTGTCTACTTGTCTCCCAGACCTCAGTGTGACAATCGACTGTACTTGTTCCTCCCCGTGCGTAGGAGTTGATGAACTCTCAACCATAAATTGTCCTTTTGGGTTGGGCACGGGTTGACTGGGGAACTTTCCTTTCTTTCTTTCACCCAAGTGACTTGCAATTTGCCCTATTTGACTCTCCAACTTGGCAATTGCTTGGGTGTTTACCACTGTTGCACTCCTCACATCACTCATATTTTGGCTAGTCGCCTTCATGAACTCCTTAAGGGTGTCCTCTAGCGACTGTGAAACTGGCGCGGGAGTTTGAGTGGGTGCTTGGTAAGCAGGTGAAGGTGCTGGATGGGCAGAACGACCATGATTTGGAATTTGTGGGGCAAATCCGGGAGTATATTGATTTTGAGCATGATGAGGGGCTCCTCCCTGATTCATTGGTTGGTTCTGCCTCCATGAAAAATTTGGGTGGTTCCGCCACCCTGGATTGTACATCTCGGAGTACGATCCATTTGGCTGCCTTTGAAAGTCACTGAAAGCATTTACTTGTTCTATAGGATACTCGGCACAAGCCGGCATTGATGGGCAATTCTGTGCTAGATGCATGGGACTAGCACAGATGGAACAACTTTTAACATTGAATGTGTTGGCAACATTGATGGATTGGCTCACAGTGAGAGCGTCAATCTTCTTGGTGAGGGCATCTAACTTTATCCTCAAGTCAGCGTCCTCCCTAATCTCATAGATGCCTCCCCTCTTAGGAGCACGAATGGACTTATCTCGACAGCTTGAAAAATCCCACTGCTGTGAGTTGTCAGACAACTTGTCCAACGCCATGTATGCTTCGTCTCCTGTCAGACTCAAGAATGCCCCCCCATTCATAGACTCGATCATGCTACGGTTGGGTTGAGTCAACCCTTGGTAGAAGAATTGAACGAGTCCCCACTTCTCATATCCATGTGGAGGGCATCTGATCAGTAACTCTTTAAAGCGCTCCCAGCTCTCAGAGAACTTCTCATCCTCATCCTGAGTAAAAAAGCTAATCTCCTTTCGGCACTCATTCACTCTAGACATTGGGAAAAACTTATGATAAAATTTGCTCAGCAGGTTTTCCCAAGATGTAATAGACCCGGACGTGTTGGAATCCAACCATGCCCTAGCTCTATCATGAAGAGAAAAAGGGAAGAGTCGAAGATGGACTAACTCCTCAGAGAAGTTATGGAATTTAAATGTGGCACAAATGTCTTTGAACTTCTTCACATGGCTATAAGGATTTTCAAGATCTAAGCCATGGAATGAGGGTAAGAGTTGGATAATATGTGGCTTCAGGTCAAAGTGTGTGGCATTGGTTGGTGGCAACACTATTTAAGAGGATGAGTTAGTCGCAATGGGTGCGAACAAATCCCTAAGGGATGTAGTGGAGTCCACGCTCCAAGCTCTAGGTTGCTCTACATGTTCAGGACGATTAAAATTCTCTCCCATCTCAACAATTTCTCTCTCAACTAGTGCTCTTTTCTGTCTCCTAAGAGTCTTTTCTAAGTCGGGATCTAAATGTGTCAAATCTAAGTTCAAGGATCTCCGACCAAGCATACACCAACAGAAAACAATGAGATACTAATGAGCAGAAACAACAGAATAAAGCAAACACACAACTCACAATTTTTTTTTTAAATAAAAAATTGCTAACTAACTAGTAGAAAAATAAAATCAATTCAGACCAAAAATTTTCACAAACCAAACAATTCCCCGGCAACGGCGCCAAAAACTTGTTGTGAGTTTTAAATTACTCGCAAGCGCACGAGTCGTTTGCAGTATAGCGTTGTGCAAGTGCGAGGTCGAATCCACAGGGAATTGCGTTGTGAAAGTATATTTTCAATCTAAACTAACTCTATCTTAACCTAGTTCCGAATTTCAGATGATAGTTTGCAAAAGAAATTAAAATTAAACTAAATTGATTTTTAAAAACTAATAATTAAAATACTAAGGTTTCCAAATCCACCCCACCGAAGTTAAGCATATATGTTCTAAAAATATAGCCTATCAAAACATTCCATGAATCCAACTATAAGACAAAAAACAAAGAATATCCCAACTAAACCAAAAGCATCCAATGTATCCGCTCTCAACAAATCATAAAGGAAATCCAATTTAATCGAAAAGCATTCAATGTATCCATCAGATGAAACACAAGGAATATCCAACAGACAATTTAAACTCAATCAATTATAAGATTAACTCAAATAATTGACAGAACATTTATACTAAAAATTGTCAGATTTGTACAAGCAAATCTGAACTACTACGCCAAACAACGGCGGGGCTTCATCTTCAAACTTAGCTGAAGAGTCTAGCCACTCATAACTATGAAACTACAATTCATAATAAAAGTGCTAAACATTTAAACTAAAACAACTAAATGTAAAGAAATAAATAAATAACTTTACATGGGAGAAATTCCACTCGCTGACGGGCGGCGCTTCCCCTCGTGGTGACAAAGCCTTCGAGATCCACCAGAATGCTAGTGGACGTCCACCGGTAAACACCAAAGTGGCTCAGGAATTGTACATTAAAGATGAAGTGAAGAAGGGCTTATATAGGGAAATATCACAAGTGCAATATGCTTCCAATCCGATGTGGGATACTGTAGATTCCAGTTTTTGCTCTTTGACCTTTGTCTACTAAAACTGCCATAACTTTCTCTAAAAAAATCATTTTATTGATCTGTAAACTTCCCCAGAAAATAGACATCCGGATCTTTCCAAGCATATATGGCTCATCTTCTGGTTCTTCCTAAATCAATACAGTTTAATACTAAAAAATGGCTAATCTACACGAGCAATTCTGGCAATTTAGTGAAACTTCTTTCCAAGCTTGTAAACCTGTAAAACAACGAAAACAACTCAAAGTAACAAATTCCTAAGCTAACAAATGTAAATTAAAGGGCCAAAATATGCAATATTTGGCACTCATCAATTGCTATATCTATCACTAGTCACCTGTTTGGGTCTTTTTCTTGAAAAAGAATTTGAGCCTTGTTTCTTTCAAAAACCCATTGTTGTATCAATCTTAACTTGGTTTGAGACTCTAGTTTGCGGTAAGATTGTATGATTAATCTAAAGCATTTAAAGAAGTTTTTTGTGTGATTGTTTTGTGAATACTTTTGCGGTCTCGACAAGCTTTAGAACTTATTTGATAATCACTTGAGGCAAATTCCTAGAATGCACACTACTTAGGATATGATATAGGCCATTTTTGAACCGTTTGAGCCTTTCAAACTTACCATTGCTATATCAATCACTAGTCACCTGTTTGAGCCTTTTTTTTGAAAAAGAATTTGAGCCTTGTTTCTTTCAAAAACCCATTTACTTACCCTTATGAGCCTAAAAATATTTTATCCTTACCTTTCTTTTAATAGAACTTAGTTGTGCATATTTGTTGAGAAGCACTTAAGAGGAGTAAGGATGGAAATATAAAAAAAAAACCATAACCTAAGTATATTAAAGAAGATAAGTTGGGGGTTGTGGAAAAGAAAAGAAAAAGAAAATGAAAAATGAGGTGAATGGGTATTTGCCAAAAATAGAAAAGAAAACAGAAAAAGAAGTGAATTATGGCAAAGAAAGAAGAAGAAGAAAAGAAAAAAATGGTGATCTATTGAGAGAAATGTTCGAAGAGTGGTTGAAAGAGTTGGGTATTGAAGTAAGGTTATCCATTGCGTAAAAGTGGTTGTGTTTAAAGCTAAGAGATTGAGTTCTTTTACTTGTGAATCCTTTCGGTTCTTTCTTAACCTTTACCTTAGCCTAACATTACAAACTTATTAAAAGACCTATTGATCCAAGGTGGTGTGATTTTTCTACAATAGTGGAGAGTGATTTGAAAAATAAGCCTATGGAGCTTGTTTATGTGATTGATGTCACACAATTTGTTATGTTTTTAGAGGCCAAGACTTGTATTCATGAATGTTGTGCATAAAATCATCCGGGTGTTCGGACTAATGGATTGTGGTAAGATGGATGTTAAGAGTCGGTAACAATTTTAAGATTGATGTTTAGATTACTTTTGGACTTAGGTGAAATTTAATGATTCTATGTGTGATTTTTGAGACAAAAGTGAATTACTCTTGGTTTAACACTAACATTGCTTTACTTTGTTTTGATTCCCATTGTAGAAATTCATCTCTTGTTTTCACTTGAATTGCTAGGGACTAGCAATAAGCTAGTTGGGGGTTATGATGATAGTCATAAAATGCATCTTTACAATACTTAATTGTTAGCATTTTAGGGTTGATCTAGGTTTGAATTGCACTTTTATACTTTAACAACTCTAAGGTGTTATTCTTGGATCATTGATCTATTTCAATGCATTTTCAGGTACTTTAAGTTCAAAAGAGATGGAAAAGCTATCACTGCTTGAAGCACAATGACTCGATGAACACCGGAGTGAAGGTTCACAAGCACTTGGAAAGGAGTTTCACTAAATTGCCAGAATTGCCCGTACAGATCAATCATTTTTGCAAATTAAACTGTATTGATGCAAGAACCAAGAGATGGGCCATATAGGCTTAGAAAGATCTAAAAGTCTATTTTCTGGAGAATTTCATGGCTCATAAAAATGATTTTTCTAGAGAAAGTTATGGCAGTTTTAGTAAACAAAGCTCAGGCCTCCAGAACAGCATCAGCCTATGCTGCGGCATCCATCAGCCCATGCCGTAGCACCCAGGAACTACCCAACCAAGTGGAAGGCAAGTGCAGCAGCATCCCTTAGCCTGTGCCGCAGCGCGCACACGTTTTTCCCATCTCCGAGTCTGAACTTAATTAGGGTTTTAGCAATAAATTAAACCCAAAAACACCCTTGGACCCTTGTACTATAAATAAATCACTTAGGGTTGAAGAGAGGGGAGGAATCAAAGGCTAGAAAACTCACAGGAGGCTGCCACACTCTCCCCCATGGCAAACTAATCTCCAAGCAAGGCGAAGAGATGAATCCCTAGATGTAGTTGTTCTTATTTTCCTTTCTTAATTCAGTTGTAATTTGGATTTATTTCTAAACATTGTTTATGATTTATTCTTTGCTTAAACAAGAAGAATTAAGGTTCATGTGATAGTTGCACTGTATGTTCTTCTTATTTTAGATTTTCTTAACCCGGTGATTGCATGCCTCCTCTCCATATAAGTTTAGTCAAGCTCTTCTTATGTCAAGTTGTTTGGATGTGATTCAGTCCGATAGATTTATCTTTTAGGTTTGTCCATTACTGCGATATTGTCATAGAGATATATTATCGTTTCTTGATAAACCTATAGGATAGGTCGTGTGTGCTTGAATCGAAAGTAAAGAGTACTTCATAAGCAATTACATCAAGGTTTATATATGTGCTGTGATTGAATATTTACCGATTGTTTGTTTGGGATGTGAAACTTGCAATCGAGATAAAGACAACTGAATTGAGATTGGAATAAGGCAACAAACCTAGGGAGGATTCCCGGAACCTTGTCTTCTCCATCATATTTTCAATCTATTTACACAATTTTCTTATATTACTTTACTATCAAAATTCAGATTCTCTCACTTGATCTTATCGTTCGTGTTTAGGTTTACATCTTCTCTTGTAGTTAACTTGTTTCCTCGTGGAATCGACACCCCAAAGCTGTGCTATAACTACCACGTTACACTTTGGGGCGTAATCACATCTTTACTAGGTTTGGGACTCCAAGGGCAATAATCAGTGATGGAGGAAGCAACTTCAATAACCAGTCTTTTGCTTCCTTAATCAAGAAGTATGGGATCACCCATAAGGTTAGCACTCCATATCTTCCTCAAACTAGTGGCCAACTGGAGATAAGCAACTGAGAAATCAAAGGCATCCTAGAGAGGACCGTGAATACTAGTAGGAAAGATTGGTCTCTACGCTTGAATGATGGACTATGGGCATATAGGATTACATACAAGACTCCAATTGGTATGTCTCCATATCGATTAGTCTTTGGGAAAGCATGTTATCTGCTGGTGGAGTTAGAGCATAGAACGTATTGGGCCATCAAGAAGTTCAACTTTGACATGAAACAAGTGGGTGATAAGAGGAAGTTGCACTTAAATGAGATTGAAGAATTGAGGCATGATGCTTATGAGAACGCCAAGCTCTACAAGGAAAGAACCAAAGCATATCATGATAAATAGCAGGTTGGGAAGGAGTTTCATGTGGGACAGAAGGTGTTGATCTACAATTCTCAGTTAAGATTGTTTTTAGGTAAGCTCAAGTCTCGATGGTCTGGTCTTTATGTTGTCACCAAGGTATTCCCTCATGGCGTATTGGAGATTCATAGTTCAGAAAGCAATCGGACATTCACGGTGAATGGACACAGAGTAAAGCCATACTTTGAAATTAAATTGCTACCAAGAGATGAAGATTTGGCACTCTAGTCTGTCCAATATGCAGCAGCACCAAGAGCACTTAAGCCACATTTGGTGGACTTCAAGTGCACCTTCCTAAAAGAGTAGCACTGAGGCTACTGTGGAGAGCGTTTGAGCAGTCCAGGCTTTAATAAAAGTATAGCTCAAGCGCCTCTGTTGAGATCAGTGGTACTGAGGCCACTGAGTGCGGTATACTTTTCTTCCTTGACTTTTGTTGTTTTTCAATTTTTTTCTTACTTTTCTTTAGTTAATTTAGTCGTTCAGTACATAGGGATAAGCATTCTGTTACTGCGATCGAGCGCACATTATGTGCGATCGAGTGCAAAAACCTCTTTCATTGTGTTGTGCATTCTGTTAGAGCACTCGATTGCAATGTGAAGTGCAATCGATCACCCTATCACCGTGTGCACAAAGGCGGCCGAGCACATCCACACATGCACACACCTAAGCACAAGTACCATCGATGGCACTTCACAGTGCGATTGAGTGCACTTGGGACAGAGGGTCACGTGACCTATTTTAGATCACTTTCTCCTTTTCCCCATCATTTTCTCCCTACGCCGTGCATAATCCAGCTCTCTTCTTTACTTAGCCCACATGCCCACCTACACTCACAGCCTTCCTACTCACCGCCAACCACCACAGGCCGCCGTACCCCTCCTGTTCGCACCCACCCTCTAGTTTCCCCTTTTTCTCCCTTATTCACACTTTGTCCATCACTCCCTATCTCTCCACACTTTTTTATGTTATTGTTGTTTTTGACAACTACAATTTGTGCATACAGATTGTAGTTATCCTCTGTGGTTGGGTTTTGTTGTTTTGCAGGGGGTTGGAAAAATTTTGGAGGTCGTTGTCCACCACTTGGTTTGAGGGCCACACACCACCTGTTCGATAAAATTCTTGACTGACATTCCAAGATGCCTAAGACCATTCAGGAAGCCGAGTCCAGTCCTCCTGACTCACTTTCGAGTAGCCGGAGATCCTTTTTTATACAACATTTAACATTGACGGTGACTTAAAAATTTTTGAAGCAACTTAATGGGCAGTTCAAGACTTCAAACGCCGTGGGTTGAAAAAGTTATTCAAGCCCGTGACCTCTACTGCCTACACGAGGTTGATTGTGTAGTTCTATGAGAACCTATCCTTTGACTGCAATAGGCGAGGTGTCTTGTCCTTGTCCATTCAAGGCAAGCAGATTGAGGTGACTTCGTCAGATATAGCTACTACACTCAAATGCAATGATGAACACCCCCTGAAGGCGCACAGTTGGAGGAGCAGCCGAAGTCTTTCTACATTTTGGAGATCATTGAAGATATATGTGCAGGGCAATATGCAGATAGTCATAATAATGCTGGCAGTCGATCCAAGTTGCCTCCATAACTTTGGCTTGTGGACTCTATTTTGCAACGCAATGTTTGCCCATTAGGACACAAGACTCAACGGCATGACTAGTTCCTTTAAGCACTGTATGCCTTTCACAAAGGCCGTTAGTACTCATCATTTTGATCATCTGGAGCCAACTTCACAAATTTTGGGACTTTGTATACACACACTAAGTCACCTCTACTAATGCATGGGGGCTACCATTCTCCTTTTTACTCACTCATATCTTGAAGAAAAAGGGAATCAAGGGCACCTCTGAAGATGGACCAGTCAATGAGTACCCATATTTTGGCAAAATCCAGTGGACTCAAAGCCAATCACATATGCCAAAGAGACTTAGGGTGCCAGCACCTGCTGCTGATAAGGTAGAGGAAGAACTTAGGGAAGCAAAGGAACCAGCAGCTCAGCAGAATTATGAGGAAAGACCTGTTGTCATGGGCTGTACAGAGTATGAGTTCCTATGTGATGAGATATCATTCTTCTGGCATGCGATAGTTGAAATTAGACAGGAGGATAAAGAGGATACGTGCCTAGCTAACACGCACTTTGGTAGGCAAGAAGCGATGCTCAAGGCCATTTTAGACAGATTGCCACCAGCTTCGAGGGCATCGTCTTCGGCACCACATGGGGGACAATAGTGAGCAGTTGCACAGTCTGGCTAAAGACATAAAACTTAGCGCTCATGGGAGGCACCCCACAGTGTATCTTTTATGTTTTTATTATTTTTCAATTTCTTATTGTTGTTTATTTTTAGTTTATTTTTGTTTTCTAGTATTGCTTTAGTATTTATTTTTCAGGGACAATGCGTACTTCAGTTCAAGTTTAGGGGTGTGCTATGAGCCATGCCAATCCAACCAATTCTCCATCTCCCAAGTCAGCTCTTTCCATGTTATTTACACATTAGGGACAATGTGTAATTTAAGTTTAGGGGTATGGGAGACACATTTACACACACTTTGTCCCAGTTTTGTTGTTTTTTTTCATTTTAAAAAAAATGCATGTTCATGTTCGTCTTGAAATTTTGGTTGATCTGAAAAAAAAATTGTGATTTGATTTTATTAATGAGCTTAAAATTTTGAACACATGATCTGATGATAAAGTTTTAAAGTTTGGTTACTTACTTTAGGCGTTTGAGATTTCACATGTTTGATCTAATCTGACACGAGCACATTAGCATATAATTGTGTGAGGCATGACATATGAATTTAATGTGTATGTTTCTATGGCTTGGGTGAAGTGGGACGACTTGTTGGATGGACACTTTGGCATAGTATGATAAACAAAAAAAATGATGATCATTGATAAACTTTCCACTGAGTAACTGGACCTCTTGCCTCAGTAAGCAATGAGTGTTCACGTCAAAAGGTGGGAATTTTGATTTGGTTAAATTATGGCTAGTTTAGTTTCGTAGCCTTTTTTACTCAAGTTAGTAAGTCCGTAGGGGTGTCTTTACACCTAATTCTTAAAAACCATATGGTTTAGGAGTCATTGACTCAACAGTCGCTATATAGGTAAATTAGAAAGCTTAAGGGAACTAAACATGGCAGAGCCTCATAATAAAAGAAAGAAGAAAATAAAATTATGCCATTGTTGTTCATTCTGATGGGAATTTTAGTGAATATTGAGATATGGAGACATTGCACATTGGAATTATTTGGAAGCTTCATATTTATGTGCTAGTTCACTTTACACTGATTAAAACTTGTGATGCCTTAGCCCGTCTTTTGTAAGTAATTAGATTTTAAAATTCTTATTCACTGCGAAAAGGGAGTTTATCTTTTTAAGCTTGCTAATGAACGAAAATCATGATTTTGTGTGATACTTAAATTTTTGGATATGAGGAATGCTAAATGCAATCATACATCCCACGAAAGATGGATTTATCTTTGTGTTCTTTGTTTTTTATTTAGTTTTTAGTTTTGTATTGCTAAGGGACTAGCAATATGTAAGTTTGGAGGTGTGATAAGTGCTTAAATATTCATATTTAAGCCCCTTAATTTATATTTGTTAAGCTCTTAGTTTGAGTTATTTCGTTTTATTTTATTTCCTTTTTGTGTTTTCTGTGTTTTTCTAGTTTTTTGGAGAAAATGAAGCATTTTAGAAATATTAGGCTTAAAGAGCAAATTTGGGGAAAAAGCTGTAGTCTGTAAGGGCGATCGAGCGTATGAGACCTGGAATCAAGTGCAACAACGCTTGATCGCCCAAGCAAAGAATCGAGGCAACCTATGCTTGCGCGCGCAAAAAAAAGGATTGATCGCAATACGATAAAGCACACCATACTGATAAGAGCTTAAATATTCATATTTAAGCCCCTTAATTTACATTTGTTAAGCCCTGGTTTAATGTAAGGACCCGCTCTACCATGTTGGTATATATTGTTCGCTTTGGCCCCACTAGGCCTCACGGTTTTGTTCCTGGCGAAGCCCGCAAGCTCCCCAAAAAGGCCTATACCAACACCAGGGTCAATCCTTGGTGTTGGTATAAGCCTTTTGGGGAGCATGCGGGCTTCGCTAAGAACAAAACCGTGAGGCCCAGTGGGGCCAAAGCGGACAATATATACCAACATGGCAGAGCGGGTCCTTACATTTGGTATCAGAGCCGGACCCTTGAAAGCCTTGCGGGGTTGTCGAGGGTTGGGCCACACAGCGAGGGCGCTGTGCCTCAAGTGAGGGAGATTGTGGTCTTGGTTCCCACATCGACTAGAGGGGAAAGTTGTGTGTTGGATATAAGTGATCCGTGACCTTGGTGTTGGTATAGGCCTTTTGGGGAGCTTGCGGGCTTCGCCAGGAACAAAATCGTGAGGCTCAGTGGGGCAAAAGCAGACAATATATACCAGCATGGTAGAGTGGGTCCTTACACTAGCTAATGGTTCAAGACATGTAGGCTTCTGGGCACCGCAGTGCCAGCTAAGGAGCACCGCGGTGCTGGCTAGTGTTGTTCTGGAGGCCTGACCTTTGTGTACTAAAACTGGCATAACTTTCTAGGAAAATCGTTTTGATGAGCTGTAAAATTCTTCAAAAAATAGACTTCTGGATCGTTCTAAGCATATATAGCTCATCTCCTGGTTCTTTTTGCATCAATACAGTTTAATTTGCAAAGACGATTGATATGTATGGGCAATTCTGGAAATTTAGTGAAATTCCTTTCCAAATGCTTGTGAACCTTCACTCTGGTGTTCATCGAGTCATTGTACTTCCAGTAATGATAGCTTTTCCATCTCTTTTGAAGTTAAAGTACCTAAAAATGCACTGAAATAGATCAATGATCCAAGAATGACACTTTAGAGTTGTTAAGGTATAAAAGTGCAATTCAAACCTAGATCAACCCTAAAATGCTAACAATTAAATACTGTAAAGATGCATTTTTATGACTCTCATCAGGACTCATGAAGTTGTCCTTTGGAAACATGACCTTAGAAGTGAACATTTTTAATGTTTCAAAACAGTCCAAAGATGAGGACGAAAACCACCAGCTATACATGATCGAGTCACTCATTAATGAGGGAGTTTCCATAGCTCATGATTATGATCCTCTTGAAAATTTTCTTGTTAATTCGGAGATTGATTTATTTGATGATAAAACTGATATAATTGATATTTGTGCTATTTTTGATAAATCCCAAGATTATAGCACTCGGGCATGGCAACCGAAGTTTGAGGAGCTGCCCGAAAGAAGTGAGAAACAAGTCCCCTCAAGTGTGGAAGCACCTAAATTCGAATTGAAGCCACTACGTAAGGGTTTAAACCATGTCTTTCTCAGTCTAGGTGATACTTTTCTTGTTATTATCTCATCTGAATTATTTGAGACCTAAGGTAAGATATTAATTCGAACTCTAAATGCACATAAATCAGCCATAGGATGGAGCATGGCTAATTTAAAAAGTATTAGTCCCCTGATTTGTTCGCATAAAATAAATTTGGATGAAGGAACTAGTCCTCATAGAGACCCTCAATATAGGCTTAACCCCACTATGAAAGAAGTAGTGGAAAATGAAGTGCTAAAACTGTTAGATGTGGGAATCATATATCCCATAGCTGATAGTAAATGGGTAAGTCCTACACAAGTCATTCCTAAAAAGTCCGGAGTCACTGTGGTAAAAAATGACCTAGGAGAGTTAGTCCCTATCAAACTTGTGACTGGGTGGCGTATGTGCATTGAATATAGAAAATTAAATGCTGCCACCCGGAAAGACCACTTCCCACTGCCTTTTATTGATCAAATTCTTGAGCGTGTAGCTGGTCATCATTTTTACTATTTTCTAGATGGTTGTTCTGGTTATTATCAAATTGAAATTGCATTAGAAGATCAGGATAATACCACTTTCACATGCCCTTTTGGCACTTATACTTTTCGTAGAATGCCATTTGGATTGTGTAATGCCCCTGCCACTTTTCAACGCTGCATGATGAGTATTTTTAGTGACATGGTTGAAAATTGCATTGAGGTTTTTATGGATGACCTAATTGTTTTTGGATCTTCATTTGATACATGTTTAATGAATTTAGAAAGAGTGTTAATTCGTTGTGAGGAGAAAGAATTGGTTTTAAATTGGGAAAAATGTCCGGTATTGTCTTAGGGCATATTGTCTCCTCTAAGGGGATAGAGGTTGATCAATCTAAGATCAAATTAATCTCTAAATTACCTACCCCTAAGACAATAAAGGATGTGAGATCTTTCCTTGGTCATGCTGGTTTTTATAGGAGGTTCATACAAAAATTTTCAAACATATCTAGACCACTATGTGCCCTCCTAGTTAAAGATACCCCCTTTGAGTGGACTCAAGCTTGTCAAGAGGCCTTTAAAATGCTGATTGGCAAGCTTACTTCAGCACCTATAATGCAATCACCTGATTGGACTTTACCCTTTGAAATCATGTGTGATGCTAGTGACTATACTGTAGGTGCTGTTCTTGGATAGCGAAGGGAGGGGAAACCTTTTGTCATTTACTATGCTAGTAAAACTTTAAATAGTGCTCAAATGAATTAATCCACCACTGAAAAAGAATTGCTAGCTGTAGTATTTGCTTTGGATAAATTCATGCCTATTTAATTGGTTCTCTTATTCTTATTTTTTCAGATCATGCAGCCCCTAAGTACCTTCTTACAAAGAAGGATGCTAAGGAAAGACTAATACAATGGATCTTACTCCTACAACAATTTGACATCACCATCAAAGACAAAAAAGGAATAGAGAATGTAGTAGCTGACCATCTATCAAGGCTCACTTTTGAGACACTTGCGACGATATGCCAATCAAGGATGACTTTCCCGATGAGCATTTACTCTCTGTTACTTCTCTACCATGGTTTGCTCACATCGTGAATTATTTGGCTACATGTGAGACACCAATGGATTGGAGCGCTCAAGACAAGAGAAAATTCTTATATGAGGTACGTAATTTTTATTGAGATGACCCCTATCTTTTCAAGTACGACCCTGACCAAATTTTAAGGCGTTGCATCCCTAATGAAGAGATTGCTAATGTCTTGGAAATTTGTCATTCCCAAGCTTGTGGAGGCCACTTTTCAATGAAAAAAACCGCTGCAAAAATTTTACAGTGTGGATTTTATTGGCCTACCTTGTTTAAAGACGCAAACACCTATTGTCACTCATGTGAAAAGTGTCAAAAGTTAGGAGCTGTGTCTCATCGAAATATGATGCTCTTAAACCCTATTTTAGTAATTTAAATCTTTGATTGTTGGGGCATCGATTTTATGGGACCATTTCCTCCTTGCTTCGGATATCAATATATCATTGTGGTAATAGATTATGTGTCAAAATGGGTAGAGGCTACAGCTTGCTAAAGCAATGATAATAGAACGGTAATTAAATTTCTGAAAGAGAATGTGTTATCTCGATTTGGAACACCACATGCTATAATTAGTGATCGAGGTACACATTTTTGCAACCGTTCTTTTGAAGCTTTGATGAAAAAATATGGGGTGTTACATAAAATTTCTACTGCCTACCATCCTCAGACTAGTGGACAAGTAGAGCTTGCTAATAGGGAAATTAAACAATTTTTAGAAAAAATAGTTAACCCGAATCGCAAGGATTGGTCTTTAAGACTAGCTAATGCGCTTTGGGCTTACCGTACAACCTTTAAAACTCCCTTAGGTATGTCACCTTATCAGCTTGTCTTTGGAAAGCCTTGTCACTTACCTGTCGAGCTCGAGCATCGAGCTTATTAGGCATCAAGTCTTTTAATTTGACATAGGAGAAGCAAGTAAGCTTAGAAAATATCAGTTGACCGAGTTAGAGGAGTTACAAAATGATGCTTATGAGAACTCTAAAATCTATAAGACTAAGATGAAAGTATTCCATGATAAAAATATTTTGAGGAAAACATTTAAACCTAATGATTGGGTGTTCTTATATGATTCTAGACTCCATAAGCATCCCGGAAAACTTCGGTCCAGGTGGACTGGTCCTTTTATGGTGAAAAATGTTTTTGAAAATGAAGTGGTAGAGATTGAGGATACTAGGGATGGTCGGACTTTTAAAGTAAATGGTCAACGACTTAAGATCTTAATCGATAGACAAGATCCGGAAGTGGAAGACATTCCACTTATGAATTCGGTCTATTCACCTTGACCACCCACCAAAGGTATGTTTTTACTTTTATTTTTCTTTATTTTTAATTAAGTCTATCTTCGGTTTAATTTTTATCTTTTAGTTTCATTTAATCTACTTTTTATTTTAAGGTTATTCTTACTAACTTTATTTTATATATTTTTTTTTGGTGACCAAACGAGTTTTTCATATTAGAACCAGATTGGGCCGCGCCTAGGCCCAGTGTGCACGCTGCAACACACAGTGTGCAAGCATAGCAGCAGCCCAGCAGCATACCAGCAGCGCCTAGGCCCAGCACTGTGCACGCTGTAGCACACAGAAATCCCATTTCTGCACCTCAGCCTAAGCCGCAACGCGCCCTCAGCCAAGCCGCGGCTTGACCTGTTCTGCCACCCGAAACCTGCCCCTTTTTAACCCTAAATTCTGCCTTTCTTCTTCATTTCTAACTTTGACATTACAGCAGCACACCTCCCTCTCTCTCATCCTCTCTCCATACCCTTACTTACCCACTCATTTTTGCTAAAAATTTCTTGATTCTAACACCATTTCTTGTAGGATTTTGCATCAATGTTGCAGATTTTGTTGAAAATTTCTTCACATAGCTTGGTTCTAAGAAGATTTTGGGTCTTTCAAGAATATTTCAAATTGGTGGGTAGTCTTTCTTCTCTCCAACTTTGGGCATCAAGTAAGCTTATTTTCTTCTCTTTGTTAGTCATTTGTGCTATTTGGGTGGTTGATTTTGAATTAGTACTATTTTTCTACATATTTGATTCAAATGGAACCTAAACCTAAGAGACAAAGGGGGAAACAAGCACAAGAGTATGATGAGGGCAAATTTGTTGGTTTTGAGGCTAGTGAGAGGTATGTTAGGATGATGCACACTAGAAAACCCATTCCTGAGAGAGGATTCAATATAACAGAGAGAGCAAACCCTACCTTGTTTAGAATGATTATTGATAGAAATTGGGGTACATTTGCTAGACAACCATCTCACTCCCTCACAAATGTGGTTAGAGAATTCTACGCTAATGCAGACGAACATAAGAATGGTAAGGTGAGAGTGAGAGGAAGAATAATTTCTTTTAGCAGCACCTCTATTAATAGATTCTATAGGCTACCTAACATAGAAAATAGTGAGTATATTGCATATTTGACTACATTGATTATGAAGAGATTTGTAATACTCTCTATATTCCGGGCACAACATGGAGAATGATGGGTGATAACCCTATAACCTTGCCCGATACTTCTCTGACTACCAATGCTAGAGCTTGGTAATATTTTGTATGTTAGAGATAGATGCCTGCCACGCACTATAGTGACCTTACTGTTGAGAGACCTGTGCTGATTTATGCCATTTTGATGGGCATGACTATTGATGTGGGTCAGATCATATTTAATTCTATCATACATACTGTACAACAAAGGCTTATACTGTATTTCCATTCCTTAATTACCCAATTATGCATCCAAGCCGGAGTTCAATACAGTCCTAATGAGGACACCCAGCAATCAAAAAAGCCCATCGATGATGGCATGCTTAATATGATTAAAACCTCAAGGCCACCAGTTCTGGGAGAAAGAGCAGCAATTGCAGCCCCTCCTCCCCTAGGTATGTCACTATTACAAAGCACCTTGAGAGTTTAGAGATTCATTTTGACGAGCAACAGAAATTTTTGCATGACAGATTTGATTGTCAGGAACGTTTCTTGGCTAGGCAAGCTAATTATCAAGCGGGGGTGTACTCTTCTTTTGGTCAAATGTACCAACACCTTACCTCTGCTACTAGTTGTGACATAGATCACTTTCCCACTTTGCCACCCTATCCGGGTTCATCTTTTGATCCAAATCCTGAGAAAGGTGAAGAGAATGAAGAAAATGAAGAGAATGAAGAAGAGGATTAAAACTTAGAGGATTAGTTTTGGGTTCTATCTTATTTGTCATATTTTATTTTATTTTTTTCGGATAACTGTACTAACATTTATTATGTTTTCCTTTTTCATTATTTTATTTTTTGTACTTTCTTTTAATTTTTAGTTATTTATTTCCATTTCATGTGTTGACCTAACAAACGGTGGGAATCTTAATAGTACACCGCAGTTGCTTTCTTTTTGTTGTGTTGTTCTATTTATTAGATCGGAATTTCAGCAAGAAGAATGGCATGCAGTTCAAATAGTGGTGCACAATTTTTTGCTGCTGTGCACTTGTGGCTACAAAGAGAGTTTTTTTTACTCTTTCTTTTACATTAAGGACAATGTAATCTTTAATTTGGGGGTGGAGGAAACGTATTCTGTTTTTCCTTGAACTGCTTGGTGCTACTTTCCTTTTGTTTGTTTGAATTATGCATGCTTTGTGTTAGCCTTGGATGTAATTCACATGCCAATGATATGAAATTAATTGAGATACCATATAGCATTTAGAAGAAGTTAAATCTTGCCTTGGTTTGAGAATAATTTAAGTATCAGTCTTGATTTGGTTTGAGACTCTAGTTTGCGGTAAGATTGTATAACTTGTCTAAAATATTTAGAGAAGTTTTATGTGTGATTGCTTTTGCGGTCTCGACAAGCTCTAGAACTTACTTGATTATCACTTGAAGTGAATTCCTAGAATGCACACTACTTAGGATATGATATAGGCCATTTTTGGACCATTTGGGCCCTTCAAACTTACCGTTGCTATATTTATCACTAGTCACCTATTTGAGTCTTTTTCTTTTTGAATAATTTGAACCTTATTTCTTTCAGTAACCCATTTACTTACCTTTATGATTCTAAAAATATTTTATCCTTACCTTTCTCTTAAAAGAACTTAGTTATACACAATTGTGGAGAAGCACTTAAGAGGAATAAGGATGGAAATATGAAAAAATATTACTACCATAACCCAAGCACATTAAAGGAGATAATTTGGGGGTTGTGGAAAAGAAAAGAAAAAAAAAATGAAAAAGGAAGTGAATGGTTACTTTCCAAAAAAAAAAAAAAAAGAAAAAAACAGAAAAAGAAGTGAATTATGGCAAAGAAAGAAGAAAAGAAAAAAAATGGAGATTAGAAATGCTCGAAAAATGGTTGAAAGAGTTGGGTGTTGAAGCAAGGTTATCTAGTGCTTAATGTGGTTGTGTTTAACTTAAGAGACTGAGTTATTTTACTTGTTTAATCCTTTTCGCTCTTTCTTAACCTTTACATTAGCCTAACGTTACAAGCTTATTAAAGACCTATTGATCCAATGTAGTGTGATTTTTTCACAATAGTGGAGAGTGATTTGAAAAGTAAGCCTATGGAGCTTGATTTGTGATTGATGTCACACAATTTATTATGTTTTAGAGGCCAAGACTTGTATTCATGAATGTTGTGCATAAAATCATCCGGATGTTCGGATTAATGGATTGTGTAAGATGGATGTTAAGAGTCGATAACGATTTTAAGATTGATGTTTGGATTACTTTTGGACTTGGGTGATATTTAATAATTCTATATGCTATATGTTATATACGATTTCTAAGACAAAAAGTGAATTGCTCCTAGTTTAACACTAACATTTCTTTACCTTGTTTTGATTCCTACTGTAAAATTAATCTCTTGTTTTCGCTTGAATTACTAAGGGACTAGCAATAAGCTAGTTGGGGGTTGTGATGAGAGTCATAAAATGCACCTTAACATTACTTAATTGTTAGCATTTTAGGGTTGATCTAGGTTTTAATTTCACTTTTATACGTTAACAACTCTGAAGTATCATTCTTGGATCATTGATCTATTTCAGTGCATTTTCAGGTACTTTATGCTCAAAAGAGGAGGAAAATTTATCATTGCTTGAAGTATAAAGACTTGAGGTATACCGAAGTGAAAGCATAGTTGTGGAAGAACAAATGAAGAAAAAAACAAGTCTTGAGTGTGCGCGCTGCAGCCTAAAGATGTCCAAGCCTCGACCTCCAGAACCGAGCAAAAGAACAAGGAAGAAGCTTCAGTGGAAGCCGCAGCCAGGACTAGGCAGGGTCGTGGCCTCCAGCAAGGCAAGAAAACAAAGAAATAGTGGAAGTTGCGACACAAGGAAGGGGAAGCCACGGTGCCCACCCGGTCCACTTCTCCTTGATATGACCTAATTAAGACTTTTGAAACCTTAAAACACCCTTGGACGTTGTACATTATAAATAGACCACTTAGGGTCTGTAATTAATGTTGGTATTTGTCTAAGGTTTAAACATGGTTTAAGATTTAAAAAAGGGCGGAAGAATTAATTTCAGCATGTTAAAAGAGTGCACACATGTGTGTGCATCACTTTGGGTGTGTGCGCACACCTCTATTCAGCAAGGCAAAAGAGTGCGCACAATTGTGAGGGTTCCAGCACCAGTGTGCGCCACACCTCTCCCTCACCAACACTACACCACTCAGCAAGGAGGAAGTCTTGGTGGAGGCAGCTTCATACCTCTCCTTCACCAGCGTCGCACCGCCCAGCAAGTGGTGAAAAGAGTGCTTTGCCTAGTGCTGCACCGCTCCCTGTTCAGCACCTAGGCGCCAGGCACACTGATGCACACATGGAAAACTTATTTTAGCCTCTTGTTAAATGCGTGGATGCAATGTCAAAATGCATAGGATCATATAGAATTGATGGATGGCTAAGGTTGATTGCCAATCAAGATCTAAGGTTGGAGATTGACTTCAATATAGGTTCAAGAAATGGTGCACTATATCAAGGGTCACCTAGGTTCAATCTCAAGTGTATGATAACACAAGTAAGATGTAATGTAACTTATGAGACATGTGTGTGAATGGGAGAATTGTGTGAGAGTGCAAAGACATAGACATACAAGAGGGACTCAGTGTAGAGAGGTTGGTTGTAAAGAAGAGAGATTAGTATAGAAAGTGATAAAGTATTTCTTGTTCTCTTATTTGTTCCTTCAAGAGCTTGAGGTTTCTTGGAGAGGGCTACTGAATTGTAAAGAACCATTGATTTACTGCAGAGAGTTAAGATGAACTCACGAGGACGTAGGCACATTGCCCAACCTCGATAACAAATCGCTTGTCTTCTTTCTCTCTTTGATTTCTGTTCCTGTTTTCGATTCTAAATCTTTACAAATCATTCTAGACTTAGGTGTGTGGAAGATCACCACCTGGGTATCTTATCAAGGTGATTTCCAATAGTTGAATCAGAGCTTGCACAGCTGGGTAACTGAGCATGAACATAAGGTGTCGGAACAAGACTCCAAGAATCAGAGGTAAACTTCTTGGGTGATTCAAGAATGGAGTTAAGATCTATATCTGATCGTGTTCTTGAGGAAAATCATGGATGGAGTTAAGATCAATATATGATCGTGTTCTTGAGGGTGATTCAAGAATGGAGTAAAGATCAAGATCTGATCGTGTTCTTGAGAGTGATTCAAGAACAGTATTAAGATCCATCTTCAATTTGTGTTCTTGAGGTTTAGAAGAAGCTGGAAAGCATTTATGGGTGCTGCATAAATCAAGAGTTCTTCTTTGCTAGATGGATTCAAATTTTGGTATTGAGAAGTTTGATGGAAAGGGAGATTTTTCCCTGTCGAACTGGAAGATCAAGGCGGTTCTAGTGCAACAGAAAGTGGACTTGGCTCTTAGAGAAGATGATACTTTTCTAGCAAGTATCATGGAGGACTAGCAGATTGAGATGAAGAAGATGGCTTACAGCACCATCTTCTTGCACATGTCAGATAATGTCATAAGGGAGTGCGGAGACTCAGAAGATCCAGTTGCAATTTGAAAGAAACTAGATGAGTTGTTTCTTGCCAAGACTCTCCCAGATAAGAGGTATCTTCGTAAATGAATCTTTGCTTTTAAATTTGATCCTAATAAAGAGTTGCAAGATAATCTTGATGCCAAGATAAGGAGTGCATCAAGTTGTAAAGGGTTGTTCTTTTAAAGAAGCCCAGCAACTCGGTATGGCAGCAACCATGGCTACTACCAGGACAGAGGTAGAGAGAGAGCCATGGGAGAGTGCACAGGAACATACATGGCTCCTACCGGGACAGAGGTAGAAGAGAGAGCCATGGGAGAATGCATAGCAACATACATGGCTACTACCAGGACAGAGGTAGAGGAGAGAGCCAAGGGAGAATGCACAATAACATGCATGGCTACTACTAGGACAGAGGTTGAGGAGAGAGCCATGGGAGAGTGCATAGCAACATGCATGGCTACTACTGGGATAGAGGTAGAGGAGAAAGCCATGGAAGATGTTTCTACTGCCATAAAGAGGGTCATGTCAATAAAGATTGCAATAAGATGACAAGGGATAGAGGAAGAAGCCATACCAAGAATAGAGAGGCTTCGGTTGCCGAGACAGAACATCAAGATGATGATGTTCTTGTTGCGTGCTCAATTGTGAGCAAGGGGCAAGAAGGCAGCGGGAAATGGATCTTGGATTTCGAGTGCACTCATCACATGTGCCCTCACCGGAGTTGGTTCAAGAATTTCAAGGAAACCAATGATGAAAGAATTTTCTTGGGGGATGATATTTCTTACCAAGTGAGAGGCATAAGAGACATCTAGGTGAGGATGTTTGATGGAATGACAAGGCTGCTGGAGAATGTAAGGTATCTCCCAGATTTAAGGAGGAATTTGATCTCATTGGGGTAGCTGGATTCCATGGGATACACATAAAAGATAGAGGGAGGAAAGATCAAGGTAGCCAAGGGAGCTTTGGTAGTGATCAAAGTAGCAATGAAGGATGGACTCTATGAGTTGATCAGAGACAGGAGATCAAGGATCAAGCAGTAAGCTTGATGGCTGAGATGGATGAGGCAACCCTTTAGCACACTCACTTGGGATATATGAGCAAAGATGGCCTGCAAGTTCTCAGCAAGGATAGCCTACTCGGTGGAAACAAGGTAGAGGAACTTGATTTCTGCGAGTGTTGTGTTCTTGAGAAGCAACACCGGGCCAGCTTGAACACCGGAGTGCACAAGTCTAAGGGCATTCTTGACTACATTCATGCGGACCTTTGGGGACCAGTAAGGACACCAACACCAGGAGGTAACATTTACTTTCTGCCTTTAATTGATGATTATTCAAGAAAGGTTTGGGTTTATTTGGTTAAAAATAATTCAGATGCTTTGAATAAATTAGTGTGTGGAAAGGGCTGGTAGAGACTCAAATGGGTAGAGTAGTTAAGGGGATAAGAACCAATAATGACTTAGAATTTTTTAACCAAGAACTTGATCAATTCTGTAGGTCAAATAGAATTCTAAAACATAGGACGATTATGGAAACCCCTCAGCAAAGTGGAGTTGCTGAAAGGATGAATAAGACCCTTATGGAAAAGGTTAGATGCATGTTAAATGGTTCCAGTTTACCAAACTATTTTTGGGGGGAAACTGTGTCTACTGCTGCATATTTGGTTAATAGATCACCCTCTAGAGCTTTAGAGCTCAAAACTCCGAAGAGATGTAGAGTGGAAAACCCCCTGAGTTGGACAACCTTAGAACTTTTGGGTGTGCTGCATATGCACAACAAAAGGATGATGAGCTTAGCCCAGGATCTAAAAAATGTGTGTTTCTAGGATATGGGGAAGGGGCTAAGGGGTATAGGTTGTGGTCCTTAGAAGAATTGAAACTCATAATAAGTAGGGATTATATTTTTAATGAATTATTATTTCCCTACTTGGAGAAAACTAACCTTGCAAAGGCTAGTGAGCAAACCAGTTTGGTTCTTGTGGAGCATAGCATCAAGGAGAATTCAGTTCAGGTAGAGCAAGGAAGGCAAGAGGGTTCGGACCAGGTAGAGCCAATTGATAAATGCCAAGCTCAGGACACTCGTGAGGAGGTTGAACTGGAAGTTGATGATGACTGGAGTCGGAAGGACTATCAGCTCACAAGAGACCGAGAAAGAAGGCTGGTCGGACCACCTTCAAGATATGGGTTTGTAGATGTTGCGGATGCAGCAGTTCCTTGGACAGAAGGAGAGATGAGTGAACAAGAAACTTACATTGATGCCATGGGATGTAAAGATTCAACAAGATGGAAGCTAGCTATGGAGGAAGAAATGGATTCTTTGAGGAAGAACAACTTCTAGGAATTGCTGCACATTCCGGGAAATCAGAGAGTTGTGGATTGTAAGTGGACTTACAAGATCAAAGAAGGGTACCCCCCAGGAGATAAAGTCCGGAATGAAGCGAGGCTGGTGGCGAATGGGTTCATAAGAAGAAAAGACATAGATTTCACAAAAATTTTCTCACTTGGACACAAGGTGGAGAAGATGATGAGTATCCTCATCTATATCATTGATGTGCTGTTGGTTTGGAATAGCAGGAAGAGGATGAAAAGGTTTACATCTCAACTCAGCGAGGAGTTCGAGAGGAAAGATCTCAGCCTCAAACTAAAGATCCTTGGGATGTGTATAATCCAAGAAAATGAGAGAAACTGGTTAAGGGTTTCTTGGGCAATGAGTGTTCTCAGCAGATTTGTGAGTAGTCCTGGAAAGAAGCATTGGCTTGGTATGAAGTGGTTGCTGAGGTACTTGAAGGCTCAGTGGCAGCCGGTGGTAGCACTCATAACAACCCGGGCAGAATGCATAGCGGCTATGGAAGCCATAAAGGAGGCTATGGGGTGCAAAGGGTTGTTGAATGAGTGGGAGGTCCTAAAAAAGCAGGTGGTGGTGTCTTTGGATAGCCAAAGTGTGTGGCACTTGTGGAGGAATCTAGTGTTCCATTAGGGGATGAAGCATATGGATGTTCAGTATCATTACATTCTGGAAAAAGGTACGAAAGGATGCATTCATGTTGATAAGAAGGCCATAGAGGAAAGTTCTATAGATTTAGGCACCAAGGTTCTACCTCTAAGAAGGTCCAATCATTGCCTTGGACTTCTTAGGATTGGAGTCGGTTGATTTGTGACTCAAGATGAGTTTGGATCCTGAAGTTCTCTGCACAATGGTTTAGGTTTAAATGCTTAGACAAAGGTAGAGATTGTTGGTATTTGTCTAAGGTTTAAACATGGTTTAAGGTTAAAACAAGGGTGGAAGAATTAATTTCAGAATGTTAAAGGAGTGCACACATGTGTGTGCATCACTTTGGGTGTGTGTGCACACCTCTATTCAGCAAGGCAAAAGAGCGTGCACAGCTGTGAGGGGGCCAGCACCAGTGTGCGCCACACCCTCCCCTCACCAGTGTCGCCCTTCCCAACAAAGAGGAAGTCCTAGTGGAGGGCAGTGCTGCACCTCTCCCTCACCAGTGCCACACTGCCCAACAAGTGATGAAAAGGGTGCTTTGCCTAGCGCCGCATTGCCCCCTGTTCAGCGCCTAGGCGCTAGGCACACTGATGCACACATGGACAGCTTCTTTCAACCTCTTGTTAAATGCATTGATGCAAGGTCAAAATGCATTGAATCACTTAGAATTGATGGATGGCTAAGGTTGATTGCCTTCAAGATCTAAGGGTGGAGATTGACTTCAAGATAGGTTCAAGAAGTGGTGCACTATATAAAGGGTCACCTAGGTTCAATCTCAAGTGTGTGATAATACAAGTAAGATGTAATGTAACTTGTGAGACATGTCTGTGAATGAGAGAATTTTGTGAGAGTGCAAAGACACAGATATACAAGAGGGACTCATTGTAGAGAGGTCGGCTGTAAAGAAGAGAGATTACTATAGAAAGTGATAAAGTCTTTCTTGTTTTCTTCTTTGTTCCTTCAAGAACTTGAGGTTCCTTGGAGAGGGTTGCTGAATGGTAAAGAACCATTGATTTAGTGCAAAGAGTTAAGAGGAACTCACGGGGACGTAGGCACATTGCTGAACCTCGATAACAAATCGCTTGTCTTCTTTCTTTCTTTGATTTTTGTTCCTATTTTCGATTATAATTCTTTATAAGTCATTCTAGACTTGGGTGTTTGGAAGATCACCACCTGGGTGTCTTGTCAAGGTGATTTCAAACAATTAAATATTCAATAAGTCTAAAAAACTCAGAGAAGTAGCCACATTCTCCTCCAATAAAGTGTTCAACCATGAGTTCCATGGCGAACTAATCTCCAAGCAAAGCGAAGGGATGATTCCCTAAGTGTAGTTGTTCTTTATTTTCCTTTATTGGTTCAGTTGTTATGGGTTACTCTTTAATCTAATTAGAAGATTTTCTCTTAATCTAGTTATTGTATCTTTATCTTTGATATAAGTCTAGTCATGCTTTTCTTATGTCAAGATTGTTAGATGTAATTGAGTCCGGTAAATTTATCTTTTAGTTTTGTCCATTACTGCGATATTGTCGATAAGATATATTGCCATTTCTTGATAAACTTATAGGATAGATCATGTATGCTTAAATCGAAAGTAAAAGTAATTCATATCAATTACATTAGGGTTTATATATGTTTAGATTGAATATTTACCGATTGCTTGTTTGGGATGTGAAACTCCCAATCGAGAAAAAAACAACTGAATCAAGATTGGAATAAGGCAACGAACCTAAGGAGGATTCTCGAAACCTTGTTGTTTCTCTATTATAATTCTCAATTTATTTTCTCACAATTACTTCATTATCAAAATTCATATTTTCTCACTTGATTGTTATCGTTTGTGTTAAGGTTTGCACTTTTCCTTCATAGATCGCTTTTCCTTGTGGAATCGACACCTCATAGCTGTGCTACAACTACCGCGTTATACTTTGGGCGTAATTAGGTGCTGCGGCCTAGAACAGGGTAGGCCGCGGCGCACATCTCGGCAGAAAGCCTCCCATGCTGGTGGCCGTGGCTCAAAGACTGCTGAAGCTTCAATCTTTGACCATTTAATTCTTAGACAAATTCCCAATAGAACTAAAGGTGTAAGTAAAGGGGTAAATGAGTAATTTTTCATCCAAGACCTATATATATTTTTGGCCATCATCCTCACCTCTCATTTTGACATAAAAATATCTCCCCAAATCCCAGAAGTTTCAAGAAAACACTCCCTCTCACTCTTTACTTTCAAGTTAAACCAAAATAAAACACTCCCTCTCACTCCTTACTTTCAAGTTAAACCAAAAGCTAGAACCTTCTAGGAGAAACCAACTTGTTTTTGTTCACCCCCACACACCAGTACTCCATTCACCCTAATACTTTGTAGGAAGACTTTTGGAAGCTTGAGGAAAATTATAATAACGGTGGTGAGACAGCACTCATAGGCTAGGGCGGCACGTGTACTACATGCGCCTGATAGAGAATCTAAACCTTTTTTCTTTCCTTGGACATTTTGCTAAGAAATTGAGGTATAATTTGTTTTCTATCTGTTGGAAAAGATAAAATCCCACTAAATAACTTTGTTTCTACTTTCTAGGAGTTAGTTTTCTTATTTATCTAATCTCTCAATTATCTCCTTGTAATTAGCTAAGATTATTCTATACATATAGCTGAAAAATGCCTCATATTCAATACATTAGATGTTCATTTTTTTCTAAAAGTTTACATCGTATTAGAGCTTTAAAGGTTTTTCTGGAAATTACAAAGCCTTCATCGCTTCATCTGTTTTGGCCTTCATAGCCAACCATACCTGTGGCCTTTATCGCCAATTTTTTCTTCCCTCTAATTCTGCCTTCTTCTCCATCATTAACCTACCATGGCTGAAAACACTACCATGCCCACAGAAGTTCCTAATCATCCAACTTCAGGTGATCTGCAGAATATTCAAGTAGCGTACAGGCTGAATGAGAAGAATTATCTGAAGTGGGGAAACCAAGGAGGACAACAACGTAATCTGGGACAGCAACGATATCAGTCCTATTTCACCAGGAATCAACCAGGTTCAGACCAAGGTATGCTTAATACAGAGGAGGTAGAGAAGCTAAGGGGATTTCTGGGATCGTTAGAAAAACCTAGTGGTTCATGCTCTCTTGCATTCTCAGGCAAGTTCTCATTTTCTCAAGGACTAAACATCTCAGATAAAACTATCAAGAATTTATGGGTCATTGACTCAGGTGCTACATACCATATGACTTATTCTTCACTAAATTTTAGCACCTACTCTCCATGTCCTAGCAATCAAAAAATATGAGTTGCTAATGGTTCCTTAACTACTGTAGCTGGTTTAGGAGATATTCATATCAGTCCTTCTCTTACTTTAAAAAATGTTCTTCATGTCCCAAAGTTGTCCACCAACTTAATATCCATTCAAAAGCCACACATGATATGAATTGTAATATACTTTTCGACCCTTCTCAATGTGTTTTTCAGGACCAGGTTTCGGGGAAGAAGATTGGACTTGCTAAGGAGAGAAACGGGCTCTACTATCTTGACGAACCAAGCAAGTCACATATGGTCAAAAATAATTTATCTCTGTCATTTCTATCATCATCCAATAAAGACACCATTTGGATCCACCATTTTAGACTAGGTCATCCATCTTTTGGAATCTTGAAAACTATGTTTCCTACTTTGTTTAGAGGTCTTGGTGCTGAATAATTTCATTGTGATATATGTGAGTTTGTGAAGCACAAACCTGTACCTTTTCCAATCAGCAATAATGAAAGCCCAGTTTCATTTTATTTGATTCACATTTATATATGAGGACCCTCTACAATTCCAAATGTGTCTCATTCTCATTGGTTTGTCTCTTTGATTGACGATTGTGCTAGGTTTTCTTGGATCTTTCTTCTTAAACATAAATCAAATGTAAGTAGTATACTCCCAAACTTCCACAACGTGATTCAAAATCAATTTGGGGTAGAAATCAAAAGATTCCGATCAAACAATGTAAGGGATTATTTTAATCAAGTTCTATCTCCATATTTTCAAAAAGATGGAATCATCCATGAATCCTTGAGTTGATACTCCGCAACAAAATGGAGTGGTAGAGAGGAAAAACTGTCACTTGCTAGCCATAACCCGAGCCTTTCTCTTTCACCAAAATATTCCAAAACACTATTGGGGGGAAGCCGTACTCACAGTTGCTTATATGATTAATCATCTACCTTCTCGGGTGCTAGGGTTTAAGTAACCAATGGAAACAATGTCCCAATTTTATCCCGTCCTTCGTACAACAAATAACCTCACTCCAAGAATCTTTGGCTGCACTACCTTTGTCCATGTTCATAGACAAAACAGGGGAAAATTAGATCCAAGGGCTCTTAAGTGTGTGTTTGTAGGTTATTCGTCCAACCAGAAAGGATATAAATTCTACCATCCACCTACACATAAATTCTTTGTCTCCATAGATGTCACTTTTGAGGAAACAAAGCCATACTTTAACTAACCTTATCTTCAGGGGGAGATTTCATTTAGTGAAGATAAGGATAGGGTTTTGTTTCTGCTCAATCTATCTATTCGTGAGTCAATTGTGTCCACCAAATCAGCCCCATCTAATCTAATTCCAGCAGAACCAGCTCTAGTTGACCCACCTGTATCGACCGGACCATTCCAGCCGATGTCACAATCAGCCTAATCTGATGTAATTCCAATCAAACCAGCTCTAGCTGACCCACCTATATCAACTGAACCATTCCAGTCAGTGTTAACACCCACACCCGCCCACACTGGACCCATTATGGGCGGGTCCATGAGATATGTGCATGACTCTATGCGATTTATACAGGCTTATTCAAGGAGAAGAGACTTGGATCCTAATCCCATGCAAGTTCAAGCTTCAACTCCTAATCTTAAGAATGAGGTAAATACAATTTCTGACTAATCTCAATTAACACCAGATCATGATCTCCCAATTGCTATTAGGAAAGGCACAAGAGAATGCATAAAACACCCATTGTATCCTTTAGCAAAATTCATCTCTTTTGAAAAATTCTTACCCTCATACAAGACCTTTCTAGTCAGTCTAAACTCTATTCATATTCCTGATACTTTATCTAAGGAATTATCTAATGAGAATTGGAGAAATTCCATGAGTGAAGAAATGCAAGCAATAAAGAAGAACTGTACGTGGGAAATAGTTGACTTACCACTTAGAAAAAAAGTTGTGGACTGCAAGTGGGTGTTTACCGTAAAATACAAGTCAGATGGCTCTCTTGAAAGATACAAAGCCAGACTCGTGGCAAAAGGATACACGCAGACCTATGGTGTGGACTATCAAGAGATATTTACTCCAATAGCTAAGACGGACACGGTGATAGTTTTATTATCACTAGATGCTAATTTGAACTTGTATTTGGAGCAATTTGATGTAAAAAATTCCTTTCTTCATGGTGAATTAGAAGAGGAGATATACATGGACATTCCTCCAGGATATAAGTAGCAACTAAAAGGCAACAAAGTCTGCAATCTAAGGAAGGCACTCTATGGCCTAAAACAATCTCCATGAGCTTGGTTCGGAAGATTCACCAAAGTGATGCTAGCCACCGGAAACAAGCAAAGTCAGGGAGATTATACACTCTTCATAAAACACTCAGATGCAGGGGGAGTAACGACCCTTTTGGTATATGTTGATGACATAATAGTCATAGAAAACGATGAGAAGGAGAAAGAAGCTCTACGAAGATGTCTTGTCAGTGAATTTGAGATAAAAGAACTTGGGAGGTTGAAATACTTTCTAGGAATTGAAGTAGCTCATTTTAGAGAAGGAATCTCTATCTCATAACAAAAATATGTGACTGGTCTTCTTAAAGTAACAAGAAAGTCGGCATGCAAACCAATTTCCACGCTAATTGAACAAAATCATAGACTTAGAGAAGCAAAAGATTATCCAGCCATGGACAAGGAGAGGTACCAGAGACTGGTTGGGAAGCTCATATACCTTGCCTAGACATGGCCAGGCATTGCTTATGTCATGAGTATTATCAGCCAATTTCTGCACAACCTGAGAAAAGTTCATCTACAAGCTGTCCATCGCATACTACATTACCTAAAGGCTAATCTAGGACAAGGGATTCTATTTAGAAGAAACACGGGGTTAGTCCTTCAGGCGTATATAGATGCTAACTATGCAGGTTCACCGGTTGATAGAAGGTCCACAACAGGCTATTGCACTTTCCTAGGAGGCAATCTTGTAACATGAAGGAGTAAAAAGCAGAATGTAGTGGTAAGATCAAGTGCTGAAGCAAAGTTTCTGGCAATGGCGCAAGGACTTTGTCAATTACTGTGGCTCAAAATAATTCTGGAAGACTTAAAGAATAAGTGGGATGGACCTATGAGGCTATTTTGTGACAACAAGTCGGCTATCAACATCGATCATAATCCCGTTCAGCATGACCAGACAAAGCATATTGTGGTCGACAAACATTTCATAAAGGAGAAGCTGGACAACGGATTAATCTGCACACCATACGTCCCAACAACAAATCAAATTATTGATGTACTTACAAAAGGATTGAATAGTGAAGCATTCTAATGACTTATATGCAAGCTGGGAATGAAGGATGCATATTCACCAGCTTGAGAGGGAGTGTTAGAAAAGATAGAATCCCACTAAATAACTTTGTTTCTATTTTCTAGGAGTTAGGTTTCTTGTTTATCTCATCTCTCAATTATCTCCTTATAATTATCTAAGATTATTCTGTACATATAGCCGAAAAATGCCTCATATTCAATACATCAGATATTCATTTTTTCTGAAAGTTTACACTAACCATTTCATGTTGAATTGGGTTTAAAAAACATAAATTTTCAGCTTTGTTTGAAGTAATTTGGATTTAAATTGATGGAGTTTGGATTAATTGAATTTGGGATATGAATTTTGAATCAAATTTAAGATTAGGAATGAAAAAGCTTAGGTTTGTTTATGGGTAATGTTGGATATGTAAGGATAGGCCTAGAGAAGTATGAAAATTATAGGAATTGAAGGATTTCCTTTAGTTAGAAAATTTTTAGGAACAATTCCAGTTCTTTTGGGTAGAAATCTCTAAGGATGATATTAGAAAATAAAATTTTGTGAAGTTTATTTAAGTAAATCATTTTAGTTAGTCTTAAATTTTGAGAATCCTAATTTTTTTCTCGTAAATTAACTTTTTGAAATATCCTAGCAAGATTGTAAAGCTTTGTCTTGAAACATAAATTTAAAATTTAAGAGAAAATGAAGGAGAACAAAGGAAAATTAATTTGTTTATAACATTTGAAATTTATTTATTCCTAATTAGTTTTTGATAAGCTATCAACAAATTATTTCTTTTTTTTAATAAAAGATGGGGAAGAATTCAGGGATGGGCATATTATAGGCCTAAACTATGTATTTTTGTATTGCGGTGTATAAATGCATGATAGTATAAGAGTAGTGCATGAGTACACGTGCTTGAAGTTTTAACAAAAAACTAGTATCACATAAAAGTTTAACATGGATATGGGATTCTTGGTAAATTTCATCACATAGTAAAAAGTTGGTGTATAAACATGCTTTACATTTAAAGGATAAACTAAGTGTTATATATATGTTTAGGTGCTTGTGACGATAACACCAATGGAAAGGAAGTAGTCTGAGATTTAGTCTTGAAGCAATAAAGGTGAGTACACCTGTAAGAAAATAAATTTAAAATAAAAAAAAATAGTCACAGATCAATGCTCATTCAAGAAAAAGTACACACCCTTTCCTTTGCAAAATTAAAGATCTCCTTTACGTTTGATCTTTTTCAAGGTGGCTACATAAAATAGCTAGATATATGTATATGTCTTAGAAAGTAATTGAGGAGGCTTGAAATGGAATGAAATAGGACAAGGACAGTTTGAGAAGTATAAGATAAGGAGACAAATTGCAATACTGATATTTTTTAGAGCTAAATAATTAGTGATGAGTTAATTAGTTGGGGACTTGTGAGAGGAAAGTCTAATTTGGGGTTTATTTAGGAAGATTAGAGACTTCAAGGGGTGAAGTCTACCCTATTTCTTTGGTAAGTGGTATAAATAAGTAAGTATGATAGGGAGCTCTTCATTTTCAACTTTTCTCCTTTTCCTTTCAAGACACAAAAACCTAGCCTTTTCTTTTCTCTTTTTACTTTGATTTTGGTGAGTTCTAGTGAAAAGATCTCAAGAGAGATGTCTACCTTCCATATTTCTTATGATTCCTTACGTTATGTTTCAAGATTTTGGATTTAAATTGTGTTGAAGAAAGAATTTAAGAAAACGTTATGTTTTTTGTTTAACGAAAAGAGTTTTGTGCTTGGTTATGGATTTGAAGATTTTAAAGATTTGAAATATTGTAAAACTTTAGTTTCAAAAGGGTTTGGAATTTTATGAAGGTTTGATTTGGTTTTCAAAAGGAAGAAGTGAGATTTTCGCCCATTTCTTAGCTTCTAACCTCATGACAGTCGACTATGGAATTAAACAGTCAACTGTGAAATTCTCTGAAGGTCCCACAATGGACTATGGAGTTAAACAGTCGACTGTGATACTTCCTGGAAGTCTCAGAGTCGACTGTGAAACTCCTTAGAAGTCTCACTCAACTGTGCAAGTAAGACTATTCACTGTCCAACCCTATTTTCAGATTTTTTACATCAAAATTCTCCTTTTCCTTCATGTTACAAGTCCTTATCATAATTAGATGAATTAAATAGTAGCTCTTGATTTCTTAACTCGAGTAATTAATGAGTAATTGTATACATCTCTGAGGTTGATTTTAATTGATGAATTCTTTAGGTGTGTTTGGGGAACGTTCTAAGGGCAAGGAGGTGATTCGAGAGTGACAGTTTATTCTACAAGGTGAGTATCACCTTACTCTTAGTAAGCTTGAGAATCTTGATTGAAATTAAAAGCTTAGATTATACACATTAGTAAGGACTTAAGCTTTTTATGTATTATAAAATAAAAGATTTAAGAAGCATGAGATGCATGTAGATAATACTTGTGTATTAAAAATCTATAAATTTGAGGGGAGTTGAGTATAATTAGCTCATGAAATGTGTATTGAAAGGTTATATTACCAAGAATGCTTTGTATTTGTTGTATTACTTTTGTTGTTATTGTGTGACGTGGAAGGAATGGATTTATTTGTAGCTATGTAAATCTCACCCGGTAACGGGTAAGGAGGAAGTAATAGTGTGTCAAATGTTATAACTCCATCCGATAAGGGGTAAGGCCCTTGTTCTTGGAAGTGGAGACCTTTCTCGATAAAAGGTAGAGAGGGGATCTAATTTATTTAAATGGGAGACATCCCGATATTCGTGAACTACTCGATTGAAACGATAAAGAATTGAAGTAATTGAAGGAGTGCTTTACGTTGTATGACATATCATCCTTGAGTTGTATATTCAGAATCCATTAGCCTTATGAATTACTATATGTTGTATAAAGATATAATTGTATGAAACATGAATATGTACTAAACTACCTGTAAGGGGTTTATAAAGGATTTTTTTAGCTCACCCCCTCCCTCTTATTATTTCAAGAAGATTATTCGAGGCCCTTGAACCATTAGTGAAGAAGCATGGGTCCAAGTGCTGGCATCCTCGTCCAATCTCTTTTTGTAATAGCAGTCTAATATTTTATACTAAGTTGTATATTTTGAAGTTATGTCTCATGAGACATCCTTTTGTAAAGTTAAATGATTGTATTATTGATCAAAGTTATACTTACTTACTATGATATACATATATTATCCTATGTCTATGTTAGACTCTATTCATATTATAGTCGTTCAGGTGCTCAGTTACGAAAAGTAAGGATGTCGCCTCTAGTAGGGCCTGTTCGAGATGCGTAATTATATAGCGTCACAAAAATTTCCTCTATTTCGTGACATTTAACATCATCCTCTATAGTGAAACATAACGGCCTATTTAGTGATGCATTGGAACCTTCAGCGACAACATGTTATTAGCTTTCATGACTATTTTTTTTGTGTTACTAAGTAGTCATTCTTAAGATGACGCATAACTTTTCTTCACATACAGTAAACCTTTGTTATGTATTTAGTGACGAATACAAATCTTTAATACCAAAATTTCATTAGTATTACAGACACAACGTTGCATCACAAAATATATTTTCCTTTGATGATGATTATCAATTTTTACACCTATATCTAACAATTAGAAACAACATTACTGAACCGTCACAAATACTTTTAGTAGCGAAGCTACGTTGACGATCATCATGACATATTTTTTTCGTTACCGAAATACTTTCGTGACAAAATTATTAATTTTTTGGGACGTTTCAGTGCGCCACAAAAAACATAATTTGTTGTAGTGCACATAGATACAACTCCCATATCATCAGCGTAGCCACCAACCATTTAATTATTGTGATTTTTTACTAGAGGAAATAAATTTAATCATTCTTCATTATCTAACAACAGTACATTAAAATTATTTATTAGACCTATAGTAATCAATCCACTTGTTATTGACCTAATCTCACTTTGAACAGAACCGAACAAGTCAATGCAAAATTAACTTAAATATCATACTAGAACTAATTATGTAACCATTTCTAGGTGTTGAACATGAACGTGAATTCAACGATTCAACTATTAGATCTGCAAGCATTAAGAAAATAACTCAAAATATATGTTAAACCATCTATGTAGCTCATACACATGTATTCCACATTTCTTATTTAACTAGTATATTTGAAAAACTTTACTCGGATTCCGGTCTCAAGAACTACACAATTCGTCGATGATCGGAATGTGTTACTTTCCTTAATAGCAGTTTTATTTTTCCTTGAGATTCTTTCTGTCTTAACATATATAGATACAAATACAGATATAGACGCATATGTAGATTTAGATTCAGATCTTATATATACATACGTGTATATAATATATATTTAAATTGCATTTTAAGTCTTACGAAATAATGAGAGAAACATAAGACAAATAATATCCATAATACGATCTATGTATACCCTCTTCACCAAAAGAAAAACTTAAAAAACTCTTATGCAATTCACCTTTAGATGTGGCTTATAAGCAAGATGAAACCAAACCTTATATGAAAATATATTTAAAATCAGAACAAGAAAAATTAGTGTCAGAAATCGAATCACTCGATGTTCATTCCAGAAATATTACTTATATATAATGAGCTGAACAATCAATGGAAAACCAAAAAAAAGGCAATTTCACTTTCTCTTGGAATAAGTTCTCATTTAGGTTTTATCCTTCTCAAAGATGATTGGATGACTGATAGATAAATCTATTAAAAAGTGGTTGATGAGAAGTGAAAATGGACCAAGAGATCAGGAAAACAAGAGAACCATAAGATAAGACGGACAAATGGTAATACTAATTCTTTCCATGAATGAGGGATAAGATGGGAATAAGACCAAAATATCATGCATCCACATGATAATGGGCTTGGGTCGACTATGATAGCATTCTGTCACACTCTCACTTCATGACCCAAAAGTATATCTAATTGTACACTATAAGGATCGTGATCGTCCCATCACACTCTGAACGAGAGGTGTGGGTCATCACAAAAACTATGTAGTCTGTATCATAAACTCAATGCTGAAAATGTTCTTTATCAAGAATCTTCTTTGTATTTTTTTGTTAATTTGTTTTATTTTATTTTCTAAAATTTTAAGTGTCAACTAAAGACAAATTGTGGCTCAAGAAGTTATTTGAAAATAATAAGTCTCACACTTTTGTCATGGTTTGTCAATATCGTTAATCAACCTATCTATCAAATTTTGGCAACAAGAATTAACAATCAAGTTTAGATAAAATCATGTTGTGTGTTTATCATCAGTTTATCTAGAATTGAAATTAAAGACGGCAAATTTTTGCTTAAGGTTGTGACAATCTTGATCCTTTTATTCATGTTGATGTTTTAGCTAGTTGTAATTAATTTCAAGTTGTTTTTTCCATATTTTTTTAATGTGCTTGTTTTTATGCATGAACGTTCATTTCATGCATGTTTAATTATTACCAGCTATTAGTTTTTCACATAACAAGAACTAAAAAGATTCAAAAAAATATAAGGAAAGGAAGAGTGCACTAAAATGAATAATGGAGCAAAAATATCATCTCGGACTTCTTCAAAATAAAAAATAAATGTCAGATTTATTGGCTTTTATATAATAAATTTTACATAACATATGTGTATAAAATTGATAACAGTTTAGATTCTTCAAATTCCAAGCAGTTCCTTTACCAGCAGCTTTGCCGCGAAGTTTTATTCTAGTATAGGTCCATGAAAAATATATAACATAAGGGTTCATCTCACTTATATGAAGATTTTTTGGCTGGCTCGGGTCTAAACCAATGTTTTAGACCAGTTGGAAATTCCACTGGTAATCTCAGAAACTTTACTGGTAATATTACTTTTTTGAGTCCCAAACGTTTATTGACGTTATCAATGAAGCTTCTCAAGTGTACCAATGAAGTTTTCAGCGGGTCTAAAGAGCCAACCAAGAATTTTTACACTACTAAATGGTATGGAAAGATAGAAAAAGAGATATTTACTTTTCATCATATCGAAATGTACCCTTATACCATATATTTTTCATGATCTCAAACTAGACACTAAACAAAATTTATTCTCGCTTTACTTTTATTGGCTGATCATTTAAATATATTTCCACGCATGCATGGTTGAGTAGAAAGGGAATTTGTTGTCCTTTCTGTCCATACAATGAAACTTACTCTAGACTTCATAAGAAAAAGAGAGAATCCATTCTTCTAAATTTTAGAGATTTAACATCTTTTTAATCTTATCCGAAGTTTTAAAAAAATGTAAAAACTTCACTAACTTAACATTTCAAGAATTTCAATGGCGTAAGTATTTTTGTACCATTAAGTTTTCATAAATAAGAAAGGGGGAGTGAAGTGCCATGTAGAAAATTGTAGGGGAGGATTTGCGTGGACTCGTCTGACAGTAGCCTATTAATCAAAAGCTTCATTTGTTTCCATGTAAAATGTATTACAAAGTAAAATTAATTTCAACGCTGTTTCTTTACATGTAAAATGTATTACAATGTAAAACCAAATTTATTTAAAATGAGATTCATGGAAAATTATAAGTTTACAGTTGGAATATGAAAATAAATGATGAAAAATGTTAAAAATAAACAAAAAGAGAAAATTAGGGGCGTAATATGTGAGAGAAATTTTAGGAAAGTGGGAAAGTATTTTCTTTTATAAAAAAGAACCATTTTCCAATCACTTATAAAACAACTTACGCCAGAATAACACGAAAATTGCTTTGTTAAGTTTATCACTCACCAATGTAAAATCTTATTTTACATGAAATTGGTTTTCATAGAATCCAAACACTAATAAAATACTTTCGTACATGTATTTTACTTTCAAATTGTCATTTATCATTGAAATAAATAGAGTAAAAAAGGAAAAGACACTGAACTTTTAAACAAATAAAGAAAAGGTCATTTGACTGAGTGTAACTCATATGACCTATTGAGTTTGGAAAAGGATATGTTGGAGGGTTATGACCAATTTGACCTCATACATTCATGTGGACAAAGTGGCCATGGAAGAAAATCCTGTAGATTTAGGTACTAAAGTTCTACCTCTAAGAAAGTTCAATCATTGCCTTGGACTTCTTAGGATTAGAGTCAGTTGATATGGTGACTCAAGTTGAGTTTGGATCCTGACTTCTCTGCACAATGGGTTTGGGTTTAATTGCTTAGACAAAGGTAGAGTTTATTGGGATTTGTCAAAGAATTAAACAAGTGAAAATGGTCAGCATCAAGTATGGCTATGTGTCGCGGCCCCCAGCAAGTCCAGAAGCTCCTCCCCTCCAGTCCGAGTCATGGCCCAGCCCATCTGCACCGTGGCCTCCAGCAAGGCAGCAAGTTTCCCCACTTCTAAGCCACAATACGCCCTATTCTAAGCCTCAGCACGAAGTACACTTGACACCAATTAATCAGCACTTTGAGATGGTGCGTGGGACTTGGTAAAAACGCACAGGTTCACTTAGACTCCTAGAGAGCCTTGAGTCTTTGGTTCTTAAGATCTAAGAGTTGAGATAGATCTCAAAGATTGGATGAGGTGGTCATTGCCCTATATAAATGGTCATCTAGGAGCAATCAAAGTAGATCAAGACATAACAACAAGTGTGAGAGTGCAAAGACACAAAAACACAAGAGAGGCTGGTTGTTTAGAGAGAAAGGCTCTCAAATCTAGAGAGGTCTTTCTAGTGAGAGAGAGTAGTCAAGATTGGGGATTCAAGGGCTTTGTAATTGGAATTTTCTTGGGGAAAATTCCAGGGAAATACTTAGTTCTTATCTCTTTCTTTTCTCTTCTTTCATTCTTCCAAAACAAGAGGTTTGTTGAAGGGATGTTGCTGTAATTGTAAGAACTCAATTGATTTAGTGCAGATAGCTCTGAGGAGCTCACAGGGACGTAGGCACATTGTCAAACCTCAATAATAATTGCTTGTGTTCTCTTTTATGCTTTGATTCTTGTTTCGGTTTTGTACAAATCATTCTGGATTTGGGTATTTGGGAAAGATCACAACCTAGGATTTCTTGTGGTGATTTTCTCAACATTAACCATTACTGAAGAAGCAAGGAAAAGAAGTCTCAAGGTGGGTCCAAGTGCCAGCATCCTCGTCCAATCTCTTTTTGTAGATGCAGTCGAGTATTTTACACTAAGTTGTATATTTTGAAGTTACATCTCATGAGCCGTCCTTTTGTAACGTTAAATGATTGTACTATTGATCGAAGTTGTACTTACGTACTATGATATATATATGTTGGTATTTGTCTAAGGTTCAAACATAGTTTAAGGTTTAAAAAAGGGTTGAAGAATTAAATTCAGCATGTTAAAGGAGTGCACACATGTGTGTGCATCCATTTGGGTGTGTGTGCACACCCCTAATCAACAAAGCAAAGTAGTGTGCACTGCTGTGTGAAGGGCAGCATCAGTGTGAGCCTCACCGCCCCTTCACCAATGCCTCACCGCCCAGCAAGGATGCAGTTTGAAGAAGGGCAGCACTGCACTGTCCCTCTGCCAGCACTGCACTGTCCCTCTGCCAGCACCGCACCGCCCAAAACGTGGTGCAAAGGGGCTTTGCCTAGCGCCTCACCGCCCCCTGTTCAGCGCCTAGGCGCTAGGCACACTAAAGCACACATGGACAGCTTGTTTTAGCCTCTTGTTTGGTGCGTGGATGCAAAGTTAAAATGCACAGAACCACTTAGGATTGATGGAGGGCCATGGTTGAGTGGTCATCAAGATCTAAGGGTGGGGAATGACACACAAGATTGGACAAGAAGTTGGTGCACTATATAAAGGGTCACCTAGCTTCATTCTCAATAAGAAAGATGTGATGTAACTTATGAGACATGTGTCTGAATGAGAGAATTGTGTGAGAGTACAAAAACACAGACATACAAGAGGGACTTATTGTAGAGACGCTAATTGTAAAGAAGAGAGAGTAGTATAGATAGAGAGCATTGTAATAGTTCTTATCTTTTCATCTTCTCTTCTTGGTTTCTTCGAGAACTTGGGTTTCTTGGAGAGGGTTGCTAAATTGTAAAGAACCATTGATTTAGTGCAGAGAGTTCAGAGGAACTCACGAGGACGTAGGCATATTGTCGAACCTTAATAACAAATTGCTTGTGTTCTTTTCTTTCTTACTTTCGATTGCTGTATTTCTTTCTACAAGTCATTCTAGACTTGGGTGTTTGGAAGATCACCACCTGGGCATCTTTTGAAAGTGATTTCCAACAGTGGTATCAGAGCTAGAAGAGATACCACCAACAGTGTCATCAGAGCTTGCATAGCTGGGTATCGGAGCAAGAACAGAAGGTATTGGAGCAAGATTCCAAGGGTAAACTTCTTATGTGATTTAAGAACGGAGTAAAGATCAAGATCAGATCGTGTTCTTAAGGGTGATTCAAGAACGGTGTTAAGATCCATCTTCGATCGTGTTCTTGAGGTTGAAGAAAGCATTTGTGGGTATTGCATAAATCTGGGATCTTGTCCGTAAAGATGGCTTCAAATTTTGGTATTGAGAAGTTTGATGGAAAGGGAGATTTTTCCCTGTGGAAGCGGAAGATCAAGGAGGTTCTTGTGCAATAAAAGGTGGGCTTGGCTCTTGGAGAAGATGATGCTTTTCCAGCAAGTGTCACGGAGGACCAACGGATTGAGATGAAGAAGATGGCTTACAGCACCATCTTCTTGCATATGTCGGATAATGTCACAAGGGAGTGCAGAGACTCGAAAGATCCAACTGCAATATGGAAGAAACGAGATGAGTTGTTTCTTGCCAAGACTTTCGCGGATAAGAGGTAACTTTGTAAACAAATCTTTACTTTTAAATTTGATCCTAAGAAAGAGTTTTAAGATAATCTTGGTGCCAAGATAAGAAGTGCATCAAGTGGTAAAGGACTGTTCTTTAAAAAACGGCTAGCAACTCAGTATTGCAGCAACCATGGCTACTACTGGGACAGAGGTAGAGGAGAGAGCCATGGAAGAGTGCACAGCAGCATGCATGGCTACTACCGGGACAGAGGTAGAGGTGAGAGCCATTGGAGAGTGCACAATAACATGCATGGCTACTACCAGGACAGAGGTAGAGGATAGAGCCATGGGAGAGTGCACAGCAACATGCATGGCTACTACCGGGACAGAGATAGAGGAGAAAGCCATGGGAGAGAGCATGATAGGTGCTTAAATATTCATATTTAAGCCCATTTATTTACATTTATTAGGTCCTTAGTTATGTTATTTTAGTCCATTTTACTTCATTTGTGTGTTTTACATGTATTTATAGGGTCTTGGAAGAAAAGAAGCAGTTTTGGCACTTAAAGGAAGAAACCTGGAATTCCTAGAGCAGCCTCTGGACAAAAAGCGAACGATCGCACCATGCAATGTGATCGAGCACACAGTGCGATCGTGCGCACACAAGAAGGATCGAGCGCAAGACGCGTTCGATGGAGCACACATGTACGGGCGTGAACAGTAAACTGCATAACCCTATTTTGGAAATAAGAGAGTTTTTACGGTTTAGGAAGTTTAGGTTTTCCTACACCTTATAGGACTTCTAAAGCCCTATAAATACACCTGTAAAGCACACGCAACACATCACCTCTTAGATATCACTTTTATCTTTTGCTTAGCTCGGAGTTTTAGGCTTTGGAGACGATTGACAACCCGTCTCCCTAGTATTCTTCGGGTTTTATATTTTATGCTTAGTTTATTTATGATGTTTATTTTAGACAGCATGTGTAACTAACTTCTTATAGGGCTCGATTGAAGCCCTAGTTATGCTTTCTAATATATTTATTCATTGATAAAATCTTTGCCAATAGCCTTTATTATGTTGCTTAACTTGATTAATGCCTGTGCTTATTTAAATTCCTCATATGTATGTGTATGGCCAACGTATGCATGTGGTATGGATAGGTTAGTTAGATCAAGTTGGATGACCGAGTCCTGGGTCTAACATTAGTAACAAAAGATATCCACACTAGATTCTTGGATTAATCAACATGGGAAACTGGGAGTAGATACCATGCCCTAGGTCTCATGTGGTTGTCGATTTCCATAGTACTTATGCTTTCTTAAGGAACAACTCAAGCAGATACCATGCTGAATCCCTTAAGGAAGAAAAGAGTTGGTAGATACCATGCCTAACTCGTTGCTTAGGGAAATCAATAGCTTAAAGAGTAGATACCATGCCCTTAGGTTGGCAACCAGTAGGTATACATGATAAGGCTAGTGCACTGATACATTATACAATTGGGAAAGTATGACTAGTGGTGGATATCAAAGCCTTATGTCTTTATTATTATCAAATCACATACAACAGTTATTTATTTCTTTTTACTTAAATAAACTAATTCTAAAACCGAACTTTACCAATCCCTGTGGAGATGATCTTGCTTTCGTACACTATACTACACTGTTGACCTTGTGCACTTGCAAGTAAAACTAGTACGATTATCTACTTATTAATTTAGGTATATTTTCGTCGAACAAGTTTTTGGCGGTGTTGTTGGGGATTGCGCTAAATTTCATTTTAGGATTACTTTCGTTTAGTTTAAATCATCATTATTATTTTATTTTCTGTTTACCATCTTTGCTTTTCATCAAAAACCCTAATCAATTTCTTTTCTTGTTTTAGGTACATCAAACCCTAAACGCAGCTTCTGTGGTACTTGCGATGGATCGTAACCTTCTGTGCGATCGAGCGCAAATAAGACAGAGAGCTACCCGAGCAGCAGAGTTTAACTGCTGCACTGAAACTGGTTTGCTTGATTTATGCACGGACTTCGATCCCGACATCCAACAGTCTTTCCCCTCGATCCCGAACTTGAGTAGACCATCCGACAAAGGCTTTGGGACAACTTCGAGGAGAACGAAGAAGGATTCAAGAACGAAACACCAATGGTGGAACAACTTGAAAACCAGCAACCACCTGCACGAGTATCGATGAAGCACTCCTTCATCCCACGAAACATTGATCAACCATCATGCATTGCATATCAACCTGAGGCGGCAGGAAACTATTATATATCCTCGCAAATATTGAATGCTTTAACTCATTTTAGGGAAACTCCTAATGAAGATCCACACCTGCACCTCCGAGAATTTTTCGATCTTTGCAAGTTCCAGCACATACAAGGCTTAGACCAAGAAGGAATAACGTTAATTATGTTCCCTTTTTCTTTAAAAGATAATGCTAAACTATGGTATAATTCTTTGCCTGCAGTTTCCATCCACACTTGGGAGGAGTTGGCAAGAAAGTTCCTGAGGAAATTCTTCCCAGCCCAAAAGACGAGACAAATGAGGAAGGAGATCCAGTCCTTCCAACAAAAGGATAGAGATCTCTTCTTCGAAGCATGGGGACACTTCAACGACTTGCTAGTCAAATGCCCACACAATAACCTACCTCAAGATGAACTGGAACAAGCCTTTTATGAAGGTTTAAACGACACTAATAAGAGTATTGTTGATTCAGGTTGTGGAGGAGTGCTAATGGAGAAAAGCAGAGAAGAAACAATGGAACTCTTCGAAACCCTAAGCAAACACACTCAGCAGTTCTCCTCTCGAGGTAGACATGTAACCAAAGGTAAAGGTGTATATGAGATAAATCTGAATGGAGGATTTTCCCCTCAAATGGCAGCAATGGAAAGGAAACTAGATTTATTGGTCAAAGCCATAGCTGTTCAAAATGCCTTATCCAGCCTACCATCTACCCCACTCCAGGTATGTGCAATATGTTCCCAATACGATCATAATACCGATACTTGTCCTTTATATTCACCTGCAGATACAGAACAAGCAAATTATGTGGGACCTAATAACTATCCGCCAAAAAACAACCCCTATGCCAACATATACAACCCTGGATGGTGGAATCACCCGAATTTCTCATGGAACAACAATTAGACCAATCAAGGGCAGCAACGAAACCCCCAGCCCACTACTCATGCTACTTTCGAACCAAAGAAGAACGACCTTGAAAGTCTTGTGAGACAACTGGCCACTCAGCAGCAGCAATTGATGACGTCACAAGAACAGCTCATGACTCAACAAAAATAGACCACTGCAGCACATGAGCAAGCAATTCAAAGACTAGAGGCACAAATGGGAAAACTAGCTAAAGAGCTCAGTGGTAGAAAGCAAGGAGAGCTCCCGGTTCAAACACTACCCAACCCTGGGGGGCATCAACAACTAAAAGCTGTCACAACTTTGAGAAATGGCAAAGTGATAGAGTCCGATGAGTCTGCAGCAGCATCCAAAGAAACCCCATCCACATCAAGGGTAAGTGAGATGGAGAAGGTGAATACACCACCCTTCCCGCAAAGGTTAGTAAAACAAAAGAAAGACAATAAACTACTTGATATTTTTGAAACCTTGCGGAAAGTTGAAATTAATATTTCGTTACTAGATGCAATTCACCAAATACTTGCCTATACTAAGTTCCTAAAAGATTGCTGCACTCATAAAAGAAAATTTCAAGAGCATGAGACTGTAGCATTGACTGAAGAAGTAAGTGTTGTACTACTAAGAAAACTCCCACCAAAACTGAAAGATCCGGGTAGTTTTACTATTCCCTATATAATAGGTGATCAGCTATTTGATAAAGCATTACTAGACTTAAGAGCAGGGGTAAACTTACTACCTTACATGATATTCAAAACCTTAGGTTTGGGGGAGCTACACCCGACTTCTATTACCTTACAATTGGCAGATAGGAGTATTAAAAGACCTAGGGGTATTCTTGAGGATGTCTTAGTAAAGGTTGGTGAGTTCATCTTACCTGCTGATTTCATTGTATTAGACATGGAGGAATGCCCTATGCCATTGCCTTTTCCTATCATATTAGGGAGACCCTTCATGAGAACTGCCGACACTAAGATCTGTGTGAAGAAGGGTATAGTGAGTATGAAAATCAATGGTGAGAAAATAGATTTTAAAATATTTGATGCAATGAAACTTCCTCAAGATGACTTGGAATGCTTTAATGTTTGTATGATACAAAACTTTGTTGAGTAAGCTTTTCAGGTCTAACACATTGATCCATTGGAGATTACCATCAGCTATATCATCACGGAGGTGGATATTGAGCAAGAATATGAAGATGTTACTAGTGACATCATCACAGCTGTGCACCTCCTTGAGACCTCTCCAACATACTCCAGTAAGTATCCTCCTTCATTTGAATCTCTCATACCCACTAATACTACTCTTCTTCCATCGATTGTCCAGGCACCAGCATTGGAACTAAAGCAGCTACCCGAGCATTTAACATATGCCTACTTGGGAGAAAAGAAGACCTTACCTGTGATTGTAGCTACTAACTTTAGTAGTGGAGAAGACGGGAAGCTGTTAAGAGTTCTTAGGGAGCATAGATCTGCCATTGGGTGGACTGTCGCTGACATTAAGGGGATAAGTCCAGCAAAATACATGCATAGTATTTACCTTGAAGAAGAAGAAAGGCCCACTCGAGATGCTCAAAGAAGACTTAACCCACACATGAAAGAGGTAGTAAAGGCCGAGGTATTGAAGCTACTAGATGTTGGCATCATCTACCCTATATTGGATAGCAAATGGGTGAGTCCGGTACAAGTTGTTCCTAAAAAGAGTGGGATTACCATTGTAAAAAATGAAGATGGGGAGCTCATACCTACGAGAAAAACAACGGGTTGGAGAGTATGCATTGATTACCGAAAATTGAACAAAGTAACTAGAAAAGATCATTTTCCCCTGCCATTCATTGATCAAATGTTAGAGAGGTTAGCCGGTCACAGTTATTACTGCTTCTTGGATGGGTATAGTGGATACAATCAAATTGCCATAGCACCTGAGGATCAAGAAAAGACTACCTTCACATGTCCTTTTGGTACATTTGCTTATAGAAGAATGTCATTCGGTTTATGCAACGCACCAGCCACTTTTCAAAGATGTATGATGAGCATTTTTTCGATATGGTAGAGAAATACATTGAGGTGTTCATGGATGATTTTAGCGTCTTTGGTTCTAAATTTGATGAGTGCCTAAATCATTTAGAAAATGTCCTAAAGAGATGTGAAGAGAGTAATTTAGTGTTAAATTGGGAGAAATGTCACTTCATGGTTCAACAAGGTATTGTGTTGGGGCATTCCATCTCGAACAGAGGTATCGAGGTAGACAAAGCTAAGATAGACATCATTTCAAAGCTGCCTCCACCTCTCACAGTCAAAGACATTAGAAGTTTCCTTGGACATGCCGGTTTCTATAGAAGATTCATCAAGGACTTCTCCAAAATCTCAAGACCTCTTTGTGCATTATTGGCTAAAGATACCAAGTTTGAATGGAATGATAATTGTATGCAAGCTTTCAACACCTTAAAGAATGTTCTCACCTCTGCCCCAATAATGATGACACCAGATTGGAATCTCCCTTTCGAATTAATGTGTGATGCTAGTGACTTCGCCTTGGGAGCTGTCTTAGGTCAAAGAATCAATAAGGTACCTTATGCTATTTACTATGCTTCTAGAACTTTAAATGATGCTCAGCTTAACTATTCTACTACTGAAAAAGAATTGTTAGCCGTTATTTTTGCTTTAGAGAAGTTTAGATTATATCTTATTGGTTCTAAAGTTATAGTATTCACTGACCATGCTGCTTTGAGATATTTATTTTCTAAGAAAGATGCGAAGCCTAGGCTAATCAGATGGATACTCTTACTACAAGACTTTGATTTAGAAATCAAAGACAAGAAAGGCAGTGAGAATGTCATTACGGATCACTTGTCAAGGCTTTCCTATGAGAATGAAGAGTTGCCTTTGAATGAGAACTTCCCTGATGAACAACTATTCGCACTAGAGGTAAAACTTCCATGGTATGATGATATAGTGAATTATCTAACTGTTAAAGTTTTTCTCCCAGGCATGACCACTCAAGAAAAGAAACGGTTAAAATCTCTGTCAAGACACTACCATTGGGATGATACTTACCTCTTCAAGGTCTGCTCTGATCAAATCATCAGACGATGTATCCCAAAAGAGGAGCACTCGAGCTTATTACAACACTGCCACCAATTTGCCTATGGAGGACATTTTTGGGCAAAACGAACAGCTCTTAAGGTACTACAATCTGGTTTTTATTGGCCTAATCTGTTTAAAGATGCTTTCTCCTTTTGCAGCTCATGTGATAGATGCCAGCGGACAGGTAACATCTCTTCCTGAAATCAGATGCCCTTACAAAATATTCATGTAGTAGAACTTTTTGATGTATAGGGCATTGATTTCATAGGAACCTTTCCTAACTCCTTTGGTTATTTATATATTCTTGTGGGTGTGGATTATGTGTCCAAATGGGTCGAGGCTGTCCCTTCAAAAGCCAACGATCACAAAGTAGTTGTAAAGTTTCTGCAAGCTAACATCTTTACGCGATTTGGGACTCTAAGAGCAATCATCAGTGATGGGGGCAGCCACTTTCATCATCGCTCTTTTGCCGAACTACTCCGGAAATATGGGATCACTCATGGAGTAGGCACTCCATATCATCCTCAAAGCAGTGGCCAAGTAGAGATAAGCAACCGAGAGATCAAAGGAATCTTAGAAATGACAGTGAAGCCTAATTGGAAGGATTGGTCTTTACACTTAAATGATGCTCTATGGGCATATTGGACAGCTTATAAGACTCCAATTGGCACGTCTCCCTACCGCCTAGTCTTTGGAAAAGCGTGCCATCTCCCGGTGGAATTAGAACATTGAGCATATTGGGCTATAAAGCAATTTAACTTTGACATGAAACAAGCGGGGGAGAAAAGAAAGCTGCATCTAAATGAACTTGAAGAATTGAGATATGATGCCTATGAGAATGCCAAGTTGTACAAAGAACGAACAAAAGCCTATCATGACAAACAACTTGTATGGAAGGAGTTCCATGTAGGACAAAGAGTGTTGCTCTATGACTCACGATTAGGACTGTTCCCAGGTAAGCTCAAGTCCAGATGGTACGGTCCGTACATGGTTACCAAGGTCTTCACTCATGGTGCATTAGAAGTCTGTAGTCCAAACGGAAATCAGTCCTTTACGATAAATAGACATAGAGCCAAGCCTTACCTAGACATTAACTTTCCTCCAAGAGATGAAGACTTGGCACTTGAATCAGTACAGTATACAGCTGAAACACAAGCGCTGGAGGCATAAGAGATGGACTCTAAGTGCTTCCTCCCAACCGACTAGTACTATGGCACGAGAGCACTTGAGTAGCTCATATTTGATTACTCATACAGCTCAAGTGCCTCTACTGAGGTTAGTGGTACTGAGGCCACTAACAAATGGTAAGGTTGTACTGTTCCAAATTTATCATTTTTCAACTAAAGTAAGTTCTTCTTTTTGCACATGCACACTGCATGCGATCGATCGCAACATTCTATGCGATCGAGTGCAAAAAATGCGATCGAGCGCGCCAATCAATGTGCTCGAGTGCACAAGTGCGATTGAGCGCATCCCGCGTGCGATCAAACGCACTAGTGGTAGAGGGTTTAGTTATAAGTCTGATAATTTTTACTCACACTCACCTACACTCTCTCACTGTCCACTCACACCCACTTCTTCACTCTCTCTCGCACCCTCTTCCACACTCACTCTAGTACCACCACTCGTTCACTCCAGCACCCACTTCCCCATCACCACCATCTCCACTCCACCATCACCACCATCAAACACCCATTACCACCGCATACACCCTCTCCACTCCACATTTTGTCCATTACACAAGGTACCCATTTCCATCCATACACACACAAATTTTTATATGTTTATTTACATTTTTAAGCATACATTTATGTTATTTTATGTGTGACTGGGTAGTTCTTGTTGTTTGCAGGAGGTTAGGAATGATTTCAAATCTTCAAGACCATAGCTTGGTCTTTTGGTGCACACAAGCTGTTCAAGGAAAAGCCTGATCGTGTACGATCGAGCACACGGTACTTGCGATCGAGCGCATAGCCAGTGTGAAATCGAGCGCACCTATTTAAGATCGATCACAAATTAGGCAGAAGCAAACAAAAACATGACCAAACCATCTGCTTCCACCTTCAGTGCATCCAGTAGTCGTGCCTCGTCATCCCGGCCCAGCATCCAGCAATGGGAGCTATTGTTCGAGACTGCCTTTGCCATCGATGAAGTATTCAAGCACATGGACTCCACTCAATGGGCTGTCCAAGCATTTAGACACCGAGGGTTGAAGAGGCTGTTTAAGCCGGTTTGCTCCACTACTTACTCTCAGCTCGTAGTCCAGTTTTATGCAAGCCTATCATTTGACTGCAGCAGACCGGGAGTACTCACTTCTTCCGTTCGGGGCACACCCATTGAGGTAACTAGTGCTGATGTAGCCGCTGCCCTTCATTGCACTGACGAGTCTCCTCCCGAAGACATCGATATCGAGGAGCAGCCGGAGTCCTTTGCCCTGGCTAAGATTATTACGGATATGTGCGCTGACAGACACAACAATGCAGCCAGCCGGTCAAAGTTGCCTCCATGACTTTGGCTCATCGACAGGATCCTTCAGTGTAATGTGCATCCATTGGGGCACAAGACACAACGGCGAGACTAGTTTCTCTAGTCCTTATATGCCTTCCATAGAGGCCACTGGTACTCCATCCCGGCTGTTATTTGGAGCCAACTGCACAAGTTTTGGGATCACGTGCATGGCCATCAGACCACCACGGCCAATGCTTGGGGCCTCATTTTCCCGTTCCTACTCTCCTGCATCCTCAAGAAGAAGGGGATCAAGGGGACCACTAGCGACGGACCAGTGCGAGAGCATCTCTTTTTCGGGAAGGCTCAGTGGACACATAGCCTCTCGAACATGCCTCGAGGAATTCCTGCACCCGCTCCAGCAGCTGAGAGAGTTGAGGAGGATCGCATGGAGACTGAGACCCCGGTCATTAGCCCAGTATGTGAGGAGGACCATTCGGATATGGGACCCATCGAGTCCCAGCACTTTCTAGTTGAGTTGTCCTCCTTCCGAGGTGAGGTCTCTGCCGCTACCACACTCGTGCATCACTGCATAGATAGTCTGGAGGCACGGTTTGCATAACAGGAGGCTATGCTGCAGGCTATTCTTGATCGCCTACCTCCGGCACCCGGTACCTCTTCGACTACACCACCTGATGATCAGCAGTGAGAGGATACCACGTCTAGCTGAAGATGTTAAACTTAGCGCTCATGGGAGGCACCCCAAAGCATATCCTTTTTCGTATTTTTTTTTCCTTATTTTTTCGTTTCTGTTTATGTTTGCTTTTTCATTTCTGCTTATTATTACTTGTTTTCCCTTTTATGTTTGTTTTTCTTTCTTTTTCAAGGATAGTGTAAGTGCATCCAGTTTTAGTTTGGGGGCATGCTACGAGCCATGCCAGCCATCAGTTCTCCATCTCCCAGGTCAGCTCCTTCTATGCTATTCACACATTGGGGACAATGTGCAATTTAAGTTTGGGGGTATGGGGACACATTAACACACTTGCTATGTCCCATTTTTTTGTGTTGTGTTGTTATTCTCATAGATAAATGCATGTTCATTCTGTCCTAAATTTTTTTTGGGTGATGTAAACAAAGAATATGATTTGACTTCATAAGTGAGCTTAGCACCTTGAACATATAGGTCAATAATTAAGTTTTGAACATAGATCACCTCCTTTTATGCATTTGAGGATTCACGAGTTTGATTTAAATGATCATAAGCACATTAGCACATAATTGTGTGGGGTATGACATGTAATTTTGATTTGTATGTTTCTTTTGCTCGACTGTAAACAAAATGGCCTATTAGACTAACATCTTGGCATAAGAAAATAGAAACAACTCGTTAGTACTCAAAAAGAAAGAAATGCTCCTAATGATCAATAAAACAAACATTCCACTGAGTAACTGGCCCTCTTGCCTCAGTAAGCAGTGAGTGTCACGTCAAAAGGTGGAAAATTTGTTAACTCAAAAGATCATTAAAAAGAATTTTCCACTGAGTAAGTAGCCCTCTTGCCTCAGTAAGCAGTGAGTGTCACGTCAAAAAGTGGAAATTCTGATAAATGCATTGAGACCAGTTAGTTTCGTAGCCTTTTTGACTCGAGTTAGTAAATCCTTAGGGGTGTCTTCACACCTAATGCCCTAAAAGCATCTGGTTTGGGAGTCATTGGCTAAATGCGCTTTACATGAGTCAAATAGAAAGCTTAAGGGAACTAACTTGGCAAAAATCTCATAAACAAAAGAAAAGAAGACTTATGCCATCTTTGTTGATTCTAATAGGAAATTTGGTGAATTTTGAGTCATCGAAACATACACATTAGAATTATTTGGAAACCTAATCTTTTATGTGCTAGTTCACCACACACCAATCTTAAATTGCCTCATGAAAGTGATTTGCGTTCAAAACTCTTATTCATTGCAAAAATATGTTTGTATCTGTTAAGCTTGCTCATGAATGCACATCATAGTTTTGTGTTAAGATTTAAACTTTTTTGGACACTATGAACATTGGATCTATCTGTGTGTTGTTATTTTTCATTTTAGTTTTGTTTAGTATTCCTAAGGGACTAGCAATATATAAGTTTGGGGGTGTGATAGGTGCTTAAATATTCATATTTAAGCCCCCTTATTTATATTTATTAGGTCCTTAGTTATGTTATTTTTGTCCATTTTACTTCATTTGTGTGTTTTACATGTGTTTATAGGGTCTTGGAAGAAAAGAAGCAGTTTTGGCACTTAAAGAAAGAAACCTGGAATTCCTGGAGCAGCCTCTGGACAAAAAGCGATCGATTGCACCATGCAATGCGATCGAGCACACAGTGCGATCGTGCGCACACAAGAAGGATCAATCGCACACTGCGATCGAGCGCAAGATGCGTGCGATCGAGCGCACATGTATGGGAAAAAACAGTAAACTGCAGAACCCTATTTTGGAAATAAGAGAGTTTTTACAGTTTAGGAAGTTTAGGGTTTTCTGCACCTTCTAGGACTTCTCAAGCCCTATAAATACACCTGTAAAGCACACACAACACATCACCTCTTAGAGATCACTTTTATCTTCTGCTTAGCTCAGAGTTTTAGGCTTTGGAGAGGATTGACAACCCGTCTCCCTAGTATTCTTCGGGTTTTATATTTTATGCTTAGTTTATTTATGATGTTTATTTTAGACAGCATGTGTAACTAACTTTCTTATAGGGCTCGATTGAAGCCCTAGTTATGCTTTCTAATATATTTATTCATTGATAAAATCTTTGCCAATAGCCTTTATTATGTTGCTTAACTTGATTAATGCCTGTGCTTATTTAAATTTCCTATATGTATGTGTATGGCCAACGTATGCATGTGGTATGGATAGGTTAGTTAGATCAATTTGGATGACCGAGTCCTGGGTCTAACATTAGTAACAAAAGATATCCACACCGGATTCTTGGATTAATCAACATGGGAAACCGGGATTAGATACCATGCCCTAGGTCTCATGTGGTTGTCGATTTCTGTAGTACTTATGCTTTCTTAAGGAACAACTCAAGCAAATACCATGCTAAATCCCTTAAGGAAGAAAAGAGTTAGAGTAGATACCATGCCTAACTCGTTGCTTAGGGAAATCAATAGCTTAAGGAGTAGATACCATGCCCTTAGGTTGGCAACCAGTCGGTATACATGATAAGGCTAGTGCACTGATACATTATACAATTGGGAAAGTATGACTAGTGGTGGATATCAAAGCCCTATGTCTTTATTATTATCAAATCACATACAACAGTTATTTATTTCTTCTTACTTAAAGAAAATAATTCTAAAACCGAACTTTACCAATCCCTGTGGAGATGATCTTGCTTTCTCACACTATACTACACTATTGACCTTGTGCACTTGCAAGTAAAACTAGTACGATTATCTACTTATTAATTTAGGTATATTTTCGTCAAACAGAGCACTCCAAACTAAGATTTGGAGGGAAGAGTTGCTACTACTGCCATAAGGAGGGTCATGTCAAGAAAGATTGCAAGAAGATGACAAGGATAGAGGAGGAAGCCATACCAAGAATGGAGAGGCTTTGGTTGCCAAGACAGAACAGCGAGATGATGATGTTTTTGTTGTGTGCTCAAGTGTGAGCAAGGGGCAAGAAGGCAGCGGGAAACAGATCTTGGATTTCGGGTGCATTCATCACATGTGCCCTCACCGGAGTTGGTTCAAGAATTTCAAGGAAACCAATGATGAAAGAGTTTTCTTGGGGAATGATATTTCTTACCAAGTGAGGGGCATGGGAGACATCCAGGTGAGGATGTTTGATGGAATGACAAGGCTGCTGGAAAATGTGAGGTATCTCCCGAATTTGAGGAGGAATTTGATCTCATTGGGGCAGCTGGATTCCATGGGATACACATGTAAGATAGAGGGAGGAAAGATCAAGGTAGCCAAGGGATCTTTGGTAGTGATCAAAGCCGCAATGAAGGATGGACTCTATGAGATGATCGGAGACATGGAAATCAAGGATCAAGCAGCAAGCTTGATGGCTGAGATGGATGAGGCAGCCCTTTGGCTCACTCGCTTGGGACATATGAGCGAAGAGGGCCTGGAAGTTCTCAGCAAAGATGGCCTACTTGGTAGAGACAAAGTCGAGGAACTTGATTTCTATGAGTGTTGTGTTCTTGAGAAGCAACACATGGTCAGCTTCAACACCGGAGTGTACAAGTCTAAGGGCATTCTTGACTATATTCATGCGGACCTTTGAGGACCAACAAGGACACCAACACAGGGAAGTAACATTTACTTTCTGTCTTTAATTGATGGTTATTCAAGAAAGGTTTGGGTTTATTTGGTTAAAAATAAATCAAATGCTTTGAATAAGTTAAAGGTGTGGAAAGAGATGGTAGAGACTCAAATGGGCAGGGTAGTTAAGGGGATAAGAACCGATAATGGCTTAGAAATTTTTAACCAAGAACTTGATGAATTCTGTAGGTTAAATGGGATTCTAAGACATAGGATGGTTGTGGAAACCCCTCAGCAAAGTGGAGTTACTGAGTGGATGAAAAAGACCCTTAGGGAAAAGGTTAGGTGCATGTTAGATGGATCCGGATTACCCAAATGTTTTTAGGGGGAAGCTGTGTCTACTGCTGCATATTTGGTTAATAGATCACCCTCTAGAGCTTTAGAGCTCATGACTCCCGAAGAGATGTGGAGTGAAAAACCCCCTGAGTTGGTCAACCTTAGAACTTTTGGGTGTGCTGCATATGCACAACAAAAGGATGGTGAGCTTAGCCCAGGATCTAGAAAATGTGTGTTTCTAAGATATGGGGAATGGGCTAAGGGGTATAGGTTGTGGTCATTAGAAGGATTGAAACTCATAATAAGTAGGGATGTTAATTTTAATGAATTTTTATTTCTCTATTGGAGAAAACTAACCCTGCAGGGGCTAGTGAGCAAACCAGTTCGGTATTTGTGAAGTATAGCATCAAGGAAGATTCAGTTCAGGTAAAGCAAGGAAGGCAAGAGGGTTCGAACCAGGTAGAGCCCATTGATGAATGCGAAGCTCAGGACACTCTTGAGGAGGTTGAACTGGAGGTTGATGACGACGGGAGTCGGAAGGACTATCAGCTCACAAGAGACCGGGAAAGAAGGCTAGTCGGACTACCTTCAAGATATGGGTTTGTAGATGCTACAGATGCAGCAGCTCCTTGGAAAAAAGGAGAGATGAGTGAACAAGAGACTTACATTGATGCTATTGGATGTAAGAATTCGCCAAGATGGAAGCTAGCTATGGAGGAAGAAATGGATTCTTTGAGGAATAATAACTTCCGGGAATTTGTGCACATTCCGGGAAATCAGAGAGTTGTGGATTGTAAGTGGACTTACAAGATCAAAGAAGGGTACCCTCCTGGAGATGAAGTCCAGAACAAGGCTAGGCTAGTGGCGAATGGGTTCACAAGAAGAAAAGACATAGATTTCATAGAAACTTTCTCGCCTGGACACAAGATGGAGAAAATGGTGAGTATCTTCATCTATGTCGTTGATGTGTTGTTGGTTCAGAACAGTAGGAAGAGAATGGAAAGGTTTACATCTCAACTCAGTGAGGAGTTCAAAAGGAAGGATCTCAGCCTTACACAAAAGATCCTTAGGATGTGTATAATCCAAGAAAAGGAGAGAAACTGGTTAAAGGTTTCTTGGGCAATGGGTGTTCTCGGCAGATTTATGAGTAATCCCAGAAAGAAGCATTGGCTTGGGATGAAGTGGTTACTGAGGTATTTGAAGGCTCACTGGCAACCAATGGTAGCACTCATAACAACCGTGGTAGAATTCATAGCGGCTATAGAAGCCATAAAGGAGGCTATGGGGTGCAAAGGGTTGTTAGATGAGTGGGAGGTCCTAAAAGAGCAGGTGGTGGTATCTTCGGATAGCCAAAGTGCATGGCACTTGTGGAGGAATCTAGTGTTCCATGAGGGGATGAAGCATATGGATGTTCAGTATCATTACATTCTAAAAAATGGCACAAAAGGATGCATTCATGTTGACAAGAAGACCACGGAGGAAAGTCCTGCAGATTTAGGCACCAACATTCTACCTCTAAGAAGGTCCAATCATTGCATAATGGTTCGGGTTCAAACACTTAGACAAAGGTAGAGATTGTTGGTATTTTTCTAAGGTTTAAATATGGTTTAAGGTTTAAACAAGGGTGGAAGAATTAAATTCAGCATGTTAAAGGAGTGCACACATGTGTGTGCATTCATTTGGGTGTGTGTGCACACCCCTAATCAACAAAGCAAAGTAGTGTACACTGCTGTGTGAAGGGAAACATCAGTGTGTGCCTCACTGCCCCTTCACCAATGCCTCGCCGCCTAGCAAATATACAGTTTGAAGAAGGGAAGCACCGTACTGCCCCTCCACCAGCACCGTACCGCCCAGAACGTGGTGCAAAGGGGCTTTGCCTAGTGCCTCACCGCCCCTTGTTGAGTGCCTAGGCGCTAGGCACACTAAAGCACACATGGACAGCTTGATTTAGCCTCTTGTTTGGTATGTGGATGCAAGGTTAAAATGCATGGCACCACTTAGAATTGATGGAGGGCCATGGTTGAGTGGTCATCAAGATCTAAGGGTGGAGAATGACACACAAGATTGGAGAAGAAGTTGGTGCACTATATAAAGGGTCACCTAGCTTCATTCTCAACAAGAAAGATGTGATGTAACTTGTGAGACATGTGTGTGAATGAGAGAATTGTGTGATAGTGCAAAGACACAGACATACAAGAGGGACTCATTGTAGAGAGGCTGGTTATAAAGAAGAGAGACTAGTATAGATAGAGAGCATTGTAATAATTCTTATCTTTTCATCTTCTCTTCTTGGTTTCTTCAAGAACTTGGGTTTCTTGGAGAGAGTTTCTGAATTGTAAAGAATTATTGATTTAGTGCAGAGAGTGCAGAGGAACTCACGGGGATGTAGGCATATTGCCGAACCTCGATAACAAATTGCGTGTGTTCTTTTCTTTCTTGCTTTCAATTGCTGTATTTCTTTCTACAAGTCATTCTAGACTTGGGTGTTTGGAAGATCACCAACTGGGCATCTTGTGAAGATGATTTCCAATAATATATATATATATATATATATATATATATATATATATATATATATATATATATATATTATCCTACGTCTACGTTAGTCTCTATTCATATTATAGTTGTTCAGGTGCTCAGTTATGAAATGTAAGGATGTCGCCTCTAGTAGGGTCCGATCGAGATGGGTCATTACATAGCGTCACAAAAATTTCCTCTATTTGGTGACATTTAACATCATCGTCTAGAGTGAAACATAACTGCCTATTTAGTGACGCATTGGAACCTTCAGCGACGACATGTTATTAGCTTTCATGACTATTTTTTTGTGTTACTAATTAGTCATTCTTAAGATGACATGTAACTTTTCTTCACATACAGTAAACCTTTGTTATGTACTTAGTGACGAATACAAATCTTTAATGACAAAATTTCATTAGTATTACAGATGCAACATTGCGTCACACAACATTTTTTCCTTTGGTGATGATTATCAATTTTGTCACCTATAACTAACAATTAGTAATAACATTATTGAACCGTCACAAATACTTTTGCCAATGAAGCTACGTTGACGATCATCATGACATTTTTTTTGGTTACCTAAATACTTTCGTGACAAAATTATTAATTTTTTGTGACGTTTCAATGCACCACTAAAAACTTAATTTGTTGTAGTGCACATAGATACAACTCCCAAATCATCAGCTTAGCCACCAGCCATTTAATTCTTGTGATTTTTAACACGAGGAAATAAAATTGATCATTCTTCATAAACTAACAACAGTACATTAAAAATAATTATTAGACCTATAGTAATCATTTCACTTGTTAATGACCTAATCTCACTTTGAAATCAACTAAACAAGTCAATGCAAAGTTGACTTAAATATCACACTGGAATTAATTATGCAACCATTTCTAGGTGTTGAACTTGAACGTGAATTCAACGATTCAACTATCAGATCTGTAAGCATTAAGAAAATAACTCAAAATGTATGTTAAACCATACATGTAGCTCATACACGGGTATTCCACATTTCTTCTTTAACTAGTATATTTGAAGTACTTTACTCGATTTCAACTCTCAAGAATTGCACAATTCATCGATCATCGGAATGTGTCACTTTCTTTAATAGTAGTTTTATATTTCCTTGGGATACTTTCTGTCTTAACATATATAGATACAAATACAGATATAGATGTAGATGCAGATTTAGATTTAGATCTTATATATACATATGTGTACATAATATGTATACTTAAATTACTTTTTAAGTCTTACAAAATACTGAGAGAATCCAAAGACAAATAATATCCATAATAGGATCTATGTATATCCTCTTCACCAAAAGAAAAACTCAAAAAACTCTTATGCAATTCACCTTTAGATGTGGCTTATAAGCAAGATGAAACCAAACCTTATACGAAAATATATGAAAAATCAAAACAAGAAAAATTATTGTCAGAAATCAAACCACTCGATGTTTATTCCAGAAATATTACTTATATATATAATGAGCTGAACAATCAATGAAAACCAAAAAAAAAAAAAAAAGAACTTTCACTTTCTCTTGAAATAAGTTCTCATTTAGGTTTGATCCTTCTCAAAGATGGTTGGATGACAGATAGATAAATCGATTAGAAAGTGGTTGATGAGACTGAAAAATGGAGGAAGAGATCAGGATAACAGTAGAACAATAAGATAAGAAGGACGAATGGTAATACTAATCCTTTCTATGAAGGAAGGATAAGATGGGAAGAAGACCAAAATATCTTGCATCCACACGATAATGGGTTTGGGTCGACTATGAAACCATTCTGTCACACTCTCACTTCGTGACAGTGTATTTAATTGTACACTATAAGGATCATAATCTTCCCATCACACTCTGAATGGGGGGTGTGGGTCACCACAAAAACTATGTAGTCTGTATCATAAACTTAATGCTCGAAATGTTCTTGATTGAGAAACTTCTTTGTATTTTTTTTGTTAATTTGTTTTCTTTTATTTTCAATTTTTTGGCAGTGAGATTTAACAATCAAGTTTAGATAAAATAATGTTGTGTGTTTATCATCAGTCTATCTAGAATCGAAATTAAAGATGGTAAATTGTTGCTTAAGGTTGCAACAATCTTGATCCTTCTATTCATGTTGATGTTTTAGCTAATTCTAATTAATTACAAGTTGTTTTTTCCAATTTTTTTTCAATGTGCTTGTTTTTATGCATGTACGTTCATTTCGTAGATGTTTAATTATTACCAGCTATTAGTTTTTCACATAACAAGAACAAAAAAAGATTCAAAAAATATAAGGAAAGGAAAAGTGCACTAAAATGAATAATTAAGCAAAAATATCATCTCGGACTTCTTTAATAGAAAAAAAAAGGTAAAATTTATTGGCATTTATATAATAAATTTTACATAACGTGTGTACAAAATTGATAACAGTTTAGATTCTTCAAACTCCAAGCAGTTCCTTTACCGGCAGCTTTATCCAAGAAGTTTTGTTCTAGTATAGGTCTATGAAAAATATATAACATAAAGGTTCATCTCACTTATATGAAGATTTTTTGGCTGGCTCGGGTCTAAACCAATGTTTTAGAGCAGTTGGAAATTCCACTAGTAATCGTAGAAACTTTACTGTTAATATTACTTTTTTGGGTCCCAAACGTTTATTGACGTTATCAATGAAGCTTCCCAAGTTTACTAATGAAGTTTTGAGCGGGTCTAAAGAGCTAGCCAACAATTTTTACACTATTAAATGGTATGAAAAGAGAGAAAAAGAGATATTTACTTTTCATCATAGTGAAATGTACCCTTATACCATATATTTTTCATGATCTCGAACTAGACACTAACCAAAATTTATTCCCACTTCACTTTTATTGGCTGATCGTTTAAATATATTTCCATGCATGCCGGGTTGAGTAGAAATTTGTTGTCCTTTCTGTCCATACAATGAAACTTGCCTCTGGACTTCATAAGAAAAAGAGCAAATCAATGCTTCTAATTTTTAGAGATTTAACCTCTTTTTAATCTTATCCGAAGTATTAAAAAATGTAAAAACTTCACCAACTTAACATTTCTAGAATTTCAATGGCTTAGGTTGACTTATACAATTAAGTTTTCATAAATAAGAAAGGGGGAGTGAAGTGCCTTGTAGAAAATTGTAGGGGAGGATTTGTATGGGACTCGTCTGACAGTAGCTTGTTACTCAAAAGCTTCATTTGTTTCCATGTAAAATGTATTACAAAGTAAAATTAATTTCAACTCCGTTTCCTTACATGTAAAATTTATTACCATGTCAAACCAAATTTTTTAAAAAATGAGATTCATGTAAAATTATAAGTTTTCAGTTGAAATAAGAAAATAAATGATGAAAATTGTTAAAAATAAACAAAAAGAGAAAATTAGTGGCGTAATATGTGAGAGAAATTTAGGAAAGTGGGAAAGTATTTTCTTTTATAAAAAAGAACCATTTTCCAATCACTTATAAAACAACTTATGTCAGAAAAACACTGAAATTGTTTTGTTAAGTTTTTCACTCCCCAATCTAAAATCTTATTTTACATGAAATTGAATTTCATAGAATCCAAAAATGAATATCATATGGTCATTTAGTACATGAAATATGTGTACGAATTTATAACAAGATAATATGTAAAGAAAATGCAATACCTTGGAGTGTCTCGATAATTTCCCAAATTCAAATCTTCCTCTAGCATGACCACGCCTCGAAATTCCTTGCTAATTTTTTTTTCAACCAAAATATTATAAGGTCAGTGTAAGATGTACAATAAAGCTTGATTAAAAAAAGTGCAATTAATGAGGTCTTGAGTGAGATTTTTACTTGTTGAGTCCTCGAGTTCAAGATTGGATTTGGTATGGAACTGTCAAGGCTTAGGTATGAAGCACTTGGCCTAGTTGTTTGATTCATTAGTCCCTGGAGACCTTGAAGCCTATAAGAAGTTTAAAAGCAATAAATTATAAGTTGTTCAATATATCAACAACAGCTTGAAATTAAGATAATTAAATAGGCTATTCGACAAGCAAGGAGTCTTCTAACTGTGAACTGAATGTTGGCACCAAAGGGAGTTGATTGACTTGTCCTTTATCAAATAATTGTTGACTCCTGAAATTAAGAATTTTTCAGCAATTCAGAAGATGAAGCACTTCATATTTATAATACTAAGTTATGTTAATTAGTATTGCATTTTAGTGAAGTATCGGGTTAATTTTCAATATAAAAATATAACATTTAATACATTAAAACTGATAGATAATAGATGGCATGTTATGTATCAATTGAATTAGCTCCAACGGTCAACTGATAGTATTTTGTTTTACACAAATAATAAAACTCATACCGATAGATGATGAAATCTAAGTCATACCAAAAAGGAGTAGACTTAGACCTATATAGAGGGTTCTGTTGCTGAGAGATCAGATCTGGTCGCTGTAGTTTATCACGTATGAATCTGACACCTGTTTGTTTATACAAGTTCAATACATTATAGTGAAACTTAAGACAATAAATTTGTAAACGAATAAAAAATATAATTAATAAGTACTCACTGCGTTTTGAGGGCCGAACAATCCAAGCTGATTGTTGCCTGAAATATTGTTTGATATGTTTCCTAGAAGTTCATCCCCAAAGAATGTTTTGTACTCATGATTAAGTGGATTTATATCATGACCCATCGGTGGAGGCCTATGTTGATCTTTTTTGGAAAGAAAAACAAGCATAAGCATAAAGGATATCTAATTTACAACGCAACATAAAACCAATTTTGATAATTAATATCACTAAGCATAAAAGATAAGTTTTTACATATAGGAGATGCTTAGTAAGAGCAGCATTCAGTTGATTTGAGTAAACCAAATTAGGTTGCTCAACCTGAATTGCACTGTTTTGTTGGGTATTATTTCGCCCCCTGGATCATGAGAAAAGACAAACATGGTGATTAATAGTTAATTTGTGGGATGATATAAATAACTAGGTTGCTTCTCCCTCTATTAGTTTAGATGTAAATAGTTTTGTACCTACCATCATCAAGAAATTAATTAGTGGAGTCTCAATCAATGGAGTATTAGAGGAGGTGGTTCCCAATTGCAGCATGGTGGGACCATTTACAATAGGAGAATTTGAGTTTCCAATATCAGCAATCATTGGAGGGTGATTATTATTTGCTTTAACTGGCAATGACCGGATATCCATGCCCTCCAGACCAACCATTAACAAAAAGAAATGAACCTAATATATATTTGGTATATATATCTGTTGGTATTTGTCTAAGGTTTAAACATGTCTAAACATGGTTCAAATATGGTTAAAGTCCAAACCAAGGTTGGAAGATTAATGTTCTGTAAGTTAAAGGTCTGCACATATATGTGTGCATCACTTTGGAGCAAGGTAAGGGTAAGTGCACTAGTGTGCGCACTTCTGCAAACAAGCTGAAGGCCTCAGAAATGCACTAGTGTGCGCACAGCTGGGTGAAGGGGCAGCATCAGTGTGTGCCGCACCTCCCCTTCACCAATGGTGCACCACACAGAATGAAGGCTCCAGAAATGCACCAGCATCGTACCACCCATCTGTCAGCAGCGTACCATCCAGAAGGTGTGCTGCTTGATGCGCACCAGCACCGCACCGCCCAAAGAGTGTGCAAAGGGACTCTGCCCAGCACCGCACCACACCCTGTTGAGACCCTAAGCGCTAGGCAAAGTAAAGCACACATGGACAGCCTATTTTAACCCTATCTTAGGTATGTGGGTGCAAGGTTGAAATCCACAGTACCACTTAGGAGTTATTGAGGGCCATGATTAAGTGGTAATCATGATCAAAGGGTGAGGATTGAATATCAAGAATGACCAAGAAGTGGGTGGCTATAAAAGGGGTTTCCTAGTCTCATTTTTAACATATAGAACAACACAAGTTTCTGACATACTTTGAGATCAATTGTAATACAAGAAAGAATTGTGTGAGAGTGTAAAGATCAAACACGAGAGGGACTCATTGTAGTGATGCTGGTTATAAAGAGAGAGAAGTTTGATTAGATAGAGAGCATTGTTAGTTATTATCTTCTTCCTTTCTTCTCTTCTTGGTTTCTCCAAGAACTTGAGCTTCTTGAAGAGGGTTGTTGTATTTATAAAGAACAATTGATTTTGTGCAGAGAGTTCAGAAGAACTCACGGGGACGTAGGCACATTGTCGAACCTTGATAAGAAATTGCTTGTCTTCTTTCTTTCTTTGATTTTCTGTTCTTGTCTTTGATTGCTGTATTTCTTTCTACAAGTCATTCAAGACTTGGGTGTTTGGAAGATCACCACCTGGGCATCTTGTCAAGGTGATTTCCAACAGTGGTATCAGAACTGCACAGCTGGGTATCGGAGCAAGAACAAGAAGGTGACGGAGCCAAGACTCCAAGAATCAAAGATCAACTTCTTGGGTGATTCAAGAACGGTGTAAAGATCAAGATCTGATCGTGTTCTTGAGGTAGATTCAAGAACGGTGTTAAGATTCATCTTCGATCTATGTTCTTAAGGTTGAGGTAGTGTATAAATCAGGGATCTTGTCCGCAAAAGATGGCTTCAAATTTCTGTGTTGAGAAGTTTGATGGAAAGGGAGACTTTTCCCTTTGGAAGCGGAAGATCAAGGCAGTTCTAATGTAACAGAAAGTGGACTTGGCTATTAGAGAAGATGATAGTTTTTCAGCAAGTGTCACGGAGGACCAGCAGACCGAGATGAAGATGATGGCTTGCAGCACCATTTTCTTGCACATATCAGATAGCGTCACAAGGGAGTGTGGAGACTCGGAAGATTCGACTGTCATATGGAAGAAACTAGATGAGTTGTTTCTTACCAAAACTCTCCCTAACAAGATTTATCTTCTTAAAAGAATCTTTGCTTTTAAAATGGATCATAGTAAAGAGTTGCAAGATAATCTTGATGTCTTTAATATGCTAGTTCAAGATTTGAATAGCTGTAGCATTATTTTTTCAGATGAACAATTGGCTGTTATCTTGTTAAATTCTTTTCCTGATTGCTTTGATAATTTGATTAATGCTATTGAGTATGGAAGGGATACTTTAACAAAGGAGATTATGATCAATGCCATAAGGGCACATGATTTCAAGGCCAAGATGAAGGAGACATCGAGTGGAGATGGGCTGTTTGTAAGAGGAAGGCCAGCAACTTAGAATGGTAGTAGCAACCATGGTAACTACCGGGAGAAATCAAGAGGTAGAAGGCAAAACCATGGGAGATCTCATTCCAAGACAAGACTTGGAGGAGGAAGGAGATGCTTCTACTGCAATAAGGATGGCCATTTCAAGAAATATTGCGAGAAGAGGATTTGGGATGGGAAGAGAAGCCATACCAACAATGGAGAGGCTTCGTTTGCCAAAGGAGAATAGCAAGATGATGTTCTTGTTGTGTGCTCATATGTGCTCTCACAAGGAATGGTTCAAGAATTTCAAGGAGATCAATGATGGAAGGGTCTTCTTGGGGAATGACAATTTTTACCAAGTGAGAGAGATTGTAGACATCCAAATGAGGATGTTTGATAGAGTCATAAGGCTGCTGAGAAATGTGAGGCATCTTCTAGATTTGAAGAGAAATTTGATCTCATTGGGGCAGCTGGATTCCATGGGCTATACATGCAAAGTAGAGGGAGGAAAGATCAAGGTAGCTAAGGGATCTTTGGTAGTGATCAAGGCAGCAAGAAACGATGGACTCTATGAGATAATTGGAGAGACAGAAATCGATGATCAAGTAGCAAGCTTAATGGCTGAGATGGATAAGGTAGCCCTTTGGAACACTTGCTTGGGACACATAAGCGAAAAGGGACTGCAAGTTCTTAGCAAGGATGGTCTACTTGGTGGTGACAAAGTAGAGAAATTGGATTTCCGTGAGAGTTGCATTCTTGGAAAGCAACACCGGGTCAGCTTCAACACCAGAGTGCACAAGTCTAAGGGGATTATTGACTACATTCATTCGGACCTTTGGGGACCAACAAGAACACCAACATAAGGAGTTAACTTTCACTTTCTGTCTTTAATTGATGATTATTCAAGAAGAGTGTGGGTTTATTTGCTTAGAAATAAATTGGATGCCTTGAATAAATTTGTTGTGTGGAAAAAGTTGCTGGAAACTCAAACAGGTAGGGTAGTTAAGGCTTTACGAACCGAAAATGGCTTAGAATTTTGCAATAAGGATTTTGATAAATTCTGTGAATTAAATGGCATTCTAAGGCATAGGACGGTTGTAAAAACACCTCAGCAAAATGGAGTTGCTGAAAGGATGAATAGAACCCTTATGGAAAAGGTTAGGTGCATGTTAATAGGATCCGGTTTATCAAAATTTTTTTGGGGAGAAACTCTGGCTACAGCTGCATACTTGGTAAATAGATCACCCTCTAGAGCTTTAGAGCTTAAGACTCCCATGGAAATGTGGAGTGGAAAACCCCCTGAATTAAGCAACCTTAGGACTTTTGGGTGTGCTGTATATGCACATCAAAAGGAGGATAAACTTAACCCAAGATCTAGAAAATTTGTATTTCTATGATATGGTGATGGGGTTAAGGGATATAGGTTGTGGTCCTTAGAAAAGAAAGGCATGAAACTGATTATAAGTAGGGATGTTATTTGTAATGAATTGTTATTTCCCTACTTAGAGAAAACTAACCCTGCAAGGGCTAGTGAGCAAACCAGCCCGGAAGTCATGGAGAATCGCATCAAGGAGAACTTGGTTTAGGTATAGCAAAGGAGGCAAGAGAGTTCGGACCAGGTAGAGCCCTTGGATGAGGGCCAAGCTCAAGAAACTCAAAAAGAGGCAGAACAAGAAGAGGTTGATGCAGCAAGTCATAATGACTACCAGCTCACAAGCAACCGGGGAAGGAGGGTGGTTAGACCACCTTTGAGATATAGGTTTGCGGATGCTAATGTAGCAGCTCCTTGGATACAAGGAGAGGTTGAACCAGAAACTTACACGGATGCCATTGAGTGTAAGGATTCGTCAAAGTGGCAGCTGGCTATGGAGGAAGAAATAGATTCTTTGATGAAGAACAACTCTTGGGAGTTGGTGCCCAAACCTGAAAAACAGAGAGTTGTGGATTGTAGATGGCTCTACAAGATCAAAGAAGGGAATACTCCAGGGGATAAAGTCTGATATAAAGCTAGGCTGGTGGCGAAGGGGTTCACACAAAAAGAAGGCATAGATTTCACCAAAATCTTCTCACTGGTTGTGAAGTACAAGCCGATACATATAGTATTGGCATTGGTGGTCCAATTTGATTGGGAAATCGAGCAAATGGATGTGAAGACAACGTTCTTACATGGAGAGCTCGATGAGACCATTTTCATGAGGAAACCCGAAGGCTATAAGGAAGGAAGGCAGGGAGAGTTGGTGTGTAAATTGAAGAAATCTCTCTATGGCCTGAACCAATCACCTCGGCAATGGAAGATAGCAAACCAGTAAAGGTACCCCTTGCTGGTCATTTCAAGTTCTCCAGTGATCAATGTCCCAGATCAGAGGCGGAGAAGAAGGAAATGGAGAAAGTCCCTTACTCTAGTGCGGTTGGTTCTGTTATGTTCACCATGGTAAGCATTAGACTTGACATTGCTCATACAATGAGTGTTCTCAGCAGGTTTATGAGTAATCCTATAAAGGAGCATTGGCTTGGGATAAAGTGGTTGTTGAGGTACTTGAAGGGAAGCCCAAAAGTAGGGCTGGTTTATGAGAAGAGGGGTAAGTCCATTTGCCTTGAAGGTTTTGCTGATTCGGACTATGGAGCAGACCAGGATAAAAAGAGATCAATTACCTCCTAGTTCTTTAACTTAAATGGATGTTGTGTAAGTTGGAAGGCTCAATTGTAGCCAGTGGTAGCACTCTCAACAACCGAGGCTGAGTACATAGCGGCTATGGAGGCCATTAAGGAAGCTATGTGGTGCAAAGGGTTGCATAAAGAGTTGAAGGTACTAGAGGAGTAGGTTGTGGTGTTTTAGGATAGTTAAAGTGCATTGCACTTGTGTAAGAATCGGGTATTCCATGAGAGGACAAAGCACATGGATGTTCGGTATCATTTCATTCGGGAAAATGTTACGAAAGGATGCATCCATGTGGACAAGGTAGCCACGGAAGAAAATCCTGCGGATTTGGATGTTAAAGTTCTACCTCTAAGTAAGTTCAATCATCGCCTTGGACTACTTAGGATTTGAGTTGGTTAATTGATGACTCAAGATGAGTTTGGATCCCGAAGCTATCTACAAAAATGGTTCAGGTTTAAACACTTAGACAAAGGTAGAGATTGTTGATATTTGTCTAAGGTTTAAACATGTCTAAACATGGTTCAAAGATGGTTAAAGTCTAAACCAAGGTTGGAGAATAAAATTTTAGCAAGTTAAAGGTCTGTACACATGTGTGCGCATCACTTTGGAGCAAGGTAAGGGTAGGCGCACTAGTGTGCGCACTTTTGCACACAAGCTGAAGGAGTGTGCGCACAGCTGGGTGAATGGGCAGCATCAGTGTGCACCACACTGCCCCTTCATCAGTGGTGCACCTCACAGAATGAAGGCTCCAGAAATGCACCAACACCGCACTGCCCATCTGTTAGCACCGCACCGTCCAGAAGGTGTGCTACTTGATGCGAACTAGCACTGCACCGCCCAAAGAGTGTGCAAAGGGAATCTGCCTAGCACCGCACTGTGCCCTGTTGAGCACCTAGGCGCTAGGCAAAGTAAAGCACACATGGACAACCTATTTTAACCCTCTTTTAGGTGCGTGGGTACAAGGTTGAAATGCACAGCACCACTTAAGAGTGATGGAGGGCCATGATTAAGTGGTAATCATGATAAAAGGGTGAGGATTGAATCTCAAGAATGACCAAGAAGTGGGTGGCTATAAAAAGGGTTTCCTAGCCTTATTTTTCAACATATAGAATAACACAAGTTTGTGACATACTTTGAGATCAATTGTAATACAAGAGAGAATTGTGTGAGAGTGTAAAGATCAAACACAAGAGGGACTCATTGTAGTGAGCCTGGTTGTAAAGAGAGAGAAGTCTAGATTAGATAGAGAGCATTGTTAGTTCTTATCTTCTTCCTTTCTTCTCTTCTTGGTTTCTTTAAGAACTTGAGCTTCTTGAAGAGGGTTGCTGTATTTGTAAAGAACCATTGATTTAGTGCAGATAGTTCGGAGGAACTCACGGGGACGTAGGCACTTTGCCAAACCTCGATAACAAATTGCTTGTCTTCTTTCTTTCTTTGATTTTCTGTTCTTGTCTTTGATTGCCGTATTTCTTTCTACAAGTCATTCTAGACTTTAGTGTTTGGAAGATCACCACCTAGGCATCTTGTCAAGGTGATTTTCAGCAATATCAGCCCATATACCTCCTGCACCATGGTTTCCTCTCTACTGACTGCGTTTTTAGTACTGACACTACACGTAAATGGCCAGGATGTTCTGTTTTCCTTAATACTACATATATAGATTTATTTTTCCTACATAGAAAAAATTTACTCGAATGTTTTATATGCTGAAGTATATACATAAACATAAAAATATAGATTTAGATTGAGATTATATATAAAGTTATATTTTAAGTCATAAGAACAAAACAAGATCTATGTATACTCCCAATCATCCCAAAAAAACAAAACAAGATCTGTGAAATTCACCTCTAGATTCTTTACAAAGTTTCTGCTTATAGTAAAGATCGAACTGCAGCCTTCTAAGAAAATATATTGAAAATCAAAACAAGAAAAAATAATCACAGATCAATGCTCATTCAAGAGAAAATACACACCCTTTACTTTGCAAAATTAAGGATCTCCTTTACATTTGATCTTTTTCAAGATGGCTACACGAAATAGCTATATTTCTTAGAAAGTTATTGAGGAGGCTTGAAATGAAATGAAACAATTGAGGACAGTATAAGAAGTATAAAATAAGAAGACAAATTGTAATGCTGATATTTTTGAGAGCTTAATAATTAGTGATGAGTTAATTGGTTGGGGACTTGTGAGAGGAAAGTCTAATTTGGGGTTTATTTAGAAAGATTAGAGACTTCAAGGGGTGAAGTCTAACCTACCCTATTTCTTTGGTAAGTGGTATAAATAAGTAAGGATGACAGGGTGCTCGTCATTTTCAACATTTCTCCTTTTCCTTTCAAGACACAAAAACCTAGCCTTTTCTTTTCTCTTTTCCATTTGATTTTGATGAGTTATAGTGCAAAGATCTTAGGAGAGGTGTCTTCCTTCCATATTTCTTAATATTCTTTAGGTTATGTTTCAAGATTGTGGATTTAAATTGTGTTCAAGAAAGAATTTAAGAAAAACTTAGGTTTTTTGTTTGAAGAAAAGAGTTTTGTGCTTGGTTATGGATTTAAAGATTTAAACTTGAAAGATATGCTAAGGGTAATGTAGAAAATTGATTTAGATTCTTGTTAAACTTTTGTTTCAAAATGGTTTGGAATTTTATGAAGGTTTGGTTTGGTTTTCAAAAGGAAGAAGTGAGATTTTTGCCCATTTTTGAGCTTCTGACCTCACAACAGTCGACTCCGAAATTCTCTGAAGGTCCCACAATGGACTATTGAGTTAAACAGTTGATTTTGAAACTCCCTAGAAGTCTCAGAGTCGACTGTGAAACTCTTTAGAAGTCTCACTCGACGGTGCAAGTAACACTATTCACTGGCCAAGTAAGATAGTCGACAAATCCAACCTAATTTTCAGATTTTTTACATCAAATTCTCCTTTTCCTTCATGTTACAAGTCCTTAAGATTAAATAGTAGCTCTTCACTTCTTAACTCGATTATTAGTGAGTAATTGTATGCATCTCCGAGGTTGATTTCAATCGATGAATTCTTTAGGTGTGTCTGAGGAACGTTCTAAGGGCAATGAGGTGATTCGAGAGTGAAGGTTTACTCTACAAGGTGAGTATCACCTTACTCTTAGTAAGCGTGAGAATCTTGATTGAAATTAAAATCTTAGATTACACACATTAGTAAGGACTTAAGCATTTTATATATTATAAAATAAAAGATTTAAGGAGTATGAGATGCTTGTAGATAATACATGTGTATTAAAAATATCTAAATTTGTGGGGTGTTGAATATAATTAGTTCATGAAATTTGTATTGAAAGGTTATATTTCCAAGAATGCTTTGTATTTGTTGTATTACTTTTTTTGTTATTGTGTGATGTGGACGGAATGGATTTATTTTGTAGCTATGTACATCTCACCCGGTAACGGGTAAGGAGGAAGTATTAATGTGTCAAATGTTATAACTCCATCCGATAAGGGGTAGGGCCCTTGTTCTGGGAAGTGGACACCTTGCTCGATAAGAGGTAGAGAGGGGATCTAATTTATTTAAATGGGAGACGTCCCGATATTCGTGAACTACTAGATTGAAACGATAACGAGTTGAAGTAATTGAGGGAGTGCTTTACGTTGTATGATATACCATCCTTGAGTTGTATATTCCGAATCCACGAGCCATATGAATTACTATATATTGTATAAAGATATAATTGTATAAAACATGAATATGTACTATGCTACACACAAGGGGTTTATAAAAGTATTTTTTTGATTACTTCGAGTAATGTGTTTACTCGTTGAGCTTTTTAGCTCACCCCTCCCTCTTACTATTTCAAGAAGATTATTCGAGGCCCTTGAACTGTTAGGATGTGTCAAAGAATTAAATAAGTGAAAAAGTTCAGCATCAGGTATGGCGGCCCAGCCCATCCCTGCTGCGGCCTTCAGCAAGGTAGCAAGTTTCCCCACTTCTGAGTCATGGCATGCCCTGTTCCAAGCCTCAGCATGAAGCACACCTAACACTAATTAATCAACTCTTTGAGATGGTGCGTGGGACTTAGTTAAAACGCATAGGTTCACTTAGACTCTTAAAGAGCCATGAGTCTTTGGTTCTTGAGATCTAAGGGTGAGATTGATCTCAAAGATTGGATGAGGTGGTCATTGCCCTATATAAAGGGTCATTTAGGAGCAATCAAAGTAGATCAAGACATAACTACAAGTGTGAGAGTGTAAAGGCACAAAAATACAAGAGAGGCTAGTTATTTAGAGAGAAAGGTTCTTAAATCTGGAGAGGTCTTTCTAGTGAGAGCGAGTAGTCAAGATTGGGGATTCAAGGGCTTTGTAATTGGAATTTTCTTTGGGAAAATTCTAGGGAAACACTTAATTCTTATCTCTTTCTTTTTTCTTCTTTCATTCTTCAAGAACAAAAGGTTTCTTGAATGGATGTTGCTGTAATTGTAAGAACTCAATTGATTTAGTGCAGAGAGCTCGGAGGAGCTCACGGGGACGTAGGCACATTACCGAACCTCGATAAGATTTGCTTGTGTCCTCTTTTATGCTTTGATTCTTATTTCAGTTTTGTACAAATCATTCTGGATTTGGGTGTTTGGGAAAGATCACAACTTGGGATTTCTCGTTGTGATTTTCTCAACGGTGGTATCAGAGCTAGCAATAGTGGTATCAAAGCTAGATCGAAGCAAGGCTCCAAGAATCAAAAAAAACTTTTTAGGTTATTTAAGAATGGAGTTGAGATCAAGATCTGATTGGGTTCTTGAAGTTCAAGAACGGTGCTGGGATCCAGATTTGGTCGTGTTCTTGAGATTTAGAAGTTGGAAAGCAATTGTAGGTGCTACATAAATCTGGGATTTTTTCCGCAAGATGGGTTCAAATTTCATTGTTGAGAAGTTTGATGGAAAGGGAGACTTTGCCCTTTGGAAGCGGAAAATCAAGGCTGTTCTTATGCAACAAAAGGTGGAATTGGGTATTGGAGACACAGAAGATCCAGCTGTCATTTGGAAGAAACTAGATGAGTTATTTCTTACCAAGACTCTCCCTAATAAGATATATCTTCTTAAACGAATCTTTGCTTTTAAAAGGGATCCTAATAAAGAATTGCAAGATAATCTTGATGTGTTTAATAAACTACTTCAAGATTTGGCTAGTTGTAGTATAACATTCCCGGATGAACAATTGGTTGTTATGTTATTGAATTCTCTTCCTGATTATTTTGAAAGTTTGATTAATGTTATTGAATATGGAAGAGATACACTAACCAAAGAAATTGTGATCAATATTATAAGGGCTCATGATTTAAAAGCCAAGATGACGGAAGCATCAAGTGGGGAAGGTTTGTTCGTTAGAGAAAGGCCTGCAACTCGGAATGGCAGCAGCATCCATGGCAACTACCAGGACAAATCAAAGGGTAGAAGGCAGAGCTATGGAAGATCATATTCTAAACCGAAGTTTGGAGGAAAGCGATGCTACTACTGCAATAAGGAGGGCCATTTCAAGAGAGATTGCAAGAAGATGGTGAGGAATGAGAAAGAAAAAGGCCATATCAAGAATGGAGAGACTTCAGTTGCCAAGGGAGAACAACAAGATGATGTTCTTGTTGTGTGCTCAAATGTGAGGGAAAGGCAGGGCAGCGAGAGATGGATCTTGGATTCTAGATGCACTTATCATATGTGTCCTCACCGGGATTGGTTCAAGAATTTCAAAGAAACCGATGGGGGAATGGTTTTCTTGGGTAACAATACTTCATGCCAAGTGAGGGGCATGGGAGACATCTAATTAAGGATGTTTGATGGAGTTACAAGGCTGCTGCGAAATGTGACATATTTTCCGGATTTGAGAAGAAATTTGATATCATTGGGGCAACTAGATTCCATAGGGTATACATACAATGCAGAGGGAGGTAAGATCAATGTAACCAAGGAATCTTTGATAGTGATGAAAGCAGCAATCAAGAACGGTCTCTATGAGATGATTGGAGAGACGGACATCAAGGATCAAGCAGCAAGCTTGATGGCTAAGATGGATAAGGTAGTACTTTGGCACAATCACTTGGGATATATGAGTGAAAAGGAGCTGCAAGTTCTCAGCAAGGATGGGTTACTTGATGGTGACAAGGTAGAAAAACTCGATTTCTGCGAGAGTTGTGTTCTTGTGAAGCAACGTCGGGTTAGCTTCAACACCCGAGTGCACAAGTCAAAGGGGATTCTTAACTAAATTCATGCTGATCTTTGGGGACCAGCAAGAACACCAACACAGGGAAGTAATTTTTACTTTCTGTCTTTAATTAATGATTATTTTAGAAAGGTTTGGATTTATTTGCTTAAAAATAAATCAGATGCTTTGAATAAATTTGTGGTGTGGAAAAAGCTGGAAGAAACTCAAACGGGTAAGGTAGTTAAGGTGTTAATAACCAATAATGGCTTAGAATTTTTAAGAAGGAATTTGACAAATTTTGTGAGTTAAATGGCATTCTAAGACATAGAATGATTGTGAAAACACCTAAGCAAAATGGAGTTGCTGAGAGGATGAATAAGACCCTCCTAGACAAGGTTAGGTGCATGATAATAGGCTCTGGATTACCCATATGTTTTTAGGGGGAAGCTGTGTCAACTGCTGCATATTTGATTAATAGATCACCCTCTAGGGTTGTGGACCTTAAGACTCCCGAGGAGATGTGGAGTGGAAAATCCTCTGAGTTAAGCAACCTTAGGAATTTTGGATGTGCTGCATTTGCACATCAAAAGGATGATAAACTTAGCCCAAGATCTCAGAAATGTGTGTTTCTAGGATATGGTGAAGGGGTTAAGAGGCATAGGTTGTGGTCCTTAGAACCAAAAGGAATGAAACTCATAATAAGTAGGGATGTCATTTTTAATGAGTGTGTATTTCCCTATTTAGAGAAAACTAACCCTGCTGGGGATAGTGGGCAAACCAGCTCGGTTTATGTGGAGCATAGCATCAAGGAAAATTATGTTCAGGTAGAGCAAGGAAGGTAAGAGGGTTCGGACCAAGTAGAGCACAATGATGAAGGCCAGGCTCAAGACACTCAAGGGGAGGTTGAACTAAAAGGAGATGATGTAAGGAATCGGAATGATTATCAGCTCACAAGGGACCAGGAAAATAGGCTGGTTATAACATCTTTGAGATATGGTTTTGCAGATGCTAATGTAGCAGCTCCTTATTCAGAAGAGGGAGTGAACCAGAAACTTGCATTGATGCCATGGGATGTAAGGATTCATCAAGACGGAAGCTAGCTATGGAGGAGGAAATACATTCTTTGAGGAAGAACAACTCTTGGGAATTGGTGCCCAAACCAGAAAAACAGAGAGTTATGGATTTACAAGATCAAAGAAAGGAACACTCCAGGGGATGAAGTCCGATATAAAGCTAGGCTGTTGGCGAAGGAGTTCACACATAGAGAAGACATAGATTTCACCAAAATATTCTCACTAGTTGTGAAATACAAGACGATAAGGATAGTGTTAGCAATGGTGGTCCAATTTAATTGGGAGATTGAGCAAATGGAAGTGAAGACAGCGTTCTTACATAGAGAGCTTGATGAGACCATCTACATGAGGCAACTTGAAGGCTATGAGGAAGGAAGGCACGGAGATTTGGTGTATAAATTAAAGAAATCTCTATATGGCCTAAAGCAATCACCTCGGCAATGGAATAAGAGGTTTGATTCCTTTGTAACTAGCTTGGGTTTCATGAGGAGCTACTATAATTCGTGCTTGTATTACAATGATCACAAGGTGGAGGAAATGGTGATCATCCTCATCTATGTTGATGATATGCTGTTGGTTGGGAATAGCATAGAGAGGATAAGAAAATTGAAGTCTCAACTCAGTTCGGAGTTTGAGATGAAGGATCTTGGTCATGCACAGAAGATCTTTAGGATGAGTATAATTCGGGAAAGGGAGAGAAACAGATTAAAGATTTCTCAGACTTCCTACACAGAAAAGATGATATCTAAGTTTTCTATGGAAGATAGCAAACCAGCGAAGGTTCCCCTTGCTGGTCATTTCAAGTTCTCCAGCGATCAATGTCTGAGATCGGATGAGGAGAAGAAGGAAATGGAAAAGGTCCCTTATTCTAGTGCGGTTGGGTCAGTCATGTTCATGATGGTAAGCACTAGACCCGACATTTCTCATACAATGAGTGTTCTCAACAGGTTTATGAGTAATCTCGGAAAAGAGCATTGGCTTGGGATGAAGTGGTTGCTGAGGTACTTGAAGGGAACCACAGATGTGGGGCTTGTTTACGAGAAGAGGGGTAAGCCCATCTGTCTTGAAGGTTATGTTGATTCGGACTATGGGGCAGACCGAGATAAAAAAAGATCGATTACCTCCTACTTCTTCAACTTAAACGGATGTTGTATAAGTTGGAAGGCTCAGTTGCAGTCGATGGTAGCACTCTCAATAACTGAGGCAGAATACATAGCGGCAACGAAAGCCATTAAGGAGGCTATGTGGTGCAAAGGGCTGTTGGAAGAGTTGAAGGTCCTAAAAGAGCAGGTAGTGGTATATTCGGATAGCCAAAGTGCATTGCATTTGTGTAAGAATCTGGTGTTCCATAAGAGGACAAAGTATATGGATGTTCGATATCATTTCATTAGGGAAAATGTTACGGAATGATGCATTCATGTGGACAAAGTGGCCACGGAAGAAAATCCTGTAGATTTAGGTACTAAAGTTCTACCTCTAAGAAAGTTTAATCTGCCTTGGACTTCTTAGGATTGGAGTCGGTTGATATGGTGACTCAAGTTGAGTTTGGATCCTGAGTTCTCTGCACAATCGGTTTAGGTTTAATTGCTTAGACAAAGGTAGAGTTTATTGGGATTTGTCAAAGAATTAAACAAGTGAAAATAGTCAGCATCAGGTATGGCTATGTGCCGCGGCCCCCAGCAAGTCCGGAAGCGCCTCCCCTCCAGTCTGCGTCGCGGCCCAACCCATCTGCGCCGTGGCCTCCAGCAAGGCAGCAAGTTTCCCCACTTCTAAGCTGTGACACGCCCTGTTCCAAGCCTCAGCACTAAGCACACTTGACACCAATTAATCAGCACTTTGAGATGGTGCGTGGGACTTGGTTAAAATGCACAGGTTCACTTAGACTCTTAGAGAGCCTCGAGTCTTTGTTTCTTGAGATGTAAGGGTTGAGATTGATCTCAATTATTGGATGAGGTGGTCATTGCCCTATATAAATGGTCATCTAGGAGCAATCAAAGTAGATCAAGACATAACAACAAGTGTGAGAGTGCAAAGACACAAAAACACAAGAGAGGCTGGTTGTTTAGAGAGAAAGGCTCTCAAATCTGGAGAGGTCTTTCCTTTGGTGAGGATTATCAATTTTGTCACCTATAACTAACAATTAGTAATAACGTTATTGAACCATCACAAATACTTTTGGCAACGAAGCTATGTTGACGATCATCATGACATTTTTTTTCGTTACTCAAATACTTTCATGACAAAATTATTAATCCTCACCAAAGGAAAGACCTCGCCACTAAAAACTTAATTTGTTGCAGTGCACATAGATACAACTCCTAAATCATCAACTTAGCTACCAGCCATTTAATTCTTGTGATTTTTAACAAGAGGAAATAAAATTGATCATTCTTCATAAACTAACAATAGTACATTAAAAATAATTATTAGACCTATAGTAATCATTTCACTTGTTAATGGCCTAATCTCACTTTGAAATCAACCGAACAAGTCAATGCAAAGTTGACTTAAATATCACACTGGAACTAATTATGTAACCATTTCTAGATGTTGAACTTGAACGTGAATTCAACGATTCAACTATCAGATCTGTAAGCATTAAGAAAATAACTCAAATTATATGTTAAACCATATATGTAGCTCATACATGGGTATTCCACATTTCTTCTTTAACTAGTATATTTGAAGTACTTTACTCGGTTTCTAGTCTCAAGAACTGCACAATTCGTTGATCATCGGAATCTGTCAGTTTCTTTAATAGTAGTTTTATTTTTCCTTGGGATACTTTCTGTCTTAACATATATATATATATATATACAAATATAGATATAGACGTAGATGTAGATTTAGATTCAGATCTTACAAATACATATGTGTCTATAATATATATATATATATATATATATATATATACTTAAATTACTTTTTATGTCTTATGAAATACTGAGAGAAGCCAAAGACAAATAATATCCATAATAGGATCTATGTATACCCTCTTCACCAAAAGAAAAACTCAAAAAAATCTTATGCAGTTCACCTTTAGATGCGGCTTATAAGCAAGATGAAACCAAACCTTATATGAAAATATATTAAAAATCAAAACAAGAAAAATTAGTGTTAGAAATCAAACCACTCAATGTTCATTCCAGAAATATTACTTACATATATAACGAGCTGAACAATCACTGAAAACCGAAAAAAAAAAAAAAAAAAAAAAAAAAAGAACTTTCACTTTCTCTTGGAATAGGTTCTCATTTAGGTTTGATCCTTCTCAAAGATGATTGGATGACAGATAGATAAATCGATTAGAAAGTGGTTGATGAGACTGAAAAATGGAGCAAGAGATCAAGATAACATTATAACAATAAGATAAGAAGGACGAATGGTAATACTAATCCTTTCTATGAAGGAAGGATAAGATAGGAATAAGACCAAAATATCTTGCGTCCACATGATAATGGGCTTGGGTCGACGAAGATACCATTCTGTCACACTCTCATTTCGTGACCCAAAAGTATATCTAATTGTACACTATAAGGATCGTGATCTTCCCATCGCACTCTGAATGAGGGGTGTGGGTCACCACAAAAATTATGTAGTCTGTATCATAAACTTAATGCTGGAAATGTTCTTGATTGAGAAACTTCTTTGTATTTTTTTGTTAATTTGTTTTCTTTTATTTTCTAAAATTCTATGTGTCAACTAAAGATACAAATTGTGGCTGAAGAAGTTATTTGAAAATAGTAAGTCTCACACTTTTGTCATGGTTTGTCAATATCGTTAAACAACCTATCTATCAATTTTTTGGCAGCGAGATTTAACAATCAAGTTTAGATGAAATCATGTTGTGTGTTTATCAATAGTCTATCTAGAATTGAAATTAAAGATTGTAAATTGTTGCTTAAGGTTGTGACAATCTTGATCCTTTTATTCATGTTGATGTTTTAGCTAATTGTAATTAATTACAAGTTGTTTTTTCCAAATTTTTTTTTAATGTGCTTGTTTTTATACATGTACGTTCATTTTGTAGATGTTTAATTATTACCAGCTATTAGTTTTTCACATAACAAGAACAAAAAAAGATTCAAAAAATATAAGGAAAGGAAAAGTGCACTAAAATGAATAATTGAGAAAAAATATCATCTCGGACTTCTTCAAAAGAAAAAAAAAAGTAAAATTTATTGGCGTTTATATAATAAATTTTACATAACGTGTGTACAAAATTTATTGGCAGCTTTATCCAAGAAGTTTTGTTCTAGTATAGGTCCATGAAAAATATATAACATAAGGGTTCATCTCACTTTTATGAAGATTTTTTGGCTGGCTCGGGTCAAAACCAATGTTTTAGACCAGTTAAAAATTCCACTAGTAATCTTAGAAACTTTACTGGTAATATTACTTTTTGGGTCCCAAATGTTTATTGACGTTATCAATGAAGCTTCTCAAGTTTATTAATGAAGTTTTGAGCGGGTCTAAAGAGCCAGCCAAGAATTTTTACACTACTAAATGGTATGAAAAGAGAGAAAAATAGATATTTACTTTTCATCATAGTGAAATGTACCCTTATACCATATATTTTTCATGATCTCAAACTAGACACTAACCAAAATTTATTCCCACTTTACTTTTATTGGCTGATCATTTAAATATATTTCCATGCATGCTGGGTTGAGTAGAAATTTGTTGTCCTTTCTGTCCATACAATGAAACTTGCCTTTGGACTTCATGAGAAAAAGAGCGAATCCGTGCTTCTAATTTTTAGAGATTTAACATCTTTTTAATCTTATCCGAAGTATTAAAAAATGTAAAAACTTCACCAACTTAACATTTCCATAATTTCAATGGCTTAGGTTCATTTGTACCATTAAGTTTTCATAAATAATAAATGGGGAGGGAAGTACCTTGTAGAAAATTGTAGGGAAGGATTTGCATGGGACTCATCTGACAGTAGCCTGTTACTCAAAAGCTTCATTTGTTTCCATGTAAAATGTATTACAAAGTAAAATTAATTTCGACTCCGTTACTTTATATGTAAAATTTATTACCTCGTAAAACCAAATTTATTTAAAATTAGATTCATGTAAAATTATAAGTTTTCAGTTGAAATAAGAAAATAAATGATGAAAATGTTAAAAATAAACAAAAAGAGAAAATTAGTGGCGTAATATGTGAAAGAAATTTTAGGAAAGTGGGGAAGTATTTTCTTTTATAAAAAAGAACAATTTTCCAATCACTTATAAAACAACTTACGTCAGAAAAACACTGAAATTGTTTTGTTAAGTTTTTCACTCACTAATGTAAAATCTTATTTTACATGAAATTGATTTTCATAGAATCCAAAAAGTAACAAAATACTTTCTTACCTGTATTTTACTTTCAATTTGTCATTTATCATTGAAATAAATAGAGTAAAAAAGGAAAAGACTGTGAACTTTTTAACAAATAAAGAAAAGGTCATTTGAATGAGTGTAACACATATGACCTATTGAGTTTGGAAAAGGATATGTTGGTGGGTTACGACCAATCTGACCTCATGGATCTTCTAAGTTTGAGTTTTGAAGAATGAATACCTTTCAATCTAGTTAATTAAATTTTGACGATAAATGTTGAGGTTGTTGGTAAGTTATTTAAGATACAAAATGATGACTAATATTGAAAGCAATTTGTATGTCACTATATTGACAAGCATAAAAAAAAATGTTATCTGTCTTTCTATGTTTACTCGCTTAACTTGAAATTCTTTTAGCTTTGATGGAACTTTTTGGTTTTACTTAAAGGAGAAAATAAAATATAATTTTTTTCTACACAAGCCCATTCTCCTTTTGTCTTTTGTCTTTTCTCTTTTTTCACCCTCAAGGAAAGGTTCAGGCTTCAATATGAAGGTTATGCTAATGAGAATGCATAGCCTCAAAAAGAATTGGAGTGTATTCTTGGGTGCGAGAATGTCTTGCTATACTTGAATGACGCTTCACCCAAAAGCTTAAATCAATAAATTGTGTAGTAATCCATATATATAATCCATTATCTCTTTATTTTACTTAAGCTTTGAATTCATACATGAAATCTTTTCAAATAAGATCTTCTAGAAAATTAAATTATTTCCACATTTCAACCACAAAACATTAAAGATACTACTAAACTTTTTATATATCTAACCACAAAGCCAAAAAGTTAAATCAAAGTTTGGACAGGTCTTGTGAGCACAAAATAGGAAGAAGCTAGATCTTGCATATGAGATATATTGGTGAATTGTAATTTAACACATACAAGGTTCATAATATTTTGAATGGTAAGATAGGGCATGGGGGAGGATGAAAGAGCAGGAATAACGTTAGCAAAAGAAGCTGAAGATGCCATGGGAAGTATTTGAGCAGGAGAAAAAAAAACAGAGATGGATGGGTTCAGATTGCTGCTGCTCTGATACTATAAAAGTCCTAAGGTTTTAGGAATTTGGCAGTGTATCCCACAGAGTGAGTGCATCTTCTTTTATATATATTTATCTATAAGGGGTTCAGTTTCCATCATTTACCTTTTTCATCCTTTAAGAAAATGATATATTCTCAACCATTAATGTATATATGGGTTCCACATAATACATAAATTTATGGATCCCATGCACATAATACATGAAAGGTTGAGATTGCATCCTTTAATCAAAGGACGAAGATTGAAGCCAAACCCATCTACAAGAATCAATTACAATAATATAGGAGAGATTCTCTCCCTTAACGCAAGGTGATCAATTGACTAATCTGGTAGGCTTTAAAATAATTGGAGTGTCTTACTCTTGGGTAAGAGAATGTCTTGCTACACTTGAACGACGTGAAGAGAATGTCTTGCTATACATGAACGACACTTCACGTGTAAGAGAATGTCTTGAAGTTGTGTACTAATCCATATATACTGCCTTTTCTCTTCATTTTACTTGCAAGTTTCGAATTCATTCATGAATTCTTTTTCAATAGAGAATTAATTTACTTCTACATTCCAACCACAAAACAATATAGATACTAGTTTTTATTTTACCACCAAACTAAAAGTTAAAATCAAAGTTTGAAACACAGTTACAAAACGATAAGGCTCCACAATTTATTTTAAAGAGTTTTTCAACTACTCTTCTCCATGGATTTCATCAAAACATATAATACCTTGTAAAATTTGTCTAGAAAGAACATTCAAAAACAAGACGACATAGAAAATATCCCAAAATATCAAAGAACTCCTCGAGTCTTCACATCCGCATGAGGTCTCATCTGTTAAGGAAAATCCCATGAAAGATTAAATTTTGTCACATGATTCACTCTTTCTAATCCTATGATGTTGCACCTTTGGAAATCTTTGTAATTTTGCATCTTTTTTTATGCTAATTAAATTTGTATTTTATTTTGCTATTAAAAAAAGTATGATATTGCACCATGATATGATCATACTAAGTAAGACGTCTTATATTTGCTCCTAATAAATTATAAAGCCGGTTAAAAGTTAAATGATCAAGAAGACAAAAAAATTACCATTTATTTAGTGGCATACATCTTAGATGGGGGTCGACGGGGAGACCAATCACCTCAAACATTGGATCATAGAGTGCATTTTTAATTGCCATGAAATCTCCAAACCTTTTTGTTTAAATTCCTATGAGTGGGGAAAAGAAATTTATACTACTGTTTGATGAAAATAAAAATGAAAAATGACTATGTAAAGTTCCATAAAACAACCTTTGGTCCATAAGATTGGAAATACCCGAGCTCCCAACTTCATTTGCTTGAGATTGTCAATCCCTAATTATCAGAGCCTGTTCTCCCAAAGTGGGTAATGTCTACATTGCATTAAAGTAAAAATAAATATCTTATGGTCATCTTAGTTATACTAAAATGTGTGATTTGATTTTGAAGTCTCGATCTGTCCTTAATTGATTTTCTACTTTTATGAAGAAGAGATATATCAAACAAAACTTTAATATGTGTACGAATTTATAACAAGATAATATGTGAAGAAAATACAATACCTTGGAGTGTCTCGATAATTGCCCAAATTCAAATCTTCCTCTAGCATGACCACGCCTCGAAATTCCTTGCTAAATTTTTTATTTTCAAAAAAAATATTATAAGGTCAATGTAAGATGTACAATAAAGCTTGATTAAAAAAAAGTGCAATTAACGAGGTTTTGAGTGAGATTTTTACTTGTTGAGTCCTTGAGTTGAAGATTAGATTTGGTTTGGAACTGTCAAGGCTTAGGTATGAAGCACTTGGCCTGGTAGTTTGATTCATTAGTCCCTGGAGACCTTGAAGCCTATAAGAGGTTTAAAAGCAAAAAATTATAAGTTGTTCAATATATCAACAACAACTTGAAATTAAGATAGTTAAATAGACTATTCGGCAAGCAAGCAATCTTCTAACTGTGAACTGAATGTTGGCACCAAAGGGAGTTGATTGACTTGTCCTTTATCAAATAATTGTTGACACCTGAAATTAAGAAGTTTTCAGCAATTCAGAAGAAGAAGCACTTCATATTTATAGCACTAAGTTATGTTAATTAGTATTGCATTTCAGTGAAGTATCAGGTTAATTTTCAATTTAAAAAATATAACATTTAATACATTGAAACCAATAGATAATAGATGGTATGATATGTATCAATTGAATTAGCTCCAACTGTCAATTGATAGTATTTTGTTTTACACAAATAATAAAACTCATACCGATATATGATGAAATCTAAGTCATACCAAAAAGGAGTAGTCTTAGACCTATATTTAGGGTTCTGTTGCTGAGAGATCAGATCTGGTCGCTGTAGTTTATCACATATGAATTTGACTCCTATCTATTTATACGGGTTCAATACATTATAGTGAAACTTAACACAATAAATTTGTAAATGAATAAAAAATATAAGTAATAAGTACTCACTGCGTTTTGAGGGTCGAACAATGCAAGCTGATTGTTGCCTGAAATATTGTTTGATATGTTTCCTAAAAATTCATCCCCAAAGAATGTTTTTTACTCATGATTAAGCGGATTTATATCATGACCCATCGGTGGAGGCCTATGTTGATGTTTTTTGGAAAGAAAAACAAGCATAAGCATAAAGGATATCTAATTTAGAACGCAACGAAAAACCAATTTTGATAATTAATATCACTTAGCATAAAAGATAAGTTTTTACATACAGGAGATGCTTAGTCAGAGCAGCATTCAGTTGATTTGAGTTAACCAAATTAGGTTGCTCAGCCTGAATCGCACTGTTTTGTTGGTTATTAATTCGCCCCCTGGATCATGAGAAAAAGGCAAACATGGTGATTAATAGTTAATTTGTGGGATGATATAAATAACTAGGTTGCTTCTCCCTCTATTAGTTTAGATGTAAATAGTTTTGTACCTACCATCATCAAGAAATTAATTAGTGGAGTCTCAATCAAGGTGGTTCCCAATCGCAACATGGTGGGAGCATTTACAATAGGAGAATTTGAGTTTCCAGTATCAGCAATCATTGGAGGGTGATTATTATTTGCTTTAGCTAGCAACGACCAGATATCCATGCCCTCCTGACCAAACATTAACAAAATGAAATGAACCTAACATATATTTAGTATATATATCAAATAAGGTAAAATGGTTTAGAGTTAGAATATGATCCATATGTCAAACAAGGGGTGGCATGTTAATTTATACATAATGAAAGCAATGTACTGTTACTGGATTGTAAGTTCCTGCAGGTGTCCCCATCAGTGAAGAATTGTTGAATCGAGGTGAGGGCTCCAAAACTTCACAATTGTTTTGTACCGATATTAGGGCTATCAGGTTCCAGTTGGAGTTTGAATGATTCATTAGTGGCAGATTGCTTCCACTCAATGATCCTAACTCCATAACGTCCTTATCAACCATCATTACCCAAAACTTAATTAATTAGTTGAATAATGAAATTTTTTATTATTTAATAAATATACTTGAAAAGTGAATTAATTATTACCCACAAATATCTATATATTAATTTCATCTAAAGAACATCATAACAAAATGCATCCACATGCTTAATTACATTTGATAAGTTCTCAGCTGTTTCATTTTGCTCATTTTCAGGTTATTGAATATTCTCTTTGTTCATAAAGTCATGATCATAATCAAAGTTCAAGGCAAAGTCCCTACATGGATCTCCCAGTTCATCAACTGAGCTAAATGCCATTTGATTCTGGTAGTTGTTGACAAAAGGAAATAAAATTGGTCATTCTTCGCAAATTAACTAGTTTTTTTAATGGTAAAAGACAATTTTATTAATGAAACAGCATGCTGCAAAGGATAAATATTAGGAGAAACGAGCAATCGCACAAAGAAAACAACCAAGCAAAGACTACTAAACAAAAAAGTATATTAAAATAATCATTTTACTTTTTAATGGCCTAATCTCATTTTGATCTCACCTGAACAAGTCAACATAAAGTTTACCAAAGAATCATGATATGACTAATAAGTACTGATTTCTGTATGCTGAACTTGAAGGCAAACTACAATGAAAACCGTGAGATTGATATAAATTAAATGGAAATGATATAGTCTAAATTAAATACATTGTGTTTTGACATTAAATTGGATTTTTTTTAGATTCCTTGCCTAGTTTTAACACATAAAAACTAGTTGTCACATTTGTTAGTAAAATAGTCAAATTTGTTTGTAAAATAAGTCATATTTGATAGTAATTGTCCCATTTGGATATTACTCCCAAATATGATAACTTACTACCAAATCTAAAAATTTTACCTGGAAGGATAAAATCTACCATATGAGTTAGTGACTAGCTTATATAAATTCCTACGGTGGGACCTACTAGCACATTTATTATTACAATTGGCGATTTTAGTTACTGAGTGCTCATGTCCAGCACTGCTAATTTCCTTGTAAGAATCGTTCACTATGATGAATAAAGAAAAAAATAACGTTTGTTAATGATAGGTAATGCCTCAAGGGAAGCCTTAAACTATGACAAAAGGCTTATCATACTCCAGAAACTTTGCAGATCTGTAAGAATTAAGAAAATCAGTCAGAATATCAGCCCATATACCTCCTCCACCATGGTTTCCTCTCTACTGACTACGTTTTCGGTACTGACACAGCACGCAAATGGCTGGGATGTTCTGTTTTCCTTAATTCTACATATATAGATTTATTTTTCCTACATAGAAAAAATTGACTCGAACGTTTTCTGTACTAACATATATACATAAACATACAACTATAGATTTAGATTCAGCTTACATATAAAGTTATATTTTAAGTCATAAGAAATATTGGGAGAAACTTAAGATAAATAACATCCATAATAAAGGTAAAGAAGTTCAAAATAAGATCTGTGTATACTCTCCGTCATCCCAAAAAATCAAAACAAGATCTATGAAATTGACGTCTAGATTCTTTAGAAAGTTTATGCTTATAGTAAAGATCGAACTGCAGCCCTGTAAGGAAATAAATTTAAAATCAAAACAAGAAAAAATAATCACTGATCAATGGTCATTCAAGAAAAAATACACACCCTTTCCTTTGAAAAATTAAGGATCTCTTTTACGTTTGATCTTTTTCAAGATGGCTACATGAAATAGCTAGATAGATGTATATATCTTAGAAAGTAATTGAGGAGACTGGAAATTAAATGAAACAAGAGAAGGACAGTATGATAAGTATAAGATAAGAAGACAAATGGTAATGCTGATATTTTCTATGGGATGAAGGAAAAGATGGAATAAGAAGACAAAACCCCTAGTAATGGAACTAGCTTATTTATGAAGGAAAACTACGTATATTGTGTATGTGTCATTAAGATAATGGTCCAAATTTATTTTTAATTAGGAATCTTTTTAGAATTTTCGTGAACTTATATTATGTTATTTTATAAAAGTATGAGGGCCAAATAAATATGTGGGCAATATGGCAGAAGAAGTTATTCACAAATAAAATTCCTGTGCACTGCCCATGTTTTGAATTTTTTGATCAATTATCGTAAACTTAAAGACTAAACATTTTAATTATGTCTGTTAATACTGTTAATCATTTATCCCTAGTTAGTTGTATTCAATTTCAAGCTGTGTTTACAATTTTTTCAATATGCTTGTGTATTTTAATGCATTGCCTATATATTTTATCACTAGCTATTACATTTTTACTTAACATGAACAAAAATATTCAATGAATATAAGGAAAGGAAAAACTCAATAAAATGAGAAGTGGAGAATAAATTAGCACCTCTAATTAAATTCAAAAATTTCTATATCATTAGGCATCTTCAAAATAAACAAAAGTAGTAAAATGTATTGGCTTCTATATGTAATAAATTTATCGCAAAAAAAACCATTTTTTCTGTCATAAGGTCAACTTTTATTAAATTTCAAGTGAGTCCTGTAAATTGGACTTTCTTGCATACTGTAGATTTGAATTGGAACTAGCTTTACAAAAAAAAAAAAAAGAACCAAAATTTAAAGACACAAATGAGTAAAGAGGACATGGCTAATGATTAGTGGCAAACTTGGGGTTCTTCTATTAGGCCAGATAAAATTCTATATTTGTAGAGACCGGTACCTCAATAAGAATATTTAAAGACTAAGTTTGTATTTTCGAATTATAATTGGTGTATAAGAGAAATTTGAGGTTAATTTAAAAAAAAATATATGACGATTGTTTGAGGGGAAAATTAAGCATGAGACAAAGGGGAGTAGCTACTCAAAAGCAAAGTTAAATTATGGATATTTGTTATAAATATAAGCTCTGTGCCTTTGTAGTTTTAGTTAGAAAATGGAGGAGATGACTTGCAATTTCATTAAAGATAACTGGAGGGGTAAAGAGGTAAAAGCTATTAGGGCTATATAAAGGCTAAAGGCTTAGAAACTTCAAGCATTTTCTCCTTTCTTCCGTAGTGCGCGGGCAGAGAGAGAGATTTAGAGACAAAGAGAGACAGAAAATGGTTTTGAAAGAAAACCCAATTTCTTCAAAATTTCGTTTAGCCATAACCCATCCACCCTAAGTCCAAATGCACCCAAACTTCATAGAACAACTTCGGGAAGCTAGACGAAGAGCACAATGCCAGAGGTGGGCTGTCACGAGCGATGGAAGGCGGCACGTGGGACACACTCACCATAAAAGGACTGTTTTCTGGGCTGTTTGTCACCAAGAATTTAAGTTTTGAGTTCTAACCCTTTCTAAGTTAAAGAAGACTTCTTAAAGTTGATTCTAGGACTTTCTTTAAGATAATTTGAGTTTAAATTTAAGTAGTTTGATGTATTTGCAATGAAATGAAATTTTGAAGAAATTCTGGAAATTTTATGTTGTAAAACTATGATGTTGGAGTTTGATTTGAGTTGTGATTATTGTAAAATATGAAATTTGAGACCTAGAAGAGTATGGGTTAGATTGAATTTGGTTTAATTTCATAAATTGGAGATTTTTCTTTGTTAGAGTTATAATTTTCTTGGAATTTGTGACGATGAGAAAATTATGGAAGGAAATAAGAATAGTTTAATTGGGTATTTTTTTTTTTAAACTAAAGGAACTTCTTGAGTTTTTAGGTTTTCTAGTGATAAAACTAAAAGTTTGGAAAACTTCTATTAAATAGGTATTTTGAAAGTTATATGATTTACTCTAAGTCTGTTTATGAAAAGTGTGAATTATATGAGTTGAAAATATAAGTGCTTGATGGTATAATTATTATTAAAATTTGTATGGTTTCTTTAAATTAGAAGAGCCTTTCAGTAGTTGGGAGAAACTTTTTATATATAAGTTCTCTTGTAGTTTAACTTAGAATTTACATGATTATGTTAAAAAGTATCATTGTCATGAGATGTAAATCTAAAATTTGATAAGGAAAGGAAAGAAAGGTAGAAAAAGAAAAGGAAACTTGTGATATTGTATATGTATTGGTTTAATTAATTCTTGTAATTACTTGATATAAATAATTATTAATTACTTGTTTACTTCTTGGATTGTTAAACTATATCATATGTTCTTTAGATGTGGTGGAAGAACGATCAAAAGGCAATGAAGTAGCTAACATTAACTTTTGGCATATAAAAGATGAGTTTCACCGTACTTTTAGTAAGCATAGCGTAATAAATGCTTATGGAATTACGATGATAATAATAATAATAATTTGTTTGAATTTATGGATAAATATAAGAAAATATTGGTAGTAATATCGAGTTCTTACTTTTTACTCAATTCTTTTCATCAACACACTGAACTAAAATATCTTCATTTCTTTATTCTACTTCCACCTTTCTCTTAGACTTTTACACACTTGAGCTACTATCCTGACCTAAATAAACATCCAAAAGACCATTTAACATCTCATCTCCATTCTTTTCCTTATCAAATCTTAAGTCTAGCCACACTATGAATGATGACTCCCAACAGTCTCCTTTAACTCATTATCATTAGTAATCCTTCAATTGGATATTTCATAATTACATCGAACCACTTATACTATTTCTCAAAACATATCTTAATCCCTTTTTTGAATTTAAATTTCCATCATCCACTTACTAAAAATCTATTTTCAACTCTCTCTAACATTTCTTGGTAGCTCTTTGATTTGTCTAAAAGCTTCCCTTCACTTTAAATTAAGTTCTATCGAGATCTAAATGTCTAGTAAGCTCAAATCTCTTTAATTTTCTTCATTATTTGACATCTCTTCCAATACTATTTCCTTTTAAAATACTCCAAACTTTATAATTTCTTAAGTAAAAAAATTTACTCTTGAAATCTCTACCACTTATATTATTACGAACTACGTACAAGCCTTATTATTAACTATGGGTTGGGATATAACTAATTTCCTAACTTTCTAGCTCCTCATTGTATACTAGTACCTTAACCTTCAATCCAAAAGACCTTGGTTTTGTACACTATACTCATCACTTTTCACCATAATCATTCTAATACCTTTATACCTTACTAAACTCTTGATTTCCTATGAAACACCTTCTTATCACTTTCATTTACAAGGTAACTTCTCTTACCAAGCATAGGGCTAATACTTTCTCTAATTATTATCCTTTCTAATACTCCCAACCATATCTTAAGGCAAGTCATTCGTAAGTCTTTAGATTTCAAATGCTTCTTAAATTTTAGTCCATCATCACCTACCTCTCAATAGACACCAAAAGTACTTTTCAATTTAAATCTTCCAGTAATCAAAACTTTCTAGTTCACTCAAGTAGTATCGACTATTTAATTACTCATTCTTTATTCTATAATTTAGATCCACCATCTCCTTGCATCAAGCTTCACTTAATACCTAAGATCAACTGAAAAGTTCACTACACCTTTATCCTTTGCCATTTCCACATATATACACAAATTTCTTCTTCCCAACTTACTCCTTTACTATCCTCCTCAAATCCAAAATACTTCAAAAACATCACTTATAAATCATCTAACGCCATCATTTCTTTACGTAAATTGTTTCTCTCCTTTTGCTTCATTCATTCCTACTATACCTTAATCTTCACAAGAACCACTTGTCCAACAATTTTAATCCTACTCCTTTCTATACTCGTTAACCCATATGTACTCTTACCTATCATTTTAATCACTCTTCTCAAGTCTCACTTCTTAACGAAAAACTTAATATCTATGAATCGGTTATACTTCCCAAAACTCGAATTTCCAACACTTTCAGATTGATAATTCAATGCGGACTTTCAAATGACTACTATCTGATACTCCATCGACTACCTTCTTCCTATGCTTATCTCTCAAGCATACACACATATATGCCCTCTATGCTAAACCTTATATACTTTAAGTTCACAAATTTCTGTACTAGTTGTTTCAAAAAACTAATACTACACAACTATTCCACAATCATCTATTACAATATATATATATATATATATATATATATATATATATATATATCAAGAGAAGAAAAGTCATCAATAAAACATTCATGCATAATTCATTATATTACACTAACTTAATATAATTCAATTCTCCTTTTCCTTCATGTTACAAGTCCTTAAGGATAATTAAATGAATTAAATAGTAGCTCTTGATTTCATAACTCGAATAATTAGTGAGTAATTGTATACATCTCCAAGGTTGATTTTAATCGATGAATTCTTTAGGTGTGTTTGAGGAATGTTCTAAGGGTAAGGAGGTGATTCGAGAGTGAAGGTTTATTCTACAAGGTGAGTATCACCTTACTCTTAGTAAGCATGACAATTTTGATTGAAATTAAAAGCTTAGATTATACACATTAGTAAGGACTTAAGCATTTTACGTATTATAAAATAAAAGATTTAAGGAGTATGAGATGCATGTAGATAATACTTGTGTATTCAAAATCTATAAATTTGGGGGTTTTGAATATAACTAGTTCATGAAATGGGTGTTGAAAGGTTATATTACCAAGAATGCTTTGTATTTGTTGTATTACTTTTGTTGTTATTGTGTGATGTGGAAGGAATGGACTTATTTTGTAGCTATGTAAATCTCACCTGGTAACGGGTAAGGAGGAAGTATTAGTGTGTCAAATGTTATAACTCCATCCGATAAGGGGTAGGGCCCTCGTTCTTCGAAGTGGAGACCTTGCCCGATAAGAGGTAGAGAGGGGATCTAACTTATTAAATGGGAGATGTCCCGATATTTGTGAACTCTTCGATTGAAACGATAAAAGAATTGAAGTAATTGAAGGAGTGCTTTACGTTGTATGATATATCACCCCTGAGTTGTATATTCAAAATCCACGAGCTATATGAATTACTATATGTTGTATAAATATTTAATGTATAAAACAAGAATATGTACCAAACTACCCACAATACGTTTATAAAAGGATTTCTTTGATTACTTCGAGTAATGTGTTAACTTGTTGAGCTTTTTAGCTCACACACTCCCTCTTACTATTTCAAGAAGATTATTCGAGGCCCTTGAACCATTAGTGACGAAGCAAGGAAGAGAAGTCTCTAGGTGGGTCCAAGTGCTGGCATCCTCGTGCAATCTCTTTTTTGTAATTGCAGTCTAGTTTTTTATACTGAGATGTATATTTTGAAGTTATGCCTCACGAGACGTCCTTTTGTAAAGTTAAATGATTGTATTATTGATCGAAGTTGTACTTACTTACTATGATATACATATATTATCCTACATCTATGTTAGACTCTATTCATATTATAGTTGTTCAAGTGCTCAGTTATGAAAAGTAAGGATGTCACCTCTAGTAGGGCCCACTCAAGATGGGTAATTACATAGCATCACAAAAATTTCCTCTATTTGGTGACATTTAACATCGTCCTTTGCAGTGAAACATAATTGCCTATTTAGTGACGCATTGGATCCTTCAGCGACGACATGTTATTAGCTTTCCTGACTATTTTTTTGTGTAACTCATTAGTCATTCTTAAGATGACGCGTCACTTTTTTTCACATATAGTAAACCTTTATTATGTATTTAGTGACGAATACAAATCTTTAATGACAAAGTTTCATTAGTATTACAGAAGCAATGTTGCGTCGCAAAACATTTTTTCCTTTGGTGATGATTATCAATTGTCACCTATAACTAACAATAAGTAACAACATTATTGAACCGTCACAAATACTTTAGCAACGAAGCTATGTTGATGATCATCATGACATATTTTTTTCGTTACTCAAATACTTTCATGAAAAAATTATTAATTTTTTGTGACGTTTCAATGCGCCACTAAAAACTTAATTTGTTATAGTGCCCATAGATACAACTCCCAAATCGTCAGCTTACCGACCAGCCATTTAATTCTTGTGATTTTTTACGAGAGGAAATAAAATTGATCATTCTTCATAATCTAACAACAGTACATTAAAAATATTTATTAGACCTATAGTAACCATTTCACTTGTTAATGACCTAATCTCACTTTGAACTCAACCGAACAAGTCAATGCAAAGTTGACTTAAATATCATACTGGAACTATTTATGTAACCATTTCTAGATGTTGAACTTGAACATGAATTCAACGATTCAACTATCAGATCTGCAAGCATTAAGAAAATAACTCAAAATATATGTTAAACCATCTATGTAGCTCATACACAGGCATTCCACATTTCTTCTTTAAGTAGTATATTTGAAGTACTTTACTCAGTTTCCGGCCTCAAGAACTGCGCAATTCATCGATCATCGGAATGTGTTACTTTCTTTGATAGTAGTTTTATTTTTCCTTGGGATTCTTTCTGTCTTAATATGTATAGATACAAATACAGATATAGATGTAGATGTTGATTTAGATTCAGATCTTATATATACAGACGTGTATATAATATATATTTAAATTACATTTTAAGTCTTACGAAATACTGAGAGAAACATAAGACAAATAATATCCATAATAGGATATATGTATACCCTCTTCACCAAAAGAAAAACTCAAAAAACTCTTATGCAATTCACCTTAGATGTGGCTCATAAGCAAGATGAAACCAAACCTTATATGAATATTTATTTAAAATCAAAACAAGAAAAATTAGTGTCAGAAATCGAATCACTCGATGTTCATTCCAGAAATATTACTTATATATATAATGAGCTGAACAATCAATGAAAAACGAAAAAAAAAAAAGGCATTTTCACTTTCTCTTGGAATAAGTTCTCATTTAGGTTTGATCCTTCTCAAAGATGATTGGATGACAGATAGATAAATCTATTAGAAAGTGGTTGATGACACTGAAAAATGGAGAAAGAGATCATGATAACAAGAGAACCATAAGATAAGACTAACAAATGGTAATACTAATCCTCTCTATGAAGGAAGGATAAGATGGGAATAAGACCAAAATATCATGCATCCATATGATAATGGGCTTGGGACGACTATGATACCATTCTGTCACACTCTCACTTCGTGACCCAAAAAGTATATCTAATTGTACACAATAAGGATCGTGATTGTCCCATTGCACTCTTAATGAGGGTTATGGGTCATCAGAAAAACTATGTAGTTTGTATCATAAACTTAATGCTGGAAATGTTCTTTATCGGGAAACATTTTTTTATTTTTTTGTTAATTTTTTTCTTTTATTTTCTAAAATTCTTAGTGTCAACTAAAGATACAAATTGTGGCTGAAGAAGTTATTTGAAAATAATAAGTCTCACACTTTTGTCATGGTTTGTCAATATCGATAATCAACCTATCTATCAATTTTTCGGTAGCAAGAATTAACAATCACGTTTAGATATAATAATGTTGTGTGTTTATCATCAGTCTATCTAGAATTGAAATTAAAGATTGTAAATTGTTGCTTAAGGTTGTGACAATCTTGATCCTTTTATTCATGTTGATGTTTTAGCTAGTTGTAATTAATTACAAGTTGTTTTTGTCCAAATTTTATTAATGTTCTTGTTTTTTTGCAAGTATGTTCATTTCATACATGTTTAATTGTTACCAGCTATTAGTTTTTCACATAACAAGAACTAAAAAGATTCAAAAAATATAAGGAAAGGAAAAGTGCACTAAAATGAATAATGGAGCAAAAATATCATCTCGGACTTCTTCAAAAGAAAAAATAAATGTAAGATTTATTGGCTTTTATATAATAAATTTTACATAACATGTGTGTATAAAATTGATAACAGTTTAAATTCTTCAAACTCCAAGCAATTCCTTTACGGGCAGCTTTACCAAGAAGTTTTGTTCTAGTATATGTCCATGAAAAATACATAACATAAGGGTTCATGTCATTTATATGAAGATATTTTGGTTGGCTCGGGTCTAAACCAATGTTTAAGACCAGTTGAAAATTCTACTGGTAATCTTAGAAACTTTATTAGTAATATTACATTTTTGGGTCCCAGACGTTTATTTACGTTATCAACGAAGCTTCTCAAGTTTACCAATGAAATTTTCAGCGGGTCTAAAGAGCTAGCAAAGAATTTTTACACTATTAAATGGTATAGAAAGAGAGAAAAAGAGATATTTAATTTTCATCATAGTGAATTGTACCCTTATACCATATATTTTTCATGAACTCGAACTAGACACTAAACAAAATTTATTCCCGCTTTACTTTTATTGGCTGATCATTTAAATATATTTCAACGCATGCATGGTTGAGTAGAAAGGGAATTTGTTGATCTTTCTATCCATACAATGAAACTTGCCTCTAGACTTCCTAAGAAAAGGAGAGAATCAATGATTCTAGTTTTTAGAGATTTAACATCTTTTTAATCTTATCTGAAGTTTTAAAAAATGTAAAAACTTCACCAACTTAACATTTCCAGAATTTCAATGGCTTAGGTTGATTTGTACCATTAAGTTTTCATAAATAAGAAAGGAAGAGTGAAGTGGCTTGTAGAAAATTGTAGGGAAGGATTTGTATGGGACTCGTCTGACAGTAGCCTATTAATCAAAAGCTTCATTTGTTTCCATGTAAAATGTTTTACAAACTAAAATTAATTTCGACTCCGTTTCTTTACATGTAAAATTTACCATGTAAAACCAAATTTATTTAAAATGAGATTCATGTAAAATTATAAGTTTACAGTTGAAATATGAAAATAAATGATGAAAAATGTTAAAAATAAACAAAAAGGGAAAATTAGTGGCGTAATATGTGAGAGAAATTTTAGAAAAGTGGGAAAGTATTTTCTTTTATAAAAAAGAACCATTTTCCAATCCCTTATAAAACAACTTACGCTACAATAACATGGAAATTGTTTTGTTAAGGTTTTCAGTCACCAATGTAAAATCTTATTTTACATGAAATTGATTTTAATAGCATCCAAAAACTAACAAAATACTTTCTTACATGTATTTTTCTTTCAAATTGTCATTTATCATTGAACTAAATAGAGTAAAAAAGGAAAAGACAATGAACTTTTTAACAAATAAAGAAAAGGTAACACATATGACCTATTGAGTTTGGAAAAGAATATGTTGGTGGGTTATGACCAATCTGACCTCATGGATCTTCTAAGTTTGAGTTTTGAAGAATGAATACCTTTCAATCCAGTTAATTAAATTTTGACGATAAATGTAGAGGTTTTTAGTCAGTTATTTAAGATACAAAACCATGACTAATATTGAAAGCAATTTGTATGTCACAATATTGACAAGCATAAAAAAAATTGTTATCCATCTTTCTATGTTTACTAGCTTAAGTTGATATTCTTTTTGCTTTGATGGAACTTTTTGGTTTTACAAGGGAAAATAAAATATAAATTTTTTTTACACAAGCCCATTCTCCTTTCGTCTTTTCTCTTTTCTCTTTTTTCACCCTCAAGGAAAGGGTCATGCTTCAATATGACGGTTATTCTAACGAGAATGCATAGCCTAAAAAAGAATTGGAGTGTATTCTTGGGTACGAGAATGTCTTGCTATACTTGAATGACGCTTCACCCAAAAGCTTAAATCAATAAATCGTGTAGTAATCCATATATATAATCCGTTCTCTCTTTATTTTACTTAAGCTTTGAGTTCATACATGAAATCTTTTCAAATAAGATCTTCTAGAAAATTAAATTACTTCCACATTTCAACAACAAAACATTAAAGATACTACTACAGTTTTTATATATCTAACCACTGAACCAAAAGTTTAAATCAAAGTTTGAACAGGTCTTGTGAGCACAAAATAGGAAGAAGCTAGATCTTCCATAATAAATATATTGGTGAATTGTAATTTAACACATACAAGGTTCGTAATATTTTGAATGGTAAGAAAAGGCATGGGGGAGGATGAAAGAGCAGGAACAATGGTAGCAAAAGACACTGAAGATGCCATGGGAACATTTGAAATGATGTATTTGAGCAGGAGGAAAAAAAACAGAGAAGGCTAGGTTCAGATCGCTGCTGCTCTGATACCACAAAAGTCATAAGGCTTTAGGAATTTGGTAGTGTATCCCACAGATTGATTGCATCTGCTTTTATATACATTTATCAATAAGGGGTTCAGTTTCCTTCATTTAACTTTTTCATTCTTAAGAAAATGACGTAATCTCAACTATTAATGTATATATAGGTTCCACATAATATATAAATTTGGGGATCCCACGCGCATAATACATTTAATGTATAGATTGCATCCTTTAATCAAAGGACAAGGATTGAAGCCAAACCCATCTATAAGAATCAATTACAATAACATAGGAGAGATTCCCTCCCTTAAAGCAAGGTGATTCGTTGACAGATTTGTACAATGAATGAAGAATTTATATTCCTAATTTCACGGGAATACAATGAATATCAGTTGACTAATCTGACTCCTGTCTGTTTATACGTGTTCAATACATTATAGTGAAACTTAACACAATACATTTTTAAACGAATAAAAAATAAAATTAATAAGTACTCACTGTGTTTTGCGGGTGCAACAATGCAAGCTGATTGTTGCTTGAAATATTGCTTGATATGTTTCCTAGAAGTTCATCCCCAAAGAATGTTTTGCACTCATGATTAAGTGGATTTATATCATGACCCATTGGTGGAGGCCTATGCTGATGTTTTTGGAAAGAAAAGCAAGCATTACCATAAAGGATATCTAATTCAGAACGCAACATAAAACCTGTTGACCCTAAATGATTTTAATAGTGACAAATATCTTAATTAAGCACTAATGAATATTACTTAAGTAATACAGATTGTTAATAGTGCTTATACATTAAAAGATATCAAGATTGTAGAAATTGGTGAATCAAAGTTGATGATCTCAGAAGTCAATAAGCTCTCCAAAAGATCAAATTCAAGGAGAATAATTTAAATGCAACTTCAAAGACAATAGGTATAAATTATAGGTTTGAATCCTAAGATACTCTTTGTAAGCATTTCAATTGTTAGGAGCTAATTATATTTGCATTGCATTTTATTTTATAATCCTAATTAATTGAAGATATAAAATCTCCACGTGATTTTATTAAATGCAAATAAATTCTTTGGGCTCAATACTTAAAATTACTTGAGCATTTGTAATATATCATTCTTCATATATCTTGCACACATATTATGTTTAAATTTATAATATGTTTTGTCATCACAAAAAATTCCTTAATCAAGAAATTGATTAGATTAATTTTAATGATAACAAAACATTTTTGAAGTGTTTAACTTGTGTGTTTAATGTGCAAGAAAGTTTGATTCAAATAGGAGATTTTTTGGAACTCAAAAATCCAAAAAGAATAAAGAGATATGAAGAAAATTGACGCTGAAAACACTGTTTATTCTGAAAACACTGTAGTAAAGCTCAAACAGTGACCCAGTCGATTGAGTGAATAGTACAATCGACTGGTAAAATGGACAGAAGGTTCCCAGTCGACTGGTAACACTGTAGCACTAAAAATATGATTTTTAAAGAGGACTCAATCGACTGGTATCTCGACCCAGTCGACTAGAAGTTCAAAAATATGACTGTTGGGACTCAAAATCTGCGATTTTAAAAGCACAATCAATTCAAATTAAAGTCTAACGGCCATATTAATTGGTGGCTATATAAACCCACTCAATTCAACATTCAACAAGATGGAGAAGACATTCAAAAAGAGAAGAACACACACAATCAAGTCATTCATTCTTTGAAACTCAAAAAAGCTTTGAAATACTCATGTTGAGCCATTCTTCAAGCTTTACTTTGAAAGAGAGACATTATTCAGTTGTATAAGCTTTCATTTGCTGTCTCTCTACCATTTACTTTATAGCATCTTTTGTAAAGGGATTACTTTCGAGAGGAAGGGGATAGCTTCCGAGAGGAAGGGATTGTAAGATTTGTACAACACTAGCGAAGTTGTACGACTAAGTTACTTAGTGGATTACTTCAAGGAGGTTCCTTGAAGATAGTGGACGTAGGGTCCGAACGAATCTGATATTGCCGAACCACTATAATCTGAGTTTGCATCCTCTACTCTTAAACTCTTTATTTACAACGCATTACTTGTCTTAATTGTTTGCTGCTTATACGTTTTTATAAACTTGTATTAATTTCGCAAAAAGTTTTAAAAACCTAATTGACCCCCTCTTGGGTTGAAACCTCGATCTACAATTGGTATCAGAGCCTCGTTCTCTATTTTAGGCTTAACATCCTAGAGTTGATCCTATGGCAACTATATTTTTAGAAGGAAGAGATCCTTCTAGTCCTCCTCTTCTCCATGGAACAAATTTCACCCATTGGAAAGCTCAAATGAAGATTTTTATTCAAGCACATGATTATTATGCTTGGTATTTCATTCTTGAAAATGAAAATGACTTTGATGTAAATGATAGTAAATTCATTCAACTAAATGCTAAAGTTATGAACATATTTTATAGTTCTCTTGATCAAAACGAAGTTGATCAAATTTCCTCATGTAAGACTGCAAAAGAAATTTGGGATTTATTGGAAGTCATACATGGAGGAAATGAGCAAGAAAAGAATTTCAAATTAAAAAAATTTGTTCATGACTTAGAGCATTTTAAAATGAATGAAAATGAACCAATTTTTGATTCGCACTCTCGTTTTACCATACTTTTTAAAACTTTATCTTTCATGGGTAAAATTTATTCTAACCTTGAACTTGTGAGAATATTTCTTAGATCTTTGTCAAATCAATGAAAAATTATTTTGACAAAGCATTCTACAAGTGAAAGTTTAGAAGAGCTTGTGGAATCCCTCAAGAAGCATGAAAGCTACTTGGATTACAAAATTGATGGTTCCACCACATCCTTACCTTTTATAGAAATTGAAGATCTTAATTGTGATGGTGATGACGAAGAAGAAGACTTCTCGAATAAAGAGATCGAATGAGAGGAAATTGCCAACCTATGTCTTATGGCAATCGACGATGAAAGTGAGGTAACATCTTCTCCCTCTTCTAAGAATAAAATTGTAAGTAGTAGTGAAGAGTTACTAGAAGTAATAAATGAAATGCATGATGAATTGAAGAAATTCGATTCTAGAAATTCAATTCTTAAGAAAGAGGTATCATCTCTCTCTAAGGAGATGATAAGTCTTAGAGAAGAAAAAGATAAATTATCTTCTTTACTGTATGATTCTTCTCAAGATTTTCTCAAAGATGAAAATGAGAATTTAAAGAATAAAATTTTAGAATTGAATGGTAGTATATCTAGACTTATGCTTGGAAAAGAAAAGCTTGATGAAGTGCTTTCTTCCCAAAGATTAAGTGGAGGAAAATCTGGTTTAGGATACTCTCCATTGGGAAAGCAAAAATCAAAAGAGTGCTTATTCATGAAAGCCTCATGTGTGAGTGAAGCCTCTACTTCAAAAACCCCTAGCAAGATTAAAAGCACCCCCTCAATGAATGCTAGGAAATCTAGAAATTTAAATGTTCATACAAAAATGAAGCATCCTAGAAATACACATGCTTATATGTATACACACTCTAGAAATGCTTATACACATCCTAGAAATAACCATCATGTACATTCTAGGAACAATATGTATAATCAAAATATGCACTCTGCTCATGCTAATCCTAGGAATTACCATCATGGTTATCCTAGAAATAATTTGCATACTCATAATAATGCTAGCATGTATCCTAGAATGCATCATCATACATTTTCTGGAAATGACATGCATTTTCATGTTCCTGACCATAAAAACATGTATCCTAGGAACTATTATCCTAAAGATTATAGGCATGCACATCTAAGATATCCTAGAAATTTCAATAACTATCATCCTAGGATTGTGCATCATCAACATATCTATAGATCACCATATGTTGTTAAGAAAGTATGAGTCTCAAAAGGAACCGTATTTTCAAGGACTAACCCCAAAGGACCCAAGAAATTTTGGGTACCCAAAAGTGCAATCGTGTATCCTTGTGTGATGTAGATATGCCTCCACACCAAAGAAAAAGGTAATTGTTGGTACCTTGATAGTGGATGCTCAAAGCACATGACCGGTGATAAAAATGTATTCAAGGAGCTAACTCTAAGAGATGGTGGATATGTCACCATTGGAGACAACACAAAAATAAAGATCATCAGGCATGGAAAAGTTGGTAATGATTTCTCAACTATAGATAATGTATTGCTATTACAAGGCCTTAAGCCAAATTTACTAAGTATTAGTCAACTTTGTGACAAAGGCAACAAAGTCACATTTGAGGCCTCTCATTGTCTAGTTATAGACATCAAGAGCAACAAGATTAAATTTATAGGCCATAGACATGAAAATGTCTACATTGTTGATTTAAAATCCTTGCATTCTGAAAATAAAAAATGTTTTCCTGCTTTTAGTGAAAATCCATGGCTATAGCATAAAAGGTTTGGTCATGTGAACATGAACTTGCTAAAAATCGTTTCAAGAAAAGATTTAGTTATTGGACTTCCTAAAATCAATTTTGAAAAAGACAAAGTATTGGATGCTTGTCAAATGAGAAAACAAACTAGGATTTCATTTAAAGTAAAAAATGTAGTCTCAACTACTAGACCTTTGGAACTTCTGTATATGGACTTATTTGGTCCAATTAGTACCATTAGTCTAAGTGGCCATCAATATGCTCTTGTTATTGTTGATGACTATTCAAGATATACTTTTGTTATTTTTATTGCTTATAAGGATGAAGCTTTCAAAGGATTTGAAAAGTTTTGCAAAAAGGTTCAAAATGAAAAAAGAATTTGTATTTCAAGTATTAGAAGTGATCATGGAAAAGAATTTGAAAATCGAAGCTTTACAAGATTTTGTGATGAAAATGGAACTGATCACAACTTTTCAGCTCCTAGAACTCCTCAACAAAATGGTGTTGTTGAGAGGAAAAATAGAGTTCTAGAAGAATTTTCAAGAACAATGCTTTGTGAAAATAGTTTACCAAAATACTTTTGGGCTAAAGCCATGAATACTTCTTGCTATATCTTAAATAGAATTTTGATAAGGCCTCTGCTTGATAAAACTCCATATGAACTATGGAAAGGGAGAAAGCCCAATATTTCCTATTTTCGTGCTTTTGGTAGTAAATACTTCATCTTAAATAACAATAAAACTAACTTGGGTAAATTTGATTCTAAGACTGATGAAGGAATATTTTTAGGATATTCAACATCTAGTAAGGCTTAAAGAGTTTTCAATAAGAGAACTTTAGTGGTAGAAGAATCTATACATGTAATTATTGATGAATCTAACCCAATTAGTAGTAGAGAAGTTTCCTTTAAAGATGATGCAGATTTTATTCCAAGAATGGAAACTCCTACTCCCATTGTTGACCCAAAAGAGAGTTCACCTCAAGCAAATGAAGAGATGAAAACTCCCAATTTGGACCAACCATCCTCAAGCCAATAAGAGGAAAGTCTACTCAAAGATTGGAGGTATGTAAATTATCACCCGATTAATCAAGTGATTGGTGATCCTTCACAAGGGGTAAGAACTCGCTTTTATATTAGAAATATTTGTAATTTTGTAGCTTATTTGTCTCAAGTGGAACCTAAGACATTTATAGAAGCTGAAAAAGATAATGACTGGATAATTGCAATGCAGGAAAAGATAAATCAATTTAAGAGAAACAATGTTTGGAAACTAGTTCCAAGACCTAAAGATCATTCAATAATTGGAACTAAATGGGTATATAGAAATAAAATGGATGAAAATGGTATAGTAACTAGAAATAAGGCTAGACTAGTTGCTAAGAGATATAATCAAGAAGAAGGAATAGACTTTGATGAAACCTATGCTCCTGTAGCTAGATTAGAAGCTATTCGAATGTTATTAGCCTTTGCATGCTTTAATAAATTCAAGCTATTTCAAATGGATGTGAAAAGTGTCTTTTAAAATGGCTTTATAGAAGAAGAAGTTTATGTTGAGCAACCTCTTGGATTTGAAAATCCTAGTCTTCTAAATCATGTCTACAAGCTTTCTAAAGCTCTATATGGGTTGAAGCATGCTCCAAGAGCATGGTATGAAAGACTAAGCAAATTTTTTATTGACAGTGATTTTGTAAGAGGTAAAATAGACACAACACTCTTCACAAAAACTCACAAAAATGGCACTTTGATAGTTCAAATATATGTTAATGATATTATATTTGGTGCTACTAATGAATCTATGCGTCAAGAGTTTGCAAAGTGCACGCAAGGTGAATTTGAAATGAGCATGATGGGAGAACTTACCTACTTCCTTGGACTTCAAATCAAGCAACTAAAAGGAGGTATCTTCATCAATCAACAGAAGTACATTAGGACCTACTAAAGAGGTTCAGGATGGAAAGCTCAAAGTCACTTGGAACGCCTATGAGCACAACTACTAAACTTGATCTTGATGAAGGAGGTAAAACTGTAGATTCTAAATATTATAGAAGCATGATAGGTGTTTTACTTTATTTGACTGCAAGTAGACCTGATATAATGTTCAGTGTATGCATGTGTGCTAGATTTCAGGTTAATCCTAAGGAATCACATGTAGTTGCAGTAAAAAAATCCTTAGATATCTACAAGGAACCCAAACCATAGGATTATGGTACTCTAGAGATTCATCTTTTGAGCTTGTAGGTTATTCAGATGCTGATTTTGCTGGATGTAGGTTAGATAGAAAAAGCACAAGTGGTACATGCCAATTCTTAGAAGCTATGTTAACCTCTTGGTTTTCGAAGAAACAAAATTTCGTTGCACTATCCACCGTCGAGGCGGAATACGTTGCAGCTGGAAGTTGTTGTGCCCAAGTATTATGGATGAAACAACAACTAGAAGACTATGGCATGAACCTAAAAAACATCCCAATATTTTTTGATAATATTAGTGCTATCAACCTAACCAATAACCCTATTCAGCACTCTAGAACAAAGCACATAGAAATAAAACATCATTTCTTAAGAGACCATGCTCAAAAAGTGACATAAGACTAGAATTCATTCCTTAAGAGGATCAAATAGCTGACATTCTTACAAAACCTCTAGGTGAACCAAGTTTTTGTAAGATAAGAATGTTTATGGGATTGTTGGATTATGATAAACTGAATATCTGATTACTCCTTCATACATCATATGCATAATTTGACATATAGTGAAAGAGTATTAATTATTGTTTAAATATCTCCCTCACTCAAGATGTCATAGATAAACAAATTTTGTACTGCAAATTCAAGACTGAAAATTTTCTTAAGGGTCCAGTCGACTGGTAACTCTATCCCAGTCGACTGATAGGTCACTGCCCTTTTATCCAGTCGACTTGTAAATATGACCCAGTCGACTGGTAAGTCACTGCCAAATCTTTCAGTCGACTGGTACATCTAGACTTTGTTTGGAGCCATTTAATACTCAAATATTAATTGTTCTTTGATAAATTCTCTTTTATTTGGCATTGGATAAATCAAGTGATGAGCTTGAATTTAGATTTGAGAATTACTTTTGAGTTATTTATCTATCAAGCATGAGCTGAATATGAAACTTTCTATTATATATGCTTGAGTTTAAAATTAATGATTATCTTTGCATTGAATTGATAATCATCTAATTATTGAATCTAACATACCCTGAAAATGATATTTGATTGATAATTGAAAATTATATTTCGGTGCATATATACAGGGGAAGTAATTTTTTTTTCAAATACTTATAGATATTTCCAATTTGAACATCTTTTTGAGTAGTTGATGAGCTCTTTGTCTTGATTATTCAATCAATCAACTACCGATAAGGCTTGTTAAGTTTTATCCAATTTTATTTCTCTTGAAAGTTAAAAATAATTACTTTAGATTTTTTGAAAGGGGGAGAAAATCTGATTTATTGGTAAAAGAGAAAACCTATTGGTAAATCAAGCAATGAGTTCAAACTCTTGTAAATCAAGCAATGAGTTCAAACTCTTGTCCTTTATTGATTAAGTGTAAGATACTCTAAGAATTGAGGTTATTTTGAAGATTTATTATGCTTGAAAATTGTTCTATATTTCTTGATATCTTGTAAAATGATTCTTTTCTCAAAATGTTTCATCAAAATATTTTCAATAGCATATTTTGAGGGGGAGCTCTTCTTTGAAATCCACCCTTTTTTATTATGACAAAAAGGGGGAGAAAAATAAGAATATTAGAGATCTTTTTAGACATTATTCTTAAGATTTTTGTCACCAACAAAAAGGGGGAGATTGTTGACCCTGAATGATTTTAATAGTGACAAAAATCTTAATTAAGCACTAATGAATATTACTTAAGTAATACAAATTGTTAATAGTGCTTATACATTAAAAGAGATCAAGATTGTAGAAATTGGTGAATCAAAGTTGATGATCTCAAAAGTCAATAAGCTCTCCAAAAGATCAAATTCAAGGAGAATAATTTAAATGCAACTTCAAAGACAATAGGGATAAATTATAGGTTTGAATCCTAAGATACTCTTTGTAAGAATTTCAATTGTTAGGAGCTAATTATATTTACATTGCATTTTATTTTATAGTCTTAATTAATTGAAGATATAAAATTTCCACGTGATTTTATTAAATGCAAATAAATTTTTTGGGCTCAATACTTAAAATTACTTGAGCATTTATAATATATCATTCTTCATATATCTTGCACATATGTTATGCTTAAATTTATAATATGTTTTGTCATCACCAAAAATGCCTTAATCAAGAAATTGATTAGATTAATTTTGATGATAACAAAACACTTTTGAAGTGTTTAACTTGTGTGTTTAATATGCAGGAAAGTTTGATTCAAATACGAGATTTTTTGGAACTCAAAAATCCAAAAAGAATAAAGAGATATGAAGAAAATTGATGCTGAAAACACTGTTTATCCTGAAAACACTGTAGCAACGCTCAAACAGTGACCCAGTCGACTGGTAAAACGGGCAGAAGGTTCCCAGTCGACTGGTAACACTGTAGCACTAAAAATATGATTTTTAAAGAGGACCCAGTGGACTGGTATCTCGACCCAGTCGACTAGAAGTTCAAAAATATGACCGTTGGGACTCAAAATCTGCGATTTTAAAGGCACAATCAATGAAAATTAAAGTCTAACAGCCATATTAATTGATGGCTATATAAACCCACTCAATTCAGCATTCAACAAGATGGATAAGACATTCAAAAAGAGAAGAACACACACAATCAAGTCATTCATTCTTTGAAACTCAAAAAAGCTTTGAAATGCTCATGTTGAGCCATTCTTCAAGCTTTACTTTGAAAGAGAGACATTATTCAGTTGTATAAGCTTTCATTTGCTGTCTCTCTACCATTTACTTTACAGTATCTTTTATAAAGGGATTACTTTCGAGAGGAAGGGGATTACTTCCGAGAGGAAGGGGATAGCTTCCGAGAGGAAGGGGATAGCTTCCGAGAGGAAGGGATTGTAAGGTTTGTACAACACCGGCGAAGTTGTACGACTAAGTTACTTAGTGGATTACTTCAAGGAGGTTCCTTGAAGAGAGTGGACGTAGGGTCTGAACAAATCCGATATTGTTGAACCACTATAATCTGAGTTTGCATCCTCTACTCTTAAACTCTTTATTTACAGCGCATTACTTGTCTTAATTGTTTGCTGCTTATACATTTTTATAAACTTGTATTAATTCCACAAAAAAGTTTTAAAAACCCAATTCACCCCCCCTCTTGGGTTGAAACCTCGATCTACAAAACCAATTTTGATAATTAATATCACTAAGCATAAAAGATAAGTTTTGACATACAGGAGATGCTTAGTCAAAGCAGCATTCAATTGATTTGAGTAAACCAAATTAGGTTGCTCAGCCTGAATCGCACTGTTTTGTTGGTTATTCGCCCCCTCGATCATGAGCAAAAGGCAAACATGGTGATTAATAGTTAATTTGTGAGAGGATATAAATAACTAGGTTGCTTCTCTCTCTATTAGTTTAGATGAAAATAGTTTTGTACCTACCATCATCAAGAAATTAATTAGTGGAGTCTCAATCGATGGACTATTAGAGGAGGTGGTTGATAGGTGCTTAAATATTCATATTTAAGCCCTCTTACATTTGTTAAGTCATTAGTTATGATAATTTAGTCCATTTTACTTCATTTCTGTTTTTCACGTGTTTTTATAGAGTCTTAGATAAAAAGAAGCATTTTTGGCACCTAAAGGAAGAAACCTAAAAATCCTGGAGCAGCTACTGGAAAAAGTGCGATCGATCGCACTATTGGGTGCGATCGAGCGCATAAGCGCTCGTGTGCACACAAGAAGGATCGAGCGCACATGTACGGGCATGAACAGTAAAATGGCAGAACCAGTTTTGGAAAAAGAGGAGGTTTTATGTTTTAGGAAGTTTTGGGTTTCCTGAGTCTTCTAGGGTTATTCAACCCCTATAAATACACCTGTAAACACACACAAAGGACATCATTTCTTTTATCTTTTGTTTAGCTCAGAGTTGTAAGCTTTGGAGAGGATTGACAACCCGTCTCCACAGTATTCTTCGGGTTTTATAGTTTATGTTTAGTTTATGCTATGATGTTTATCTTAGACAACATGTGTAACTAACTCTTTATAAGGCTCGATTGAAGCCCTAGTTATGCTTTCCCATATATATATTCATTGATTATCTTTGCAACAGCCTTGATTATAATGCTTAACTTAATTAATGCCTGTGCTTATTTACATTCCTCATATGTGTATGTTTGATTAATATGTGCATGTGGTATGGATTAGTTAGTTAGACCAATTTGGATGACCGAGTCCTGGGCCTAACGATAGTAACAAAAGATATCCACACCGGATTCTTAGATTAATCAACATGAGAAACTGGGAGTAGATATCATGCCCTGGGTCTCATATGGTTATCGATTTCCATAAATCTTATGCTTTCTTGAGGAACAACTCAGTAGATACCATGTTGAATCCCTTAAGAAAGAAAAGAGTTAGAGTAGATACCATGCCTAACTCGGTGCTTAGGGAAATCAATAGCTTAAGGAGTAGATACCATGCCCTTAGGTTGGCAACCATTAGGTATTCATAGGAAGGCTAGTGCATTGACCTATTACTCATTGGGAAAGTATCACTAGTGGTGGATATCAAAGCCCTATGTCTCATTATTATTAATTCACATTCAACAGTTATTTTGATCTTCTTTTAAAAAGAAACTGATTCTAAAACAAAATTCACCAATCCCTGTGGAAATGATATCGCACTTGCACACTATGCTACCATTGACCTTATGCACTTGCAAGTAAAACTGTACGATTATTTACTTATTTATTTAGGTAGATAAATGTGCAACAAGTTTTTGGCGCTGTTGTCGGGGATTGCGCTAAATTTTTTTTTAGAATTACTTTCGTTTAGTTTAATCATCATTATTCTATTTTATTTTAATTTTTCTAAAAAATTTTAGTTTATGTTTTTCACCTTTATTTTTATTTTCATCAAACCCTAATCAAATTACTTTTTGTTTCAGTCACATCAAACCCTAATCGCACTTTCTGTGATACTTGCGATCAACACACCCTTCTATGCGATCAAGCGCAATTAGGGCAGAGAGTTACCCGAGCAGCAGAGTTGAGCTACTGCACTGAAGCTGGTTTACCTGATTTATGCACGGACTTCGATCCCGACATCCAACATTCTTTCCTCTCGATCCCGAGCTTGAGCGGACCATCCAATAAAGGCTTAGGAGCAACTTCGAGGAGAACGAAGAAGAACTCGAGAACGAAGAAGAACTCGAGAACGAAGCCCTTGTGGCAAAACAGCTTGAAAACCAGCAACCACCTGCCCGAGTACCGATGAAGCATTCCTTCATTCCACAGAACATTGATTAGCCATCATGTATTGCATATCAACCTGAGATGGTAGGAAATTATTACATATCTCCGCAAATATTGAATGCTTTGACCCACTTTAGAGGTACTCCTAATGAGGATCCATACTTGCACCTTTGAGAATTTTTTTATCTTTGCAAGTTCCAGCACATCAAAGGCTTAGACCAAGAAGGAATAAGGTTAATTCTTTTCCCTTTTTCCTTAAAAGATAATGCTAAATTATAGTATAATTCTTTGCCTGTAGTTTCTATCCACACTTGGGAGGAGTTGGCTAGCAAATTCCTAAGGAAATTTTTCCCAGCCCAAAAGACAAGGTAAATGAGGAAGGAGATTCAGTCCTTCTAACAAAAGGATGGGGACCTCTTCTTCGAAGCGTGAGGACACTTCAACGAGCTGCTACTCAAATGCCCACATCACAACCTACCTCAAGACGAACTGCTACAAGTTTTCTATGAAGGTTTGAGTGATACTAACCAAAGTATTGTTGATTCAAGTTGTGGAGGAGTGCTGATGGAGAAAAGCAGCGAAGAAGCTATGGAGCTCTTCGAAACCCTTAGCGAACACACTCAACAGTTCTCCTCTCGAGGTAGACATGTAACCAAGGGTAAGGGTATGTATGAGGTAAATCTAAATGGAGGATCTTCTCCTCAAATAGCTATTGTGGAAAGGAAACTAGACTTATTGGTAAAAGCCATGGCTACTCAAAACGCATTATCTAACCTACCAACTACACCACTCTAGGTATGTGCGATATGTTCCCAATTTGATCATAATACTAATACTTGCCCTTTGTATTCACCTACAGATCCGAAACAAGCAAATTACGTGGGACCTAACAACTATCTACCAAAGAACAACCCATATGCAAACACTTACAACCCTGGATGGCAAAACCACCCAAACTTCTCTTGGAACAACAATCAAAATACCCTTAACCAGCAAGAGCAGCAATGAAACTCCTAACCAGCAGCCCATACTACCCTCGAACTAAAGAAAAACGACCTCGAAAGTCTTGTGAGACAATTGGCCACTCAGCAACAACAATTAATGACCTCACAAGATCAGTTCATGGCAGATGAAAGGCAATTCCAGACTGAACTTAGACAAACCACAACAAAACATGAACAAGCCATCCAACGGCTAGAGGTACAAATAGGACAACTGGCGAAAGAGCGAAGTGGCAAAAAACAAGGTGAGCTGCTAGCTCAAACATTACCCAACCCTGGGGGGCATCAAGAATTGAAGGCTATCACAACCTTGAGAAATGGTAAAGTAATAGGGTCCAACGAGTCTGCAACAGCATCCAAAGAGACACCATCGGCATCAAGGGTAAGTGAGACGGAGAAGGCGAATGCACCACCCTTCCCGCAAAGGTTAGTAAAACAAAAGAAAGACAATAAACTGATTGATATTTTTGAAACCTTGCGGAAAGTTGAAATTAACATTCTTTTATTAGATGCAGTTCACCAAATACCTGTATATGCTAAGTTCCTAAAAGATTGTTTCACTCATAAGAGAAAGTTTCAAGAGCATGAAACAGTAGCATTAACTGAAGAAGTAAGTGCTGTACTACTAAAAAAACTCCCACCAAAACTAAAAGAACTGGGTAGCTTTACTATTCCCTGTAGAATGGGTGATCAGCTGTTTGAAAAAGCATTACTAGATTTGGGAGCAGGTGTAAACTTATTACCATACACAATATTCGAAACCCTAGGTTTGAGGGAGCTACAACCGACTTCCATTACCTTACAATTGGCAGATAGGAGTATTAAAAGACCTAGGGGTATTCTTAAGGACGTCCTAGTAAAAGTTGGTGAGTTCATTATACCTGCTGATTTCATTGTATTAGACATGGAGGAATGCCCTATGCTATTACCCCTGCCCATCATATTAGGGAGACCCTTCATGAGAAGTGCCGACACTAAGATTTGTGTGAAAAAGGGTATAGTGAGTATGAAAATCATTGGTGAGAAAATAGAATTTAAAATATTTGATGCAATGAAACTGCCTCAAGATGATTTGGAATGCTTTAATGTATGTATGATACAAAACTTTGTTGAGCAAGCTTTTCAGGTCCAACATATTGATCCATTGGAGACCACTCTCACCCATGGCTTCACAAAAGAGGATATTAAGCAAGAACTTGAAGATAACATCATTGAAACTGTGCACATCCTTGAGACCTCTCCAAAACACTCAAGTAAGTATGCTCCTCCATCTGAATCTCTCTTACCTACTAATACTACTCTTCTTCCATCCATTATCTAGACACCAACATTGGAATTAAAGCAGCTGCCCGAGCATTTAACATATGCCTATTTGGGAGAAAAGAAAACTTTACCTATGATCGTAGCTGCTAATTTGAGTAGTGGAGAAAAAGAGAAGCTATTAAGAGTTCTTAGGGAGCATAAATCTGCCATTGGATGGACCATTGCTGACATTAAAGGGATAAGTCCAGCCAAATGCATGCATAGTATCTACCTAGAAGAAGAAGTAAGGCCCACTCGAGATGCTCATAGAAGACTTAACCCACACATGAAAGAGGTAGTAAAGGCCGAGGTATTAATGCTACTAGATGTTGGCATTATCTACCCCATATCGGACAGTAAATGGGTGAGTCAGGTCCAAGTTGTTCCTAAAAAGAGTGGGATTACCGTTGTAAAAAATGAAAATGAGGAGCTCATACCTACAAGAAAAACAACGGGTTCGAGTGTATGCATTGATTACCGAAAATTGAACAAAGTAACCAGAAAAGATCATTTTCCCCTGCCATTCATTGCTTAGATGTTAGAGAGATTAGCCGGTCAGAGTTATTACTGCTTCTTGGATGGGTACAGTGGGTACAACCAAATTGCCATAGCACCCGACGATCAAGAAAAAACTACCTTCACATGTCCCTTTGGTACATTTGCTCATCGAAGAGTGCCATTCGGTTTATGCAACGCACCAGCCACTTTTCAAAGATGTATGATGAACATTTTTTTCGATATAGTGGAGAAATACATTGAGGTATTCATGGATGATTTTAGTGTCTTTGGTTCCACTTTTGATGAATTCCTAAGTCATTTGGAGAGTGTCCTAAAGAGATGTGAAGAAAGTAACTTAGTGTTGAATTGGGAGAAATGTCACTTCATGGTTCAACAAGGTATTGTGTTGGGTCACTCCATCTCAAACAAAAGTATTGAGGTAGACAGGGCTAAAATAGACATCATTTCAAAGCTACCTCCTCCTCTCACAGTCAAGGGCATTAGAAGTTTCCTTGGACATACCGGTTTCTATAGAAGATTCATCAAGGATTTTTCCAAAATCTCGAGACCTCTTTGTGCATTATTGGCTAAAGATACCAAGTTTGAATGGAATGATGATTGTATGCAAGCTTTCAACACATTGAAGGATGTTCTCACCTCTGCCCCGATAATGATGGCACCGAATTGGAATCTCCCTTTCGAATTAATGTATGATGCCAGTGACTTCGCCTTGGGAGCAGTCTTAGGTCAAAGAGTAAATAAGGTACCTCATGCTATTTACTATGCTTTTAGAACTTTAAATGATGCTCAGCTTAACTATTCTACTACTGAAAAAGAATTGTTAGCTGTTATTTTTGCTTTAGAGAAGTTTAGATCATATCTTATTGGTTCTAAAGTTATTATATTCACTGACCATGCTGCTTTGAGATATTTGTTTTCTAAGAAAGATACAAAGCCTTGGCTAATCAGATGGGCACTCCTATTTCAAGAATTTGATTTGGAGATCAAAGACAAGAAAGGCAATGAGAATGTAGTTGCAGATCATTTGTCAAGGCTACCCTGTGAAAATGACGATAAAGAATTACCTATGAATGAGAACTTCCCTGATGAACAATTGTTCGCTCTAGAGGTAAAACTTATATGGTATGCTAATATTGTAAATTATTTAACTGCAAAAGTTTTTCTCCCAGGTATAACCACACAAGAAAAGAAGCGGTTGATATCTCTATCAAAACACTACCATTGGGATGATCCTTACCTCTTCAAATTCTGCCCCGATCAAATCATCCGATGATGTATCCCAGAAGAGGAGCACTTAAGCTTATTACAACATTGCCATCAGTTTGCTTGTGGAGGACATTTTGGGGCAAAACGAATAGCTCTTAAAGTACTACAATCTGGTTTTTATTGGCCTAATCTGTTTAAAGATGCTTTCTTCTTTTGCAGCTCATGCGATAGATGCCAGCGGACAGGTAACATCTCTTCCTGAAATCAGATGCTCCTACAGAATATTCATGTAGTAGAACTTTCTGATGTATGGAGCATTGACTTCATGAGTCCATTTCCTAACTCTTTTGGTTATTTATATATTCTTGTGGGTGTGGATTATGTGTCCAAATGGGTCAAGGCTGTCCCCTTAAAAACTAATGATCACAAAGTTGTTGTAAAGTTCTTACAGACTAATATCTTTATGTGATTTAGGACTCCAAGAGCAATTATCAGTGATGGGGGCAGCCACTTTCATCATCATTCTTTTGCTGAACTACTATAATATGGGATCACTCATAAAGTTGGCACTCCATATCACCCTCAAACTAGTGGCCATGTGGAGATTAGCAATCGAGAGATCAAAGGAATCCTAGAAAGGACAATGAAGCCTAATCGGAAGGATTGGTCTGTATGCCTAAATGATGCTCTATGGGCATATCGGATAGCTTATAAGACTCCAACTGGCATGTCTCCCTACCGCTTAATCTTTGGAAAAGCATACAATCTTCCGGTAGAATTAGAGCATCAAGCATATTGGGCCATAAAGCAGTTCAACTTCGACATGAAACAAGTGGGTGAGAAGAGGAAGCCTATCATGAAAACGCCAAGTTGTATAAGGAACGGACAAAAGCCTATCATGAAAAACAACTAGTGAGGAAAGAGTTCCATGTGGGACAAAAGGTACTGCTATACAACTCAAGATTAAGGCTATTCCCAGGCAAGCTCAAGTCCCGTTGGTACGGTCCTTACATGGTCACTAAGTTCTTCCCTCATGGTGCTTTAGAAGTCCGTTGTCCCAACGGAAATCAACCCTTTACGATAAATGGACACAGAGCCAAGCTATACCTCCATATTAACTTCCCTCCGAGAGATGAAGACTTAGCACTTGAATCAGTACAGTATACAGCTGAGATACAAGCACTGGAGCCATAAGAGGTGGACTATAAGTGTTTCCTTCCAACCAAGTAGCACTGTAGCACGAGAGTGCTTGAGCAGTTCATATTCGCTGACCCATATAGCTCAAGCATCTCTATTAAGGTTAGTGGCACTGAGGCCACTAACACATGGTAAGGTTGTATTGTTCCCACTTTGTCATTTTAGCTGCGGTAAGTTTTTATTTTGTCCATGCACACTGCTTGCGATAGAGTGCACCATTCAATGTGCTCGAGCGCAAGAGTGCGATCGAGCGCACTCGTGGTAGATAGTCATGTAATAAACTTAAACACTTCACTCTTCGCACTTACTTACTCACTCACCCACTCTTCATACTGACTCACACTCACGCACTCGCACTCTTTATTCAACAACACACCACTGTCACTGTCTTTAAATCATCACTCACTCACCACCAAACGACTCCAGCATCACCACGCCACCATCACCAACCATCATCACTAACCACCATCACCACCATCTAGCTCCGCCAGGTCCCCCTCCCCGTTACACATCCCTTCCAAACACAAGGTACCCATTTTTGTCAACACACGGATTTTACTATTTTTCATTACACTTTTCAGTATATATACGTGTTATATTGAGTATAATTGGGTGCTATTATGTTTGCAGGAGGTTAGGAACACACTCGGATCCACAAGACCATAGCTTTATCTTTTGTCGCCCACAAGATGTTCTAGAAAAAGACTGACCGTGTGCGATCGAGCGCACAGCATTTGCAATCGAGTCCATAATCCGTGTGCGATCGAGCGCACAGCATTTGAGATCGATCACAAATTTGATAGAAACTAGGATCGACATGTCCAAGCAAACCGCTTCCACCTCCCATGCCTCGAGTAGCATTGCCCAGTCATCCCAACCAATCATCGAGTAGAGAGAGCATTTATTCGAGATTACTTTTGCAATCGATGAGGTCTTCAAACAAATGGATGCCAATCAATGGACGGTCCAAGCTTTTAAATACCAGGGATTAAAGAGGCTCTTTAAACCAGTCTGCTCGATTGCCTACACCCAGCTAGTAGTCCAATTCTATGAGAGCCTATCTTTTAACTGCAGTAGACCGGGCATTTTGACCTCCTCAGTCCAGGGCACATCCATCGAGGTGACTAGTGCCGATATAACTGCTGCTCTTTATTGCTGTGATGAGTCCCCTCCGAAGGACACCGATATCGAGGAGCAGTCGGACTCTTTTGATCTGTCCATGATCATTGAGGACATGTGCGCTGGCCAGTACGCCGATAGACACAACAACACAGCGAGCCGGTCCAAGTTGCCTCCATGGCTTTGGCTAGTGGACACTATCCTCCAGTGTAATATGTGTCCATTAGGGCATAAGACACAGAGGAGAGACCAGTTTCTATAGACATTGTATGCCTTCCATAGAGGTCACTGGTACTCTCTTCCCGCTGTTATATGGAACTAGCTGCATAAATTCTGGGATCATGTCCATGGCAGTCAGACCACCACGGCCAATGCATGGGGGCTCCCATTCCCATTCCTACTCTTGTACATCTTCAAGAAGAAAAGGATTAAGGGGACCACGAGTGACAGACCAGTGCGAGAACATCTCTACTTCGGGAAGGCTCAATGGACACATAGTCTCTCACACATGCCTCGAGGACTCCCAGCCCCTGCACTTGTAGCTGAGAGGGTTGAGGAGGATCATATAGAGACAGAGACCCCTATAGTTAGCCCATTGCTAGAGGAGGACCATCCGGACATTGGACCCACAGAGTCCCAACACTTTCTCACGGAGTTGTCCTCCTTTTGAGGTGAGGTCTCTGCAGCCACATCACTCATGCACCAGCGCATAGATAGTTTGGAGGCATGGCTTGCATGATAGGAGGCGATGCTATAGGCCATTCTTGATCGCCTACCTCCGGCACCCGGTACCTCTTCGACTCCATCACCAGATGATCAACAGTGAGAGGATACCCTGTCTGGCTGAAGATGTTAAACTTAGCGCTCATGGGAGGCACCCCAAAGCATATCCTTTTTAGTATTTTATTTTATGTTATTGTTAGTCTTTGATTTTCTATAGCTGTTTGTTATTACTTGTATTCCATTTTATGTTTGTTTGTCTTTCTTTTTCAAGGGTAGAGTGAGTGCATCTAGTTGAAGTTTGGGGGCGTGCTACGAGCCATGCCAGCAATATAGTTCTCCATCTCCCAGGTCAGCTCCTTCCATGCTATTCACACATTGGGGACAATGTGCAATTTAAGTTTGGGGGTATGGGGACACACTCACACACACACTACATCCCAATTTTTTGTTGTTTTTATAGATAAATGCATGTTCATTCTGTTCCAAAAATGTTGGGTGATCTAAACGAACAATATGATTTGACTTCATAAGTGAGCTTAAAACTTTGAACATATTGGCCAATAATTAAGTTTTGAATATAGATCACTTACTTTTAGGCATTTAAGGATTCAATAGTTTGACTCAAACTAACACAAGCACATTAGCACAGAGTTGTGTGGGGTATGACATGTAATTTTGATTTGTATGTTTCTTTTGCTCGACTATGAACCAGATGACCTGTTAGATTAACGCTTTGGCATAATAATGAAAAAAAAAACTTTTCACTGAGTAACTGACCCTCTTGCCTCAGTAAATAGTGAGTGTCACGTCAAAAGGTAGAAATTCTAATTGGTAACATTAAGACCTGTTAAGTTTCTAGCCTTTTTGACTTGAGCTAGTAAGTCTTTAGGGGTCTCTTTACACCTAATACCCTAAGACCCTCTGGTTTGGGAGTCATTGGCTAAACACTCGCTACATGAGTCAAATAGAAAGCTTAAGGGAACTAAGCATTAAGTCCTGTTAAGTTTCGTAGCCTTTTTTACTTGAGTTAGTAAGTCCTTAGGGGTGTCTTTACGCCTAATGCCCTAAGACCATCTGGTTTGGGAGTCATTGGCTAAACACTCGCTACATAATTCAAATAGAAAGCTTAAGGAAACTAACTTGGCAAAAATCTCGCAAATAAAAGAAAAAAAAAGAAAAACTATGCTATTTTTGTTGATTCTAATAGGAAATTTGGAGAATCTTGAGTCATGGAAACACTACGCATTAGAATTATTTGGAAACCTAATCTTTTATGTGCTAGTTCACCACACACTAAAGTCAAACTTGTGATGTCTTAAACTGCCTCATGAAAGTGATTTGCATTCAAAACTCTTATTCATTGCAAAGATATGTTTATATTTGTTAAGTTTGCTCATGAATGCGCATCATAATTTTGTGTGAAGGCCTAAACTTTTTTGGACACTATGGATAATGGATCTATCTGTGTGTTGTTATTTTTCAATTTAGTTTTTAGTTTTTTATTGCTAAGGGACTAGCAATATGTAAGTTTGAGGGTGTGATAGGTGCTTAAATATTCATATTTAAGCCCCCTTATTTACATTTGTTAAGTCTTTGGTTATGATAATTTAGTCTATTTTACTTCATTTATGTGTTTCACGTGTTTTTTATAGGGTCTGGGATAAAAAGAAGCATTTTTGGCACCTAAAGGAAGAAACCTGGAAATCCTGAAGTAGCTAATGGCAAAAGTGCGATCGATCGCACTATTGGGTGTGATCGAGCACATAAGCGCTCGTGCACACACAAGAAGGATCTAGCACAGCCTTGCGATCGAGCGCACAATGCAAGCGATCGAGCACACATGTACGGGCGTGAACAGTAAAATGACAAAACCAGTTTTGGAAAAAGAGGAGGTTTTATGTTTTAGGAAGTTTTGGGTTTCCTGAGTCTTATAGGGTTATTTAACCCCTATAAATACGCCTATAAACACACACAAAGGACATCACTTCTTTTATCTTTTGCTTAGCTCAGAGTTGTAAGCTTTGGAGAGGATTGACAACCTGTCTGCACAGTATTCTTCGGGTTTTATAGTTTATGTTTAGTTTATGCTATGATGTTTATCTTAGACTGCATGTGTAACTAACTCTTTATAGGGCTCGATTGAAGCCCTAGTTATGCTTTCCCATATATATATATATATATATATTCATTGATTATCTTTGCAATAACCTTGATTATGATGCTTAACTTGATTAATGCTTGTGCTTATTTACATTCCTCATATGTGGATGTCTGATCAATATGTGCATGTGGTATGGATTAGTTAGTTAAACCAATTTGGATGACCGAGTCCTGAGCCTAACGATAGTAAAAAAAGATATACACATTGGATTCTTGGTTAATCGTGAGAAACCGAGAGTAGATACCATGCCCTATGTCTTATATGGTTGTCGATTTCCATAAATCTTATGCTTTCTTGATGAACAACTCAGTAAATACCATGCTGAATTCCTTAAGAAATAAAAGAGTTAGAGTAGATACCATGCCTAACTCGGTGCTTAGGGAAATCAATAGCTTAAGGAGTAGATACCATGCCCTTAGGTTGGCAACCATTAGCTATTCATAGGAAAGCTAGTGCATTGACCTATTACTCATTGGGAAAATATGACTAGTAGTGGATATCAAAGCCTTATGTCTTATTATTATTAATTCACATTCAACAGTTATTTTGATCTTCTTTTATTAAGAAACTGATTCTAAAACAAAATTCACCAATCCCTGTGGAAATGATCTCGCACTTGCACACTATGCTACCATTGACCTTATGCACTTGCAAGTAAAACTGTACGATTGTTTACTTATTTATTTAGGTAGATTAACATGCAACAGTGGTTCTCAATCGTAGCATGGTGGGAGCATTTACAATATGAGAATTTGATTTTCTAGTACCAGCAAGTATTGGAGGGTGATTATCATTTGCTTTAGCTAGCAATGACTGGATATCCATGGTGTCCTGACCAAACGTGAAAAAAATGAAATGAACCTGACATATATTTAGTATATATATCAAATAAGGTAAAATGGTTGTTGGAAATCACCTTGACAAGATGCCCTGGTGGTGATCTTCCAAACATCCAAGTCTAGAATGACTTGTAGAAATAATTTCAGTAATCGAACATAAGAACAGAAAATCAAAGAAAGAAATAAGATAAGCAATTTATTATCGAGGTTCAGCAATGTGCCTACATCCCCGTGAGTTCCTTTGAACTCTTTGCACTATCTCAAATGGTTCTTACAAGTTACAGCAATCCCCTTCAAGAAGCTCAAGCTCTTAAAGAAACAAGAAGAGAATAAAGAAGATTATAATGCTCTCTCTATATTACTCTCTCTTCTTTATAACCAGCCTCACTACAAAGAGTCCCTCTTGTGTTTATATCTCTCACACAATTCTCTCTTGTAAAACAATTGATCTCACAATGTCACAAACTTGTGTGTTGAAAAACTTATGAAAAATGAGGCTAAGGAACCCTTTTTTATAGCCATTCACTTCTTGGACATTCTTGTGAATCAATCTCCACCCTTTGATCATGATCTCCTTTTAATCTTAGCCCTTCATCACTTTTCAAGTGGTGCTGTGCGTTTTGGTATTGCGCACACACACTTTGGAGAGCTTTTAAGCCTGCTGCCTATGGGTGCAACAGTGTGCCTTACGGTGCAGCGCTCAGCAGGGCACGGTGAGGTGCTGAGGCTGAGTGAGCTTACATGCACACTGGGCGGTGCGCCGTGGCTGGCTGAGCGGTGCGGGGCTGGTTCTGTCCCAGTAACATCCTTGATGGATGGTGTGCCGCTGGTGGTTGGCCAGTGCGTCGCTGGTGTGGTCTTGGAGCTTGCCTTCTGGACGGTGCAGCGCTAGAGAGGGAGCGGTACACCGTTGGTGCACACTAATGCTGCCCAGCAGTGCACACACTCCATCAGCTTGTGTGCAGAAGTGCACACACTAGTGCGCATGGCTTTCCCTTACTCCAAATTGATGCACACACATGTGTGCAGTCTTCTAACTTGCTGAACTTTAATCCTCCAACATTGGTTTAGACTTTAACCATCTTTAAACCATGGTTTAACCTGTGCAAACCTTCGATAAATACCAACAATCTCTACCTTTGTCTAAGTGTTTAAACCTGAACCATTGTGCAGAAAGCTTTAGGATCCATACTCATCTTGAGTCACCAATTAACCAACTCTAATCCTAAGTAATTCAAGGCAATGATCAAACTTACTTAGAGGTAGAACCTTAGTGCCTAAATTTGCAGGACTTTCCTCCGTGGTCTTCTTGTCAACATGAATGCATCCTTTCGTACCATTTTTCGGAATGTAATGATACCGAACATCCATATGCTTCATCCCCTCATGGAACACTGGATTCCTCCATAAGTTCCACGCACATTGGCTATCTAAAGATACCACCACCTGCTCTTTTAGGACCCCCCACTCGTCCAATAACCCTTTGCTCCCCATAACCTCCTTTATGGCTTCCATAGCCGTTATGCATTCTGCCTCGGTTGTTATGAGTGCTTCCACCGGCTGCCACTAAGCCTTCAAATACCTCAGTAACCTCTTCATCCTAAGCCAATGCTTCTTTCCGGGATTACTCACAAATTTGCTGAGAACACCAATTGCCCAAGAAACCCTCAACCAGTTTCTCTCCTTTTCTTGGATTCTACACATCCCAAGGATCTTTTGTGTAAGGCTGAGATCCTTCCCCTCGAACTCCTCACTGAGTTGAGATGTAAACCTTTCCATCCTCTCCTTGCTATTCTGAACTAGCAGCACATCATTAACATAGATGAGGATACTCACCATCTTCTCCACCTTGTGTCCAGGTGAGAAAGTTTATGTGAAACCTATATCTTCTCTTCTTATGAACCCATTCGCCACCAGCCTAGCTTTGTTCCAGACTTCATCTCGTGGAAGGTACCCTTCTTTGATCTTGTAAATGCACTTACATTCCACAACTTTCTGCTTTCCTGGAAATTTCACCAATTCCCAAAAGTTGTTCTTCCTCCATAGCTAGCTTCCATCTTGGCGAATTCTTACACTCCATAGCATCTGTGTAAGTCTCTTGTTCACTCATCTGTCTTTCTGTCCAAGGAGCTACTACATCCACAGCATCCGCAAACCCATATCTCAAGGGTGGTCTAACCGCTCTCTTTTCTCGGTCTCTTGTGAGCTGGTAGTCATTTACTGCATCAACCTCTTCTTGTTCAGCCTCTCCTTCTTGAGTTTATTGAGCATGGCCTTCATCCAAAGGCTCTACCTGGTCCAAACCATCTTGCCTCCACTGCTCTACCTGAATCGAGTTCTCCTTGATGCAATGCTCCATAACTTCTGGACTAGTTTGCTCACTAGCCCCTGCTGGGTTAGTTTTCTCCAAGTAGGAAAACAATAATTCATTAAAAATAACATCCCTACTTATTATCAGTTTCATGCCCTCATTTTCTAAGGACCACAACCTATATCCCTTAACCCCATCACCATATCCTAGAAATACACATTTTCTTGATCTAGGGTCAAGTTTATCCTCCTTTTGATGTGCATATACTGCACACCCAAAAGTCCTTAGGTTGCTTAATTCAGAGGGTTTTCCACTCCACATCTCCATGGGAGTCTTAAGCTCTAAAGCTCTAGAGGGTGATCTATTTATCAAGTATGCAGCTGTAGCCACAGCTTTTCCCCAAAAATATTTTGGGAACCCGGATCCTATTAACATGCACCTAACCTTCTCCATGAGGGTTCTATTCATTCTTTCAGCAACTCCATTTCGCTGGGGTGTTTTTACAACTGTCCTATGCCTTAGAATGCCATTTAATTCACAAAATTTATCAAAATCATTATTGCAAAATTCTAAGCCATTATCGGTTCGTAAAGCCTTAACTACCCTACCCGTTTGAGTTTCCAGCAATGTCTTCCACACAACGAATGTATTCTAGGCATCATATTTTTTCCTAAGCAAATAAACCCACACTCTTCTTGAATAATCATCAATTAAAGACAGAAAGTAAAAGTTACCTCCCTATATTAGTGTCCTAGCTGGTCCCCAAAGGTCCGAATGAATGTAGTCAAGAATCCCTTTGGACTTGTGCACTCCGGTGTTGAAACTGACCCGATGTTGCTTCCCAAGAATACAACTCTCATAGAAATTTAATTTTTTTACTTTGTCACCACCAAGTAGACCTTTTTTGCTAAGCACTTGCAGGCCCTTTTCGCTCATGTGTCCCAAGCAAGTGTGCCAAAGGGCTGCCTTATCCATCTCAACCATCAAGCTTGCTACTTGATCATTGATTTCTATCTCTCTGATCATCTCATAGAGTTCATCATTTCTTTCTGCCTTGATCACTACTAAAGATCCCTTGGCCACCTTGATCTTGCCTCCCTCTAATTTGCATGTATATCCCATGGAATCTAGCTGCCCCAATGAGATCAAGTTCCTCTTCAAATCTGGAAAATATCTTACATTTTGCAGCAGTCTTGTGACTCCCTCAAACATTTTCAATTGAATGTCACCAATCCTTCTCACTTGGCAAGAATTGTCATTCCCCAAGAAAACCCTTCCATTATTGACCTCCTTGAAATTCTTGAACCATTCTTTGTGAAGGCACATATGATAAGTGCACCCGGAGTCAAGAATCCACTTTTCACTGCTTTGCCTCCTGCTCACATTCGAGCACACAATAGGAACATCATCTTGCTGTTCTCCATTGTTGGTGTGGCTTCTCCTCTCATCCCACATCCTCTTCTTGCAATCTTTCTTGAAATGGCCCTCCTTGTTGCAGTAGAAGCATCTCCTTCCTCCTCCAAGTCTTGTCTTGGAATGAGATCTCCTATGGCTCTCTCCTCTACCTTTGTCCCGGTAATAGCCATTGTTACTGCCGTTCTGAGTTGCTGGCCTTTCTCTTACGAACATCCCATCACCACTTGATGTCTCATTCATCTTGGCCTTGAAATCATGTGCCCTTATGGCATTGATCACAATCTCCTTTGTCAAAGTATCCCTTCCATATTTAATGGCATTAATCAAGTTATCAAAGCAATCAGGAAGAGAATTTAACAAAATGACAGCCAATTGCTCATCAGGAAAAATAATGCTACAACTATTCAAATCTTGAACTAGCTTATTAAAGACAGCAAGATTATCTTGCAACTCTTTACTAGGGTCCATTTTAAAAGCAAAGATTCTTTTAAGAAGATAAATCTTGTTAGGAAGAGTTTTGGTAAGAAACAACTCCTCTAGTTTCTTCCATATGACAGCCGGATCCTCCGAGTCTCCGCACTCCCTTGTGACACTATCCGACATGTGCAAGAAAATGGTGCTGTAAGCCATCTTCTTCATCTCGGTCAACTGGTCCTCTGTGACACTTGCTGGAAAAGCATCATCTTCTCCAAGAGCCAAGTCCACTTTTTGTTGCATTAGAACCGCCTTGATCTTCCGCTTCCAAAGGGCAAAGTCTCCCTTTCCATCAAACTTCTCTACACAGAAATTTGAAGCCATCTTTTGCAGACAAGATCCCAGATTTATACACTACCCACAAATGCTTTCTTCAACCTCAAGAACACATACTGAAGATGGATCTTAACACTGTCCTTGAATCAACCTTCAAGAACACGATCATATCTTGATCTTTACACCATTCTTGAATCACCCAAGAAGTTAATCTTTGATTCTTGGAGTTTTGGCTTCGTCACGTTCTTGTTCTTGCTCCGATACCCAGCTGTGCAGCTCTGATACTACCGTCCAAAGCTCTGATACCACTATTGGAAATCACCTTGACAAGATGCCCAGGTGGTGATTTTCCAAACACCTAAGTCTAGAATGACTTGTAGAAATAATTTCAGTAATCGAACACAAGAACAGAAAATTAAAGAAAGAAAGAAGACAAGCAATTTGTTATCGAGGTTCGGCAATGTGCCTACATCCCCATGAGTTCCTCCGAACTCTTTACACTATCTCAAATGGTTCTTACAAGTTACAGCAATCCCCTTCAAAAAGCTCAAGCTCTTGAAGAAATAAGAAGAGAAAAAAGAAGATTATAATGCTCTCTCTCTATACTACTCTCTCTTCTTTACAACCAGCCTCACTATAGAGAGTCCCTCTTGTGTTTATGTCTCTCACAAAATTCTCTCTTGTAATACAATTGATCTCGCAATGTCACAAACTTGTGTGTTGAAAAACTTATGAAAAATGAGGCTAAGAAACCCTTTTTATAGCCATTCACTTCTTGGACATTCTTGTGAATCAATCTCCACCCTTTGATCATGATCTCCTTTTAATCTTAGCCCTTCATCACTTTTTAAGTGGTGCTATGCATTTTGGTATTGTGCACACACTCTTTGGAGAGCCTTTAAGCCTACTGCTTATGGGTGCAGTAGTGTGCCTTGCGGTGCGGCGCTCAGCAGGGTGCGGTGAGGAGCTGAGGTAGAGTGAGCTTGCATGCACACTAGGCAGTGCGTCGCGGCTGGCTGAGCGATGCAGCGCTGGTTCTATCTCAGTAGCATCCTTTCTGGATGGTGCGCCGTTGGTGGATGGCTGGTGCACCGTTGGTGTTGTCCTGGAGCTTGCCTTCTGGACGGTGCAGTGCTGGAGAGGGAGCGGTGCACCACTGGTGCACACTGATGCTGCCTAGCAGTGCACACACTCCATCAGCTTGTGTGCAGAAGTGCACACACTAGTGCACATGGCCTTCCCTTGCTCCAAATTGATGCACACACATGTGTGCAGTCTTTTAACTTGCTGAACTTTAATCCTCCAACCTTGGTTTAGACATTAACCATCTTTGAACCATGGTTGGACCTATGCAAACCTTAGCCAAATACCAACAATGGTTATGAGTTAGAATATGATCGATATATCAAACAAGAGATGGCATGTTAATTTATACATGAAGAAAGCAATGTCTTGTTACTAGATTGTAAGATCCTGCAGGTGTCTCCATAAATGAAGAAGTGTTGAATGGAGGTGAGGGCTCCAAAACTTCCCAATTGTTTTGAACAGATAATGGGGCTATCATGTTCTGGTTGGAGCTTAAATGATTCATTAGTGGCAGATTGCTTCCACTCGATAATCCTAACTCCACAACCTCCTTATCAACTATCATTACCCAAAACTTAATTAATTAGTTAGATAATGAATTTTTTTATTATTTAATAAAAATACTTGAAAAGTGAATTAATTATTACTCACAACTATCTATATATTAATTTCATCTAAAGAACATCATAACAAAAGGCATCCACGTGCTTACTTTCATTTGATAAGTTCCCAACTGTTTCATTTTGCTCATTTTCAGGTGATTGAATATTATCTTTGTTCATAAAGTCATGATCATAATCAAAGTTCAAGGCAAAGTCCCTACATGGATCTCCCTATTCATCAGCTGAGCCAAACGCCATTTGATTTTGGTAGTTGTTGAGAAGAGGAAATAAAAATGGTCATTCTTCGTAGAATTATTATGTGAGGAAAAAATATATATTATTAGAATATTAAGTTTATTTAATAATGATGGTGATAAATAAATTCTTGATGAGCTATGGCTAATGTTTTGATACGAATTATGAGGAGATGAAATTTAGTGGATCGTGACAAGCTTTGATGGATTGATTTGATGGGATTTGGGATGAAATTTAGTGGATCTTGACAAGTTTTGATGGATTGATTTGATGTGATTTGGGATACATTTAGTGGATCTTGACAAGATTTAATGCATGGTTTGATGTGATTTGGGATGAGAAGAATTTAGTGGAATTTTCATAATGATTTGAGGAAATACAGGGTAGCTAGATTTAAATATTTTGAGTTCATGTTGTTTTTATATTACTATATATATGCATGTTTCATATCATTGTTCATATGCATATGCATTAACTGAAGAAAAAAAAGAACCGAGAAGGCAACCGATCCAATAATAATGAATGAACCGGGAAGGTAACTGGTCTAATGAAAATGAAAGAACCGGGAAGGCAGCCGATCTAATGAGAATGAAAGAACTGGGAAGGCAGGCGGTCTAAATGAGAATGAAAGAACCGGGAAGGCAGCTTGTCTAAGATAAAAACAACATGTCGACAGGTGGGAAGACGTTCTCATCATAATAATTCATGCATTGCATCTGTTTTAATTATTGCTTGCATTATTGAAACGTTGATGTGTGACGTGTTATTATGAAATTATTCATAGATAGAAAAATCTCACAGAGAGACAGTTCTGGTGATAAGAACCATCTAGATGGTAGACTTTATGATGTGAACCTCATTATGAGGTAATTGTGAGATAATTGATGGTCTTAAGGTGAACCAATAAATAAGAGGAAGAGATTGATAGAGAATGGATATTATGACATGTGTAGTGGTAGTAAAGTGCAAGTATCAAGTGTATGAGATATAAATTGATTTAAATATTAAAAGACTATTTATACAAATGAGTGCTTCTAGTAAATTTAATTCACTAAGCTTGTGAAGCTCACTCCTCATTGTACAATGATTTCAGGTAGTAGATAGGGCAAATAGTTTGGTGAGTTAAGATTCAGACAAAATCATTTTCTGTAAGTCACGTACGTGTCAACATCCTCAGACTAATGAGAAAAGAAAATAAAAATTTATTTGTAAATATTAATGCATTTTACGTTGTATAGAATGTTTAAATATTAGATAGATGTAACTCCCCTGTTGAGGGTTGAGGATTTATGAAAAATTTCTTTTGGTGTTGTTTATTTTCATTATTGCATATATGTGTCATGCTAAGATTTTCAAAATGTGATGACAGCGTCTCAGGGGTGGCCAACTCGGAATGGGTCATTACAATTTTGGTATTAGAGCATTAGGTTTTATGATTCTATAGACTGCATAAAAAGAAAGAAAATGAAAGATTAAAATAAATTATAATGAACAGTCTGAGGATGGCACGTGGACGCGCTAGAACTAGAGTTAGAGTAGTTGATTTGAGAGGGCTTGGTAGGCCCCCATTATTTTTGACAAGTCGAGGTTGAGTTTGAATATGTGGTTCCTAGAAAGGAACATGTTGATAGTATGATTGATATGAATAATATAATTGATATTGGGAATGGTGTGAGAGAATCTGAAGTTGAAAGAGATGAGCCAAGATAAGCTCTTACACATGCTCTTGAGAACATGAATATGACAGATAATAGAGTTGGTAGCCTATAGCATAGACTTGATGAGCAGGCTAGAGTAGTGCCTAAGGTTGTTGTATATCCAGTAATGGTAAATGTTCAAAAGTGGAAAAGTGTGTTTATGCATAAGATGCAGGGAGTTTGTTAAGTTGAATGCTTTGTTGTTTAAAGGATTGATAAACTTTTTTAAGCCTGGTTTTGAGAGAAACATCTAAAGAGATTATTTGGTATTTTACCAGTAACTAATAGGCAGATGGTTGCCTTTGCTTCGTTTGAGTTAGAAGGAGAAGTTTTGGAATGGTGGGAGGATATTCTTCCCAAGGTAAGTGCAGATGTTGTTAGACTCTTAACCTGGAATAGGTTTAAGGAAGTTTTCTTTGATAAATACTTTCCATAGATCATTAGAGCCCAACAAGATTGAGGGTTTATTTATTTGAGGCAAATGGGTTGACTGTGGCTCAGTATGATAGGAGATTTGTGGCTTTGTTGAGGTTTGAACTGAAAATGATATACCCAAGGGAGAAGAAGTGTAAGAAGTTCATAGATGAACTATGTTTTAAGGTTTGATCAACACTATCTTACATAAGTCATATAAATTTCGTCAAGATTGGTGGATATATCATTTCAGATTAAGAGAGATGTGATGGAGTTTAAGGGAAAGAGAACAAATGGTTAAAGGGGCTTAGACATAAAGGTTATAGAGTTAATGGTAGTATGAGTGTACAGGGTGAGAGACCACCCAAATAAGGCGTTCCTTATCACAGGGAACTGAAGTACAGAGTCAGAGGAAAGCAGGATCTATTACTTCTGTAGCTCAGAATACTATTGGTAGGACCCTTAGATTTGAGAGACAGTTTATGGGAACTGGGAGTCATGGCAAAGGGAGTAAGTATGCCACCAAGGAGAAGTGGTAATCTGACGTATGGTTGAGAGACAAAAGTTGTAACAGATATATTCAGATAAGATATTTATCCCATAATTGTTCTAATTTGAGGTGCTTTGTATATAGAAAAGGTGGACATGTCAATGTTTGTTGATTTGATGCAACCCATTCTTTTGCATCAAGTATTCATATGAAGTTTATTGAAGTATATATTAGTCCTTGGATGCAAAATATTTCTGTTGAAGTTCACACTAGAGGTAGAATGATAATCAGAAACATTTACAAGGGTTGTGTGATTCGTATCAGTGATAAAGAATATGAAGCTGAGTTATTATCTTTGAATATGATACAATTTCATTTAATTTTGAGAATGAATTGGTTGTTGACTTATTACACTTGGGCTGATTTTTATAGTAGGAAGGTAGTGTTCAAGATATAGACATGAGATACTTTCTAACTATCTTATTTTTGCTCTGGCCACTAGGAGATGAGTGAAGAAGGGTTTTAAGGAGTATTGGGCATACATAATGGATTCTAAAAAGGAAAATACGAAGTTAGAATAAATCTTACTGGTGAAAGATTTTTCTAATGTAATTCTTGAAGAGTTGCCTAGGTTGCCTCCCAGTAGGAAGATGGAACGATAAGAGTGTGTATAGATAAATAAATTGTTTGAGCAGTGCAAGGAGTGAGCGTATTTTCTAAGATAAACCTAAGATCAGGCTATCACTATTTGAGGATATAGAAGGGAGATGTACCTACGACTGTTTTAGGACACGTAATGGTCTTAAGTTTCTTGTGATGACATTTGGATTGAATAATGTTCTAGAATCATTCATGGACTTGATGAATAAACTATTTGAACCATTTCTTGATAATCTTGTGGTCATGTTCATCGATAACATCTTGGTGTATTCTAAGACTAAGGAAGAGCAGGTAAAACATTTAGAAATTGTGTTAAAGATTTTGAGGAGAAAGAGATTGCATGATATAAGTTTTCTAAGTGTGAATGTTGGCTGAATGAAATGACCTTCTTGGAACATGTAATATTGAGAAATGGCATAACAATTGAACCACAAAAGGTAGAGGCAATGTTAAGTTGGGAGAGACCAACTAATGTGACTGAGATTAGAATCTTTTTGGGATTAACTAGTTATTATAGAAGATTCTTTCAGAATTTGGTCTACTATTGTAATACTGTTGAATAAACTGACCAGGAAAGAGATAAAATTTGTATGGTGAGGGAAGTGTGACAAAAATTTACAATTACTAAAGGAGATATTGAGTATAGCTCCAGTATTGGTGTTTTCTTCTGGTGAAGGCGGATTTGTGGTGTATAGTGATGCATCACATCAATGATTGGGAGATGTGTAACATTGGAAAACTATGGCCCATACTTTTAGGCAATTGAAGAATTCATGATGAAAATTACTCTACTCATAACTTAAAGTTGGTTGCTATAGAGTGTACTTTAATGATTGGAGACATGATTTGTATGGAGCCACTTGTGAGAGATTCTTTGGTTATAAGAGTCTGACATACTTACCTACCCAGAGAGAGTTGAATTTGAGGCAAAGAGGGTGGATGGAGTTGATTAGTAATTATGATTGTACAATTCCCTATCATCTAGAAAATGAGAAGGTGATAGCTGATGCATTGAGTAGAAAAAAAAAATCTCCAAAAATATTATCTGCTATTGAAAGTCATGATGTGTAATTGATGATAGATTTAGAGAGATAAGAATGAAGTTGAATATCAGTGATAAAGGATCATGGTTAACGAGCATGGTTGTACAATCATCCATAGTAAATATTTTAGAGATGCAAGGTAGAGATGAAGAGATAGAAAAGATTAAGTATTGAGTGCTTACTAGAAAGCAATATGAGTTCAAATTTTGAAATGATGGTATGCTGGTCTTGGAACATAGAAATTGCATTTCCAATAATGCGAAGTTGAGGAAGGAGATAATGAGAGAGGCACATGATGATGTAGATTCGATGCAACCAGATAACAATAAGATGTGTAGAGGATTGAGAAAGAAATTCTAGTTGTCAGGATTGAAGAAGGATGTAGATGAGATTGTGAGGTTGTATGGAGCACCATTAAGCATAGTGTCAAATAGAGATGCTAGATTTATATCTTGGTTTTGGAGAGACTTTTAGAAAGCCACGGATACATAGTTACAATTTAATATAATTTTTCATGCTCTGACAGGGAGGATTATTAGAGTACTAGAAGATATATTAAGGACAAATGTGATGAATTTCTCAGCAAGTTGGGATGCTTACATGCCATCAATTTAAATTGTTTATATTAATCAGTATCAAACTAGTATTCGGATGGCATCGATTGAGACATTGTATGGTAGGAGGTGTAGAACTCCTATATATTGAGAAGAAATGGGAAAGAGAAATATATCTGGTCCATTCATGATTGAGCTAACAACTAAGAGAATCAAATTGGTTAAAGAGAACCATAAAGCAGCACAGAGTGGACCGAATAGCTATGCTGATACTAAGAGAAGACCTCTTGAATTTCAAGTTAGTGATTGGGTATTTTTGAAGATATATCCATGAAAGGGTATGTTGAGGTTTGAAAAGAAAGAAAATTTGAGTCTAAGGTAAGTGGGACCCGTTGAGGTTGTTGAGAAAGTTGTGCTAGTTGTGAATTGCCTGGATTTGCCTCAAGAGTTAAAGCAATGTCATAACATATTTCATGTTTCACTTTTAAGAAAGTGTTTACATGATGAATATTATAATATTTCAAGCTAAACTATAGAAATTCAGAAAGATTTGATTTATATACAAGTACCAGTGAGAATTTTAGACAAAAAGAACAAATCTTGTATAATAAAATAATTGTATTAGTTTAAGTTATGTGGCAGAATAAGAATATCGAAGAGATTACGTGAAAGCGTGACACAATTATGAAGAAGTATTATTCATTTTTGTTTCTGAAGTTAGATAATGAATTTTCGGGGATGAAATTTTTGTAAGGTGGGTAGAATTGTAATACCCGTATTTGTAAAGTAAAGGTAAAGAAGTAATTTAATAAATATGAAATGAAATTAAAATAATATATTTATATGAAGGTTTAGTATTGAATAAAATAATTATTTAAAAAAAATTGTGGACGTCTAGAATGTCCGAAAGAAAGGAAAGAAAAAAAAATGTTTTTTAAAAAAAAGGGGCAGCAGGTGGCAACACCTGCTGCCAAGCAAATTTGTGAGGGGGAGTGACCTCCATGTTTTTGAAATGTGGAGGCTCTCTAAAATGCTGAGAATTTGGGGGGAGGGGGGCAACTACTGAAGCAAAAGTTTCTTATATATATATATATATATATATATATATATATATATATATATATATATATATATATATATATATATATGTCCTATGTGAGATCGTAAGATTTCACATAGTTTCTTTCAATTTCTTGTTTTTCTCTAAACACTTGAGGACCCAAAGAAATGTTGAAGGATCAAAATTTTGAAGAGGTCTTCTGCAGAATTTCATAGAGAATCAGGAAAAGCTATCAGAAAAACATAAGGTAATAATATAGTGTTTATGTTTGAATTTTTAGCATTTATGAAATTTCTAGAAATTCAAAGTGGGAATTTTCAAAGGGTGTGGTTTATGAAGAAGTGAAGAATAAATTATAAATTTGATATATATGATGTCAGGTGTTGACGATCTACAATCGGGAGAAATTTCTGAGAGAAACGGGAAATGCAAGGAGGTGATACACGGGTAGCTTTAAGTGCTATGTGGTGAGTTGGATTTACTCTAAGTAATCTAAATAAAAATAAAAAATCTAGTGATAATATTAAATTAAATTATTAGCTTATGTTTTGGTGATAGATGCAGATCTGGCTGATAGATATGATATAAATATTGGACACGTAGAGAATTATTATTGGAGAAAAAAATAAATCTTATTAGAATAATGAGTTGATTTAATAATGATGGTGATAAATAAATTCTTGATGAGCTATGGTTGATGTTTTAATACAAATTATGAGGAGATGAAATTTAGTGGATCTTGATGAGCTTTGATGGATTGATTTGATGGGATTTGGGATGAAATTTAGTGGATATTGACAAGCTTTAATAGATGGTTTGATGTGATTTGGGATGAGAAGAATTTAGTGGAATTTTTATAATAATTTTAGGAAAGACATGGTAGCTAGATTTAAATATTTTAAGTTCATATTTTTTTTTATATTACTATATATATGCATATTTTATATCATTGTTCTTATGCATATGCATTAAATGAAAAGAAAAGAACCGAGAAGGTAGCCAGTCTAATAAAAATGAAAGAACTGGGAAGGCAGTCAGTCTAATGAAAATGAGAGAACCTGTAAGGCAGTCGGTCTAATGAGAATGAAAGAACTGGAAAGGCAGCCTGTCTAAATGAGAATGAAAGAACCAAGAAGGCAGCCGGTCTAAGATAATAACAACCTGTCGACAGGTGGGAAGACGTTCCCATCATAATAATTCATGCATTGCATCTATTTTAATTATTGCGTACATTATTGAAACACTGATGTGTGAGGTGTGTGAAATTATACATAGATAGATGAGTCTCACAGAGAGACAATTATAGTGATAAGAACCATCTAGATGGTAGACTTTATGATGTGAACCTCATTATGAGCTAATTATAAGATAATTAACGGTCTTAAGGGGAATCAATAAATAAGAGGAAGAAATTGATAGAGAATGGATATTATGACATGTGTAGTGATAGTACAGTGCTAGTATCAAGTGTATGTGATATAAATTGATTTAAATTTTGAAAGATTATTAATACAAATGAGTACTTCTAGTAAATTTAATTCACTGAGCTTATGAAGCTCACTCCTCATTGTACAATGATTTCAGGTAGCCGACAAGACAAATAGTTTGGTGAGTTGAGATTCAGACGAAATAATTTTTTGTAAGTCGTGTACGTGTCAACATCCTCAGACTAAAGAGAAAAGAAAAGAAAATTTTATTTGTAAATATTTATGCATTTTAGGTTGTATAGAATGTTTTAATATCAGATTGATGTAACTCCCATGTTGAGGGTTGAGGATTTATGAAAAATTTCTTTTGGTGTTGTTTATTTTCATTGTTGCATATATGTGTCGTGCTGCGATTTTCAAAATGTGATGACACCATCTCGGGGGTGGTCAACATGGGATGGGTCGTTACACTCAACAGGTAAAAATCTCACTCAAGACCTCATTAATTGCACATTTTTTTAATCAAGCTTTATTGTGCATCGTAGACTGACCCTATAAAATTTTGGTTGAAAAAAAAATTAACATGGATTTTCGAGGTGTGGTCATGCTAGAGGAAGATTTTAATTTGGGCAATTATCGAGACACTCCAAGGTATTGCATTTTCCTCACATTATCTAGTTATAAATTCGTACACATATTAAAGTTTTGTTGGATATATCTCTTCTTCGTAAAAGTGGAAAACCAATTAAGGACAGATCGAGACTTCAAAATCAAATCACACATTTTAGTAGAACTAAGATGACCATAAGATATTCATTTTTACTTTAAATGAATGCAGACATTACCTACTTCGGGAGAACAGGTTCTGATTATTAGGGATTCACAATCTCAAGCAAATGATGTTGGGAGCTCTGGTATTTCCAATCGTATGGACAAAAGGTTGTTTTATGGAACTTTACATAGTCATGTTTCATTTTAATTTTCATTAAACCGTTGTGTAAATTTTTTTTCACCACTCATTGGAATTTAAACCAAAAGGTTTGGAGATTTGAGGCCAATTAAAAAAGCACACTATGATCCAATGTTTGAGGCAGTTAGTATTTGTCTAAGGATTAAACGGGTTGAGGAGTTCAGCATCAGGTCCAGATGTGCGCCGTGGTCACCAGCAAAGGAGGAAGTCTATAGAGGTGTGCACTGCGGCACATCCTCCCCCTCGCCATGATGCTCAATAAGGATGAAGACCTGGAGGAGTTTCTGCCCTGTGTGCACCGCGACCAGCCCTGTTCTGGGCCGCAGCGCCAAGCACACCTGATGCTTACTGATCAGCACTATGGATTGGTGCATGAGACTTGATTAAAATGCACAGGATCACTTAGACTTGTTGAAGGGCTATGATTGATTGGTCCTCAAGATCTAAGGGTTGATATTGACTTCAAGATTGGTTCAAGAAGTGGTTACACTATATAAAGGATCATCTAGGAGCAATCAAAAAAGGGTGAGACAAGATAAGTGAGATCAAGTGTGAGAGTGCAAATACACAAAACACAAGAGAGACTCGTTGAAGAGAGGTTGGTTGTTTAGAGGGAGAGTAGTATAGATTGGGGATTCAAGGGCTTTGTAATTGGAATTTTCTTGCGGAAAATTCTAGGGAAACACTTAGTTCTTATCACTTTCTTTTTCTTTTCTTTCATTCTTTAAGAACAAGAGGGTTCTTGAAGAGGTGTTACTGTAATTGTGAGAACTCCATTGATTTAGTGCAGAGAGCTCGGAGGAGCTCACGAGGACATAGGCACATTGCCGAACCTCGATAACGATTGTTTGTGTTTTTTCTTTGATTATTTGATTTCTGTTTGAACAAGTCATTCTTGACTTGGGTGTTTGGAAAGATCACAACCTAGGATTCCGCAAGAAGGTGATTTTCCAACAGTGGTATCAGAGCTATCAACAGCGGGTATCAGAGTTGAATAGGGGGTATCGGAGTAAGACCCTAAGAATCAAAGGAAACGTCTTGGGAGATTCACGAATGGTGTTGAGATTAAGATTTGATCGTGTTCTTGAAGTTTAGAAGTTGGAAAGAAATTATGGGTGCTGCATAAATCTTGAGATTTTCTCCGCAAGATGGGTTCGAACTTCATTGTTAAGAAGTTTGATGGAAAGGGAGACTTTGCCCTTTGGAAGCAGAAAATTAAAGCTGTTCTTATGCAACAAAAGGTGGACTTGGCTATTGGAGAAGACGATGATTTTCCAGCAAGTATCACGGAGGTCCAGCGGAATGAGATGAAGAAGATGGCGTACAACACCATCTTTCTACACATGTCGGATAGTATGACAAGGGAATGTGGAGACACGGAAGATCTAGCTGCCATATGGAAGAAACTAGATGAGTTATTTCTTACCAAAACTCTCCCTAATAAGATATATCTTATGAAACGAATCTTTGCTTTTAAAATGGATCTTAATAAAGAGTTGCAAGATAATCTTGATGTGTGTAATAAACTAGTTCATGATTTGGCTAGTTGTAGTATAACATTCCCGAATGAACAATTAGATGTTATGTTATTGAATTCTCTTCCTGATTATTTTGAAAGTTTGATTAATGTTATTGAATATGGAAGAGATACACTAACCAAAGAAATTATGATCAATGCTATAAGGGCTCATGATTTCAAAGCCAAGATGAGGGAAGCTTTAAGTGGGGAAGGGTTTTTCGTTGGAGGAAGGCTAGCAACTCAGTATGGTAGCAACATCTATGGCTACTACCAGGACAAACCAAAGGGTAGAGGACATAGCCATGGGAAAGCGCACTCTAAACTGAGATTTGGAGGAAAGAGATGCTACTACTGCCATAAGGTGGGTCATTTCAAGAAAGATTGCAAGAAAATGATGAGGGATGAGAAAGAAAGAGGCCATACCAATAATGGAGAGGTTTCGGTTGTAAAGGGAGAACATCAAGATGATGTTCTTATTCTGTGCTCAAATGTGAGCAAGTGGCAGGGCAGCGAGAGATGGATCTTGGATTCTGGGTGCACTTATCACATGTGTCCTCACCGGGATTGGTTCAAAAATTTCAAAAAAACCAATTATGGAAAGGTTTTCTTGAGGAATGATACTTCTTGCCAAGTGAGGGGTATAGTTGACATCTAGTTGAGGATATTTGATGATGTTACAAGGCTGCTGCGGAATGTGAGATATCTTTCGGATTTGAGAAGAAATTTGATCTCATTGGGGTAGCTGGATTTCATGGGATACACATAGAAAGCAGAGGGAGGATAGATCAAGGTAACCAAGGGATCTTTGATAGTGATCAAAGCAGCAATAAAGGATGGTCTCTATGAGATGATCGGAGACACGGACATCAAGGATCAAGCAATAAGCTTGATGGTTGAGATTGATAAAGTAGTACTTTGGCACAATCACTTGGGACACATCAGCAAAAAGAGCCTACAAGTTCTCAACAAGGATGGTCTACTTGATGGTGACAAGGTAGAGAAACTTGATTTCTACAAATGTTGCATTCTTGGGAAGCAACATCGGGTCAGCTTGAACACCGGAGTGCACAAATCAAAGGGTATTTTTGACTACATTCATACCAATCTTTGGGGACCATTAAGAAAACCAACATAGGGAGGTAATCTTTACTTTCTGTCTTTAATTGATGATTATTCTAGAAAGGTTTGGGTTTATTTGCTAAAAAATAAATCAGATGCTTTGAATAAATTTGGGGTGTGGAAGAAACTGGAAGAAACTCAAACGGGTAAGGTAGTTAAGGTGTTAAGAACTGATAATAGCTTAAAATTTTTTAATAAGGAATTTGACAAATTCTATGAGTTAAATGGCATTCTAAGACATAGAACGGTTGTGAAAACCCCTTAGCAAAATAGAGTTGCTGAAAGGATGAATCAGATCCTTATGGAAAAGGTAGGTGCATGTTAATTGGTTTCATATTACCCAAATAGTTTTTGGCGGAAGCAGTGTCTACTGCTGCGTATTTGGTTAATAGATCACTCTTTAGGGCTGTGGACCTAAAGACTCCCAAGGAGATGTTGAGTGGAAAACCCCCTGAGTTAAGCAACCTTAGGACTTTGGATGTACTGCATTTGCACATCAAAAGGATGATAAACTTAGCCCAAGATCTAGAAAGTGTGTGTTTCTAGGATATGGTGAAGGGGTTAAGGGGTATAGCTTGTGGTCATTATAACCAAAAGGAATGAAACTCATAATAAGTAGGGATGTCATTTTTAATGAGCATGTATTTCCCTATTTGGAGAAAACTAGCCCTGCAGGGGATAGTGGGCAAACCAGCCCGATTTATGTGGAGCATAGCATTAAGGAAAATTCTATTCAGGTAGAGCAAGGAAGGTAAGAGGGTTCAGACCAGGTAGAGCCCATTGATGAAGGCCAAGCTCAAGACACTCAAGAGGAGGCTAAACTAGAAGGGGATGATGTAGGAAATCGGAATGATTATCAGCTCACAAGGGACCGGGAAAGGAGGTTGGTCAGACCACCTTTAAGATATGATTTTACGGAAGCTAATGTAACAGCTCCTTATTCGGAAGGAGGGAGTGAACCAAAAACTTATCTTAAAGGTGGAAGCTAGCTATGGAGGAGGAAATGTATTCTTTAAGGAAGAACAACTTTTGGGAATTGGTGCCCAAACCAGAAAAACAAAGAGTTGTGATTGTAGGTGGATCTACAAGATCAAAGAAGGGAACACTCCAGGGGATAAAGTTTGGTATAAGGCTAGGCTGGTGGCAAAGGGGTTCACACAAAGAGAAGGCATAGATTTCACAAAAAATTTCTCACCGGTTCACAAGGTGGAGGAAATGGTAAGTATCCTCATCTATGCTGATGATATGCTGTTGGTTGATAACAGCAGGTAGAGGATAGAAAGGTTGAAATCTCAACTCAGTGAGGAGTTTGAGATGAAGGATTTTAGTCATGCACAATAGATCTAGGGATGAGAATAATCCGGGAAAATGAGAGAAACAAGTTGAAGATTCATCAAACTTCCTACATAGAAAAGATGATATCTAAGTTTTCTATGGAAGATTGAAAACCAGTGAAGGATCTCCTTGCTGGTCATAAGTTCTCCAGTGATCAATGTCCGATATTGGATGAGGAGAAGAAGGAAATGGAAAAGGTCCCTTACTCTAGGGCGGTTGATCAGTCATGTTCATGATGGTAAGCACTAGACCTGACATTTCTCATGCAATGAGTATTCTCAGCAGGTTTATGAGTAATCTCGAAAAGGAGCATTGGCTTAGGATAAAGTGGTTGTCGAGATACTTAAAGGGAAGCCCAAATGTCAGGCTTGTTTACGAGAAGAGGGGTAAGTCCATCTGTCTTGAAGGTTATGCAGATTCAAACTATAGAGCAGACCGAGAAAAAAGAAGATCGATTACCTCCTACTTCTTCAACTTAAACGGATGCTGTATCAGTTGGAAGGCTCAGTTGCAGCCGATGGTAGCATTCTAAACAACTGAGGCAAGTACATAGCGGCAACAGAAGCCATTAAGGAGGCTATGTGGTGCAAAGGGTTGTTGGAAGAGTTGAAGGTCCTAAAAGAGCAGGTGGTGGTGTATTCATATAGCCAAAGTGCGTTGCATTTGTGTAAGAATGTGGTGTTCCATGAGAGGACTAATCATATGGATGTTTGGTATCATTTCATTCGAGAAAATGTTATGGAAGGATGCATTCATGTGGACAAAGTCACAACGGAAGAAAATCCTGCAGATTTAGGTACTAAAGTTCTACCTCTAAGAAAGTTCAATCATTGCCTTGGACTTCTTAGGATTGGAGTCGGTTGATATGCTTACTCAAGTTGAGTTTTATCCTGAGTTCTCTGCACAATGGGTCCGGGTTTAATCGCTTAGACAAATGTAGAGATTGTTGGTATTTGTCTAAGGATCAAACGGGTTGAAGAGTTCAACATCAGGCCCAGGTGTGCACCGCGGCCACCAGCAAAGCAGGAAGTCCAGGGAGGTGTGCGCCACGGCACGGCCTCCCCCACACTATGGCACCCAACAAGGATGAAGACCTGGAGGAGTTTCTGCCCTGTGTGCGTTGCGGCCAGCCCTGTTCTAGGCCGCAGCGCCAGGCACACTTGATCCTTACTGATCAGCACTTTGGATTGGTGCATAGGACTTGGTTAAAATGCACGGGATCACTTGACTTGTTGAAGGGCTATAATTGATAGGTCCTCAAGATCTAAGGGTGAGACAAGATAAGTGAGATCAAGTGTGAGAGCGCAAAGACACAAAACACAAGAGAGACTCGTTGAAGAGAGGCTGGTTGTTTAGAGAGAGAGTAGTATAGATTAGGGATTCAAGGGCTTTGTAATTGGAATTTTCTTGGGGAAAATTCCAGGGAAACACTTAGTTCTTATCACTTTCTTTTTCTCTTCTTTCGTTCTTCCAGAACAAGAGGGTTCTTGAAGAGGTGTTGCTATAATTTTAAGAACTCCATTTATTTAGTGCAGAGAGCTCGGAGGAGCTCATGGGGATGTAGGCACATTGTCGAACCTCGATAACAATTGCTTGTGTTCTTTCTTTGATTATTTAATTTTTGTTTGAAAAAATCATTCTGGACTAGGGTGTTTGGAAAGATCACAACTAGGGATTCCGTAAAAAGGTGATTTTCCAACAAAGGCGACTGGTCTCCCCGTCGACTCCCGTCTAAGATGTATGCTACAAAATAAATGGTAATTTTTTTGTCTTCTTGATAATTTAACTTTTAACCGGCTTTGTAATTTTATTAGGAGCAAATATAAGATGTCCTACTTAGTACAATCATATCATGGTGCAATATCATACATTTTTCAATAGTAAAATAAAATATAAATTTAATCAGTATAAAAAAAAGGATGCAAAATTACTAAGATTTCCAAAGGTGCAACATCATATTAACAATAATTGATAATTTACTCTCTGTCAATCATCATAGGATGAGAAAGTCATGTGACAAAATTTAATCTTTCAAGGGTTTTTCCAAAACAGATGAGACCTCATGCAGATGTGAAGAGTCGAGGAGTGCTTTGATATTTTGGGATATTTTCTATGTCGACTTGTTTGTGAATGTTCTTTCTGGACAAATTTTACAAGGTATTATATATTCTGATGAAATCTATGGAGAAGAGTGGTTGAAACTTCCTTTAAAATAAATTGTACAACCTTATCGTTTTGTAACTGTGTTTCAAACTTTGATTTAAACTTTTGGTTTGGTGGTTAAATAAAAACTAGTATCTTTATTGTTTTGTGGTTGGAATGTAGAAGTAATTTAATTTTCTATTGAAAAAGAATTTATGAATGAATTCCAAGCCTGCAAGTAAAATGAAGAGAAAAGACAGTATATATGGATTAGTACACAACTTGTTGATTTAAAATTTTAGCGGAAGCATCGTTCATGTACAGCAAGACATTCTCTTGCACGTGAAGTGTCATTCATGTATAGCAAGACATTCATGTATAGTAAGAGGGAGGGGGTGAGTTAAAATATAACTTTATATATAATTTGAATCTAAATCTATATTTGTATGTTTATGTAAATATGTCAGCATAGAAAACATTCAAGTCAATTTTTTCTATGTAGGAAAAATAAATCTATATATGTAGTATAAAGGAAAACAGAACATCCCGACCATTTGCGTGCAGTGTCAGTACTGAAAACATAGTCAGTAGAGAGAAAACCATGGTGCAGGAGGTGCTGGGCTGATATTCTGACTGATTTTCTTAATTATTACATATCTGCAAGGTCGCTGGAGTATGATTAGCCTTTTGTCATAGTTTAAGGCATCCCTTGAGGGATTACCTATTATTAGCAAACGTTATTGTTTCCTTTATTCATCACAATGAATGGTTCTTACAAGAAAATTAACAGTGATGGACATGAGCACTCAGTAACTGAAATCGACAATTGTAATGATATATGTGCTAGTAGGTCCCACCATAGGATTTTATCCTTGCAGGTAAAGTTTTTAGATATGGTAGTAGGTTATCATATTTTGGAGTAATATCCAAATTTGACAATTACTATCAAATATGAATTATTTTACAAATAGATTTGACTATTTTACTAGCAAATGTGACAACTAATCTTCATGTGTTAAAACTAGGCAAGGAATCTAAAAAAAATCCAATTTCATATCAAAACACAATGCATTTAATTTTGACGATATAATTTCCATTTAATTTAAATCATTCTCATAGTTTTCATTGTAGTTTGCCTTCATGCTCAGCATAGAGAAATGGGTACTTATTAGTTCTAGCATGATTCTTTGGTCAACTTTATGTTGACTTGTTTAGGTGAGATCAAAATTAGATTAGGCCATTAAAAAGTAAAATGATTATTTTTAATATATTTTTTTGTTTATTGCTCTTTGCTTGGTTGCTTTGTTTGTGTGATTGTTTGTTTCTCCTAATATTTATCATTTGCAGCATGCTGTTTCATTAATAAAATTGTCTTTTACCGTTAAAAAAACTTGTTAATTTGCGAAGAATGACCAATTTTATTTCCTCTTCTCAACAACTAACAGAATCAAATGGCGTTTGACTTAGCTGATGAACAGGAGATCCAAGTAGGGACTTTGCCTTTAACTTTGATTACGATCATGACTTTATGAACAAAGAGAATGTTCAATCACCTTAAAATGAGCAAAATGAAACAGTTGGGAACTTATCAAATGTAAGTAACCCCGTGGATGCTTTTTGTTATGATGTTCTTTAGATGAAATTAATATATAGATAGCTGTGAGTAATAATTAATTCACTTTTCAAGTATTTTTATTAAATAATAAAATTTTCATTATCCAATTAATTAATTAAGTTTTGGGTAACGATGATTGATAAGGAGGTTGTGGAGTTAGGGTCATCGTGTGGAAGCAATCTGCCACTAATGAATCATTCAAACTCCAACCGGATCCTGATAGCCCCAATATCTGTACAAAACAATTGTGAAGTTTTGGAGCCCTAATCTCCTTTCAATAATTCTTCATTTATGGGGACACTTGCAGGAACTTACAATCCGGTAACAGTACATTACTTTCTTTATGTATAAATTAACATGCCATCTCTTGTTTGATATATCGATCATATTCTAACTCTAAACCATTTTACCGTATTTGATATATATATACTGAATATATATTAGGTTCATTTCATTTTGTTAATGTTTAGTCAGGAGGGTATGGATATCTAGTCATTGCTAGCTAAAGCAAATGATAATCAACCTCCAATGATTGCTGATACTGGAACCTCAAATTCTCCTATTGTAAATGCTCCCACCATGCTGCGATGGAGAACCACCTCCTCTAATACTCCATTGAATGAGACTCCATTAATTAATTTCTTGATGATGGTAGCTACAAAACTATTTATATCTAAACTAATAGAGAGAGAAGCAACCTAGTTATTTATCTCATCTCACAAATTAACTATTAACCACCATGTTTGCCTTTTTCTCATGATCCAGGGGGCGAATAACCAACAAAACAGTGTGATTCAGGCTAAGCAACTTAATTTGGTTTACTCAAATCAACTGAATGCTGTATTGACTAAGCATCTCCTGTATATCAAAACTTATCTTTTATGCTTAGTGATATTAATTATCAAAATTGGTTTTATGTTACGTTGTAAATTAGATATCCTTTATGCTTATGCTTGTTTTTCTTTCCAAAAAACATCAACATAGGCCTCCACAGATGGGTCATGATATAAATCCACTTAATCATGATTACAAAACATTCTTTGGGGATGAACTTCTAGGAAACATATCAAACAATATTTCAGGCAACATTCAGCTTGCATTGTTCGACCCTAAAAACACAGTGAGTACTTATTAATTATATTTTTTATTCGTTTACAAATTTATTGTGTTAAGTTTCACTATAATGTATTGAACACGTATAAACAGACAGGAGTCAGATTCATATGTGATAAACTACAGCGACCAGATCTGATCTCTCAGCAACAGAACCCTTCATATAGGCCTATGACTACTCCTTTTTGGTATGACTTAGATTTCATTATCACTACTCCTTTTTGGTATGACTTAGATTTCATCATCTATCGGTATGAGTTTTATTATTTGTGTAAAACAAAATAGAAACAATGGACCATTGGAGCTAATTCAATTGATACATAACATACCATCTATTATCTATCGGTTTTAAAGTATTAAATGTTATATTTTTTATATTAAAAATTAATCTGATACTTCACTGAAATGAAATACTAATTAACATAACTTAGTGCTATAAATATGAAGTGCTTCATCTTCTGAATTGCCAAAAACTTCTTAATTTCATGAGTCAACAATTATTTGATAACGGACAAGTCAATCAACTCCCATTGGTGCCAACATTCAGTTCACTGTTAGAAGACTCCTTGCTTACCGAATAGCCTATTTAACTATCTTAATTTCAAGTTGTTGTTGATATATTGAACAACTTATAATTTCTTGCTTTTAAACTTCTTATAGGCTTCAAGGTCTCCAGGGACTAATGAATCAAACTACCAGGCCAAGTGCTTCATACCTAAGCCTTAACAGTTTAAAATTGTTGTGAGTTTTAATTTACTCGCAAGCGCACGAGTCATTTGCAGTATAGTGTTGTGCAAGTGCGAGGTCGAATCCACAGGGAATTGCGTTGTGAAAATATAATTTTTAATCTAAACTAACTTTATCTTAACCTAGTTCCGAATTTTGAATGATAATTTGCAAAATAAATTAAAACTAAATTAAATTGATTTAAAATCTAATAATAAAAAGCACTAAGGTTTCCGAATCCACCCTACCGAAGTTAAGCATACATGTTCTAAAAATATAGCCTATCAAAACATTCAATGAATCCAACTATAAGACAAAAAACAAAGAATATCCCAACTAAACCAAAAGCACCCGATGTATCCGCTCTTAACAAATCACAAAGGGAATCCAATTTAATCGAAAAGCATTCAATGTATCCATCAGATGAAACACAAAGAAAATCCAACAGACAATTTAAACTCAATCAATTATAAGATTAACTCAAATAATTGACAGAACATTTATACTAAAAATTGTCAGATTTGTACAAGCAAATCTGAACTACTACGCCAAACAACGGCGGGGCTTCATCTTCAACCTTAGCTGAAGAGTCTAGCCACTCATAACTATAAAACTATAATAACAAGTGCTAAACATTTAAACTAAAAACAACTGAATATAAAGAAATAAATAAACAACTTTAAATGGGAGAAATTCCACTCGCTGACGGGCGGCGCTTCCCCTCGTGGTAGCAATGCCTTCGGGATCCACCAAAATGCTGACAGACGTCCACCGGTAAACACCAAAGTGGCTCAGAAATTGTACATTGAATTATGAAGCCAAATGTTGTTTATATAGGGGAAGTCGCGGAGCACTGCAGGTTTCAGATTCGATGTGGGATACTGGCCCGAGTGCGCTCGATCGCAGAATGGTGCGATCGATCGCATGTGCGCTCGATCGCATGTATCGTGCGCACGATCGCATGTGCGCTCGATCGTATGTCTGTGCGCTCGATCGCAGACGCACTGAACAGCAACTATTTCGATGTGGGATGTTGACCTTACTTTCGTTCATAGGCAGGTGCGCTCAAGCGCAGGTGTGCTCGATCGCATATCTTGTGCGATCGAGCGCAATGTCTCCAGAAGCTTCAAATCTCTTGAAATGCTTCATTTTCTCCACAAACCTGTAAAAATACACAAAACACAAGAAAAACGTAAAATAAAGTAAAATACTACTAACTAAGAGCATAACAAATATAAGTTAAGGGTCTAAAATATGCAATATTTAAGACTCATCAAAAATCAAATCCAATCTTGAACTCGAGGACTCAACAAGTGAAAATCTCACTCAAGACCTCATTACTTGCACTTTTTTTTTATCGAGCTTTATTGTACATCTTACATTGACCTTATAAAATTTTGGTTGAAAAAAAAAAAATTAGCAAGGAATTTCGAGGCATGGTCATGCTAGAGGAAGATTTGAATTTGGGCAAATATCGAGATGCTCCAAGGTATTTCATTTTCTTCACATATTATCTTATTATAAATTCGTACACATATTAAAGTTTTGTTTAATATATCTCTTCTTCATAAAAGTGGAAAATCAATTAAGGATAGATCAAGACTTCAAAATCAAATCACACGTTTTAATATAACTAGGATGATCATAAGAAACTCATTTTTACTTTAATTGAATGCAGACATTACCCACTTTGGCAGAACAAGCTCTGATTATTAGGGATTCACAATCTCAAGCAAATGTAGTTGGGAGTTATGATATTTCCAATCTTATGGATGAAAGGTTGTTCTATGGAACTTTACATAGTCATGTTTCATTTTTATTTTCATCAAACCGTAGTATAAATTTTTTTTCCCCACTCATAGGAATTTAAACCAAAAGGTTTGGAGATTTCAGGCCAATTATAAATGCACTCTATGATCCAATGTTTGAGGCAATTGGTCTCCCTGTCGACCCCCATCTGAGATGTATGCTACTAAATAAATGCTAATTTTTTTGTCTTCTTCATCATTTAACTTTTAACCGGATTTATAATTTTATTAGGAGCAAATATAAGATGTCTTACTTAGTATGATCATATCATGGTGCAATATCATACTTTTTTTAAAAACAAAATAAAATATAAATTTAATCAGCATAAAATATAAATGCTACTAAATAAATTACGAAGATTTCCAAAGGTGCAACATCATATTAACAATAATTGATAATTTACTCTCTGTCGATCATCATAGGATTAGAAAGAGTGAATCATGTGACAAAATTTATTCTTTCATGGGATTTTCCTTAACAGATGAGACCTCATGCGGATGTGAAGACTTGAGGAGTGCTTTGATATTTTGGGATATTTTCTATGTCGACTTGTTAGCGAATGTTCTTTCTGGACAAATTTTACAAGGTATTATATGTTTTGATGAAATCCATGGAGAAGAGTAGTTGAAACTTCCTTTAAAATAAATTGTGGAACCTTATTGTTTTATAACTGTGTTTCAAACTTTGATTTAAAATTTTGGTTTGGTGGTTAAATAAAAGCTAGTATCTTTATTATTTTATGGTTGGAATGTAGAAATAAATTAATTTTCTATTGAAAAAGAATTCATGAATGAATTCGAAACTTGCAAGTAAAATGAAGAGAAAAGGCAGTATATATGGATTAGTACACAACTTCATGTACATCAAGACATTCTCTTACACGTGAAGAGACATTCATGTATAGCAAGACATTCTCTTCACGTCGTTCAAGTGTAGCAAAACATTCTCCTACTCAAGAGTAAGACACTCCAATTATTTTAAAGCCTACCAGATTAGTCAACAGATCACCTTGCGTTAAGGGAGAGAATCTCTCCTATATTATTGTAATTGATTCTTATAGAAGGGTTTGGCTTCAATCCTCGTCCTTTGATTAAAGGATACAATCTCAACCTTTAATGTGTTATGTGCATGGGATCCATAAATTTATGTATTATGTGGAACCCATATATACATTAATGGTTGAGATTACGTCATTTTCTTAAAGGATGAAAAAGGTAAATGATGGAAACTGAACCCCTTATAGATAAATGTATATAAAAGCAGATGCAGTCACTCGGTGGGATACACTGCCAAATTATTAAAACCTTAGGACTTTTATGGTATCAGAGCTGCAGCAATCTGAACCTATCCCTCTCTGTTTTTTTTTTTTTTTATCTCTTTCTCAAATACTTCCTTTCAAATGTTCCCATGGCATCTTCAGCTTCTTTTGCTACCGTTCTTCCTGCTCTTTCATCCTCCCCCATGCCTTATCTTAGCATTCAAAATATTACGAACCTTGTATGTGTTAAATTACAATTCACCAATATATCTCTTATGGAAGATCTAGCTTCTTCCTATTTTGTGCTTACAAGACCTATTCAAACTTTGACTTAAACATTTAGTTTAGTGGTTAGATATATAAAAACTGTAGTAGTATCTTTAATGTTTTGTGGTTGAAATGTGGAAGTAATTTAATTTTCTAGAAGATCTGATTCGAAAAGATTTCATGTATGAATTCAAAGCTTAAGTAAAATAAAGAGAGAATGGATTATATATAAGGAATACTACACAATTTATTGATTTAAGCTTTTGGGTGAAGCGTCATTCAAGTATAACAAGACATTCTCGTACCCCAGAATACACTCCAATTCTTTTTGAGGCTATGCATTCTCGTTACCATAACCTTCATATTGAAGCCTGACCCTTCCCTTGAGGGTGAAAAAAGAGAAAAGAGAAAGATGAAAGGAGAATGGGCTTATATAGAAAAAATTTATATTTTATTTTCCCTCGTAAGTAAAACAAAAAAGTTCCATCAAAGCTAAAAGAATTTCTAGTTAAGCTAGTAAACATATAATGACGGATAACAAATTTTTTTTTTTTTTTATGCTTGTCATTATAGTGACATACAAATTGCTTTCAATATTAGTCATGGTTCTGTATCTTAAATAACTAACCAAAAACCTCAACGTTTATCATCAAAATTTAGTTAACTAGATTGAAAGGTATTCATTCTTCAAAACTCAAACTTAAAAGATCCATGAGGTCAGATGGGTCATAACCCACCAACATATCCTTTTCCAAACTCAATAGGTCATATGTGTTACACTCATTCAAATGACTTTTTCATTATTTGTTAAAAAGTTCATTGTATTTTCCTTTTTTACTCTATTTATTTCAATGATAAATGACAATTTGAAAGTAGAATACATGTAAGAAAGTATTTTGCTAGTTTTTGGATTCTATGAAATCAATTTCATGTAAAGTAAGATATTACATTGGTGAGTGAAAAACTTAACCAAACAATTTCCATGTTTTTCTGGCGTTAGTTGTTCTATAAGTGATTGGAAAATGGTTCTTTTTTATAAAAGAAGATACTTTCCCACTTTCCTAAAATTTCTCTCACATATTATGCCACTAATTTTCTCTTTTTGTTTATTTTTTTTACAGTTTTCATCATTTATTTTCATATTTCAACCAAAAACTTATAATTTTACATGAATCTCATTTTAAATAAATTTGGTTTTAGATGGTATTAAATTTTACATATAAAGAAACAGAGTCGAAATTAATTTTAATTTGTAATACATTTTACATGGAAACAAACGAAGCTTTTGATTAATAGGCTACTGCCAGAAGAGTCCCATACAAATCCTCCCCTACAATTTTCTACAAGCCACTTCACTCCCCCTTTCTTATTTATGAAAACTTAATGGTACAAATCAACCTAAGCCATTGAAATTCTGGAAATGTTAAGTTAGTGAAGTTTTTACATTTTTAAAACTTTGGATAAGATTAAAAAGATGTTAAATCTCTAAAAACTAGAAGGATGGATTCTCTCTTCTTCTTAGGAAGTCCAGAGGCAAGTTTCATTGTACGGACAAAAATGACAACAAATTTCCTTTCTGCTCAACCATGCATACGTGGAAATATATTTAAATGATCAGCCAATAAAAGTAAAGCGGGAATAAATTTTTTTTTGTGTCTAGTTCGAGATCATGAAAAATATATGGTATAAGGGTACATTTCGCTATGATTAAAAGTAAATATCTCTTTTTCTCTATTTCTGTACCATTTAATAGTGTCAAAATTCTTGGCTAGCTCTTTAGACCCGCTGAACAAACGTTATGTATTTTTTAGGGACCTATACTAGAACAAAACTTCTCGGATAAAGCTGCCGGTAAAGGAACTACTTAGAGTTTGAAGAATCTAAATTGTTATCAATTCTGTACACACGTTATGTAAAATTTATTATATAAATGCTAATAAATTTTACCTTTTTTTCTTATTTTGAAGAAGTTCAAGATGATATTTGTTGGTATTTGTCTAAGGTTTAAACATGGTTGAGGTTGGAAGGAGTTCAGCATCAAGGTTCAGCTCACTAGGTTTGTGCCTAAGCACACAAGCAACCAAAAGGGCTCAGCACCAGTGTGCGCCGCGACCCTACCTTGTCCAATCCGCGGTGTCCAGAAAGGAGGAGGGCTGGAGGAAGGGCCAGGAAGATGCGCCCCCTCCTCCTGGCAGCGGCGCCCAGAAAGTGGTGAATTGGTATTTTACTTTGAGCCGCGGCACCCCTTATTTCAGGCCGCACCTTCAGGCACACTAAGGCACACATACTTCAGCCTTTAGTTGGGTTCGTGAGACATGTTCAAAACATATAGGATCACTAAGGAATGATCAAGGGCCATGGTTGATTGGTCATCAAGATCTAGGGGTGGATATTGACCCTCAAGATTGGACAAGAAGTTGGTGCACTATATAAAGGGTCACCTAGCTTCATTCTCAACAAAAATTATGGCAAAGCAATAGAAGAGATTAATGTGATCATTATACAAGAGATACAAGAGAGAATTGTGTGTGAGTGTATAACCACAAAACACAAGAGGGACTCATTGTAGAGAGGCTGGTTGTAAAGTGAGAGGAGTATAGATTAGATAGAGAGCATTGTAATGGTTCTTATCTTCTTCCTTTCTTCTCTTCTTTGTTTCTTCAAGAACTTGAGCTTCTTGGAAAGGGTTACTGTTGGTATTTGTCTAAGGTTTAAACATGGTTAAGGTTCAAATAAGAGATTGAAGAGTGAAGTTCAGCATGTTAAAGGAGTGCACACAAGTGTGCATCGCACCTTGGGAGTGTGTGCGCCCCACCTTGCAGCAAGGCAAAGGAATGCACACCAGTGTACGTTGTGGCCCAGCTCTTCCTAGGCGGCGGCGCCCAGCATGGAGACTGCCCAAAACCAGTGTGCACCTCAGCTAAGCCTTCCCCAAGCCGCGGCGCCCAGAAAGGTGGAAAAAAGAAGTGTGATCAGCCTGCTTCAGGCCGCAGCGCACCCTGTTCTAGGCCGTGGCCTGAAGGCACACTGAGGCAAGCTTTTCAGCCTTTGTTGAGTGCGTGAATGCATGTCCAAAATGCACAACTTTACTAAGGATTGATGAAGGGTTTTGGTTGATTGTTCCTCAAGATCTAAGGGTGGAGAATGACACTCAAGATTGGACAAGAAGTTGGTGCACTATATAAAGGGTCACCTAGCTTCATTGTGATACGAGATTATGAATGTAATGTGATATAAACACAAGAGTGTGTGTGTGACAGAACATGTGAATGAGAGTATTATATGAGTGTGCAAAGACACAGACATACAAGAGGGATTCATTAGAGAAGCCGGTTGTAAAGAGAGAGATTAGTATAGAAAGGGGATTCAAGGGACTTGTAAGTGGAATTTCCAAGGGGGAAAGTTCCAAGGTAACTCAATACCTTATTACTTTCTTGTTCTCTTCTTTGTTCCTTCAAGAACCTGTAGATTCTTGAAGAGGGTTACTGTAACTTGTAAGAACCATTGATTTAGTGCAGAGAGTTCAGAGGAACTCACGGGGACGTAGGCTATTACTGAACCTCGATAACAATTGCTTGTCTTCTTTCTTAGCTTTGGTTGCTGTATCTTTTCTTTACAAGTCATTCTGACTTGGGTGTTTAGAAGACCACACCTGGGTATCTTTGAGGTGGTTTCCCAGCAGTGGTACCAGAGCTAGTACAGCAGGGTGTCGGAGCAAGAAGAGAAGGTGACGGAGTCAAGACTCTAGGAATCAAAGATCAACTTCTAGGGTGATTCAAGAACGGAGTTAAGATCTATATCTGATCGTGTTCTTAAGGTGCATCAAGGATATAGTTAAGATCAATATCTAATCGTGTTCTTGATGGTGATTTAAGAACGGAGTAAAGATCAAGATCTGATCGTGTTCTTGAGGTTAATTCAAGAACGGTATTGAGATCAATCTTCGATCTATGTTCTTGAGATTTAAAATAAGTTGGAGAGCAATTATGGGTGTTGCAAAAATCTGGGATCATCTCCGCAAGATGGCTTCAAATTTCAGTATTGAGAAGTTTGATTGAAAGGCATATTTTTCCCTTTAGAAGCAGAAGATCAAGGAGGTTCTTGTGCAACAAAAGATGGACTTGGCGATTGAAGAAGATGATGCTTTTCCAGCAAGTACCATGGAGGTCTAGCGGATTGAGATGAAGAAGATGGCATACAGTACTATCTTCCTACACATGTCTGATAATGTCATAAGGGAGTGCGGAGACTTAGAAGATCCAGCTGCAATTTGGAAGAAATAAGATGAGTTGTTTCTTGCCAAGACTCGCCCAAATAAGAGGTATCTTCGGAAACAAATCTTTGCTTTTAAATTTGATCCTAAGAAAGAGTTGCAAGATAATCTTGATGCCAAGATGAGGATTGCATCAAGTGGAGAAAGGTTTTTCATAAAAATAAGGCCAACAACTCGATATGGCAGTAAACATGGCTACTACCAGGACAGAGGTAGAGGAGAAAGCCATGGGAAAGTGCACAGCAACATACATGGCTACTACCGGGATAAAGATAGAGGAGAGAACCATGGGAGAGTGCACAGCAACACACATGGCTACTACCAGGACAGAGGTAGAGGAGAAAGCCATGGGAGAGCATATTCTAAACTAAGATTTGGAAGGAAGAGATGTTACTACTTCCATAAGGAGGGTCATTTCAATAAAGATTGCAAGGAGAAGATGAGGGATGAGAGAGGATGCCATACTAAGGATAGAGAGGCTTCGGTTGCCAAGGAAGAACAGCAAGATGGTGATGTTCTTGTTGTGTGCTCAAGTGTGAGCAAGCAGGAAGCAGGCAGCAAGAAATGGATCTTGGATACCAGTTACACTCATCACATGTGCTCTCACCGGGATTGGTTCAAGAATTTCAAGGAAACCAGTGATGAAAAGGTTTTCTTGGGGAATGAAATTTCTTACCAAGTGACCGGCATAGGAGACATCCAATCGAGGATGTTTGATGGAATGACAAAGCTGCTGCGGAATGTGAGGTATCTTCCAGATATGAAGAGGAATTTGATCTCATTGGGGCAGCTAGATTCCATGGGATACACATACAAAGCAGAGGGAGGAAAGATCAAGGTGACCAAGGGATCTTTGGTAGTGATTAAGGTAGCAATGAAGGATGGACTCTATGAGATGGTTGGAGACACGGAGATCAAGGATCAAGTAGCAAGCTTGATGGCTCAGATGGATAAGGCAGCCCTTTGGCACACTCGCTTGGGACATATAAGTGAAGTGTGCTCAGCAAGGATGGCCTACTTTGTGGAGACAAAGTAGAGAAATTGATTTCTGTGAGTGTTGCATTCTTAAGAAGCAACACTGGGTCAGCTTCAACACCAGAGTGCATAAGTCTAAGGGCATTCTTGACTACATTCATACGAACCTTTGGGGGCCAGCAAAGACACCAACACAGGGAGATAACTTTTACTTTCTATCTTTAATTGATGATTATTCAAGAAAGGTGTGGGTTTATTTGGTTAGAAATAAATCAGATGCTTTGAATAAGTTAGTGGTGTGGAAAAAGCTGGGGGAGACTCAAATGGGTAGAGTAGTTAAGGTGTTAAGAGCCAATAATGGCTTAGAATGTTTTAACAAGGAACTTGATCAATTCTATAAGTTAAATGGGATTCTAAGACATAGAACGGTTTTGAAAACCCCTCAGCAAATTGGAGTTGCTGAGATGATGAATAAGATCCTTATGGAAAAAGTTAGGTGCATGTTAATCGGATCCGGTTTACCAAAATATTTTTGGGGGGAAGCTATGTCTACTGCTGCATACTTGGTAAATAGATCACCCTCTAGAGCTTTAGAGCTCAAGACTCCTATGGAGATGTGGAGTGGAAAACCCCCTGAGTTGAGCAACCTTAGGACTTTTGGGTGTGCTGCATTTGCACATTAAAAGGATGATAAACTTAACCCAAGGTCTAGAAAATGTGTGTTTCTAAGGTATGGTGATGAGGTTAAGGGATATAGGTTGTGGTCCTTAGAACCTAAAGGAATGAAACTCATTGTAAGTAGGAATGTTATTTTTAATGAATTGTTATTTCTCTACTTGGAGAAAACTAACCCTGTAGGGGCTAGTGAGTAAACCAGTCCGAAATTTGTGCAGCAACGCATTGAAGAGAATTCAGTTCAGGTAGAGGAGAGGAGGCAAGAGGGTTCAGACCAGGTAGAGCCCATTGATGAATTCCAAGCTCAGGACACTCAAGAGGAGGCTGAACTAGAAGGGGATGATGCAGCAAGTCTGAATGACTATCAGCTCACAATGGATCAGGAAAGAAGGCTGGTAAGACCACCTTCAAGATATGGTTTTGCAGTTGCTGCGGATACAGCAGCTCCATGGACAGAAGGAGAGATGAGTGAACAAGAGACTTACATTGATGCCATGGGATGTAAGGTTTCGCTAAGATGGAAGCTACCTATGGAGGAAGAAATGGATTCTTTGAGGAAGAACAACTTCTAGGAATTGGTGCACATTCTGGGAAATCAGAGTGTTGTGGATTGTAACTGGACTTACAAGATCAAAGAAGGGTACCCTCCAGGAGATGAAGTCTGAAACAAGGCTAGGCTGGTGGCAACGGGGTTCACACGAAAAGGAGGCATAAATTTCACAGAAACTTTCTCACCTGGACACAAGGTAGAGAAAATGGTGAGTATCGTCATCTATGTCATTGATATGCTGTTGGTTTGGAACAGCGGGGAGAGGATGCTAAGAAGGTTTAATCATTGCCTTGAACTTCTTAGGATTAGAGTCAGTTTATATGAAGACTCAAGATGAGTTTGGATCCTGAAGTTCTCTGCACAATGGTTCGGGTTTAAATGCTTAGACAAAGGTAGAGATTATTGGTAGTTGTCTAAGGTTTAAACATGGTTAAGGTTCAAACAAGAGATGGAAGAGTGAAGTTCAACATGTTAAAGGAGTGCACACAAGTGTGCGCCGCACCTTGGGAGTGTGTGCGCCCCACCTTGCAGGAAGGCAAAGGAATGCACACCAGTGTGCACCGTGGCCCAGCTTATCCCAGGCCACGGCGCCCAGTATGGAGGCTGCCTAGAACTAGTGTGCACCATGGCTCAGCCTTCTCCAGGCCGCGACACCTAGAAAGGTGGAAAGAAGAAGTGTGATCAGCCTTGCTTCAGGCCGCAGTGCGCCCTGTTCTAGGCTGCGGCCTGAAGGCACACTGAGGCAAGCTTTTTAGCCTTTGTTGAGTACGTGAATGCGTGTCCAAAATGCGTAGCTTTACCAAGGATTGATGAAGGGTTGTGGTTGATTATTCCTCAAGATCTAAGGGTGGAGAATGACACTCAAGATTGGACAAGAAGTTGGTACACTATATAAAGTGTCACCTAGCTTCATTGTGATATGAGATTGTGAATATAATGTGATATAAACACAAGAGTGTGTGTGTGACAGAACATGTGAATGAGAGAATTGTATGAGAGTGCAAAGACACAGACATATAAGAGGGACTCATTAGAGAAGCTGGTTATAAAGAGAGAGATTAGTATAGAAAGGGGATTCAAGGGACTTGTAAGTGGAATTTCTAAGGGGGAAAGTTCTAGAGTAACTCAAGATCTTACCACTTTGTTGTCTGTTGTGAGTTTTAATTTACTCGCAAGCGCACGAGTCGTTTGCAGTATAGTGTTGTGCAAGTGCGAGGTCGAATCCACAGGGAATTGCGTTGTGAAAATATAATTTTTAATCTAAACTAACTCTATCTTAACCTAGTTCCGAATTTTGAATGATAATTTGTAAAATAAATTAAAACTAAATTAAATTGATTTTAAAACTAATAATAAAAAGCACTAAGGTTTCCGAATCCACCCCACCGAAGTTAAGCATACATGTTCTAAAAATATAGCCTATCAAAACATTCTATGAATCCAACTATAAGACAAAAAACAAAGAATATCCCAACTAAACCAAAAGCACCCGATGTATCCGCTCTTAACAAATCACAAAGGGAATCCAATTTAATCGAAAAGCATTCAATGTATCCATCAGATGAAACACAAAGAAAATCCAACAGACAATTTAAACTCAATCAATTATAAGATTAACTCAAATAATTGACAGAACATTTATACTAAAAATTGTCAGATTTGTACAAGCAAATCTGAACTACTACGCCAAACAACGGCGGGGCTTCATCTTCAACCTTAGCTGAAGAGTCTAGCCACTCATAACTATAAAACTATAATAAAAAGTGCTAAACATTTAAACTAAAACAACTGAATATAAAGAAATAAATAAACAACTTTACATGGGAGAAATTCCACTCGCTGCCGGGCGGCGCTTCCCCTCGTGGTAGCAATGCCTTCGGGATCCACCAGAATGCTAGCGGACGTCCACCGGTAAACACCAAAGTGGCTTAGGAATTGTACACTGAATGATGAGGTCAGATGGTGTTTATATAGGGGGAGTCCCGGAGCACAATGGGTTTCAAAATCGATGTGGGATACTGCCCGAGTGCGATCGATCGCACTCTGGTGCGCTCGAGCGCACATTGGCTCACTACAGAGCATTTTTAACCGATGTGGGATGTGCAAGAGCGCATTTGCGATCGATCGCAAGTCTGGTGCGATCGAGCGCACTAGACTTCTTCAGCTTGAACCTTGTTTACTAAAATGGCCATAACTTTCTCTAGAAAAATCGTTTTTGCAAGCCGTAAAATCCCTCAGAAAATAGACTTCCGGATCTTTCCAACCATATATGGCTCATCTCCTGGTTCTTCCGGAATCAATACAGTAAAATCCACAAAAATGACTGATCTGTAAGGCGATTTTGGCAATTTTAGTGAAACTCTTTTCCCAGTGATTGTAAACCTGAAAAACAATGAAAACAACTCAAAGTAACAAATTACTAAGCTAACAAATGTAAATTAAAGGGCCAAAATATGCAATATTTGGCACTCATCAAATACCCCCAAACTTACAATTTGCTAGTCCCTTAGCAAAACAAAATAAAAGACTCAATGAAAAACAAAGAACATAAAGATAAAGTCATCACTCATGGTATCCAAAAATTTAAGGAGCACACATCACCATGATATTCATTCATAAGCAAGCTTAAAAAGGTAAATCCATCTTCGCAATGAATAGAAATGTTAAAATCTAATTACTTACAAAAGGCAGGATATGGCATCACAAGCTTGAATCAGTGTAAGGTGAATTAGCATATAAAAATGAAGCTTCCAAGTAACTCTAATGTGTAAGGTCTCCATGTCTCAAGATTCACCGAATTTCGCATCAAAAATGAACGAAAAGGCATAGTTTTTATTTTATTCACTCTTTTTTTTTTTTATTATTAAGGCACGGCTATGCTTAGTTCCCTTGAGCTTTCTAATTGACCCATGTAGCGAGTGTTAAGTCAATGACTCCCAAACCAAATGGTTTTAGGGCATTAGGTGTAAAGACACCCCTAAGGACTTACTAACTCGAGTCAAAAAGGCTACGAAATTAAACTGACCTTAATATTACCAAGCAAAATTTCACCTTTTGACGTGAACACTCACTGCTTACTGAGGCAAGAGGTCCAGTTACTCAGCGAAAAGTTTATTGATAATAATTTTTTTTTTTTTTTTTTATATTTTCCTATGCCCAAGAGTTCATCCAACAAGTCATCTAGTTACAGTTAAGATAAGGAAAAATACACATTAAAATCACGTGTCATACCTCACATAATTTGTGCTAATGTGCTCGTGTTAGATTAGATCGAACATGTGAATTCTCAAAATGCCTAAAGTAAGTAACTAAATTTTAAAAATTTATCACCAGATCATGTGTTCAAAATGTTAAGCTCACCAATGACATCACATCACAGAAAATGTTTAGATCAACCAAAATTTCACGATAACATAAGCATGCATTTATCTCTATGACGAAAAGACAACAAATTAGGACAAAGTGTGTGATGTGTCTCCCATACCCCCAAACTTAAATTACACATTGACCCCAATGTGTGACTAATATGGAAAGAGCTGACATGAGATATGGAGAACTATCTGGACTGGTATGGCTCATAGCATACCCCCAAACTTGAACTGAAGTACGCTTTGTCCCTGAAAAACAAAAACTGGAAAACAAAAAATACTGGAAACAAACATTAAACATAAAAATGCGAAATAATAAATAAACAAAAGAAAAGATAAGCTGTGGGGTGCCTCCCATGAGCGCTAAGTTTAACGTCTTCAGCCAGACCCAACATTAGTAAACAGGCCCAACTAAGCTCTCCACCATCTGATCAATAAATTGGAATGGAAAATGATCAGGCCTAGTGGCAGCATTCAATTTACGGTAGTCTAGACACTTTCTCCATCTTGACTGCACTCGAGTTGGAACCAACTCGTTGTCTTTATTTACTACCGTAAATTCAGCACGTTTGGGCACGATTGGAATCTGGCTCACCCACTTGCTATCAGAGATGGGATAAATGATCCCTGCCTCTAACAGCTTAATATCTTCTGCCCTCACAACCTCTTGCATAGCAGGGTTGAGCCTTCTTTGTGGCTCCCTCGATGGCTTGGCATTCTCCGCTAACTGTATCGTGTGTATTACCAATGAGGGGTTGATTCCCTTGACATCCTCAATAGTCCAGCCTATAGCTTCCTTATGCTCTCTTAAGACGTCCAATAATTTCTCCTCTGGAGCATCATCCAAATCTAAAGCTATGATTATAGGCAAAGAATCTGCTGGACTTGGGAACTTATACTTAAGATTATCTGGTAAAGGCTTAAGTTCCTTCTTGGGGGTGTCAGGTGCGGCGGTCTCCTCCGTCTTATTGCTTTCTCTAGGATCAGACTCCAAAATGACATTTACTTCATTAAGTAACTTATCTAAGCCCAAGTCCTCTCCAAAGTGAGCAAAGCATGCCTCCAAGGGATCCTCAATACGGGATTCATCCATAGTCTCCTCTGTCCTACTACTCTCTCGAGGAGCAGACTCCACGATAGTATTTGCTTGCTCAAGTAACTTATCTAAATCCAAATCCTCTTCAAACTGAGCAAAGCATGCCTCCATAATGTCCTCAGACTTCCCTTCTTTCTTGGGCACTTGTAGTCTCTCAGGGTAAGGCGCTTTAGGTAAAAACGACCTAGAGAGATCCTTAATAATACGAGTGGCTGTAGATGGCTCAGCATCTCTCTTCTCATTGTTGCCACTCTCTTGCCCTTGGTGCATAGCAGGGTTCTCTTCCACTTGATTGTCCACTTGTCTCCCAGACAAGTATGGGACAGTTGATTGCACTTGTTCCTGCCAATGCATTGGAGTTGAAGAATTTCCCACCGCAAACTGTTCCTTTGGGTTAGGCTCAGATTGACTAGGGAACTCTCCTTCCTCGCCTTCACCCACGTAACTTGCGATCTGATCAATTTGACTCTCTAGTGTGGCAATCGCTTGGGTGTTTTCTATTGTTGCACTCATCACTTCACTCATAGATTGGCTAGTCGCTTTCATGAAGTCATTGAGAGCGTCCTCCAATGACTGTGAAACCGACACTGGCGCTTGAATGGGAGCTTGGTGAGCGGGTGATGGTGCTGGATAAGCTGAGTGACCATAATTTGGAATTGGTGGAGGAAATTCGGGAGTGTATTGATTGTGAGCATGGTAAGGGGCTCCTCCCTGATTCATTGGTTGGTTCTGCTCCCATGAAAAATTAGAGTGGTCCCACCACCTTGGATTGTATGTTTCGGAGCAAGATCCATTTGATTGCCAACAACAGTCATTGAAAGCATTCATTTGTTCCATAGGATACTCGGCACAAGCCGGCATTGATGGGCAATTCTGTGCTAGATGCATGGGACTAACACAGATGGAACAGCTTTCAACATTGAAAGTGTTGGCAGCATTGAGGGACGGGCCGGTCATTTTAATGAAATCCTTGAGGGCGTCCTCTAAAGACTGTGAAACCGGCGCTGGATTCATCCACATGATTTTTTTTTTTTTAATAAAAAGATAACTAACTAGTAGAAAAATAAAATCATTTTAGACCAAAAATTTTCACAAACCAAACAACTCCCCGGAAACGGCGCCAAAAACTTGTTGTGAGTTTTAATTTACTCGCAAGCGCACGAGTCGTTTGCAGTATAGTGTTGTGCAAGTGCGAGGTCGAATCCACAGGGAATTGCGTTGTGAAAATATAATTTTTAATCTAAACTAACTCTATCTTAACCTAGTTCCGAATTTTGAATGATAATTTGTAAAATAAATTAAAACTAAATTAAATTGATTTTAAAACTAATAATAAAAAGCACTAAGGTTTCCGAATCCACCCCACCGAAGTTAAGCATACATGTTCTAAAAATATAGCCTATCAAAACATTCTATGAATCCAACTATAAGACAAAAAACAAAGAATATCCCAACTAAACCAAAAGCACCCGATGTATCCGCTCTTAACAAATCACAAAGGGAATCCAATTTAATCGAAAAGCATTCAATGTATCCATCAGATGAAACACAAAGAAAATCCAACAGACAATTTAAACTCAATCAATTATAAGATTAACTCAAATAATTGACAGAACATTTATACTAAAAATTGTCAGATTTGTACAAGCAAATCTGAACTACTACGCCAAACAACGGCGGGGCTTCATCTTCAACCTTAGCTGAAGAGTCTAGCCACTCATAACTATAAAACTATAATAAAAAGTGCTAAACATTTAAACTAAAACAACTGAATATAAAGAAATAAATAAACAACTTTACATGGGAGAAATTCCACTCGCTGCCGGGCGGCGCTTCCCCTCGTGGTAGCAATGCCTTCGGGATCCACCAGAATGCTAGCGGACGTCCACCGGTAAACACCAAAGTGGCTTAGGAATTGTACACTGAATGATGAGGTCAGATGGTGTTTATATAGGGGGAGTCCCGGAGCACAATGGGTTTCAAAATCGATGTGGGATACTGCCCAAGTGCGATCGATCGCAATCTGGTGCGCTCGAGCGCAAATTGGCTCACTACAGAGCATTTTTAACCGATGTGGGATGTGCAAGAGCGCATTTGCGATCGATCGCAAGTCTGGTGCGATCGAGCGCACTAGACTTCTTCAGCTTGAACCTTGTTTACTAAAATGGCCATAACTTTCTCTAGAAAAATCGTTTTTGCAAGCCGTAAAATCTCTCAGAAAATAGACTTCCGGATCTTGCCAACCATATATGGCTCATCTCCTGGTTCTTCCGGAATCAATACAGTAAAATCCACAAAAATGACTGATCTGTAAGGCGATTTTGGCAATTTTAGTGAAACTTCTTTCCCAGTGATTGTAAACCTGAAAAACAATGAAAACAACTCAAAGTAACAAATTACTAAGCTAACAAATGTAAATTAAAGGGCCAAAATATGCAATATTTGGCACTCATCATTGTCCTCTTCTTTGTTCCTTCAAGAACCTGTAGATTCTTGAAGAGGGTCGCTGTAACTTTTAAGAACCATTGATTTAGTGCAGAGAGTTTAGAGGAACTCAAGGGGATGTAGGCTATTGCCGAACCTCGATAACAATTGCTTGTCTTCTTTCTTTGCTTTGGTTGCTGTATCTTTTCTTTATAAGTCATTCTAACTTGGGAATTTGGAAGACCACACCTGTGCATCATTGAGGTGGTTTATCAACAGTTGTTGTGATTATAAAAGAACCATTGATTTACTGCAGAGAGTTCAGAGGAACTCACGGGGACGTAGGCTATTAGCGAACCTCGATAACAAATAGCTTGTCTTCTTTCTTTCTTTGATTTCTGTTTCTATTTTCGATTCCTAATCTTTACAAGTCATTCTAGACTTGGGTGTTTGGAAGATCACCACCTGGGCATCTTGTCAAGGTGATTTCCAACAATATTTTTGCTCAATTATTCATTTTAGTGCACTTTTCCTTTCTATATATTTTTTGAATCTTTTTTGTTCTTGTTATTTGAAAAACTAATAACTGGTAATAATTAAACATGTATGAAATGAACGTTCATGCATAAAAACAAGTACATTAAAATTTTTTTGGAAAAAACAACTTGTAATTAATTAAAATTAGCTAAAACATCAACATGAATAAAAGGATCAAGATTGTCACAACCTGAAGCAACAATTTACCATCTTTAATTTCAATTCTAGATAGACTGATGATAAACACACAACATGATTTTATCTAAACTTGATTGTTAATTCTCGCTACCGAAAAATTGATAGATAGGTTATTTAACGATATTGACAAACCATAACAAAAGTGTGAGACTTATTGTTTTCAAATAACTTCTTCAGCCACAATTTGTATCTTTAGTTGACACTTAGAATTTTAGAAAATAAAAAAAATTAACAAAAATAAATACAAAGAAGTTTCTCAATAAAGAATATTTCCAGCATTAAGTTTATGATACAGACTACGTAGTTTTTGTGGTGACCCACAGCCCTCATTAAGAGTGCGATGGGAAGATCACGATCCTTATAGTGTACAATTAGATATACTTTTGGGTCATGAAGTGAGAGTGTGACAAAATGGTATCATAGTCGACCCAAGCCCATTATCATGTGGATGTATGATATTTTGGTCTTATTCCCATCTTATCCTTCCTTCATAGAAAGGAATAGTATTACCATTTGTCCTTCTTATCTTATTGTTCTAATGTTATCCTGATCTCTTGATCCATTTTTCAGTCTCATCAACTACTTTCTAATAGATTTATCTATCTGTAATCCAATCATCTTTGAGAAGGATCAAACCTGAATGAGGACTTATTCCAAGAGAAAGTGAAAGTTCCTTTTTTTCGGTTTTCATTGATTGTTCAGCTCATTATGTATACAAGTAATAGTTCTGGAATGAACATCGAGTGATTTGATTTTAAATATATTTTCAATAATGTTTGGTTTCATCTTGCTTATAAGCCACATCTAAAGGTGAATTGCATAAGAGTTTTTTGAGTTTTTCTTTTGGTGAAGAGGGTACACATAGATCGTATTATGGATATTATTTTTCTTAGGTTTCTCTTAATATTTCGTAAGACTTAAAAAGTAATTTAAATATATATTATATACACGTATGTATATATAAGATCTGAATCTAAATCCACATCTATGTCTATATCTGTATTTGTATCTATATATGTTAAGATAGAAAGTATCCCAAGGAAAAATAAAACTACTATTAAAGAAAGTAACACATTCCGATGATTGACGAATTGTGCAGTTCTTGAGACTGGGAACCGAGTAAAGTACTTCAAATATACTAGTTAAAGAAGAAATGTGGAATACCTATGTATGAGCTATATATATGGTTTAACATATATTTTGAGTTATTTTCTTAATGCTTACAGATCTGATAGTTGAATCGTTGAATTCACGTTCAAGTTCAACATCTCGAATTGGTTACATAATTAGTTCCAGTATGATATTTAAGTCAACTTTGCATTGACTTGTTCGGTTGAGTTCAAAGTGAGATTAGGTCATTAACAAGTGAAATGATTACTATAGGTCTAATAATTATTTTTAATGTACTATTGTTAGTTCATGATGAATGATCAATTTTATTTCCTCTTGTAAAAAATCACAAGAATTAAATGGCTGGTGGCTAAGCTGATGATTTAGGAGTTGTATCTATGTGCACTACAACAAATTAAGTTTTTAGTGGCGCATTGAAACGTCACAAAAAATTAATAATTTTGTCACAAAAGTATTTGGGTAACGAAAAAATTTGTCATGATGATTGTCGACATAGCTTCGTTGCTAAAAGTATTTGTGACGGTTCAATAATGTTGTTACTTATTGTTAGTTATAGGTGACAAAATTGATAATTATCACCAAAGGAAAAAATGTTTTGTGATGCAACGTTGCATCGGTAATACTAACGAAATTTTGTCATTACAGATTTGCATTCGTCACTAAATACATAACAACGGTTTACTGTATGTGAAGAAATGTTACGCGTCATCTTAAGAATGACTAATTAGTAACACAAAAAAATAGTCATGAAAGCTAATAACATGACGTCGCTGAAAGTTCGAATGCGTCACTAAATAGGCAGTTATGTATCACTATAGAGGACGATGTTAAATGCCACCAAATAGAGGAAATTTTTGTCAAGCTATGTAATGACCCATCTCGAGCAGGCCCTACTAGAGGTGACATCCTTACTTTTCTTAACTAAGCACCTGACATAACTGAGCACCTGAACAACTATAATATCAATAGAGTCTAACGTAGACATAGGATAATATATTTATATCATAGTAAGTAAGTACAACTTCGATCAATAATACAATCATTTAACTTTACAAAAGGACGAATTATGAGACGTAACTTCAAAATATACAACTTAGTATAAAATACTAGACTGCTATTACAAAAAGAGATTGGATGAGGATGCCAGCACTCGGACCCACCTAGAGACTTCTCTTCCTTTTGCTTCTTCAGTAATGGTCAAGGGCCTCAAATAATTTTCTTGAAATAGTAAGAGGAGGGGGTGAGCCAAAAAGCTCAACAAGTAAACACATTACTCGAAGTAATCAAAGAAATACTCTTATAAACCCCTTGTGGGTAGTTTAGTACATATTCAGGTTTTATACAATTATATCTTTATACAATATATAGAAATTTATATGGCTCATGGATTCTGAATATACAACTCAAGGATGATATATCATACAATGCAAAGCACTCCTTCAATTACTTCAATTCTTTATCGTTTCAATCTAGTAGTTCACGAATATCGAGACGTCTCCCATTTAAATAAATTAGATCCTCTCTCTATCTCTTATTGAGCAAGGTCACCACTTCCAAGAACAAGGGCCCTACCCCTTATCGGATTGAGTTATAACATTTGACACACTAATACTTCCACCTTACCCGTTACGGGGTGATATTTACATAGCTACAAAATAAATCCATTCCTTCCACATCACGCAATAACAACAAAAGTAATACAACAAGTACAAAGCATTCTTGGTAATATAACCTTTCAATACACATTTCATGAACTAATTACATTCAGCACCCCCGAAATTTTGAGATTTTTAATACACAAGTATTATCAACATGCATCTCATGCTCCTTAAATCTTTTATTTTACAATACGTAAAATGCTTAAGACCTTACTAATGTGTATAATCTAAGCTTTTAATTTCAATCAATATTCTCACGCTTACTAAGAGTAAGGTGATACTCACCTTGTCGAATAAACCTTCACTCTCAAATCACCTCCTTGCCATTAGAACGTTCCTCAGACACACCTAAAGAATTCATCGATTAAAATCAACCTCGGAGATGTATACAAATACTCACTAATTACTCGAGTTAAGAAATCAAGAGCTACTATTTAATTCATCTAATTATCATTAAAGACTTGTAACATGAAGGAAAAGGAGAATTTTGATGTAAAAAATCTGAAAATAGGGTTGGATAATCGACTATCTTACTTGGACAATGAATAGTCTTACTTGCACAGTCGACTCTAAAACTTCTAGGGAGTTTCACAATCGATTTTTTAACTCCATTTTCCATTGTGGGACCTTCATAGAATTTCATAGTAGACTGTTTAACTCCATAGTCGACTGTCGTGCGGTCAGAAGCTCAGAAATGGGCAAAAATCTCACTTCTTCCTTTTGAAAACCAAATCAAACCTTCATAAAATTCCAAACCATTTTGAAACAAAAGTTTTACAAGAACCTAAATCAATTTTCTACGTTACCCATAGCAAATCTTTCAAGTTAAAATCTTCAAATCAACAACTAAGCACAAAACTCTTTTCTTCAAACAAAAAACCTAAGGTTTTCTTAAATTCTTTCTTGAACACAATTTAAATCCATAATCTTGAAACATAACCTAAAGAATATTAAGAAATATGGAAGGAAGACACCTCTATTGAGATCTTGCACTAGAACTCATCAAAATCAAAGGAAAAATAGAAAAGAAAAAGTAAGGTTTTTGTCTCTTGAAATGAAAAGGAGAAAATTTGAAAATGAAGAGCTCCCTCTCATCCTTACATATTTATACCACTTACCAAAGAAATAGTGTTGGTATTTTTCTAAGGTTTAAACATGTCTAAACATGGTTCAAATATGGTTAAAGTCTAAACAAAGGTTGGAGTATTAAAATAAAGCATGTTAACATACTGCACACATGTGTGTGCATCACTTTGGAGATAGGTAAAGGTAGGCGCACTAGTGTGCGCATTTCAGCACACAAGCAGGAAAAAGTGTGCGCACTGCTGTGTGAAGGGGCAGCATCAGTGTGCACCACGCCGCCCCTTCACCAGCGCCTAGGCACACAGAATGGAGACCCCCTGACCCACACCAATGCCACACCTCTCCCCACCAGTGTCGCGTCTTCCAGAATGGGCTGCAAGTGTGCTCTGCCCAGCGCCACGCTGCCCCCTGTTGAGCGCCTAGGCGCTAGGCACACCAAAGCACACATGGTCAGCATGCTTTAACCTCCTCTTGGGTGCGTGGGTGCAAGGTTAAAATGTATAGCATCACTTAGGATTGATGGCACACCATGGTTAAGTGGTATTCAAGATCTAAGGGTGGAGATTGACTCACAAGAATGGACAAAAAGTGGGTGCACTATATAAGGGGTTACCTAGCTTCATTTTTCTAAGTACAACAAGAGAGATTAACACAAGTTTGTGACATACTTTGACATCAATTGTAATACAAGAGAGAATTTTGTGAGAGTGAAAAAGATCAAACACAAGAGGGACTCATTGTAGTGAGGCTAGTTGTAAAGAGAGAGAAGTCTATATTAGATAGAGAGCAATGTTAGTTCTTATCTTCTTCTTTTCTTCTCTTCTTGATTTCTTCAAGAACTTGAGCTTCTTGAAGAGGGTTGCTGTATTTGTAAAGAACAATTGATTTAGTGTAGAGAGTTCAAAGGAACTCACAGGGACGTAGGCACATTGTCGAACCTCGATAACAATTGCTTATCTTCTTTCTTTCTTTGATTTTCTGTTTTTGTCTTTGATTGTTGTATTTCTTTCTACAAGTCATTCTAGACTTGGGTGCTTGGAAGTTCACCACTTGGGCATCTTGTCAAGGTGATTTCCAACAAATAGGGTAGGTTAGACTTCACCCCTTGAAGTCTCTAATCTTTCTAAATAAACCCCAAATTAGACTTTCCTCGCACAAGTCCCCAACCAATTAAATCATCACTAATTATTAAGCTCTCAAAAATATCAGCATTACAATTTGTCTTCTTATTTTATACTTCTCATACTGTCCTTCTCTTGTTTCATTTCATTTCAAGCCTCCTCAATAACTTTCTAAGACATATACATGTATCTAGTTATTTCATATAGCCATCTTGAAAAAGATGAAATGTAAAGGAGATCCTTAATTTTGCAAAGGAAGGGAGTGTGTATTTTTTCTTGAATGAGCATTGATCTGTGATTATTTTTTCTTGTTTTGATTTTAAATTTATTTTCTTACAAGGCTACAGTCGATCTTTACTATAAGCTTAAACTTTGTAAAGAATCTAGAGGTGAATTTCATAGATCTTGTTTTGTTTTTTTGGGATGACTGGGAGTATACATAGATCTTGTTTTGAGCTTCTTTACCTTTGTTATAGATGTTACTTATCTTAAGTTTCTCCCAATATTTCTTATGACTTAATATATAACTTTATATATAATTTGAATCTAAATCTATATTTGTATGTTTATGTATATATGTCAGCACAGAAAACATTCAAGTCAATTTTTTCTATACAGGAAAAATAAATCTATATATGTAGTATTAAGGAAAACAGAACATCCCGGCCATTTGCGTGCACTGTCAGTACTGAAAATGTAGTCAGTAGAGAGGAAAACATGGTGCAGGAGGTACATGGGCTGATATTCTGACTGATTTTCTTAATTCTTACAGATCTGCAAGGTCGCTGGAGTATGATTAGCCTTTTGTCATAGTTTGAGGCATCCCTTGAGGGATTACCTATTATTAGCAAACGTTATTGTTTCCTTTATTCATCACAGTTAATGGTTCTTACAAGGAAATTAGTAGTGCTGGACATGAACACTCAGTAACTGAAATCGCCAATTGTAATGATATATGTGGTAGTAGGTCCCACCATAGGAATTTATATGGGCTATTCACTAACTTATGTGGTATATTTTATCCTTGCAGGTAAAGTTTTTAGATTCGGTAGTAAGTTACCATATTTGGGAGTAATATCCAAATGTGACAATTACAATCAAATATGAATTATTTTACAAATAGATTTGACTATTTTACTAGCAAATGTGACAACTAATTTTCATGTGATAAAACTAGGCAAGGAATCTAAAAAAAAAAAAAAACCAATTTCATGTCAAAATACAATGTATATAATTTAGACTATATCATCTCCATTTAATTTAAATCAATCACATAGTTTTCATTGTAGTTTGCCTTCAAGTTCAGTATAGAGAAATGGGTACTTATTAGTTCTAGCATGATTCTTTAGTCAACTTGATGTTGACTTGTTCAGGTGAGATCAGAATTAGATTAGGCCATTAAAAAGTTAAATAATTATTTTTAATATATTTTTTTGTTTATTCCTCTTTGCTTGGTTGCTTTGTTTGTGTTATTGTTCGTTTCTCCTAATATTTATCATTTGCAGCATGCTGTTTCATTAATAAAATTGTCTTTTACCGTTAAAAAAACTTGTTAATTTGTGAAGAATGACCAATTTTATTTCCTCTTCTCAACAACTACCAGAGTCAAATGGTGTTTGGCTCAACTTATGAACAGGGAGATCCATGTAGGGACTTTGCCTTGAACTTTGATTATGATCATGACTTTATGAACAAAGAGAAAATTCAATCACCTGAAAATGAGCAAAACGAAACAGTTGCGAACTTAAGCACGTGGATGCTTTTTGTTATGATGTTCTTTAGATGAAATTAATATATAGATAGTTGTGAGTAATAACTAATTCACTTTTCAAGTATTTTTATTAAATAATAAAAAATTTCATTATCCAACTAATTAATTAAGTTTTGGGTAATGATGTTTGATAAGGAGGTTTTGGAGTTAGGATCATTAAGTGGAAGCAATCTGCCACTAATGAATCATTCAAACTCCAACCAGAACATGATAGGCCCATTATCTGTTCAAAACAATTGTGAAGTTTTGGAGCCCTCACCTCCATTCAACAATTCTTCGTTTATGGGGACACCTGCAGGAACTTACAATCTGGTAACAGTACATTGCTTTCTTTATGTATAAATTAACATGCCATCTCTTGTCTGATATATCGATCATATTCTAACTCTAAATCCTTTTACATTATTTGATATATGTTAGGTTCATTTCATTTTGTTAATGTTTGGTCAGGACTCCATGGATATCCAGTCATTGCTAGCTAAAGCAAATGATAATCACCCTCCAATGATTGCTGATACTGGAAACTCAAATTCTCCTATTGTAAATGGTTAAGTTTGTCTAAGATTTAAATGGAAAAAGGAAGGAAGAAAAATCAGCATGTTCAGCAAGGGGTGCACACCATTGTGCGCCGCGGCCCAACCTTGTCCAGGCCGCGGCACCCGGCAAGGAGGAGTGTTGGAGGAAGGAGCATGCCACGGCGCTGCCTTCCCTAGGCCACAGCGCCCAGAGGGGTAGCAAGTGTGCCCAGCTCCAGGCCACAGCGCGCCCTGTTCTAGGCCGCGACGCTAGGCACACTAATGCACACATATTTCAGCCTTTAGTTAAATTTGTGAAACATGCTCAAAACGCATAGGATCACTAAGGATTGATGGAGGGCCATGGTTAATTGGTCATTGTAGAGAATTGTGTCTTTGCACTCTCACACAATTCTCTCTTGTGTAATGATCACTTGTATGTCACAATGTGTCTCTTGTAATCTCTCAATTAATTGATGAGAATGAAGCTAGGTGACCCTTTATATAGTGCACCAACTTTTTGTTCAATCTTCAGGGTTAATCTCCACCCTTAGATCTTGATGACCAATTAACCATGGCCCTCCATCAATCCTTAGTTATCCTATGCATTTTGAACATGTCTCATGAACTCAGCTAAAGGCTAAAATATGTGTGCATCAGTGTGCCTAGTGCCACGGCCTGGAGCTGGGCACACTTGCTGCCCCTCTGGGCGCTGCAGCCTGGGGAAGGCGGCGCGGTGGCTTGCTCCTTCCTCAACCACTCCTCTTTGCTAGGTGCTGCGGCCTGGACAAGGCTGGGCCGTGGTGCACTATGGTGTGCACCCTTTGCTGAACATGTTGATTTTTCTTCCTTTCTTTTTCTGTTTAAATCTTAGACAAACTCCAACAATTATCTTTACCTTTATCTAAGCATTTAAACCGAACCCGTTGTGCAGAGAACTCAGTATCCAAACTCATCTTGAGTCATCAATCAACCAACTCCAATCCTAAGTAGTTCAAGGCAATGATTAAACTTACTTAGAGGTAGAACCTTGGTGCCTAAATTTGTAGGATTTTCCTCCGTGGCTACCTTGTCCACATGAATGCATCCTTCTGTAATATTTTCTTGAATGAAATGATACCGAATATCCATGTGCTTTGTACTCTCATGGAACACCGGATTTTTACACAAGTGCAATGCACTTTGACTTTCTGATATCACCACAACCTGCTCTTCTAGGACCTTCAACTCTTCCAACAACCCTTTGCACCACATAGCCTCCGTTATGGCTTCCGTTGCTGCTATGTACTCAACCTCGGTCTTTGAGAGTGCTACAACAGGCTATAACTGAGCCTTTCAACTTACACAACATCAGTTTAAGTTGAAGAAGTAGGAGATAATCGATCTTCTTTTATCCCGATCTGCTTCATAGTCCGAATCCGCATAACCCTCAAGACAGATGGACTTACCCCTCTTCTCATAAATCAGCCCCATTTTTAGGCTTCCCTTCAAGTACCTTAGCAACCACTTCATCCCAAGCCAATGCTCCTTTCCAGGATTACTCATAAACCTACTGAGAACACTTATTACATGAGCAATATCAGGTCTAGTGCTTACCATGGTGAACATTACAGAACCAACAACACTAGAGTAAGGGACTTTTTCCATTTCCTTCTTCTCCACCTCCGATCTCAGACATTGATCACTGGAGAACTTGCAATGACCAGCAAGGGGAACCTTCATTGGTTTGCTATCTTCCATAGAGAACATAGATATCATCTTCTCTATGTAGGAAGTTTGAGAGATCGTCAATCTGTTTCTCTCCCTTTCTCGGATGATATTCATCCCAAGGATCTTCTATGCATAGCAAAAATCCTTCATCTCAAACTCCGAACTGAGTTGAGACTTCAATTCTTTTATACTCTCCATGCTGCTCCCAACCAGCAACATATCATCAATATAGATCAAGATGATCACCACTTCCTCCACCTTCTGCCCTTTGTAGTACAAGCACGAATCATAGTAGCTCCTTATGAAACTCAAGCTGATTACAAGTATACAGCTGTAGACACGGCTTCTCCCCAAAAATATTTTTGTAAATCGGACCCAATTAACATGCACCTAACCTTTTCCATAAGGCTTATATTCATCCTCTCAGCAACTGTATTTTGCTAAGGGGTTTTCACAATCGTTCTATGTCTTAGAATGCCATTTAATTCATAGAATTTATCAAAATCCTTATTACAAAATTCTAAGCCATTATCGGTTCGTAAAGCCTTAACTACCCTACGCGTTTGAGTCCCCAGCAACCTTTTCCACACCACAAATTTATTCAATGCATCTGATTTATTTTTAAGCAAATAAACCCAAACTTTTCTTGAATAATCATCAATTAAAGACAGAAAGTAAAAGTTACCTCCCTGTGTTGATGTTCTTGCTGGTCCCCAAAGGTCCGAATGAATGTAGTAAAAAATGCCCTTAGACTTGTGCACTCTGGTGTTGAAGCTGGCCCGGTGTTGCTTCCCAAGAATGTAACACTTGCACAAATCCAATTTCTCTACTTTGTCTCCACCAAGTAGACCATCCTTGCTGAGAACTTGCAACCCCTTTTTGCTCATATGTCCCAAGCAATTGTGCCAAAGGGCTGCCCTATCCATCTCAGCCATCAAGCTTGCTGCTTGGTCCTTGATTTATGTCTCTCCGATCATCTCATAGAGTCCACTTTTATTGCTGTTTTGATCACTACCAAAGATCCTGTTAGAAATCACCTTGACAAGATGCTCAGGTGGTGATCTTCCAAACACCCAAGTCTTGAATGACTTGTAGAAAGAATTTCAGCAATCGAACATAAGAACAGAAAATCAAAGAAAGAAATAAGACAAGTAATTTGTTGTCAAGGTTCGGCAATGTGCCTACGTCCCCATGAGTTCTTCCGAACTCTCTGCACTATCTCAATGGTTCTTACAAAGTTACAGCAATCCCCTTCAAGAATCCAAGTTCTTGAAGAACCAAGAAGAGAACGAGAAAGTGATAGACCTATTACAATGCTTTCTATCAATTCTCTACTAACCTCTCTTCTTTACAACCAGCCTCACTACAAGAGTCCCTCTTGTGTTTATGTCTCTCACACAATTCTCTCTTGTGTTTACAATGATCACACAATGTCATAACCTGTGTGGTTCTCTCACACACCTTTTCCACCACTTGAAATGAGGCTAGGAAACCCTTTTTATAGCCTCTTAATTCTTGGACAATCTTGTGAATCATTCTTGACCCTTTGATCATGTTCTTCCTTTAATCTCAGCCCTACATCACTCTCCAAGTGATGCTGTGCGTTTTGGTGTGGTGCTGTGTGCTGCGGCGTGACCTGATGCTGCAGCCTCCTGATGCTGTGCACACACCTCCTACCTGTGGGCAAAAACTTCCACAGCAGTGTGCCTAACCTTCCCATGCTCAAAATTGAAGCACACACATGTGTGCAACCTTATAACTTGCTGAAATTTGATATCCCACAATTGGTTTGGGCATTAACCAAACTTAGACCATGTTTGGACATGTTTGAAACTTAGGCAAATAACAACAGATCCTTTGGCCACCTTGATCTTTTCTCCCTCTACTTTGCATGTGTAGCCCATGGAATCTAGCTACCCTAATGAGATCAAATTCCTCTTTAAATCTGAAAGATACCTCACATTTTGCAATAGCCTGGTGACTCCATCAAACATCCTCAACTGGATGTCTCCTATCCCCCTCACTTAGTAAGAATTATCATTACCCAAGAAGACCCTTCCATCATTGATCTCCTTGAAATTCTTGAACCATTCCTTGTGAGGGCACATATCATAAGTGCACCTGGAATCCAGAATCCACTTCTCGCTGCCTTACCTCCTGCTCACATTTGAGCACACAACAAGAACATCATCTTATTGTTCTTCTTTGGCAACCAAAGCCTCTCCATTGTTGGTATGGCTTCTCCCTCTCTCATCCCACAACCTCTTCTTGCAATCTTTCTTGAAGTGACCCTCCTTATTGCAGTAGAAGCACCTCTTTCCTCCAAATTTTGGTTTGGAATGTACTCTACCAAGGCTCTACCCTCTACCTCTTGATTTCTCCCGGTAGTTGCCATAGTTACTACTGCCATTCCTAGTTGCTGGCCTTCCTCTTACGAACAGCTCTTCTCCACTTGATGCCTCCCTACTCTTGGCTTTGAAATTATGAGCCTTTATAGCATTGACCACAATTTCTTTGGTTAGTGTATCTCTTCCATATCAAATTGCATTAATTAAACTATCAAAGCAATCAAGAAGAGAATTTAATTACATAACAGCCAATTGTTCATCCGAGAATTCAATACTACAACTAGCCAAATCTTGAATTAGTTTATTAAAGACATCAAGATTATCTTGCAACTCTTTACTAGGATCCATTTTAAAAGCAAAGATTCTTTTAAGAAGATAAATCTTGTTAGGGAGAGTTTTGTTAAGAAATAACTCATCTAGTTTCTTCCATATGACAACCGGATCTTCCGAGTCTCCGTACTCCCTTGTGACACTATCCGACATGCGTAAGAAAATGGTTTTGTATGCCATCTTCTTCATCTCAATCCGCTGGTCCTCCGTGATACTTGCTGGAAAAATATCATCTTCTCCAATAGCCAAGTCCACCTTATATTACATAAGAACAGCCTTGATCTTCCCCTTCCACAGGGAAAAATCTCCCTTTCCATTAAACTTCTCAACAATGAAATTTGATCCCATCTTGAGGAGATGATCCCAGATATGTTCAGCACCCACAAATGCTTTCCAACTTCTTCTAAACCTCAAGAACACGATCGAAGATTGATTTTAACACTGTTCTTGAATCAACCTCAAGAACACGATCCGATCATGATCCTTACTCCATTCTTGAATCACCCAAGAAGTTTGTTCTTTGATTCTTGGAGTCTTGCTCTGATACCTTCTGTTCTTGCTCCGATACCCAACTGTGCAAGCTCCTATAACTCTGATACCACTATTGGAAATCACCTCACAAGAATGCCCAGGTGATGATTCCCAAACACCTAAGTCTAGAATAACTTGTAATGAAATGAAACAGCAAACGAAAGCAAGAAAGAAAAGAACACAAGCAATTTGTTATCGAGGTTCAGCAATGTGCCTACGTCCCCGTGAGCTCCTCTAAGCTCTCTGCACTATCTTATCAATGGAGTTCTTTACAAAATACAGCAACCCTCTCCAAGAAACCCAAGTTCTTGAAGAACCAAGAAGAGAAGAAAGAAAGTAATAGAACTATTACAAAATCACTCTACCCACAATCTATACTACTTCTCTATTTACAACTAGCCTCTCTACAATAAGTCCCTCTTGTGTTTTGTGTCTTTGCACTCTAACAAAATTCTCTCTTGTGTAATGATCACTTGTATGTCACAATGTGTCTCTTGTAATCTCTCAATTAATTGATGAGAATGAAGCTAGGTGACCCTTTATATAGTGCACCAACTTCTTGTCCAATCTTGAGGGTTAATCTCCACCCTTAGATCTTGATGACCAATTAACCATGGCCCTCCATCAATCCTTAGTGATCCTATGCATTTTGAGCATGTCTCACGAACTCAACTAAAGGCTGAAATATGTGTGCATCAGTGTGCCTTGCGTCGAGGCCTAGAACAGGACGCGCTGCGGCCTGGAGCTGGGCACACTTGCTGCCCCTCTAGATGCTGTGGCCTAAGGAAGGCAGCGATGCGGCTTGCTCCTTCTTCCAGCACTCCTTCTTGCTAGACGCCGCGGCCTGGACAAGGCTAGGCCATGGCACACACTGGTGTACACCCCTTGCTGAACATGCTTATTTTGTAAAGAACTCCATTGATAAGATAGTGTAAAGAGCTTAAAGGAGCTCACGAGGACGTAGGCACATTGCCGAACCTCGATAACAAATTGCTTGTGTTCTTTCCTTTCTTGCTTTTATTTGTTGTTTCATTTCATTACAAGTCATTCTAGACTTGGGTGTTTGGGAATCATCACTTGGGCATTCTTGTGAGGTGATTTCCAACAGTAAATGCTCCCACCATGCTGCGAATGAGAACCACCTCCTCTAACACTCCATTGATTGAGACTCCACTTATTAATTTCTTGATAATGGTAGGTACAAAACTATTTACATATAAACTAATAGAGAGAGAGAAGCAACCTAGTTATTTATATCCTATCACAAATTAACTATTAATCACCATGTTTGCCTTTTGCTCATGATCCAGGGGGAGAATAACCAACAAAACAGTGCGATTCAGGTTGAGCAAACTAATTTGGTCTACTCAAATCAACTAAATGCTGCTCTGACTAAGCACCTCCTGTATGTCAAAACTTATCTTCTATGCTTAGTGATATTAATTATCAAAATTTGTTTTATGTTGCGTTGTAAATTAGATATTCTTTATGCTAATGCTTGCTTTTCTTTCCATAAAACATCAACATAGGCCTCCACCGATGGGTCATAATATAAATTCGCTTAATCATGAGTACAACACATTCTTTGGGGATGAACTTCTAGGAAACATATCAAGCAATATTTCAGGCAACAATCAGCTTACATTGTTCTACCCTCAAAACGCAGTGAGTACTTATTAATTTTATTTTTTATTCATTTAAAAATTTATTGTGTTAAGTTTCACTATAATGTATTGAACACGTATAAACAAATAGGAGTCAGATTAGTTAACTGACATTCATTGTATTCCCATGAAATTAGGAATATAAATTCTTCATTCATAGTACAAATCTGTCAAAGAATCACCTTGCGTTAAGGGAGAGAATCTCTCCTATGTTATTGTAATTGATTCTTATAGATGGGTTTGGCTTCAATCCTCGTCCTTTGATTAAAGGATATAATCTATACATTTCATGTATTATGTGCGTGGGATCCCCAAATTTATGTATTATGTGGAACCCATATATACATTAATGGTTGAGATTACGTCAGTTTCTTAAATGATGAAAAAGTTAAATGAAGGAAACTAAACCCCTTATAGATAAATTTATATAAAAGCAGATGCAATCACTCTGTGGGATACACTGCCAAATTCCTAAAACCTTAGGACTTTTGTGGTATCAGAGCAGCTGCAATCTGAACTTATCTCTCTCTGTTTTTTTTTACTCCTGCTCAAATACATCCTTTCAAATGTTCCCATGGCATCTTCAAGGTCTTTTGCTATCGTTGTTCCTGCTCTTTCATTCTCCCCCACTCCTTTTCTTACCATTCAAAATATTATGAACCTTGTATGTGTTAAATTACAATTCACCAATATGTCTATTATGGAAGATCTAGTTTCTTCCTATTTTGTGCTCCCAAGACCTGTTCAAACTTTGATTTAAACTTTTGGTTTTGTGGTTAGATAGATAAAAACTATAGTAGCATCTTTAATGTTTTGTGGTTGAAATGTGGAAGTAATTTAATTTTCTAGAAAAACATATTTGAAAAGATTTCATGTATGAATTCAAAGCTTAAGTAAAATAAAGAGATAATGGATTTTATATATGGATTACTACACAATTTATTGATTTAAGCTTTTGGGTGAAGCGTCATTCAAGTATAGCAAGCCATTCTCTTTTTGAGGCTATGCATTCTCGTTACATTAACCGCCATATTGAAGCCTGACCCTTTCCTTGAGGGTGAAAAAAGAGAAAAGATAAAAGACAAAAGGAAAATTGGCTTGTGTAGAAAAAATTTAGATTTTATTTTCCCTTTTAAGTAAAACCAAAAAGTTCCATCAAAGCAAAAAGAATTTCAAGTTAAGCTAGCAAACATAGAAAGACGGATAACAATTTTTTTTATGCTTGTCAATATTGTGACATACAAATTGCTTTCAATATTAGTCGTGGTTCTGTATCTTAAATAACTGACCAAAAACCTCTACATTTATCGTCAAAATTTAATTAACTGGATTGAAAGTTATTCATTCTTCAAAACTCAAACTTAGAAGATCCATGAGGTCAGATTGGTCATAACCCACCAACATATCCTTTTATGAACTCAATAGGTCATATGTTTTACACTCATTCAAATGACCTTTTCTTTAATTGTTAAAAAGTTCATTGTCTTTTCCTTTTTTACTCTATTTATTTCAATGATAAATGACAATTTGAAAGAAAAATACATTTAAGAAAGTATTTTGTTAGTTTTTGGATTCTATGAAAATCAATTTCATGTAAAATAAGATTTTACATTGGTGAGTGAAAAACTTAACAAAACAATTTCTGTTTTATTCTGGTGTAAGTTGTTTTATAAGGGATTGGAAAATGGTTCTTTTTTATAAAAGAAAATACTTTCCCACTTTCCTAAAATTTCTCTCACATATTACGCCACTAATTTTCTCTTTTTGTTTATTTTTAACATTTCTCATCATTTATTTTTATATTTCAACTGTAAACTTATAATTTTACATGATCTGATTTTAAATAAATTTGGTTTTACATGGTAATAAATTTTACATGTAAAGAAATGGAGTCGAAATTAATTTTACTTTGTAATACATTTTACATTGAAACAAATGAAGCTTTTGATTAATAGGCTCAGACGAGTCCCATACAAATCCTCCCCTACAATTTTCTATAAGCCACTTCACTCCCCCTTTCTTATTTATGAAAACTTAATGGTACAAATCAACCTAAGCCATTGAAATTCTGGAAATGTTAAGTTAATGAAGTTTTTCCATTTTTTAAAACTTCCAATAAGATTAACAAGATGTTAAATCTCTAAAAACTAGAAGTACGGATTCTCTCTTTTTCTTAGGAAGTCCAGAGGCAAGTTTCATTGTACAGACAGAAAGGACAACAAATTCCCTTTCTACTCAACCATGCATGCATGGAAATATATTTAAATGATCAGCCAATAAAAGTAAAGCAGGAATACATTTTATTTCGTGTCTAGTTCGAGATCATGAAAAATATATGGTATAAGGGTACATTTAGTTATGATGAAAAGTAAATATCTCTTTTTTTCTCTTTCCATATAAAAATTCTTTGCTTGCTCTTTAGACCCACTGAAAACTTCATTGGTAAACTTGAGAAGCTTCATTGATAACGTCAATAAACATTTGGGATCCAAAAAAGTAATATTACCAATAAAGTTTCTAAGATTACCAGTGGAATTTCCAACTGGTCTAAAACATTGGTTTAGACCTGAGCCAGCCAAAAAATCTTTATATAAGTGAGATGAACCCTTATGTTATGTATTTTTCATGGACATATACTAGAACAAAACTTCTCAGTAAAGCAGCCCGTAAAGGAACTGCTTGGAGTTTGAAGAATCTAAACTATTATCAATTTTATACATGTTATGTAAAATTTATTATATAAAAGCCAATAAATCTTACATTTATTTTTTCTTTTGAAGAAGTCCGAGATGATATTTTTGCTCCATTATTCATTTTAGTGCACTTTTCCTTTCCTTATATTTTTTGAATCTTTTTAGTTCTTGTTATGTGAAAAACTAATAGCTGGTAATAATTAAACATGTATGAAATGAACGTACTTGCATAAAAACAAGCACATTAATAAAATTTGGAAAAAAACAACTTGTAATTAAGTACAACTAGCTAAAACATCAACATGAATAAAAGCATCAAGATTGTCACAACCTTAAGCAACAATTTACAATCTTTAATTTCAGTTCTAGATAGACTGATGATAAACACACAAAATGATTTTATCTAAACTTGATTGTTAATTCTCGCAAAAATTGATAGATAGGTTGATTAACAATATTGACAAACCATGACAAAAGTGTGAGACTTATTATTTTCAAATAACTTCTCCAGCCACAATTTGTATCTTTAGTTGACACTAAGAATTTTAGAAAATAAAAGAAATCAAATTAACAAAAAAATACAAAGAAGTTTCCTGATAAAAAACATTTCCAGCATTAAGTTTATGATACAGACTACATAGTTTTTGTGATGACCCACAACCCTCATTAAGAGTGCGATGGGACTATCATGATCCTTATAGTGTACAATTAGATATACTTTTGGGTCACGAAATGAGAGTGTGACATAATGGTATCATAGTCGACCCAAGCCCATTATCATATGGATGCATGATATTTTGGTCTTATTCCCATCTTATCCTTCCTTCATAGAAAGGATTAGTATTACCATTTGTCCTTCTTATCATATGGTTCTCTCGTTATCCTGATCTCTTGCTCCATTTTTCAGTCTCATCAACCACTTTCTAATAGATTTGTCTATCTGTCATCCAACCATCTTTAAGAAGGATCAAACCTAAATGAGAACTTATTCCAAGAGAAAGTGAAAGTGCCCTTTTTTTTCGTTTTTCATTGATTGTTCAGCTCATTATATATATAAGTAATATTTCTGGAATGAACATCGAGTGATTCGATTTCTGATACTAATTTTTCTTGTTTTGATTTTAAATAATTTTTCATATAAGGTTTGGTTTCATCTTGCTTATAAGCCACATATAAATGTGAATTGCATAAGAATTTTTTGATTTTTTCTTTTGGTGAAGAGGGTATACATAGATCGTATTATGGATATTATTTGTCTTATGTTTCTCTCAGTATTTCGTAAGACTTACAATGTAATTTAAATATATATTATATACACGTATGTATATATAAGATCTGAATCTAAATCTACATCTACATCTATATCTGTAGTTGTATTTATATATGTTAAGACAGAAAGAATCCCAAGGAAAAATAAAACTACTATTAAAGAAAGTAACACATTCCGATGATCAATGAATTGTGCAGTTCTTGAGACCAAAAACCGTGTAAAGTACTTCAAATATACTACTTAAAGAAGAAATGTGGAATACCCGTGTATAAGCTACATAGATGGTTTAACATATATTTTGAGTTATTTTCTTAATGCCTGCAGATCTGATAGTTGAATCGTTGAATGCACGTTCACGTTCAACATCTAGAAATGGTTACATAATTAATTCCAGTATGATATTTAAGTCGACTTTACATTGACTTGTTCGGTTAAGTTCAAAGTGAGATTCGGTTATTAACAAGTGAAATGATTACTATAGGTCAAATAAATATTTTTAAATACTGTTGTTAGATTATGCAGAAAGATAAATTTTATTTCCTCTCATAAATTATCACAAGAATTAAATGGCTAGTGGCTAAGCTGATGATTTGGGAGTTGTATCTATCGGCACTACAATAAATTAAGTTTTTAGTGGCGCATTGAAACGTCACAAAAAATTAATAATTTTTTCATGAATGTATTTGGGTAACAAAAAAAAATATGTCATGATGATTGTCAATGTAGCTTCGTTGCTAAAAGTATTTGTGATGGTTCAATAATGTTGTTACTTATTGTTAGTTATAGGTGACAAAATTGATAATCATCACCAAAAGAAAAAATGTTTTGTGATGCAACGTTGCGTCTGTAATACTAACGAAATTGTCATTAAATATTGTATTCATCACAAAATACATAACAAAGGTTTACTGTATGTGAAAAAAAGTTACAAGTCATCTTAAGAATGACTAATTAGTAACACAAAAAAATAGTCATGAAAGCTAATAACATGTCGTCGCTGAAGGTTCGAATGCGTCACTAAATAGGCAGCTATGTATCACTATAGAGGACGATATTAAATGTCACCAAATAGAGGAAATTTTTGTGATGCTATGTGATTACCCATCTCGAGTGGGCCCTACTAGAGGCGACATCCTTACTTTTCATAACTAAGCATCTGAACAACTATAATATGAATAGAGTCTAACATCGACGTAGGATAATATATGTATATCATAGTACGTAAGTACAACTTCGATCAATAATACAATCATTTAACTTTACAAAAGGATGTCTAATGAGACGTAACTTCAAAATATACAACTTAGTATAAAATACTAGACTGCTATTACAAAAAAAGATTGGACGAGGATGCCAGCACTTGGACCCACCTTGAGACTTCTCTTCCTTGCTTCTTCAGTAATGGTTCAAGGGCCTCGAATAATCTTCTTGAAATAGTAAGAGGGAGGGGGTGAGCTAAAAAGCTCAACAAGTAAACACATTACTCGAAGTAATCAAAGAAATCCTTTTATAAACCCCTTGCAGGTAGTTTACTACATATTCTTGTTTTATAAAAATATATCTTTATACAACATATAATAATTCATATGGCTCGTGGATTCTGAATATACAACTCAAGGATGATATATCATACAACGTAAAGCACTCCTTCAATTACTTCAATTCTTTATCGTTTCAATTGAGTAGTTCACGAATATCGGGACGTCTCCCATTTAAATAACTTATATCCCCTCTCTACCTCTTATCGGGCAAGGTCTCCACTTCGAAGAACGAGGGCCCTACCCCTTATCGGATGGAGTTATAACATTTGACACACTAATACTTCCTCCTTACCCGTTACCGGGTGAGATTTACATAGCTACAAAATAAGTCCATTCCTTCCACATCACACAATAACAACAAAAGTAATACAACAAATACAAAGCATTCTTGGTAATATAACCTTTCAATACACATTTCATGAACTAATTATATTCAAAGCCGCTAAGTTTATAAATTTTTAATACACCAGTATTATCTACATGCATCTTATGCTCCTTAAATCTTTTATTTTATAATACGAAAAATGCTTAAGTCCATTCTAATGTGTATAATCTAAGCTTTTAATTTCAATCAAAATTCTCACGCTTACCAAGAGTAAGGTGATACTCACCTTGTAGATTAAACCTTCACTCTCGAATCACCTCCTTACCCTTAGAACATTCCTTAAACACACCTAAAGAATTCATCGATTAAAATCAACCTCAGAGATGTATACAATTACTCACTAATTACTCGAGTTATGAAATCAAGAGCTACTATTTAATTCATCTAATTATCCTTAAGGACTTGTAACATGAAGGAAAAGGAGAATTGAATTATACTAAGTGTAATATGCTAAATTATGCATGAATGTTTTATTTATTGATGACTTTTCTTCTCTTGATATATATATATATATATATATATATTGTAATAGATGATTGTGGAATAGTTGTGTAGTGTTAGTTTTTGAAACAACTAGTATACAAATTTGTGAACTTAAAGTATATAAGGTTTAGCGTAGAGGGCATATATATGTGTATGCTTTAGAGATGAGCATAGGAAGAAGGTAATCAATGGAGTATCAGATAGTAGTAATTTGAAAGTCCACGTTGAATTATCAATCTGAAAGTGTGGGAAATTCGAGTTTTGGGAAGTAGAATTGATTTATAGATAGAAGTGTTTCATTAAGAAGTGAGACTTGGGAAGAGTGATTAAAATGATAGGTAAGAGTACATATGGGTTAACGAGTATAGAAATGAATAGGATTAAAATTGTTGGACAAGTGATTCTTGTGAGGATTAAGGTATAGTAGGAATGAATGAAGCAAAAGGAGAGAAACAATTTACTTAAAGAAATGATGGCGTTAGATGATTTATAAGTGATGTTTTTGAAGTATTTTGGATTTGAGGAGGATAGTAAAAGAGTAGGTTGGGAAGAAGAAATTTTTGTATATATGTGGAATTGGCAAAGGATAAAGGTGTAGTGAAGTTTTCATTTGATCTTAGGTATTAAGTGAAGCTTGATGCAAGGAGATGGTGGATCTAAATTATAGAATAAAGAATAAGTAATTAAATGATCGGTACTACTTGAGTGAACTAGAAAGTTTTGATTACTGGAAGATTTAAATTGAAAAATACTTTGGGTGTCTATTGAGAGGCAGGTGATGATGGACTAAGATATAAGAAGCATTTGAAATCTAAAGACTTGCGAATGACTTGCCTTAAGATATGGTTGGGAGTATTAGAAAGGATAATAATTACAGAAAGTATGAAACCTATGCTTGGTAAGAGAAGTTAACTTGTAAATGAAAGTGATAAGTAGCTGTTTCATAGGAAATCAAGAGTTTGGTAAGGTACAAGGGTATTAGAACGATTATGGTGAAAAGTGATGTGTATAGTGTACAAAACCAAGGTCTTCTGGATTGAAGGTTAAGGTACTAGTTTACAATAAGGAACTAGAAAGTTAGGAAATTAGTTATATCCCCACCCATAGTTAATAATAAGGCTTGTACGTAGTTCGTAATAATCTAAGAGGTAGAGATTTCAAGAGTAAATTTTTTTACTTAAGAAATTATGAAGTTTGGAGTATTTTAAAAGGAAATAGTATTGGAAGAGATGTCAAATAATGAAGATAATTAAAGAGATTTGAGGTTACTAGACATTTAGATCTCAATAGAACTTAATTTAAAGTGAAGGAAAGATTTTAGACAAATCAAAGAGCTACTAGGAAGTGTAAGAGAAAGTTGAAAATAGATTTTTAGTAAGTGGATGATGGAAATTTAAATTCATGAAGGGATTAAGATATGTTTTGAGAAATAGTATAAGTGGTTTGATGTAATTATGAAATATCCAATTGAAGGATTACTAATGATAATGAGTTAAAGGAGACTGTTGGGAGTCGTCATTCATAGTGTGGCTAGATTTAAGATTCGATAAGTAAAAGAGTAGGGATGAGATGTTAAATGGTCTTTTGAATGTGTATTTAGGTCAAGAGAGTAGCTTAAGTATGTAAAAGTCTAAGAGAAAGGTGGAAGTAGAATAAAGAAATGAAGATATTTTAGTTCAGTGTATTGATGAAAAGAATTGAGTAAAAAGTAAGAAGTCGATAGTACTACCAATATTTTCTTATATTTATCCATAAATCCAAACAAATTATTATTGTTATTATCATCGTAATTCCATAAGCATTTATTATGCTATGCTTACTAAAAGTAAGGTGAAAATCATCTTTTATATGCCAAAAGTTAATCTTAGCTACTTCATTGCCTTTTGATCGTTCTTTCACCACATCTAAAGAACATACGATATAGTTTAACAATCCAAGAAGTAAACGAGTAATCAATAATTATCTATATCAAGTAATTACAAGAATTAATTAAATCAATACATATACAATATCACAAGTTTCCTTTTCTTTTTCTACCTTTCTTTCCTTTCCTTATCAAATTTTAGATTTACATCTCATGATAATGATACTTTTTAACTTAATCAAGTAAATTCTAAGTCAAACTACAAGAGAACTTACATATAAAAAGTTTCTCCCAACTACTGAAAAGCTCTTCCAATTTAAAGAAACCATACAAATTTTAATAATAATTATACCATCAAGCACATATATTTTCAACTCATATAATTCACACTTCTCATAAACAAACTTAGAGTAAATCATATAACTTTCAAAATACCCACTTAATAGAAGTTTTCCAAACTTTTAGTTTTATCACTAGAAAACATAAGAACTCAAGAAGTTCCTTTAGTTTTAAAAAAAATACCCAATTAAACTATTCTTATTTCCTTCCATAATTTTCTCATCGTCACAAATTCTAAGAAAATTATAACTCTAACAAAGAAAAATCTCCAATTTATGAAATTAAACCAAATTCAATCTAACCCATACTCTTCAAGATCTCAACTTTCATATTTTACAATAATCACAACTCAAATCAAACTCCAACATCATAGTTTTACAACATAAAATTTCCAGAATTTCTTCAAAATTTCAGTCCATTGCAAATACATCAAACTAATTCAATTTAAACTCAAATTATCTTAAAGAAAGTCCTAGAATCAACTTTAAGAAGTCTTCTTTAACTTAGAAAGGGTTAGAACTCAAAACTTACTCAAATTCTTGGTGACAAACAGCCCAGAAAACAGTCCCTTTATGGTGAGTGTGTCCCATGTGCCGCCTTCCATCGCTCGTGACAGCCCACCTCTGGCACTGTCCTCTTCCTCTAGCTTCCCGAAGTTGTTCTATGAAGTTTGGGGGCATTTGGACTTAGGGTGGATGGGTTATGGCTAAACGAAATTAGGAAGAAATTGGGTTTTCGTTCAAAACCATTTTCTGTCCCTCTGTCTCTAAATCTACGTCTCTGCCAGCGCACTACGGAAGAAAGGAGAAAATGCTTGAAGTTTCTAGGCTTTTAGCCTTTATATAGCCCTAATAGCTTTTACCTCTTTACCCCTCCAGTTATCTTTAATGAAATTGCAAGTCATCTCCTCCATTTTCTAACTAAAACTACAAAGGCCCAGAGCTTATATTTATAACAAAATATCCATAATTTAACTTTGCTTTTGAATAACTACTCCCCTTTTGTCTCATGCTTAATTTTCTCCTTAAACAATAGTCATATTTTTTTTTTAAATTAGCCTCAAATTTATCTTATACACCAATTATAATTCAAAAATACAAACTCAGTATTTAAATATTCTTATTGAGGTACCGGTCTCTACAAATATAGAATTTTATCTAGCCTAATAGAAGAACCCCAAGTTTGCCACTAATCATTAGGCATGTCCTCTTTACTCGTTTATATCTTTAAATTTTGGTCCACTTTATTTTTTTTTTTAAGCCAGTTCCAATTCAAATCTATAGTACGCAAGAAAGTCCAATTTATAGGGCTCGCTTGAAATTTAATAAAAGCTGACCTTATGACAGAAAAAATGGCTTTTCTGGGATAAATTTATTACATATAGAAGCCAATACATTTTACTACTTTTGTTTCTTTTGAAGATGCCTAATGATATAGAAATTTTTTAATTTAATTAGAGGTGCTAATTTATTCTCCACTTCTCGTTTTATCGAGTTTTTCCTTTCCTTATATTCGTTGATTAATTTTGTTTGTGTTAAGTAAAAATGTAATAGCTAGTGATAAAATATATAGGCAATGCCTTAAAATACACAAGCATGAAAAAATTGTAAACACAGCTTGAAATTGAATACAACTAACTAGGGATAAATGATTAACAGTATTAATAGACATAATTAAAATGTGTAGTCTTTAAGTTTACCATAATTGATCAAAAAATTCAAAACATGGGCAGCGCACAGGAATTTTATTTGTGAATAACTTCTTCTGCCATATTGCCCACATATTTAATTGGCCCTCATACTTTTATAAAATAACATAAATTAAGTTCACGAAAATTCTAAAAAGATTCCTAATTAAAGAAAATTTTGCACCATTAACTTAATGGCACATACACAATATACATTGTTTTCCTACATAAATAAGCTAGTTCCATTACTTAGGGGTTTGTCTTCTTATTCCATCTTTTCCTTCTGGCCATAGAAAATATCAGCATTACCATTTGTCTTCTTATCTTATACTTCTCATACTGTCCTTCTCTTGATTCATTTAATTTCTAGTCTCCTCAATTACTTTCTAAGATATATACATCTATCTAGCTATTTCATGTAGCCATCTTGAAAAAGATTAAACGTAAAAGAGATCCTTAATTTTGCTAAAGAAAGGGTGTGTATTTTTTCTTGAATGAGCATTGATCAGTGATTATTGTTTCTTATTTTGATTTTAAATTTATTTCCTTACAGGGCTACAGTTCTATCTTTACTATAAGCATAAACTTTCTAAAGAATCTAGAGGTGAATTTCATATATCTTGTGTTTGTTTTTTTGGGATGACAGAGAGTATACACAGATCTTGTTTTGAACTTCTTTACCTTTATTATGGATGTTATTTATCTTAAGTTTCTACCAATATTTCTTATGACATAAAATATAACTTTATATATAATCTAAATCTAAATCTTTAGTTGTATGTTTATGTATATATGTTAGTACAGAAAACATTCGAGTCAATTTTTTCTGTGTAGGAAAAATAAATCTATATATGTAGTATTAAGGAAAACAGAACATCCCGACCATTTGCATGCAGTGTCAGTACTGAAAACGTAGTCAGTAGAGAGGAAACCATGGTGCAGGAGGTACATGGGCTGATACTCTGACTGATTTTCTTGATTTTTACATATCTGCAAAGTTTCTGGAGTATGATTAGCCTTTTGTCATAGTTTAAGGCTTCCCCTGGCATTACCTATCATTAGCAAACCTTATTTTTTTTCTTTATTCATCACAGTGAATGGTTCTTACAAGGAAATTAGCAGTGCTAGACATGAGCACTCAGTAACTAAAATCGCCAATTATAATGATATATGTGCTAGTAAGTCCCATCGTAGGAATTTATATGAGCTATTCACTAACTCATATGGTAGATTTTATCCTTCCAGGTGAAGTTTTTAGATTTGGTAGTAAGTTATCATATTTGGGAGTAATATCCAAATGTGACAATTACTATCAAATATGACTTATTTTACAAACAGATTTGACTATTTTACTAGCAAATGTGACAACTATTTTTTATGTGTTAAAACTAGGAAAGGAATCTAAAAAAAAATCCAATTTAATGTCAAAACACAATATATTTAATTTAGACTATATCATTTCCATTTAATTTAAATCAATCTCACGGTTTTCATTGTAGTTTGCCTTCAAGTTCAGCATACAGAAATCGGTACTTATTAGTCATATCATGATTCTTTGGTAAACTTTATGTTGACTTGTTCAGGTGAGATCAAAATGAGATTAGGCCATTAAAAAGTAAAATGATTATTTTAATCTACTTTTTTGTTTAGTGGTCTTTGCTTGGTTGTTTTGTTTGTGCAATTGCTCGTTTCTCCTAATATTTATCCTTTGCAGCATGCTGTTTCATTAATAAAATTGTCTTTTACCATTAAAAAAACTAGTTAATTGCGAAGAATGACCAATTTTATTTCCTCTTGTCAACAACTACCAGAATCAAATGGTGTTTGGCTCAGCGAATGAACAGGGAGATTCATGTAGGGACTTTGCCTTGAACTTTGATTATGATCATGACTTTATGAACAAAGAGAATATTCAATAACCTAAAAATGAGCAAAATGAAACAGCTGGGAACTTATCAAATGTAATTAAGCATGTGGATGAATTTTGTTATGATGTTCTTTAGATGAAATTAATATATAGACATTTGTAGGTAATAATTAGTTCACTTTTCAAGTATATTTATTAAATAATAAAAAATTTCATTATTCAACTAATTAATTAAGTTTTGGGTAATGATGGTTGATAAGGAGGTTGTTGAGTTAGGATCATCGAGTGGAAGCAATCTGCCACTAATGAATCATTCAAACTCAAACCGGAACCTGATAGCCCCAATATCTGTACAAAACAATTGTGAAGATTTGGAGCCCTCACCTCCATTCAACAATTCTTCACTTATGGGGACACCTGCAAGAACTTACAATTCGGTAACAGTACATTGCTTTCATTATGTATAAATTAACATGCCACCCCTTGTTTGATATATCGATCATATTCTAGCTCTAAACCATTTTATCTTATTTGATATATATACTAAATATATATTAGGTTCATTTAATTTTGTTAATGTTTGGTCAGAAGGGCATGGATATCCGATCCTTGCTAGCTAAAGCAAATAATAATCACTCTCCAATGATTGCTGATACTGGAAACTCAAATTCTCCTAATGTAAATGCTCCCACCACACTGCGATTGGGAACCACCTCCTCTAATACTCCATTGATTGAGACTCCACTAATCAATTTCTTGACGATGATAGGTACAAAACTATTTACATCTAAACTAATAGAGAGAGAAGTAACCTAGTTATTTATATCATCTCATAAATTAACTATTAACCACCATGTTTGCCTTTTTCTCATGATCCAGGAGGCGAATAACTTGTTAGGCTATGTGTGGAGCCTGGTGGTTTTTTTTATTTTGTCCAATCTGGTATTTTCAGCACTGTTTGGTATCTGTTTTACTTTAACCCGGAAATATAAGGGTTTCATCTTATTCTTTTGGGTAAGTAAGTGAGCTGTCTTTTTTTTTTGTGAATACTATGAGGGGTGTCTAGGGGTGAGACCTCCTTGTATTGTTCTTCAAGACATAGTGAAATTGCTGCAACTACGTGGACGTAACCCGAGTTTAGGTGAGCCACGTAAATATGTGTGCTATGTGTTTGTCTTTGATTTATTTCTATTTTCTTCTCTATATTCACATCTCAAGATCCATAGGGATAGGGTAGTTTAACCCTAACAACTGGTATCAAAGCTATCGGTTTTTTGAGTGGGAGCGATGGCCAGAGAAGAAAGAAAAGCGACAGGAATCGAGAAATTCGATGGCACAGATTTTGGGTATTGGAGGATGCAAATCGAGGATTATCTCTATGGGAAGAAATTACATTTGCTTCTATTAGGGGCAAAGCCAGATAGTATGAAAGAAGACGAATGGAATCTTCTTGATAGATAGGTACTGGGAGTTATTCGATTAACTCTATCAAGATCAGTTGCACACAATGTTATGAAGGAGAAGACCACCAAGGATATGATGGCATCTTTGTTCAATATGTATGAAAAACCGTCGGCTAACAACAAAGTGCATATGATGAAAAAGTTGTTCAATTTGAAGATGGCAGAAAGTATTGCGCAGCATCTGAATGAGTTCAATACAATTGTTAATCAATTGTCCTTTGTTGAGATTGATTTTGATGATGAGATACGTGCTTTAATTGTTTTGGCTTCTTTGCCAAACAGTTGGGAAGCCATGAGAATGGCGGTGAGTAATTATGCAGGGAAGAATAAACTCAAATATGAAGATATTCGGGATTTGATTTTAAGCAAGGAGGTTAGTAGGAGAGATGTGGGTGAAACCTCGGGTTCTGGTTCCGCTTTAAATCTTGAGACAAGAGGTAGAGCACAGGATAGAAATTCTAATCGGAGTAGATCAAAATCCAGATCTGGACGACAACTGGAATGTTGGATTTGTGGCAAGACTGGCCACTTTAAGAAAAATTGTAGAGAACCGCAGAAGAAAAGGAATGAGAACGATGCTGCAAATGCTATGACAGAAGAACTACAGGATGCCCTATTACTTTCTGTTGTCAGTCCTATTGACTCTTGGGTTTTGGGCTCAGGAACTTCTTTCCATACCACTGCACACCGAGAAATCATGGAGCACTATGTGACAGGTGATTTTGGGAAGGTATATTTGGCTGATGAAGAAGCCTTGGATATTGTGGGTATGGGAAACATTCGCATTAAATTGTCGAATGGGTCTATGTGGTTGATACAGAAAGTGCGACATGTTCTAAAATTGATGAAGAACTTGATCTCTGTAGGACAGCTTGATGTTGAAAGTCACACGATGACATTTGGGGCTGGTACTTGGAAGATTACAAAGGGAGCCATGGTAGTGGCTCATGGAACAAAAATGGGTACTTTGTACATGACCTCAAGTGTGAGAGATACTATTGCAGTGGTTAATACAAAAGTTGATACAAACCTATGGCACTGCAGGCTTGGTCACATGAGCGAAAAAAGGATGAAAGTGATGCTGTCTAAAGGGAAACTGCCAGAGTTGAAATCTCTTGACTTTGATTTGTGTGAGAGCTGCATTCTTGGGAAATAGAGAAATGTCAGTTTCTTGAAAGGAGGCAGAATTCAAAAGTTTGAAAAATTGGAGTTGGTACACACAGATTTTTGGGGAGATTCCCCGGTTGCATCTCTTGGAGGTTCGTGGTATTATATCACATTTATTGATGTCTCAAGCACGAAGGTATGGGTTTATTTTCTGAAAAATAAATATGAGGTATTTGAGACCTTTAAGAAATGAAAGGCCATGATTGAGATTGAAACAGGTTTGAAGGTAAAATATTTGAGATCTGATAATGGTGGAGAGTATATAGATGGGAGGTTTAGAGAATTTTGTGCTGCTAATGGGATTAGGATGGAGAAGACTATTCCTAGGACACCACAGCAGAATGGAATGGCTGAGCGCATGAACAGGACCCTCAATGAGAGTGCTAGAAGTATGAGGTTGCATGCTGGGTTGCCATAAAATTTTTGGGCCGATGCAGTTAGCACAACAGCTCACTTGATACATCAAGGACCGTCAGTTCCTTTGGATTGCAGGATACCTGAAGAGGTATGGAGTGGAAAGGAGGTAAACCTTTCTTACTTACAAGTTTTTGGCTGTTTATCTTATGCTCATATTGACTCTGATGCTTGCGGTAAACTAGATGCTAAATCCAAAAAATGTTTCTTTATTGGCTGTGGTGATGAAGCTTTTGGTTATTGGTTTTGGGATAATCAAAATCGAAAAATCATCAGGAGTATAAATGTGATTTTCAATGAACAGGTTATGTACAAAGACAGGTCAAGTGCAGAATATGTTGTTACAGGGCCATAACCAAAGAAGTTTGAGTTTGTTGACTTGGATGAATTTTCTGAGAGCACAGTGCAGAGTAGGAGTCAGGAAAATGATGAGAATACAGACCCACAGGTAGAACAGTGTACGCCCATAAGTGCTGTCCGAAGGTCTTCTAGGAACATTAAACCTCCACAACGGTTCTCATCATCCTTGTTCTATATTTTGTTGACTGATAATGGTGAGCCAGAATGTTATGATGAAGCTTTGCAGGTTAAAAATTCTAGCAAATGGGAGTTGGCTATGAAAGATGAGATGGACTCACTGATGACGAATCAGACAGGGAACTAACTGAATTGCTATAAGGGAAGAAAGCTTTACATAATAAATGGGTGTACAGAGTAAAAGAAGAGTATGATAGTAGCAAGCGCTACAAGGCCAGATTGGTTGTGAAAGGGTTTCAACAGAAGGAGGGTGTTGATTACACAGATATTTTCTCTCCAATTGTGAAGCTAACAACAATCAGGCTGGTATTGGGAATTGTGGCTGCAGAGAACCTACATCTTGAGCAGTTAGATGTGAAGACAACATTCCTTCATAGTGATTTGGAGGAGGATATTTATATGCATCAGCCATAAGGATTTGCAGCACAGGGGAAGGAAAATCAGGTTTGCAAACTGAGAAAGAGTTTGTATGGCTCCAAGACAATGGTACAAGAAGTTTAACAGCTTTATGTGTAGCACCGGGTTCACAAGGTGCTAGGCAGACCATTGTTGCTATGTTAAGAGTTTTGACAACTCTTATACCCTATTATTGTTGTATGTGGATGATATGCTCGTACAGGGTCTAACATTGAGGAGATTAATAATCTCAAGAGGTTGTTGTCAAAACAGTTTGCAATGAAGGATTTGGGTGTTGCAAAACAAATCCTTGGTATGAGAATCATCAGAGACAGAGTCAGTGGGACTTTGAAAATTTCACAGACAGAGTATGTGAAGAAGGTTCTCAGTCGATTTAGCATGGATAGTGCTAAACCAGTGAGCACACCTTTGGCTAGTCATTTTAGACTATCTAAGGATCAGTCACCAAAGACAGAGCAAGAGTAAGACTACATGAGTAGGGTTCCCTATGCCTCAGCTATTGGAAGTCTTATGTACGCCATGGTCTGCACAAGACCGGACATTGCATATGTAATGGGAGTAGTGAGTAGGTACATGAGTAATCTGGGAAATCAACATTGGGAGGCAGTCAAATGGATCCTGAGGTATTTGAAAGGCACTTCAGATACATCTCTGTGCTTCACAAGGGCAGGTTTAAAACTGTAGGGTTTTGTGGATGCGGATTTAGCTGGTGATGTTGATAGCAGGAAGAGTACTATAGGGATTGTGTATACTCTGGGTGGTACAGCTGTAAGTTGGGCTTCTAAGTTGCAGAAAATCATTGTTCTCTCTACTACAGAAGCTAAGTATGTAGCCATAACTGAAGCTGGGAAGGAGATGGTTTGGTTACATGGTTTCTTGCATGAGCTAGGTAAGAAGAATGAGAGGGGTTCTCTACGCAGTGATAGTCAGAGTGCTATTTTTATTGCTAAGAATCCGACATTTCATTCCAGGACGAAGCATATATAGTTGAGATATCACTTCATTCGCTCTCTTCTCGACAGTGAACAGTTGGTACTGGAGCAGATTGGTAGAACTGAGAATCCAACAGATATGTTGACTAAGGGTGCCACTATTGAGAAATTGAAGCTGTGCTTAGCTTCAGTTGGTCTACAAGCTTGAGGACAGGTGAATGAGTTACGGCGATGGTTGCTTTGTTTGAAGGCATGTGGTGTTTGGTGTTAATGATTGGACCAGTCTCCAAGTGGCAGATTGTTAGGCTATGTGTGGAGCCTGGCGGTTTTTTTTTATTTTGTCCAATCTGGTCTTTTCAGCACTGTTTGGTATCTATTTTATTTTAACCCGAAAATATAAGGGTTTCATCTTATTCTTTTAGGTAAGCGAGTGAGCCTTCTTTTTTTTTTTTTTTTTGTGAATGCTGCGAGGGGTGTCTAGGGGTGAGACCTCCTTGTATTGTTCTTCAAGACATAGTGAAATCGTTGCAACTCCGTGGACATAACCCGAGTTTGGGTGAACCATGTAAATTTGTATGTTGTGTGTTTGTCTTTGATTTATTTATATTTTCTTCTCTATATTCGCATCTCAAGATCCATAGGGATAGGATAGTTTAACCTTAACATAACCCACAAAACAGTGCAATTCAGGTTGAGCAACCTAATTAGGTTTACTCAAATCAACTGAATGCTGCTCAGACTAAGCATCTCCTGTTTGTCAAAACTTATCTTTTATGCTTAATGATATAAATTATCAAAATTGGTTTTACGTTGCATTGTAAATTTGATATCCTTTATGCTTATACTTGTTTTTCTTTCCAAAAAACATCAATATAGGCTTCCACCGATGGGTCATGATATAAATCCGATTAATCATGAGTACAACACATTATTTGGGGATGAACTTCTAGGAAACATATCAAGCAATATTTCAGGCAACAATCAGCTTGCATTGTTCGACCCTCAAAACGCAGTGAGTACTTATTAATTATATTTTTTATTCATTTAAAATTTTATTGTGTTAAGTTTCACTATAATGTATTGAGCATGTATAAAAAGACAATCATTAGATTCCTATGTGATAAACTACAACGACCAGATCTGATCTCTCAGCAACAGAACCCTCCTTATTGGCCTATAACTACTCCTGTTTGGTACGACTTAGATTTCATCATCTATCGGTATGAGTATTGTTATTTGTGTAAAACAAAATACTAACAATGGACTGGTAAGTCATTGGAGGTAATTTAATTGATACATAACATACCATCTATTATCTATCGTTTTCAAAGTATTAAATGTTATATTTTTCATATAGAAACTTAACCTGATACTTCACTGAAATGCAATACTAATGAACATAACTTAGTTCTATAAATATAAAGTGCTTAATCTTCTGAATTGCTGAAAACTTCTTAATTTCGGGAGTCAACAATTATTTGATAACGGACAAGTCAATCAACTCCCTTTGGTGCCAACATTCAGTTCACAGTTAGAAGACTCATTTCTTGCCGAATAGCCTATTTAACTATCTTAATTTCAAGCTGTTGTTGATATATTGAACAACTTATAATTTCTTGTTTTTAAACTTCTTATAGGTTACAAGGTCTCTATGGACTAATGAATCAAACTACCAGGCCAAGTGCTTCATACCTAAGCCTTGACAGTTCCAAACCAAATCCAATCTCGAACTCGAGGACTCAACAAATAAAAATATCACTCATTGACCTCTTTAATTGCACTTTTTTTTTATTAATCTTTATTGTGCATCTTTCACTGACCTTAAAAAATTTTGGTTGAAAAAAAAAAATTAGTAAGGAATTTCGAGGAATGGTCATGCTAGAGGAAGATTTGGGAAATCATCAAGACACCTCAAGGTATTACAATTTCTCACATATTATCTTGCTATAAATTCGTACACTTATTAAAGTTTTGTTTAATATATCTCTTCTTCATAAAAGTGGAAAACCAATTAAGGACAGATCTAGGCTTCAAAATCAAATCGCACATTTTAGTATAATTAAGATGACCATAAGATATTCGTTTTTACTTTAATTGAATGCAGACAGTACCCACTTTGGGAGAACATATTAACAATACTTGATAATTTACTCTCAGTCCATCATCATAGGATGAGCTAGAGTGAATCATGTGACATAATTTAATCTTTCATCGGTTTTTCCTTAACATATGAGACCTCATGCAGATGTGAAGAGTCAAGGAGTGCTTTGATATTTTGGGAGATTTTCTATGTCGACTTGTTAGTGAATGTTCTTTCTGGACAAATTTTACAAGGTATTATATGTTTTGATGAATTCTATGGATAAGAGTAGTTGAAACTTCCTTTAAAATAAATTATGGAACCTTATCATTTTGTAACTGTATCAAACTTTGATTTTAACTTTTGGTTTGGTGGTTAAATAAAAACTAGTATCTTTTTTGTTTTGTGGTTGGAATCTAGAAGTAATTTAATTTTCTATTGAAAAAGATTTCATGAATGAATTCAAAGCTTGCAAGTAAATTGAAGAGAAAAGGCAGTATATATGGATTAGTACACAACTTATTGATTTAAACTTTTGGGGGAAGCATCGTTCATGTACAGCAAGACATTCTCTTACATGTGAAGTGTCCTTCATGTATAGCAAGACATTCTCTTCACATTGTTCAAGTATAGAAAGACATTTTCTTACCCAAGAGTAAGACACTCCAATTCTTTTAAAGCCTACCAGATTAGTCAACTGACATTCATTGTACTCCTATGAAATTAGGAATATAAATTCTTCATTCATTGTACAAATCTGTCAAAGAATCACCTTGTATTAAGGGAGGGAATCTCTCCTATATTATTGTAATTGATTCTTATAGATGAGTTTGGCTTCAATCCTCGTCCTTTGATTAAAGGATGCAATCTCAACCTTTCATGTATTATATGCGTGGGATCGACAAATTTATGTGTTATGTGGAATCCATATCTACATTAATGGTTGAGATTACCTCATTTTCTTAAAGGATGAAAAAGGTAAATGATGGAACTTGAACTCTTTATAGATAAATGTATATAAAAGCAGATGCAATCACTCTGTGGGATACACCGCCAAATTCCTAAAACCTTAGGACTTTCATGGTATCAGAGCAACAACAATATTAACATATCTCTCTCTGTTTTTTTTTTTTTTGCTCCTGCTCAAATACATCTTTTTAGACGTTCCCATGGCATCTTCAGCTTCTTTTGCTACAGTTGATCCTGATGTTTCATCCTCCCCCATGCCTTATCTTACCATTCAAAATGTTACGAACCTTGTATGTAAATTACAATTCACCAGTATATCTCTTATAGAAGATCTAACTTCTTCCTATTTGGCGCTCACAAGACCTGTTAAAACATTGATTTATACTTTTGGTTTAGTGGTTAGATACATAAAAACTATAGTAGTATCTTTAATGTTTTGTGGTTGAAATGTGGAAGTAATTTAATTTTCTAGAAGATGTTATTGGAAAAGATTTCATGTATGAATTCAAAGCTTAAATAAAAAAAAAAGAAGAAGGGATTATATAGATGGATTAGTGCACAATTTATTGATTTAAGCTTTCGGGTGAAGTGTCATTCATGCATAGCAAGACATTCTCATACCTAAGAATACACTCCAATTCTTTCAAAGGCTATGCAATCTCGTCAGCATATCCTTCATATTGGAGCCTGACCCTTTCCTTGAGGGTGAAAAACGAGAAAAGAGAAAAGATGAAAGGAAAATGGGTTTATGTAGAAAAAATTTATATTTTATTTTCTCTTTTAAGGAAAATCAAAATATTCCATCAAAGCTAAAAGCATCTCAAGTTAATCAAGTAAACATAGAAAGACGGATAACAAATTTTTTATTTTTTTTCTGCTTGTCAATATTGTGACATACAAATTGCTTTCAATATTAGTTATCGTTCTGTATCTTAAATAACTGACCAAAAACCTCAACGTTTATCATCAAAATTTAATTAACTGGATTGAAAGGTATTCATTATTCAAAGCTCAAACTTGGAATATCCATGAGGTCAGATTGGTCATAACCCACCAACATATCCTTTTCCAAACTCAGCAGGTCATATGTGTGACACTCATTCAAATGACTTTTTCTTTATTTGTTAAAAAGTTCACTATCTTTTCCTTTTTTACTCTATTTATTTCAATGATAAATGGCAATTTGAAAATAAAATGCATGTAAGAAAGTATTTTATTAGTGTTTGGATTCTATGAAAATCAATTTCATGTAAAATGAGATTTTACATTGGTGAGTGAAACACTTAACAAAACAATTTCTGTTTTTTTTTTCTGGCGTAAATTGTTTTATAAGTGATTGGAAAATGGTTCTTTTTTTATAAAAGAAATTACTTTCCCACTTTCCTAAAATGTCTCTCACTTATTACACCACTAATTTTCTCTATTTGTTTTTTTAAAACATTTTTCATCATATATTTTCATATTTCAACTGAAAACTTGTAATTTTACATGAATCTCATTTTAAATAAATTTGGTTTTACATTGTAATACATTTTTCATGTAAAGAAACGGAGTCGAAATTAATATTACTTTGTAATACATTTTATATGGAAACAAATGAAGCTTTTGATCAATAGCCTACTGTCAGACGAGTCCCATACAAATCCTCACCTATAATTTTCTACAAGGCACTTCACTCCCCCTTTCTTATTTATGAAAATTTAATGGTTCAAATCAACCTAAGCAATGGAAATTCTGGAAATGTTAAGTCAATGAAGTTTTTACTTTTTTTAAAACTTCGGATAAGATTAAAAAGATTTTAAATCTCTAAAAATTAGAAGCATGGATTCTCTCTTTTTCTATCAAGTCCAGCGGTAAGTTTCATTGTACTGACAGAAAGGACAACAAATTCCCTTACTTCTGAACTGCGTTAAAAAGAAAATACACACACACATATATATATATGTTTCTGGAATGAACATCGAGTGACTCAATTTCTAACACTAATTTTTATTGTTTTGATTTTAAATATATTTTCATATAAGGTTTGGTTTGATCTTGCTTATAAGCCACATCTAAAGGTGAATTACATAAGAGTTTTTTGAGCTTTTTCTTTTGGTGATGAGGGTATACATAGATTGTGTTATGGATATTATTTGTCTGAGATTTCTCTCAGTATTTCGTAAGACTTAAAATGTAATTTAAATATAAATATTATATACATGTATGTATATATATGATCTGAATCTAAATCTACATCTACATCTATATCTGTGTTTGTATCAATATGTGTTAAGACAGAAAGAAATCGTAGGAAAAATAAAACTACTATTAAAAAAAGTAACACGTTCCAATGATCGATGAATTGTGCAGTTCTTGAGACCGAAAACCGAATAAAGTACTTCAAATATACTAGTTAAAGAAGAAATGTTGAATACTCGTGTAGGAGCTACATATATCGTTTTACATATATTTTGAGTTATTTTCTTAATGCTTACAAATCTGATAGTTGGATCGTTGAATTCATGTTCAAGTTCAACATATAGAAATGGTTACATAATTTGTTCCAGCATGATATTTAAGTCAACTTTGCATTGACTTGTTCGGTTGAGTTCAAAGTGAGATTAGGTCATTAACAAGTTAAATAAATACTATAGGTCTAATAATTATTTTTAATGTACTGTTGTTGGTTAATGAAGAATGATCAATTTTATTTCCACTCGTAAAAAAGTACAAGAATTAAAGGGCTGGTGGCTAAGCTAATGATTTGGGAGTTGTATCTATGGACACAACCACAAATTAAGTTTTTAGTAGTGCATCGAAACGTCACAAAAAATTAATAATTTCATCACGAAGTTTTTGGGTAACGAAAAAATATGTCATGATGATCGTCAACGTAGCTTTGTTGCTAAAAGTATTTGTGACGGTTAAATAATGTTGTTACTAATTGTTAGTTATAGGTGACAAAATTGATAATCATCATCAAATGAAAAAGATACTAATGAAATTTCGTCATTTAAGATTTGTATTTGTCACTAAATACATAACAAAGGTTTTGGAAATCACCTTGATAAGATGCCCAGGTGGTGATCATCCAAACACCCAAGTCTAGAATGACTTGTAAAGATTTGGAATCGGAAACAGGAACAGAAATCAAAGAAAGAAAGAAGACAAGCGATTTGTTATCGAAGTTCGGCAATAGCCTACATCCTCGTGAGTTCCTCTAAACTCTCTGCACTACATCTCAATGGTTCTTTACAATACAGTAACCCTCTCCAAGAAACCTTAAGTTCTTGAAGAAATAAAGAAGAGAACAAGAAAGACCTAATCACTTTCTATATTAATCTCTCTCTTTACAACCAGCCTCTTTAATGAGTCCCTCTTGTATGTCTGTGTCTTTGCACTCTCATACAATTCTCTCATTAACACACACTCTTGTGTCTTGTCACAATGTCTTTCACATTTCATTCTATATGAGATTGAACCTAGATGACCCTTTATATAGTGCACCAACTTCTTGTTCAATCTTGAGTGTCATTCTCCACCCTTAGATCTTGATGACCAATCAACCATGGCCCTCCATCAATCCTAAGTGATGCTGTGTATTTTAACCTTGCACCCATGCACTTAATAAAAGGCTGAATCAAGTGGAATATGTGTGCCTCAGTGTGCCTAGCACTTAGGCACTGAACAGGGCATGCTGCGACGCTAGGCAAAACACCCTTTTCACCACTTTCTAGGCGTTGTGGTCATGGTGAGGGAGAGGTGCGGCACTGCCCTTCCTCCAATACCTCCCTTACTGGGTGCTATGGCCTGGGAGGAGGAGGGCTGCAGCAAACACTGAAGTTGGACCCCTCACAGCTGTGCGCACTTCTTTGTCTTGCTGAATAGAGGTGTGAACACACACCCAAAGTGATGCGCACACTTATGTGCACTCCTTTAACATGCTGAAATTCATTCTTCCATCTCTTGTTTAAACCTTAAACCATGTTTAAACCTTAGACAAATACCAACAATCTCTACCTTTGTCTAAGCATTTAAACCCGAACCATTGTACAAAGAACTTCAGGATCCAAACTCATCTTGAGTCATCATTCAACCGACTCCATTCCTAAGAAGTTCAAGGCAATGATTGAACCTTCTTAGAGGTAGAACCTTGGTACCTAAATCTACAGGATTTTCCTCCTTAGCTACCTTGTCCACATGGATGCATCCTTCCGTAACACTTTTCGAAATGTAATGATACCAAACATCCATATGCTTTGTCCTCTGATGGAACACCAAATTACTCCAAAAGCGCCACACACTTTGGATATCCGAAGACACCACCACCTGCTCTTTTAGGACCATCCACTTGTCCAACAACCTTTTGCACCCCATAGAATCTAATACAGATACTGAGAAAGAAGCAGCAAAAGGACAAGCTAGCAAGTCAAAGCGCACATTCAAAACTACGAATGCAGCAAAGCAAGAGTATTGTCAAGGGGAACAATACAGCAACTGCTATCACACCTTGAAGATCACTAAGGCAAAGACAACAAGCTGGTTGGCTCAGGGACTTTACCAGATAAAAGGAGACAAATAAGAGAAGAACAAGCAAAAGTATTCAAGAGGGAAAGTTAGTTGTAGAGTTAGTTGTAAATGTCATCTGATTGTGAAGATGTTAGTAATCTGTTAAGAGTATAAATAGCTTGTAACATTCATTCGAAAGATTCAAGTAATAAGAAACCAGTCTCTTTTCTCTCTTAAAACTTTTTTTTTCTTCTCTCTCTCTTAAATCCGAGTTTAGGATCTTGATATATTCTTGTATCAGTTGGTGCTTTCACTGAGCTTCTTCTCGCACGATTCTTTTTCTTCTAATTATCAACATCAACCATCTCTTTTTACATAATTTTCACCACCATTATTCATTCATTGTTTCACAATGGCTGAAGGTACTCATTTTGCAAAGATTGAGGAACAAATCAAATCAATGCAGCAAACTGCTCTCTCATTTGAAATAAGTTCTATCAAGAAGACAACAGAGAATACTAAAGTAAAACTCACAGATATGGAGTCTCTCATGGTCCAATTGCAGACTTCTCTTCAATACACTAAACAGAGAATTAAGAACAAAACTCAAGACAAACCTCCACAACTTAAAAAACCTCTAGAATTGCAGGGAGGATTACAAACTCAACCACCTCAGGGCCCTAGGATCATGAAACTTGATATGCCTAGATTTGGTGGCACTGATCCCGTGGGCTGGGCCTTCAAAGAAGATCAGTTCTTTAACTGGTACTCCAAAAGATCAAAGGCTTTTAATCTCATCATTTCACATTGATGGTCTTGCTAATGCTTGGTATCAATGGGAAACTTCTAATGGCTACATTCATAATTGGAGAAACTTTATTTCTAACATCAAAGAGAGGTTTGGCCCTTCGAGTTATGAAGATTACATAGGAGCACTTGCCAAACTACAACTAATAATCACGGTAGCAGATTATCAAGAAAGATTTGAGTTCTTCTATAATAAGGTAACTGGTCTACTTGAAATTTTTTTATTAGCTTCTTCATTTCTGGTCTGAAACCTGAATTAAGAAGAGAGTTATTAGTAGCTCAACCACATATTTTCCTTCAAGCCATGTTCTTGGATATAGTTTATGAAGAAAAATATATGGAGTTCAAGAAAGCATGGAGACCTCAGTGGAAAAAACCTTCAATAAATCTTGTTTTGTTCCCTACACCAAATGTCATGCTTCCAAAGCAATTACCACCTCCACCACCCACTCAGTTACCAATCAAGAAATTATCAACTGCTGAATTAAATACCATAAAATACAAGGGGTTATGTTATAATTTTGAGGAAAGATTTGTTCTAGGGGATAAATTCAAAGGCAAATTTTTTTAATGCTTGTAGATGAGCACAAAGAAGAGATGATTGAGCCAGAAATTGAGGAGGAAGTCATTTGGCCTAAAGATGACACTATAATGCCTGAAATTAGCCTTTAAGAACTAGTTGATCAAGGGAATCCTAGGAAGAATCATTGGTAAATGGGGAAACCATATAGTGAGTATATTGATTGATAGTGGCAACACTCATAATTCTGTCCAACTTCTAGTAGAAAGAAGACTTGGATGGACTATCTTGCCTTGTTTACCATTTCAGGTTAGAATTGGTGATGGAGAATAATTACAGTGTAACAAGAAATGTGAGGGTGTCTCTTTATACCTGCAAAAACATATCTTTTCTTTGAATTTGTTTGTCCTACCAATTGAGGGCTCTTATGTGGTCTTGGGCATCCAATGGTTGGAGTTTCTTGGTCCAGTGCTCACTAATTATGAGGAGTTAACTATGGATTTCAAATGGCAAGCTGCCAATATCCATTTGTAAGGGGAAGCTTAAAGGGCTTACAGAAATTAGCTGCAACAGAAAATATTGCCTCTTGTTTTCACCTATAGAGTGTTTCTAACAGTCCAAGATTATAGGATATACCAGAGAAGATTGCTTCACTACTGGATCAGTAAAAGAAAGTCTTTGAAGAACCAAACCAGCTGCCACCATCAAAAGAATTTGATCACCAGATTCATCTTCTTCCAAGTACTAATCTTGTTAATGTTAGACCTTATAGATATCCATATTTTCAAAAACAAGAGATTGAACACCTGGTGCAAGAAATTCTAAATAGTAGGGTGATTAGAGCCAATCATAGCCCTTTTTCATCTAATGTACTGTTCGTTAAGAAGAAAGATGGGTCTTTGAGGTTTTTCGTAGACTATAAATCATTGAATTCTATCACTGTCAAAGATAGATTTCCAATATCTACTATAAATGAGCTGTTAGATGAGTTAAGAGGTGCAAAACTCTTTTCCAAATTAGATCTCAGATATGGATATCATCATATTAGAATGCATGTTGATGACATTCCAAAAACTGCTTTCAGAACCCATGAAGGCCACTATGAATTTTTGGCCATGCCCTTTGGTTTAACTAATGCCCCCTCTACCTTTCAAGCTGTAATAAACTCCATTTTTAAGCCATACCTCAAGAAGTTTGTGATAGTGTTGGAAATCACCTTAGCAAGATGCCAAGGTGGTGATCTTCCAAACACCCAAGTCTTGAATGACTTGTAAAAAGAATTTCAGCAATCGAACACAAGAACAGAAAATCAAAGAAAGAAAGAAGACAAGTAATTTGTTGTCAAGTTTCAGCAATGTGCCTACGTCCCTGTGAGTTCCTCCGAACTCTCTGCACTATCTCAATGGTTCTTACAAAGTTACAGCAGTCCCCTTCAAGAATCCAAGTTCTTGAAGAACCAAGAAGAGAACGAGAAAGTGATAGACCTATTACAATGCTTTCTATCAATTCTCTACTAACCTCTCTTCTTTACAACCAGCTTCACTACAAGAGTCCCTCTTGTGTTTATTTCTCTCACACAATTCTCTCTTGTGTTTACAATGATCTCACAATGTCACAACCTGTGTGGTTCTCTCACACATCTTTTCCACCACTTGAAATGAGGCTAGGAAACCCTTTTTATAGCCTCTTAATTCTTGGACAATCTTATGAATCATTCTTGACCCTTTGATCATGTTCTTCCTTTAATCTTAGCCCTACATCACTCTCCAAGTGATGCTGTGTGTTTTGGTGTGGTGCACACATGATTGGAGAGGTCTTATGCATGCTGGATCATGTGTGCAGCCATATGCTGTGTGCTGCGGCGCTGATGCTGTGTGCTGCAGCGCTGGGGCAGGGCTGGAAGTATGGCTTGCTGTGTGCTGCGGCGCTGGTGCTGTGTGCTGCGGCGTGACCTAATGTTGCAGCCTCCTGATGCTGTGCGCACACCTCCTACTTGTGTGCTGAAACTTGCACAGCAGTGTGCCTGACCTTCCCACGCTCAAAACTTAAGCACACACTTGTGTGCAACCTTTTAACTTGCTGAACTTTCATACTCCACCTTTGGTTTGGATTTTAACCAAACTTAGACCATGTTTGGACATGTTTGAAACTTAGACAAATAACAACAATCTCTACCTTTATCTAAGTGTTCAAAAAACCTGAACCATTGTGCAGAAAACTTCGGGATCCAAACTCATATTGAGTTACCAATTAACCAAATCCAATCCTAAGTAATTCAAGGCAATGATTGAACTTACTTAGAGGTAAGACTTTAGTACCTAAATCTGTAGGACTTTCCTCCATGGTCTTCTTGTCAACATGAATGCATCCTTTCATATCATTTTCCTGAATGTAATGATACCGAACATCCATATACTTTGTCCCCTCATGGAACACCGGATTCATCCACAAGTGCCCCACACTTTGGCTATCCAAAGACACCACAACCTGCTCTTTTTGGACCTCCCACTCATCCAACAACCCTTTGCACCCCATAGCCTCCTTTATGGCTTCCATAGCCACTATGCATTCTGCCCTGGTTGTTATGAGTGCTACCACTGGCTGTCACTGAGCCTCCATGTACCTCAGCAACCATTTCATCCCAAGAAAACGCTCTTTTCCGGGATTACTCACACATTTGCTGAAAACATCCATTGCCCAAGAAACACTTGACCTGTTTCTCTTCCTTTCCCGGATGATTCTCCTCATCCCATTGTGAAATCTACGTTTTGAGATTAGGATAGTTTAGCCTTTTCATAATTCTCATAAAATCGTTATAGTCCTCATGCATACATGTCAGTAACATGATCATTTGCTTGTAGTATGTTCATTAATAAATGAAATTATCTCTTAAATCCCCAATAATAAAAAAAATATTTACTAATTTAAAACATAAATATTATTCCCCAACTTACCTTTCTTTTACAAGGAATAACTTTCTATGAATTGAGTGTTTGTAATGAAAAAAAGAATTAAATAAATAAATAAATTGTTTACATATGCAATTATAATAAATTAATTCCTTCTAAAAAAATTAGATATGGAAGTACTTGAATATTTAAGTAATGGAAGAATTTTCTTTGCATTTGGGCAAAACCAAATAAATTATGGGAGTGTAAAGAGGGATTAATAAACTTGGCGAATACCCAAACATACCCTTAGACTGGCTCCAAGATAAAACCATTTTGGAATATATGTTTGTGGAATTCAAAATGATTTTAACACAACATACATAATATGATATGAAACAAAATAGTATAATAAAATAAAATGAGTGATAGAAAACAAAAAATAGAAGGAGTTAGTCTGTGAGACATGGAAAACCATTGTCCTAAAGTTTTTATAGTCTCTCTACATGCTGGTACGAATGACTAAGACCAAATCTAAGATAAAACTCAAGTGCTCGTAGCTTTGCCTCTTATAATGTGCACGTCCACTAAGAAGCAATGGTAAACCGACCAGATCAAAGTTGCCCTAAATCACAATTACGCAGAAAAATAGTAAAACAACACTCTTAGAGTATAAAAAGAGCAAGAAGAAGAATTTGAAAACAAAAATTTGCGTTTTTTAGGCTCCTAAAAAAGCTTGGTATTTGTAGGAACAAATGAACTTAATAATTTAAAAAAATTAGTCACAAAATGTATAACTCTCAATTTATTGGCTATATTAAAATACCCAAATAATGGCTATTGGAAAACCAATATGAATGGCAAGAATAATTGCATATGAGATATTTAAAACTTTTCTAACAATTTCACACAAGTTTTAAAATTTTGAAACTCAAAATAAAATATAAATATATAAAGTATATAAGGGTAACTATAGTACTATATAATAGGTGCAAGAGTCCTCGGGACTTGAGCCTATACTTAATGTTGATAATATCCATCTAAGGGAGCTGTAATGGACTATGCCTTGAATTAGGTCCCTTGATCAGACTTCAACAAGTCACACACATAATACTTGATATAGGATCAAGTTCATGGGTTAGTGCTATTAATGGTCGTGAGCTCTTATTTTGATTCTCATGTGAGTCTCTAAGGAATAGCCTAATCCTATAGTCGTAGCCTCATGAGAACTCTCACTTAAGTGAGCCTCCAAGGGCACATGTGACAAGTATCTCGCTATAATACCCGCCTTGATCTCATTAAGGGTAAATACTCATCTTGAACATCACACTAATAAGCATTATCACCTTAAGGATGGGAAGGAGATGCTTTCATGGAGACATGATCCTAAAAAATACTGCTAAAAATGAGTCAAGCTCTAACAACCCATCCCAGGTGAGTTCCATCTGAAATGGTTTCGTCACTTTTTAGATCCAAGCACAATGTATATGCAACAAATATTGCATTAATTAATTGAAAGTAATTACAACAATTGCCTCAAATCTTTTACAAAGGAGATACAAATCTTTCATTTACAACACTGACAAAAATATACAAACATTTACAACTATGCATGTATATGTATAGGACAGATACACTTTTTACAAATATTTTTCTCATTTCATTTCTTCTTTCTTTTCTTTTTTTTTCCTTCTTTTCGTTTTCTTTTCTTGTTTGATGATGCCAACCACGAGGACTTACCTAGATACTTTGAATATCAAGTAAAAAATCTATCGGTTTTGCCTGCAGCCTGAAATTTATTTAAATATTGGGATATAAGCTTCACAAGCTCAGTGAATTTGAATTTACTAGAAGTACTTAATTTGTATACTTCTAGCCATAATTTAATAATAATTTGCATAGTTAATTCAAAGTTTTCATTCATTTATTAATTCTCATATCATATCATTTCTCATGTATTTCAATTATCATACATATATCATTTCTAATATAATTTCATATATTTCAATCAACTTATAAATGTCATTTGTTATATCATTTTCATAATCTCTTCATCGCAATTACCTCATCATGAGGTTGACATTCATTTCATCACAATATATAATCATCTTGATGTTTCAATATCTCAATATTTGCAAATAAATAAACATGAATGCATAATCTTTTCTTCTTACTTCCATATCTCATCATTTCATTTCCTTTTTTACATCTCATCACATCACATTTCATCCATACTATCACAAGTATGGGTAATTTGATCTGTTTTTAGGTCTCCATACCAGTCTTTGGTACAACTTTTGGGGATGTCTCCCCAAATGTCAACATGTTAACATCTAGACCAGCCATGGTTCTGGTCTTCCAGGGGACCACATGCCACCACTATATTCTGGATCACCTCCTTGCCTTTGGCGTTCCTCACAGCAATTTCACCAGATTTTTCACCACTACCTAACCAATATATTTTTACCAATTTCACTATTTCATAACTCAATTTATACCATGTATCGGGTTAATTTCATGAATACATATGCATGTTCATCTTAGTTTCAAATTCAAAGTTATAATTAATTTCCTTTCCTTTTTATCTTTTATCAAATTCATATCCTTTTAACGAGAATATAAGGATTTATACTTTCAAAGTCATAGTTTTTATATGGTAGAACAAAAATAGTAGAATTACCTTCACAAAGCTTTTCTCAGAAATTCTTGAAATCAATACTTGAATCGATTGAATTCAACAATAGTTTATAAAATCCTTTAATTCTTAAGTATTTGAGAGAATTCTAAAGAGAGAGAATGAGTTTTAAAGAGAGAAAATGGAGCTTGAATAAAAAAGAAATGAATTTTGGAGGTGAAAAACCTTTATAGACTAAAAATTTTGCTTACCGGTCAACTGGTAATTTTTGCTTACTGGTCAACTGATGATTTTTGCTTACTAGTCGATCACCCATAATTTACCAATAAATCTCCTCAAATTTACCAGTCGATCTCCCAATAGTTACCAGTTGACTTGTCATGTTACCACTAGACTTACCGGTTGACCGTTCCAAATTGACCAGTCAATCGTCCCAAATTTATCAATGGATCGCCCAACAGTTACCAGTTGACCGACACCCCCTTCAAAGCCTTAACAAATAATTTTTCACTACTTTTATGCATTCTAACTCATTTTTTTCAATATATTTTCAAATTCTTGTCTCAAAATTGCTTTAAACTTGATTTTTTTAAATCACTTTGTATATGTATGCATGATGGTCAACATATCAACTTTGAAATTTATCAATTTACCCTTACATTAAGGGTATGGGCTTTCCAGTTCTATCCACCATATAAAAATTTCGTCGTCGAAATTTTCTTACCTACATCATGAAAAATTTAGGGATACTGTCTTCTCATGCTCACTTCGCATTCCTACATGATTTCCTCAACATCTCTATTCTGCCACAGAACTTGAACTAGCAGAATGACCTTATTGCGTAAGACCTGTTCTTTTGTGTCTAAAATTTTAATTAGAACTTACACAAAAGTTAAGTCTTCTTGAAGGTCTACAGATTGATATTGAATGATATAGGATTCATTAAGTAAATATTTTCGTAAAACAGAAACATGAAAAATATTATGCAATTGTTTTAATACTAGAGGTAACTCCAGTCTGTAAGCCACTAGCCTAACTCTCTCAATGATGTCATACAATCTAATATACCTTGAACTCAACTTTTGTTTCTGCCTAAACCTCAACACTCCTTTCCATGGAGATTTTTTCAAATGAACCTAATCACTAACTTGGAATTCAAGAGGTCTTCTTCTATTATCAGCATAACGTTTCTATCTATGTTGTGCTGATCTAAGGTTTTCTCTTATCAATTTGATCCTTTCAGTTGTTAATTTTATCAGTTTTGGACCAAAGATCTTTCTTTCTCCCACTTCTTCCCAACATATAGAAGTTCTACATCTCCTACTGTACAAGGTCTCAACATGTCCTCTAGTATTCAAAGAACCCTCTTAGTCTATCCATCTGTTTGAGGATGAAAAACAATACGAAACTGTAACTGAGTACCCATGGCTTACTGAAAGCCTCTCCAATATCGAGATTTAAATCTAACATCTCGATTTGACATAGGCTCAATGGTATTCCATGAAGTTCGCAATCTCTACCACACACAATTTAACCAACCTTTCTGGACTCCAAGTAGTTCTAATTGGAAGAAAATGAGAAGACTTAGATAGTCTATCTACAATTACCCACACAACATCATGACCTCTCTAGGTACGAGGAAATCTAGCCACAAATTCCATAATCACATTTTCCCATAGCCATTCAGGCACGGGAAGAGATTGTAGTAAAGCTATTGGAAGTTTATTCTCTTATTTCTCTTGGTGACAAATTAAACATCTAGAAATATAATCAGCTATATCTCTCTGCAATTCTGACCTCCAATAGTTTTGTTTCAATCCCTTGTACATTTTATTATTACCCGGTAGCATTGATTATATTGCATCATGTGCTTCTCTCAATTCAACATCATTGGGAACACAAATCCTATGTCCCAATACTACCATACCATCCTCTCTGATTCTAAACTCTGATTGTTTCCCACTCAGTACTTCCTACTTAATTTTCTCTATTTCCTCATCGTTACCTTGAATTTTTAAAAGGTGTTCTACACTGGATGATTACACTATCATGTTTGCTAACAATCATCTTCTCTCATTTACTTTCAAACCCATTCTCATATTTCTTAATTCTACTATTAGATTCACATTATGGGTCTCTATAGTAGTTAATCTCTTTGTGGATTTTCTACTTACTGCATTAGTTACTACATTTGTTTTTCGTAGATGGTAACGAATTGCACAATCGTAATCACTAATCAATTTCATCCATCGTCCCAACCTCAAGTTCAAATCTTTTTGGGTATGTAAATATGTGAGACTCTTATGGTTAATGTATATTTCACAAGTGGCTCCTTATAGATGATTTCTCTAAATCTTCAATGCAAATACTATGATAACCAACTCTAAGTCATGAGTAGGGTAGTTTCTCTCATGATTCTTTAATTTCTTAGAGGCATATGTTACTACTTTCCCATGTTGCTTCAATACACATCCCAACCCTTGATGCGAAGCATCACTATATACAACAAATCCTTCATCTCCAGAAGAAAGTACTAATACAGGAGTAATAGTTAATTTCTATTTTAACAACTGAAAACATTTCTCACACTCACCAAAGCATTCAAGTTTCACCTCTTTTCTAGTCAATATAGTTAAAGCTGTTGCAATTATTGAAAAGTTCTGGATAAACCTCCTGTAATAATCAGTTAGTCCCAAGAAACTTCTAATTTCTGTTACATTGGTAAGTTTCTCCCAATTCAATACCGCCTCAACCTTCTGAGGATCAACTACTATTCCATCTCCTGCTACTACATGCCCTAAAAAAAGTTACCTCATTCAACCAGAATTCACAGTTAGAAAATTTTGCATTCAATTTCTCTCATCTCAGAATTTCTAACATAATATATAAGTGCTTCACATATTCTTCTTCACTCTTAAAATATAATAGGATATCATCAATAAACACAACCATAAATTTATCTAAAAAGGGTTTAAACACTCTATTCATCAAATCCATAAATAAAGTTATAGCATTTGTCAATCCAAATGGCATCACTAAGAATTTATAGTGATCATAATGTTTCCTAAAAGCAGTCTTAGGCATGTCTCCCTCTCTAATCCTTAATTGATGATACCTTTATCTCATGTCTATCTTATAAAATACCCTAGCTCCCTGTAATTGTTCAAACAGATCATCTATTTTGGGTAAAAAAATATTTGTTCTTAATTGTTATCTTATTTAATTGCCTATAATCTATCAACAATCTCATTGTACCATCTTTCTTCTTTACAAATACTATTGGAGCTCTCCATGGTGACATACTAGGGCGAATAAATTATTTATCTAACAATTCTTGAAGTTAAACCTTAATTTCTCTCAACTCAATGGGTGCTATAGAAAAAGATGTAGAACCTAGAATCAAATCAATTGAGAACATTCTTTAGGAAATACCTTTGAATAATCTCTCACCGCCAGTATTTCTTCCAGTTTTTTACCTTCTTTACTAGAATCCAACACATAAGCTAAGTACCTCTCACAAGCCTTCCTTAACCACTTAGTAGCTATCAAGATAGAAATAAGACAATTAAAAAGTATCTTCCATTCTCTTTGAAAGCTAAACTCTTTCTACCCAGGTATTCTAAATATTGCATTCTTCTTGAAATAATTAACCCAAGCATTATATGCCGACAACCAGTCCATCCCTTATATCTTGTCAAAATCTACCATGTTCAAAGGTAATAAATCTACCTCAAACACTCTTTCTCCAATATGAATAATACAACCCTGATAAATATTTATGATCATAATCATTTTTCCCAGTAGGAACCTCAACAGTTGTATTATTAAATAAGGGGCTAATTGATGCGTTTATAGATTTCATAAAAGAACTGAATGCAAAAGAATGGGTTACACCAGGATAAACTGATATTCTAGTAGATCTATTAAGGATAGATATTATACCCATTACGATATCAGGCGTAGCTTGAGTATTATGTTGGGTAACTGCGTACACTCTGCTTTCTCTGGGTTGAGTCTGACTAGCACGTCCTCTCTCAACAACTACTCCTCTACCCTAAGCTCCACCATGTCCACTCACTAACCTACTACCTCTAGCTGACTAATATCTCCCAACTCAACCAGTAGAAACTACCTCAGCTAGTCTAACCTTTAATGGACAATCTATACCACTATGCTCACCCTCTCCATAAACGAAACAAATCAAAGTAGGACAATTTCGAGAAAAAATGTTCTTTTTTATTACACCTGAAACATATGTTGTTCTCCCTATCAGATACCATATTACCACCTCCTCTTGGTGGCACACTACCACCTATACTCAATCCTTCAAATCCCATAGGTTATTTCTCAAACCTAGGGGTTCCTCCAACAGAACTCTAAGCAACTGAGGCTATAGATCCACAATGCCTTTATTGACTCTGAATAAAGGGTCCCTGTGAAAAGGAACGACTACTCTGAGGTGGATGACCTCCCTGAATCCCTAAATTACCACCTCTAGAACTCTTAGGCTTACTCTTCTCTAGCTACTCCCTACTTCTTATAGACTCAACTATGTCTTTCTCGTTCTGAAGTGACATATCCACCAAAGCAGCATAATTGGTATATTTCAAGTGAAAGAGTCTAGAACATATCTCGAAGTGCAAGCCATCAAGAAATATCTTACACTTCCTCTCCTTAGTATTTACCAACTCAATAACAAATCTAGATAAGGCCACAAATCTCTCATCATATTACGCCACAGTCATCATATTTTGCCTCAACTGAATAAAATCACTCTCTTGCTGAGATCTAAAAGTATCAAAAAAATAATTAGCGAAGAACACTTCCTTAAACCTACTCCAGGTTAAGGCTTGATCTAAATCCATACTCAACCTACGGAGAATATCATCCCACAAATTAGCAGACTCACCCTCTAATTAGAAAGATGTAAAGAAAACCTCCTGCCTATCAATCATAGGTAACACTCTAAATAAATGTTCTACACGTTTAATCCATAATCCAACTTCAATCGGGTTTTAAAATCCTTTAAAGGATGGGGGTTTAAACTTTATGAATCTAGCAAAACAATATCTCATACCTCTCAAAAATCCTTACAAGATCTACTACTATATCAAAATATGGTATAACAGTTCACCCAATCTATGTTCTAGATTATCAGCTCTACCCTTTGCCTGATTCAGTCTATCAAAAGTTTGAGTAAGAACTTCTCTTAACTTATCTCTTTTTGCTCCAGAATTCCTCACTACACCACTAGTACTCGGTGCACTATCAATATGTTCCATCTCAGGAACCACAGATTCAACATCGACTTTTACTTCCTCTTTTCTAAACAAAAAAAGCCCACCACACCCACTCTATCCCACAACCCTAGTTCTAGGTCTACTATGTCCACACAGCATCCTCAGACCTACATCAAAATAATTTATTTTAGATTTCCAATTTACCAATTTGTTTTATGCAGTGTACAGAATCATAAAACCTATTGCTCTGATACCAAATTTGTAACAACCCATCCCAAGTGAGCTCTACTCGAGATGGTGATGTCAGTTTTTAGATCCAAGCACAATGTATATGAAACAACTATTGCATTAATTAATTTAAAGTAATTACAATATTTTCCTCAACTCTTTTACAAAAAAGATACAACTCTTTCAATTACAACACTTACAAAAATATACAAACATTTACAACTATGCATGTATAGGTATAGGACTAATACATTTTTTACAGATATTTTTCTCTTTTCTTTTCTTTTCTTTTTTCTCCTGGCCTGAAGTTTATTTAAATATTGTAGTATGAGCTTCGTAAGTTCAGTGAGTTTCAATTTACTAGAAGTACTCAATTTGTATACTTCTAGTCATAATTTAATCACAATTTGCATAGATAATTCAAAGTTTTCATTCATTTATCAATTCTCATATCACATCATTTCTTATGTGTTTCAATTATCATACAAATATCATTTCTGATATAATTTCATAAGTTTCAATCAACTTATAAATTTCATTTCTGATATCATTTTCATCATCTCTTTATCACAATAACCTCATTATGAGGTTCATATTCATTTTATCATAATATTTATAATCATCTTGATATTTTAACATCTCAATATTTGCAAATAAATAAACATGGATGCATAATAATTTCTTCTCACTTCAATATCTCATCATTTCATTTCCTTTTTCACATCTCATCACATCACATCTCATCCATACTGTCACAAGTGTGGGTAATTTCATCTGTTTTGGGTATCCATACTAGTCTCTGGTACAGCTTTTGGGGATGTCTCCCCACATGTCGACATGTTTACATCCAGACTACCCATGGTTATGGTATTCTCTGGGACCATATACCACACCTCTAATAGTGGCCTGGTAACACATATGAACAAACACATACAAGCAATCATAGCATATCATCATATAATTCAAATTATTTTCATTTTATAAACCAATTTATCATAGTAATCATTCTATATTTATCACTTATCTTTTCAATGGTATAATTTTCATCCATTCTTATCTTTGTCATAAGAATTTACTTATCCTTTCAAGGATACAATTTCATCAACTTATCATATATTCATATTTTCAATCATATCATGAATCATACCTCTATTTAATTATCTAATTAACACATATCATGTATTTGATAAAATCAAACATATTCATAATAAATTCAATAATTTTCTCATACTATTATTCATTTCAATTTTTATGTATTTTTCTTATTCTTCTCGCTTACTAGCAGTAAATCAAACTCACCACGTAGCACTAACACTATTCGTGGATCACTTACTTTCCTTTGGTGTTCTTCATAACAATTTCACTAGATTTCTCACCACTACTTAACCAAGATGTATTTATCAATTTCAATATCTCATAACTCAATTTATACCCTGTATCAAGTTTTTCATGAATATGTATGCATGTTCATCTTAGTTTCAAATTCAAAGTTCTAGTTAAATTCTTTTCCTTTTTATCTTTCATCAAATTTACATCCTTTTAAGGAGACTATAAGGATTTATACTCTCAAAATCATACTTTTTATATGGAAAAAAAATAGTATAAATTACCTCACAAAGCTTTTCTTATAAATTCCTGAAATCGGTCCTTAAATCGATTGAATTCGATAATAGTTTATGAAGCCCTTTAATTATTTAGTATTTGAGAGAATTTTAGAGAGAGAATGAAGTTTAGAGAGATAAAAGGGAGTTTAAATGAAGAAGAAATGAATTTTGGTCGTGAAAAACCTTTATATACTAAAAGTTTTGCTTACCAGTTGACTTTCCAGTCGACTTCCCAAAATTTACTAGTTAATCGCCCTGAATTTACCAGTTGACCACCTAGTAGTTACCAGTTGATCGCCTGGCAAATATTAGTCGATTGATCCGGTTACCAGTCTTCTTACCGGGCGATCGCTCCAACGTTACTAGTCGACTGCCCCAAATTTACTAATCGATCACCCACCAATTACCAGTCGACCACCCAGCAGTTACCAGTCGACTAGTTAGGTTACAAGTCGACTTACCAATCAACTGGCACTCCCTTTAGTGCCTTAAAATTTTATTTTTCACCACTTTTATACATTCTACCTTATTTTCTTCACTATATTTTCAAATTCTTGTCTCAAAATTGCTTCAAACTTTAAATTTTTTTTTAAAAAAATCAATTTGTATATGTATGTATGATGGTCAATATATAAATTTTGAAATTTATCAATTTATCCTTACGTCAAGGGTATGGGCCTTACACAGGCATTACAGGTTGTTCCAACCAATTAAATTTTCTTCATCGGATCTTCAATCACAAAGATTAGATTACCCCTGTTGGTGACTCCCTATGAACTAAGCCCATCTCTCTCGATGAATCAAGTGTATCCTTCATGGGTAGACCTTTAGTCAAGCTATTAGCTATATTTCTTTTAGATCTCACAAAATTTCGTGATATAACACTTCTACTCAATAGTCCTTTGACTGACTTATATCTCACATAGATATGCCGGTTCATCTTCTTATTAGAATGAGATTGTCGTATAAGATCTATCACAACTTTACATTCACAATGTATGTGTGGAGGGCACAAATTTGCTCACAATACGAATATCCATTAATAGATTTTTTTTAACCATTTAGGCTCTCTACAAGTTGTATCTAGAGCTATTAACTCAATATCCATAGTACTTCTAAATATTATTGTTTGTTTTTTAGATCCCCAAGATATTGTTGCACCTCACAGCACAAATATATATCTAGTAGTAAACTTTACATCTAAACTACCAGTAATCCAATTTACAACATTGCATCATTCTACCACATTAGGTAAACCTCTATAATGTAAAGAGTATCTCAAAGTTTCTCTAATATATTTCAAAATTCTTTCCATGGCAATCCAATGCTCTTTAGTAGAATTGTGAGTATATCTACTAAGTTTCCCAATTACATAGGTAATATCAGGTCTTGTTCTATTCATAAAGTATAATAATGATCCTATTATCTGAGAGTATTTCAACTGAGATAAAGGTTCCTCTAAATTCTTCTTTAAACTTACACTCGAATCATACAAAGTAGATATAAAGTTAATATCATAATATCAAATTTTTAAAGAATTTTTCCAAAATTTGGGACTAAGATAAAAATATCCCTTATGAAATTCTTTCTAACTTTTCCAAAAACCTCTTAAAATTCAAGTAGGTGATTGGGTGTAATTAAAAAAAAAACATCTCCATGAAAATGTGTGTTGAGGATCAAAAAGAAAGAAAAGTTGAGTATGAGTAAGTGGAACCCTATGAGGTTATTGAGAAAGTGGGGCTAGTTATGAGTAGCCTAGATTGCCTCCAGAATTAAAACATTTATATAATGTATTTCATGATTCGCTTTTAAGAAAGTGTTTACTGGATGAAAATTTTAATATTTCAAGCTAAACTGTAGAAATTCAGAAAGATTGGACTTATATACAAATACCAATAGGGATTTTAGACAAAAAGAACAAGTTTTGTATAATAAAATAATTTCATTAGTTCAACTTCTGTGGCGGAATAAGGATGTTAAAGAGATTACGTGAAAGCGTGAGACAAGTATGAAGAAATATTATTCACTTTTATTTATAGAGTAAAGTAAGGAAATTTCGAGGACAAAATTTTTTTAAGGTGGGTAGAATTGTAATACCCGTATTTTTAAAATAAGGGAAAAGAAGTACTTTAATAAATAAGACATACAGTTCAAATAATACATATATTTTTAAATACAAAAAGTCCAATTTAATTAAAGTAGTTCTAAAAAAATAAATATAATAATAAAATAAATAAATAAATAAAAATCTAGGACGTGAACTGATGAGAGTCATAAAATATATCTAAACAATACTTAATTGTTAGCATTTTAGGGTTGATTGAGGTTGAAATTATACTTTTATACCTTAATAACTCTAAAGTGTTATTCTTGAATCATTGACTTATTTCAGTGCATTTTCAGGTACTTCGAGCTTAAAAAAAGAGATAGAAAAGCTATCATCATTTTAAACACGAAGCTTTAATGAATACTCAAGTGAGATAATGGTCGCGGAAGAGCCAAGATGAAGAGAAACCAAGAAAAGAGATTTACTAAATTGCTAGAATTGCCCGTACAGATCAATCATCTTTGAAAATTAAACTGTATTGATGCAAGAAGAACTAGGAGATGAGCCATATATTCTTAGAAAGATCCAGATGTTTATTTTCTGGAGAATTTTACAGCTTGTAAAAATGATTTTTCTAGATAAAGTTATGGCAGTTTTAGTAGACAAAGGTCAGGCTGTATGAGCTGTGCGGGATTTCAGCGTGATAATCCCACATCCCACATCGGTTGGAAAACACATTTCTATATCCCACATCCCACATCCCACATCGGGTTGGGAACACATTGCACTCATGGTATTTTCCTATAAAAGACCTACTCCACTTCAGCTTTGAGGCATCAATCGGAGCTCATCTGAAATCATCAAAGAGTGAATCCAGAGGGCCTTTAGGAGCAATCCAGAGGGACTTTAGGAGGAATCCGAAGTATACTTTAGGAGGGCAAGTTGAGGAATCACCGAAGCTTTCGCTACCAAGGAGGAGATGATCGTTGAGAGGCCGGAGGCAACTCAAGGAAGCATGAGCTCCATGGCCGGCTAGTCTCCAAGCAAGGTGAAGGGATGAATCCCTAGGTGTAGTTGTTCTTATTTTCCTTTATTTGATTCAGTTGTAGTTTGGTATTGTTTTCATTAAACATTGTTATGTTTTATTCTTTAATTTAATTAGTAGATTTCTTGTTAGTCCGGTGATTGCATGCTTCTTTTCTATATAAGTCTAGTCGTGCTCTTCTTATGTGTATTTGTTTGGGTGTGATTGAGTCCGGTAGATCTCTTTTATAGATTTGTCCATTGCTGCGGTATTGTCGTTTAGATATACCATCGTCTTTTGATAATTTATAAGTTATCTCAATTACATTAGGGTTTATACATGCAATTTAATTGAATATTTGTCAATTTCCTGTTTGGGATGTGAAACTTGCAATCGAGATAAAAACGACTGAATCAAGTTAGGATTAGGGCAACGAACCTAGGGAGGATTCTCGGAACCTTGTCCATCAATTATTTGGGATGTTACTTTATCCATCAATTATTTACACAGTTACCATTTTCACACAATTCAGAATCTATCAATTAATCTTTTATCGTTTGCGTTAAAGTTTACACCTTCTTTTGTAATTAACTTGTTTCCCTGTGGAATCGACACCCCAAAGTTGTACTACAATTACCGTGTTATGTTTTGGGCGTAATCATGAACGTCTTAGAATGAAGAAGAATAAAAAAAGTTGTTATAATAAAAAATATAAAAAGGACATGTGGCAGTAGGTGGCAACACTTGCTGCCAAGTGTAAAAATTAAACCATGCAAGCCTCCAACACTGCATTAACGTGGAAGGCATTTTGGGGAAGGGAGGTTGCAGTTACAAACGAAAAGTTTGCGTGTGTGTGTGTCTATATATATATATTAAGTAAACATAAATTTATAATTACAAATTTGGTTAGTTCCTTCAAACTACTCTATTTCTTTAAACACTCGGACTTTTGATGCCTTAGCCTACCTCTTGTAAGTAATTAAAATTTAAAACTCCTATTCATTACGAAGATGGGTTTGTACTTTAAGGTTGCTCATGAATAAATATCATGGTTTGTGTGACACTTAAATTTTCGGATACCATGAATGATGGATTTATCTTTGCGTCTTTGTTTTTTTTATTTAGTTTTTAGTTTCGTATTGCTAAGGGACTAGCAATATGTAAGTTTGGGGGTGTGATAGGAGCTTAAATATTTAAGCTCCTTAATTTACATTTGTTAAGCTCTTTGTTTACATATTTTATTATGTTTTACTTCATTTTTTGTGTTTTCTGTGTTTTTTATAGGCTTGTGAAGAAAAGAAAGCATTTTGAAGCTTTAAAGGAAGAAAACTGAAGATCTGGAAAGAGCTAGTGTGATCGAGTGCAACAGAACTGCAGTTGAGCGCAAAAGCGATCGTGCGCACACATAGAAGGCTCGAGCGCACCCATGCACTCGAGCGCAGAAGCATGTGATCGAGCGCACACGCACAAAGAGGCGGCAGAGCCAGTTTTGGAAAGAAGCCTCCGGATCCTATTATGGAAATTAGAATTTCGAGGCACCCTTAGAACCCTATAAATAGACTTTTGAAACACAGAAACAATATCTCCCTTTTAGCTTTAGCTTTAGGTCTGGAGGCCGGAGGCCAGAGAGGATTCTATAGAAGAATTGACGACTCTTCAATGGAGCTCTCTCGGGTTTCTTCTTTCCTTTATTTTATTATGTGTAACTAAACTTATAGTAAGGGCTTGGTTGAAGCCCTAATTATGTTTAACCAATAATTCAGTATTGGTGCCTTTACAATATTTATGCTGTGATTCTTAATTTGATTAATGCCTATTTTTATTTAAAAATCTCTTCTCTGACTACATCCTTTATATGTAGGTTAAGTTTTCTTTATGCATCTCTAGTCGGCCTTGCATTATCTTCAAGGAGGATCCTATGCATGCACTTGGTTGGAATTTTGCCCTTGATGTTAGTAATGGTCCACTTTAATACAGTCTTGTGCTCTCTAAGAACTCTTAATAGCTTCTCCTCTTCCCCCAAACTTAAGTTTACAGCAACTATCACTGGTAGTGTCTGGTTCTCTCCTAAGTAAGCATATATCAGGTGTTCACGAAACTACTTCAATTTCAAATCTGGTACCTTGATAGTAGAAGGGTTAAGAGTAGTATTAGTAGGCACAAAAGTTTCAAAGGGAGGTGTGTACTTACTTGGATAAGGCTTAAGAGCCTCAAGGGAGTGTACAGCCTCAATCATGTCAACATCAACACTTTCACAATCCTGCTCAATGTTAGGCATTGTGAGACTGTGAGTTATGGTAGCCTCCAATGGATCAATGCTATACACCTGAAAGACTTGCTGAACAATACTTTGAACCACACAAATATTGAAGCAATCATGATTATCATGTGGTAATTTCAATGCATCAAACGCCCTAAACTCTATCTTTTCACCATTTACTTTCATGCTTATAGTACCATTTTTAACACATACTTTTGTATTAATAGTACTTACAAAGGGTCTACCTAAAATAATGGGCAGAGATGATGGCATAGGTGATTCTTCCATATCCAAAACAACAAAATTAGTAAGCAAAATAAATTGATTTACTTGAACTAAGACATCTTCTACAATACCTCTAAGTCTCTTGATACTTCTGTCTGCCAATTGTAACGTAACTCAGGTTGGTTGAAGTTCCCCCAAATTCAATTTCTCATAAACCGTATAGGGCAGCAAATTGATACTTACCCCTAAATCAAGCAAAGCACGTTCAAAGAGTTGGTCACCAATCTTGCAAGGAATAGTAAAACTACATGGATCTTTTAGTTTAGGTGGTAGCTTTCTCAACAAGACCGCACTTACCTCCTCTGTCAATGTAACTTTCTCATATTCCTAAAACTTTCTTTTGTTAGTACAACAATCCTTTAAGAACTTGGCATAAGATGGGATTTGTTTAATTGCATAAAGTAAAGGAATATTAATTTCTACTTTTCTTAAAGTTTCAAAAATATCAAGACAGTTGTTCTTTTTTTTTTTTTTCTTAACGAACCATATTGTTGTTAATGACTTTACCACTCTTAAGGACTGCCACAGCCTTGAGCTCCTCTTGACTTCTTGGGTTTGGTATGGTCTGTGATGGGAATTCTCCTCTCTTTCTTTCACTTAGTTCCTTGGCCAATTGCCCTACTTGTGCCTCCAATCTCTGAATGGTTTGACTAGTCTGAGCATTAGTCTATTGTTGTGCAGTCAAGAACTGGAGTATGGCACCTTCAATATTATTCTTTTTCTGCTCTAGATTCTGTTGCACCACCTGTGGTGGAGTCTGATAATTACTTCCCTATTGGAAATTCCTCAGTTGCCCTTGTGGATTCAGAACATTCTAATTATTACTCCAAAAAAGAGAAGGTTCGATTTTTCCACCCTACATTGAAAGTATTTGAATAGGGGTTGTTCTTAGGAGGATAATTGCTTTGTCCCACATAAATTGCATGCTCTTGCTCTGTAAAAGAAGATATAGGATAAGTCTCAATAGTATGATTAGAGTGATAGAATATAACACATACCTCGACTTTCGTAACTTGTTGAACTTGAGAGATGTTATGGGTTGACATTGCTCTCACTAGCACATATAACTTCCTCTCCATTGTTGCCATTTGAGTCAGGATTCCACCATTGGTGCTTACTTCATTCACACCCTTATTTTTTACTCATTGCCTCCCTTTTGATGAGAATTGTTGAGAATTTTCACTTAAGGTCTCAAATAGCTCAATAGCTTCCTCACTGTTCTTTTCCATAAGCACACCTCCATAAGCTGAATCAACAAGACTTGTACCTGATCATCTTGAGATAGATTGTGGTATGGACACTTGAGAAGCAACTCATTGAAATGTTCCTATGCTTCAAAGAAAAGATCTCCATCTTTCTGTTGAAAGGTTTGAATCTCCCTTCTAACTTGACTTGTTTTTTGAGCTGGAAAAAACTTCTTTAGAAATTTAGTGGCTAACTCCTCTCAATTGTTAATGGAACTTGCAGACAAAGAGTTCAACCATAACTTAGCATTATCTTTTAAAGAAAAAGGAAAGAGGATTAACCTGATTCCTTTTAGAGTTAAGCCCGAGATATTCTGAGTCTTCCAAAGATCAAAGAAATCTCTAATGTGCAAATATGGATCCTCAGAAGGTGTGCCTTTGTAATGTGGTACCATACTAAGTAAATAAGGAGATAGATTGAAATTACTCTGCATAGTTGGTTGGTAGGCGTGCATGATGGTTGATTAAGGTTTTGTGGAATAAATGAGCTCTTCATTGGCTTTCGAACTGGTGGATTTTCTGCTTGTCCGTCCTCTATTACTTCCTCAGATTTTGATCTTTCTTCTTTTTTAGATTCTCCTTTTTGCCTTCGACATCATCTGACATTTCGTTCAATCTCTGGATCGTATACAATGATGGCTAAATTATGGGACCAACAACCTTGCATAAACAAAATTTCAATCCTACAATATATCATGTAAACAGTAAATATGTATTTTTATTTTTTTAATACGAAAATTAAATACAATTTAGTGCAATCCCCGGTAACAGTGCCAAAAACTTGTTATACTAGTATCAACCTAAATAATAAGCTTCTAAATGTATGTTTTAACTCGCAAGTGCACAAGATCAAACAAATAGTATAGCTAGCAAATACGAGATCATTCCCACGAGGATTTGATTGATTGTGTTTAAATATAATTTCCTAAATCTTCTATCTAAATGAAACAAAAAATAACAGATTTGAATAAACAACAAAGATTGCACTAGTGAAAGAAAATCATAAAATAGTTTTGAAACTAGAATAGAAATAATGAGAAAATAAGTTAAGGCTTCGATATTCACCACTAATCATCTTCTTTAAAGCAAATGACTTGCATAATGCTACGAACTAGATTTAGATGCTTAATGTTTACCAACCTAAGGGCATGATATCTACTCCTTAAGCTATTGATTTCCCTAAGTAACAAGTTAAGCATGGGTGTCTACTCTAACTATTTTCATTCTCAAAGTATTTAGCATGGTATCTACTAAGTTGCACTTCAAGAAAGCATAAAACAACAAAAATAAACAAACACACGAAACCTTGAAGATGGTATATATTCTGGTTTTTCATCTTGATTAATCCCAAGAACCAATAATTGTTTCCTTCGTCACTTATTGTAGGCACCAGACTCGGTCATCTAAATTTATCTAGATGACAATCTCCATACAACACATGTATATGATGATCAAGCATAACACATAAATTGTACGAAGAATGAAATAAAACCAGGAATTAATCAATTAAGCATCACAAAAAAATAATTTGTAACAAAGCAAATCGAAATCCTTAAGAAAAATGACTAAGACTTCAATCGAGCCCTAACTAAAATATTTAGTTACACATAATTCTAATGAAAATTATCCTCATCATAAAAAAATAGATAAAAGAAAGAAAAGACAACTCCTCTATGATGACAATCCTTAGAGAACAAAAGCTCCCATGCGTGAAGACGGCCACCGTAGAAGAAAATATAGTTAAAAAAAACCCTCTCTTTTTTATCTCTTAAACATGTATTTATAGAACCCTAAATAAAACCCTAGCAATTGAACGTGTGCTTATTTTTTTTTTTTTTTTTATTTTTCTTTAGACTTATTTAGGCACTCAACTTCCTTTTCCAGCCGTGCAAATCCCAAAAAATCATAATTTAATAGTTCCTTTACGTCTGCCACGTTGAAATCACACACAGCCTGACCTTTGTCTACTAAAACTGCCACAACTTTATCTAGAAAAAATATATTCACAAGCCATAAAATTCTCCATAAAATAGACATCCGGATCTTTTCAAGCATATATGGCTCATTTCCTTGTTCTTTCTTACTCAATACAATTTAATCCACAAAAATGAGTTATCTGTATGGGCAATTCTGGCAATTTAGTGAAGCTCTTTTCCACTCTTTGTTAGTGACAAAATGACTTAACAAATTGTTCAATTCATCTTTAACAGTCCAGAAATGATGGGTTTTGTTGCACTCCTCTTGGGAAACCTGAAAGCATACAAAACACTACAAATGATCAAATTGTAACAAGGCTAAAGGATTAACGTATGCAAATTAAAGGGCTTGAATTTGTGACATTCAACGCTTATCTAATTGTATATACAACATAGTCTACATGAATATTTACAAATATTTTTTTTCTCATTAGTCTAAGGATGTGGACCGCATGGCTTACATATATTTCACTAGAAAGAATGATATTTCACAACATGCCCCAAGAAAGATATTTCACTCAACCAAAACTCACATTTAGAGAACTTTGCATATAATTTCTCTCTCTTCATAATTTCCAACACTATCTCTAAATGTTGCCCATGCTTCTCTTCATTCTTGGAATATACCAGAAGATCATCAATAAATACAATCACAAATCTATCCAAGAATGGTTTAAACACCTGATTCATTAGATCCATAGATGCTGCAGGAGCATTAGTCAACCTAAATGGCATCACAAGGAACTCATGATGGCCATTACGTGTCCCAAAAGCAGTTTTAGGCACGTCCCTATGCTTTATCCTCAATTGATGATAACCCGATCTCAGGTCTATCTTAGAAAACACCCTAGCTCCTTGTAACTGCTTGAATAAATCCTTTATCTCAGGCAAATGTATCTTTTTTTTTTATGGTGATCTTATTCAACTGTCTATAATCAATACACAACCTCATTATCCCATCATTCTTCTTGACAAACAACATAGGGGCTCCCCAAGGTGATATACTAGGTCGAATAAACTATTTATCTAGCAACTCCTGAAGTTGGACTTTCAACTCTCTGAACTCAGCTAGTGCCATTCTATAAGGTGCTATAGATATGGGTGTTGATTCTGGAATTACCTCGATAGAAAGCTCAATCTCCCTATTGGGAGGCAAACCAGAAAACTCCTCAAAGAATATGTCAGAAAAATCTTTCACTACCAAGATTTATTCTAACTTCCTAATCTTTTAGCTACAATACACTATATATGCCAAATACCCCTCACAACCATTCTTCAACCATTTACTAGTAATCAAGACAAAAATAAGATAGTTGGCAAGTACCTTACGTTCTCCCTGAAAATTAAACTCCTCTTGTCCTGGTATCTTGAACATCACATTCTTCTTAAAACAATCTACCCATGCATGATATGCAGATAACCAATTCATCCCCAGAATTAAATCAAAATCTGTCATATCTAAAGACAATAAATCAACTTCAAATTCTCTATCAGCCAAACAAATCACAAAACCCCGATAAATTTTCCAAATAATAACCCTTTCCCCATTAGGAACTGCAACAACAATAGCATGCATCAAGGGACTAACACTAGCATGGATTTCATATAAACACTGGATGCAAAAGAATGGGTTGCACCACGATCAATCAATAATCTAGCAAGTCTATCAAGGATAGATACCATACCTATAACAACTTCAGGAATGATATGTGCATCCTGTTGGGTCAACACATGGACTCTACTGTCTCTGAACTGTAACTGGCTACCATGTCCTCTCTCAGCTACTGATCCTCTACCTCTGCCCTCATACTCTTTCATCCACCAGCTCTTTCCACCTGTCTTGTCCCAACACCCCCAGCATCTATTTCAACAGATTTCCCTACTGGACAATCTACACCAACATGTCCTCCCTCACCGCATACAAAGCACATCAGAGTAGGATAATTTTGAGACAGATGCCCTACCTGATTACATCTAAAACAAACTCTTGCCTCTTTATCATATATTAGATTACCACTTCCCATTGGTGGCATACTTACTCATCTACTATAACTCCTAGTTCTCATAGCCTGTCTCCCAAATCTAGGGGTCCCACCGATATTACTCTGAGCTATAGAAGCAACAGATCCTGCTTGCCTTTGACTTTGTACTATAGTTCCCAGTGACAAGGAACACCCCCTCTGGGGTGGTCTCTCACCCTGCACACTCATACTACTACCACCTCTAGGTTCCTCAAATCTAAACATCTTCAGCCAATCTTTTCTACCTCTAAACTCCCTCAAATCTTTCTCAATCTGTAATGCTTTATCCACCAGTATAGCATAATTCCCTATACCCATGTAAGAGAGGTTAGATCGAATTTAATAGTGTAACCCATCTAAAAATTGCTTACATTTCCTCTCTTCCGTATTCACTAACTCAAGTAAAAACCTCGACAAACCTATAATTTTACTATCATATTCTGTCACAGATAAGGTACTCTGCCTTAAGTGAATAAAATCTCTCTCCTGCTATGTTCGAAATGTAGTTGGAAAATATTTCGCAAAGAACTCATACTTAAACTTATGCCAAGTTAATAGTTGTTCTACCTATGTACTCATCCTGGGTAGAATATCCTCCCACCATTGAGAAGCCTCACCTTCCAGCATAAATAAAGCGAAGACAACCTTCTGTCTATCTGTCACTGGTAAGACTTCAAAATATTTCTCCACATATCTAATCCATTGCTCAGCTTCCACAGGATTTACAAATCCTCTAAAAGACTAGGGTTTAAACTTAAGAAATCTCACAAAAAAATCCCCTTGCATCTCACGTGCAAACACACATTCTCCCTTATAAACCTCTTATCTCACCATATCAAGTTATATTCTACCTCTTTCCACTTCTTCTACTACATTCATTCTCTCTATTGCACAATCAAGAACTTTTCTCAGCTCATCCCTCCTAATCTCAGATTTTCTCCCACCTCTACTAGCACCAGCTGCACTAGCAACCTATTCCCTTGCAAGAACCACAGACTCAACCTCCCCCTCTGCTTTAGTTCTTCTAAATATTGGGGGTCTACTATGTCCCCTCTGATTCAGAACTCTACCTCTAGCTCTAGCACGACCACGTGTTATCCTAAGAATCTGCATTAAAATATAGTTTATTTAAATCTTCCACTTTTTAAAATTCTTATGCAGTCTATAGAATCATAAAACCTAATACTCTGATACCAAAATTATGACGACCCATCTCGGGTTGGCCACCCCAGAGATGGTGTCGTCACTTTTTGAAATCCCAGCATGACACAGATATGCAATAATATAAAATCATCAACTGAATTATCTACATTCATAAATCCTCAACTTATCTTCCACACAATCCTCCCTTTTTTTTACAAAACTTTTTTTTTCTTCTTCCTTATCCATGTTGTCCTTGCGTCCAGTTTATTTTTTCAAACAATTATTTTATTCAATAATAAATCTTCATATACATTATTTTAATTTCATGTCATATTTATCAATTTACTTCATTATCCTTACTTTAAGAACACAGGTATTACATACACTCCCACTTCTATTAAATCCTTCTACTCCCATATGACGTTTTCCAAACCTAAGTGTTCCTCCAACTGAACTTTGAGAAACAGAGGCCACTGATTACCTCTGTTGACTCTGTATAACAGGTCTCTATGAAAAAGAATGACTTCTTTGAGGTGGACAGCATCTATACATCCCCACATTACCACCTCTAGTACACTCATATCTACTCCTCTTCAACCACTCCCGACATCCTCTAGACTCAAATATGTCATTCTCTATCTAAAGTGACATATCCACTAATGCAACATAATTTGTATGCCTCAAATAGGATAGTCTAGAACGTATATCAAAATTAAACCCAATAAGAAATATTTTACACTTCCTCTCCTCAGTATTCACCAACTCAGGTATAAATCTAGACAGGGTAAAAAAGTTTCCATCAGACTAAGCCACTGTCATCACATTTTGCCTCAATTGGATAAAATCTCTCTCCTACTGAGATCTAAATGTATTTGGAAAGTATTTGTCAAATAATACTTCCTTAAACCTACTATAAGTTAAGGGTTGATCTATATCTATACTCAGCCTAGGGAAAATATCATCCCACCAATTAGAATATTCACCCTCTAATTGGAATGATTTGAAGGCAACTTACTGCCTATCAGTCACCGGTAATACTCCAAATAAACGCTTAATTCGTTTAATCCACATCTCTGGTTCATAAAAGCTTTCTGACTCTTTGAAAGATAGGGGTTTTAGTTTAATAAATCTAGCAAAATGGTCTCATTGCATCTCCTAAACAAAACCACTCGCTCCCATCTGAACCTCATGCCTATTAGAAATCATCATAAGATCTACTACAATATCTAGATTTGGTCTAATATGCTCATTTAACCTACATTGCAGATTATCAGCTCTGTCCTCTACTTGGTTCAATTTATCAAGAGCTTGAGTAAGAGCTTCTCTTAACTTATCACTTTTAGCTCCATAATTCTTCATTGCACCACTAGTACCAAGTGCACTATCAACATGTTCCATCTTAGGAACCATAGATTCAACATCAACTTCTACCTTATCTTTCTAAACAAAGGGGGCCTACCACGCCCTCTCTGTCCCACAGCCCTAGCTCTAGGACTATCACGTCCACGTAATATCCTCAGACCTATATCAAAATAATTTATTTTAGATTCCACTTTACCAATTTACTTTTTAGGCATTCTACATAATCTTAAACCTATAGCTCTTATACCAAAATTATAACGACCCATCTCAGGTGGGACTTACTCGAGACGGTATCATCACTTTTCAGCATGAAGCACGACTTATATGCAACAACTATTGCATTTATAACTTGAAATATAATTTAAAAACTTCGCCTCAACTCTTTTATAGAGGAGATACAAAATTTCATTACAAAACTTATAAAATAATTTACACTGATGCATGTACATGTACAACACTTCTTATAAATATTTACAACTATTTACTTATTTCCTTTATTCTCTTTTTTTTTTTCTTTTCTTGACTTTCTTTTATTTTATTGTTTGAGGATGCCAACCACGATGACTTACCTAGATACTTACTTTGATCTCATATCAAAGAATCTACTAGGTTCCTGTCCATGACCATAAATTTATTTAAATATTGGAGAATGAGCTTCACAAGCTTAATGAATTTTAATTTACCAGAAATACTCGATTTGTATAATTCTACTTATATTTCAATCACAATTAATATATAAAATTTCATAACTTTTATTCATTCAATTGTTTTTTCACATATCATTTTCGTATATTTCAATCATCATATAGATATCATAACATATATTAATTTCATCATTTTTTCATTATAACTATCTCATCATGAGATTCATAATCATATCATCATAAATTTCACAATCATTCTGAAATATCACATCTCAATAAAAATAATTAAATAAATGAATGCAAAATCTTTACTTCTTCTTTCCACATCTCATTACATCACATCTTATCATAATCATTTCTTTTTATTTTTTACATCTCATCATGTGACATCTCATCTATACTATCATAAGTATGGGTAATTTCATCCATTTTTGGGTATTCATCCCATCTCTGGTATAGTTGTCGGAGACATCTCCCCACATGTTGACATGTTTACATCTCATCTATACTGTCATAAGTATGGGTAATTTCATCTATTTTTGGGCATTCATCTTATCTCTGGTATAGCTGTCGGAGACATCTCCCCACATTTCGACATGTTTAATCCAGACCAGCCACAGTTCTAGCCTTTCCCGGGACAATACACTACATCTCTCTAGTGGCCTGACAATGCATATGAACAAACATATAAGGAAATATAGCATATAATCATAAAAATCAAATGATTTTCTTTTCATAAAATCTCATTTTTGTCATAAGAATTTTACTTATCTTTTCACTACAATAAAATCACTTATCGTCGACAGATTTTTCGCATCGATGAAGGGTCTTCTGCCGTCGGTATTTTGTATCACTGAAGCAATTCCCTCTGTGATATCCCCCTCAATGTTAAGCTCCTCGGTAATAACTTTTTTACCAAGGGCCAAATTATATAGATTATCACTGACGACTATCATCGAAGAAGAAGTCCCTCGGTGATAATGTTTTTAAAAAAAATTATTTTTTGGTCGTTTTTAAAATAATTTGATCAACACTAAGGGATGTCCTGTCGATAATAATAGTACGTATCACCGAGGGATTCATCCCTCAGTAAAGAGTTGTTTTTAAAAGAAAATTAAAAAATGGACTAAGCTCAACACTGATGGCAACAATCCCTTGGTATTAATGTGCAATACTATCACCGAGGGATATAGTAATTAATTTCTAAATATCTGTATTTATTTTTTTAGATTTTCCTTATTAAAACCTATTCATACCGCTTTAAATATATTTAAAAATATATATAATACAACGAAATAGAGAATACAAAATATTTTGTAAATTAATAAAATATAATATACGAATGAAAATACAATCGATGATCAAATATTCCCTCTTAAAAAAATAATTGAATATTCCAAAAATTCTGAATACAAATGTCTAAAAAGAAAACTATGGCTCCGCCAAGTGTGTGTCACCATCGAGGTCCACATGCTCAACATCATCTTCCACAACTAGATCCTATATATATTAAATAACATGGTCAAATATATATGTAAACCAAAACAGAAACTAAATAATTTATGAAAGTAAAACCACTAAGTTATATACTTTGTGAGTCCTCCTTGTTCATTACATTCTACTAAACGGACGTGACAGTAAACCTGCCTCGTCCGTTACTTAAGTTATCTACTTTTTTTACTTTAAAACTGCTAAGTTGTATACTTCTTGAGTCCAAAACCTCTCGGGTTTGTAACTAGTGATCCAAAATGGATTCTATTTGTTCCCACAAGTTACATTCTATGAAACAGACATGATGGTAAACCCGTCTCATCTGTTACCTAAACTATCTACTTTTTTGACCTTCAAATAGCTAAGTAATATACTTTTTCATACTAAAATGTCTTAAGTTTGTAACCGATGATCTGAAATGGATTTCTTTTGTTCGCATAAGTTACATTCTACTAAACGGACGTGATGGTAAACCCACCTCGTTAGTTACCTAAGTTATCTACTTTTTTTACCTTAAAACCACTAAGTTATATACATTTTGAGTCTGAAATCTCTCGGGTTTGTAACAAGTGATCCGAAATGGATTCAGTTTGTTCTTACAAGTTACATTCTACCAAATAAATGTGATTTTAAACTTGTCTTGTCAGTTACCTAAGTTATCTATTTTTTTTACCTTCAAAACCCCTAAGTTATATACTTTTTGAGTCCCAAACCTCTCGAGTTTGTAACCGGTGATCCAAAAGGATTTTGTTTGTTCCCACTAGTTACATTCTACCAAAAAAACATGATGGTAAAACTGTCTCATCCATTACCTAAGTTATCTACTTTTCTTATCTTAAAACCGCTAAGTTATATACTTTTTAAGTCTGAAATCTCTCGGGTTTGTAACTGGTGATCCACAATGGATTCCATTTGTTCCCCCATGTTACATTCTACTAAATAGACATAACAATAAACTCACATATTATGTTGCCTAAGTTGTCTACTTTTTCTATCTTAAAATTGCCACAGTTGGTAACTAATAATGTAAAAAAGTTCAATGTGTTTTACTAACATTGGGTTATATGGTAGGATCCACCCTAGAACCTCCTGGGATCGACATCTGTTGTAATATTTACTCTAAAGACTCAAGATGTTAATGCATGTCATCCTCCCCAGTGTTCACTCATGACAGCTGTGACTGAATCTCTTTAATTCTTGACCTATCATCATCCATTTGTTGTTGCATCGTGTTGACATCAACAACTGGTCTGATCCATGATGCAATGGAACTACTGCTATCTTGAAAGCTGGTAGCAAATGGGTGACTGTTTATCATTCCCTCGAATCCGTAAAATCGTCCCTTCTTCAACCCACCTGATGCTTACAACCACTTAGCGGTGTCGATCTCAAGCTATGAGGATGCTTCAATCGGGCCACCACTATTATCTCTAACATGCTAACAAATGTATATGATTAATATTTTTTCCCATACTATATTCAAACCAAAAATTATTTTGCATATAAGTAAAAAATACATTTTATACATACCATTGTGTCATTGGACTTATTATTGATGCAATCATCTGTTCTTGATTGGTGCTTAGGCATCCTATTAAATACATTATATATATATATATATATATATATATATATATATATATAAGTTTAGAGAAAAAAAGAAAACATATACCAATACACTCGCGTGGACGTTCGTTTTGATGGACCCCCCAACATGGTGAACATGTCAATCATCGCTCGACCGCCTATTCACCAACACAGCATTAGAGCGACGAGTACATGTGTCTGATGCCCATAAACTAACCAAAGCATCCTAGTGCTCAGTAGGGATCTTGTGGCCTCTTCCCTCGTCATCCCGACTCCAACCATACCAGTTTGCTTTGTCCTCGCCTTATTGCTGCTTACACTTATCTCGCAATTCATTCATCCAGTCAGGTGGCAAGCCGCAACGATCCTATCATTGACAAACCTAGCAGACTCAAGCTCCTTAGCGGTCTCAAAAGTGTAGTGCATCTAAGAAACAACTAAAATATGATTAGTTTTCAATTATTTTATATATAGTACAATCATAGAATATATTATAACAGTAAAACTAAAACAAATTAATTGAGAAAAAGTAATACTAGAAAATTATCCCAAATAGAGTTCTGGATGTCGGTAGTGTATTGATAGTAACTGTTCTATAGGCCATTCATGTGCTTCCTCACTTGAGTCAAAATGTTTTTGGAGGTATCTTTGCACCTATGGAATTTACTACATTCATAAACAAATAAGTACATTAATCGATATGTGACATATATTATCGTAAATTAATGACATGAATAATATGCAATGAACATATATAAACACCTATCGCTCAATATGGTCAAAAGCTTCTTTTGAACTGACAGAGGCTTCTCTCTGTTTGGTCCTCTGACCCGACGGGTGACTAGAAGGGCCTAAGAAGGCTTGACCTCCACCCTTGCATAAGAGAATGTATAATCACATATTAAATAATACATTATTTAATAATTATTTTAAATTAACAAAAGAATGCATAATTAAATAATAACACAAAAATGGATCCTACCCACTAGTATAGTAGGCTCTGGTGGCATAGCCAGGCCCATGGGACCTCGCCCACGGCCCCTACCCAATACACTTCTAAGTGCTTGACCTCTGCCTTGTGGTATCCTATTTTCGAAGAAAAGTTGGAAATGTGAATACATGACAATTGATACAATATGTTTAAAAACTAGTTCATGCAAATGACAATAAAGAAATCATACAATGTATACAATTTTTCAGTCATTCAACTCATATAATTCTCATCATCCATGAAAAAAATTATCTTACCATTAACTAATCAACATCCATGTTAGTACTAGAGTTATTATTATCATCGTCTGCCTCTTCTTCTTCTTCTTCTTCTTCTTCTTCTTCTTCTTATTTTTCTTCTTCTTCCTCTTTCTCTTCCTATTTTACTCTTCATTTGTGGGAGCATGTACATCGGATGGATTTACTTCTTCCATTACAGTGCCAACATCATGAATGATACCCGATATATCTATATCTATATCATCGTCTAAGACTCTACATGGATCGGATGGTTCATCTTTTTGGAAGTATTCTAAAATTATAGGTATTATATCACCGTTTGGATCTTGATGCAAAGAAAATTCAGCATTTCCCCTAGCCTTCATTTTACACACTACCCACCAATCATTTCTTCCTTTCTTATTGAAAAGGTAAGTGCAATAGTATACTTGTATTACTTGTGAATCCAACATGAATGGTTCATCTGAGTTAAGCCTAAATTTATACTTCAAATCTAAGAGACCATGTTGAACTGTTTGAATTTCATTCTTAGAATCAAACCAATCACATTTGAACAATACAACAATGTTATTAATCCCTATATATTGGAGCTCTATAACTTCTGTCAACATCTCGTAGATGTCACGTTCATATTCATCGTAACAACTATCTTTCACAAGTACACCATTGTTCATTGTTTTCTTATGTTGTCTATAATCCTTGGTGTGAAACTTGAATCCATTGACATAATACCTAGGATAACACTTCACACGATTCATCGGGCCAGTACACATCCCTCGTATTTGCTTGTCAATTGTTTTATCCTTAGTGATATATGATTAAAATATATAATTCAATGATACTTATTACATAATAAATATATACTAACAATATTTATAATATATCTTAGCATGGCTTACAAGATACGAAAGCCATTTTGCAAATTTTTTTCACAGAACTTCTCAATTTGTTTGTTAGTTATGCCTCGGTGCGCACTCCTCAAGGACTCATCATATTATCTACAACAATGGTGAGTAAGAATTAATTATTATCTAAGATATGCTTATGTGGTGAGAGAATACATTATATTCAAAAATGACAATAGCACTCACTCTATATATGGTATAACTTCAGCTCAATTAAAGAGAACATAGATCTCTACGACCTTCAGCTTTTTTCATCCAAGACTCTAATAGTCTCACAATCAAAAGCACGACCTGGATAACTGAAAATAAATAGGTGCTCTCCTTGATCAACATGCCCCCCGTCGTCGTTCTGACTAACTCGATTCATTTTTGTCTAAACATTTGGTTGAAAATGTTCAATACAGAAATTTGAGATTTCTTATATGATGTACATCTCAACCATGGAACCTCAACACACACTTTATTTCAAACCTTTTTCTTTAGGTTGTGCATACACCTATTTTGCATACGTATACAAATGTATTGAAATTGAATTCAATTATATAAAGTAAGAAGACTCTAACAATTAGAAAAATTATTGATATTACCTCTCAAATGGATACATCCATCAATATTGCATAGGGCCACCGACTTTAGCTTCGTAATCTAAGTGATATGCTCCATTGAATCGAAAAATGCTAGAGGGAAAATCTTTTCAAGGTTGCATAAGATGACAAGAATATTTTTCTTAAGCAACTCTACATGCTCAACGCACAACTCAGTTGCACATATGTCCTTGAAGAAGTTACTTAGGTCTATCAACGCATCCTACACAGGGTCAGGTAAAAAGTCACAAAACACTAAGGGAATTAATCATTCCATGAACACGTGACAATCGTGACTCCTCATCTCGTAGAACTTGCACTTGTATAGTTTAACACATTGTGCTAAATTTGAGGCATACCCATCTAAGAACTTTAAATTTGAAACCCCTTCGCAAACTGCCTTTATATGGGACTCATTTAATGTGTATGTTGCTTTGGGTTTATATTTAGTTTTACCATTGACTTCAACCAACTCCAATTGAGGACACCTACAAAACTTTGCCATATTTAAATGAGTGTTAGCATTGTCTTTGGTTTTACCCTTGATATCCATTACAATGTTGAAGACATTGTCAAACACTTTTTTTATCAATATGTATAACGTCCATATTATGGTGAACAAGACTAGTTGACTAGTATGGTAGCTCCTAGAAGATACTCCTCTTTGTCTAATTATGATCCTTCCCAAATCCATATATTTCTTGTTTTCTACCATTGGAACCGAATGTGATCTGTTCGAAATACATCACTCTAGCTTTCACATCTATCTCCGACAACCGTAGTGGCGATGGGCCACTCTCAGATCTATTTTTTATGAAACCCTGCTTCTACTTTCTAAAAGCATGATTTTTTGGTAAGAACTGATGGTGACAATCGAACCAATAATTTTTATGTCCATGTGGTAGTCGGAACGATTTTGTATGCTCCATACAGTAAGGATAAGCCAGTAGACCGTAAGTACTCCACCCAGAAAGCATACCATATACAAGAAAGTCACTGATTGTCCATAGAAGTGTAGCCTTCATATTAAAATTTTGTTTCTTAGCTGCATCGTAAGTAGGAACTCCATCCGTCCACAATTCATTCAACTCGTCTATTAATGGACGTAGATAGACATCTAGATTCTTACCAGGGTTGTTTGGGAAAGGAATTACCAATTATAAAAATAGATTATGCTAAATTATAAAGAGCGACAAATACCAGCCAACAAGATTACGGGGACACCGAATGGCCAACGAAGTGAAACCGTAAGTTGAAAGTCCCAACCTAACATTACGTGGTTCATTAGCAAAGTCAGGGTGAGTATCATTAAAATGTTTCCACGTCATCCCATCTGTCGGGTGGATGACCATGTCTGGCTTACTATGTTTTCCCTACTTGTTCCATCTTATGTGTTCAGTAGTGTTTTTCAACAAATAAAGCCTTTGAAGTTTAGGTGTCAACTGAAGGTAATGCAACACCTTGTGTGGTATATCTTTTAGCTTCTTATTACCACTCTGCCTAGATTTAAATTGTGAATGTCCACACATGTCACACACTTTCTTGTCTTTGTCTTCCTTGTAATACAATATACAATCATTCAAGCATGAATGTATCTTCTCATACCTAAGTCCTAACTCTTTCACTATCTTCTTGGACTTATAAAAGTTTTCAGGAAACTTTTCATCCTCGGGCAACATACTCTTAATTATTGTCAATAATTGATCATAACAGTTCTTAGACATGTCAAAATCAAATTTGCAAATCAATAGTTGTGAGATCGCCGATAACTTAATGTGCTTCTTACAACTCTCCCACAAGGGCTCATCAGCATCTCTTAATATGTCATAGAACTTCGCAGCACGAGGATGTAGATCCTCTTTGACATCCCAGTTGAAGGCTGCGCCAACAACATCAATTACCATCTCACCTATGCAATTCGTTTATTCGAAACCTTCATCGACATGGTTATCTAATTGGGGCGTCGACCGTTCACGTCTTAAGTAACTCTCACCATGAAAAATCCACCTTTTATAATTAGGATTAAAACCTTTCCTACATAGGTGCAAGGTAATTGTTTCTTGGTTTAAAAACCTTAAATTTTGGCATAGAAAACAAGGACACCGAATAGTTCCAACGTTATACACAAACGATGGATTACCATATGCAAAGTCAAGAAAAACCTCCACCCCTTCTAAAAATTATGTAGATAGGGCATAATTAACAACTCGACGATCCATCCAGCTACAGCCAGTTGCCATCGTTCTAATCATTAAAATAATAAAGAATCTATTGCCAATAAGTTGTTTTAAATATGTAGTATTCTTTCAATTATGTATATTGTTTTTTTTACATACATATCAAAATATATGGATTGAAATAGCATGATAAAATAGAAATAATATTTTTTTTATCACTTTTCTATCTTCCAAAATTACGTCATTAAATACATGTGGTTTCTAATGATGCTAACTAATAATGATAATTTGACATAACAATCTAAGGCTAACTTAATTTTTTTAATTAAAAAGATAAACTAATTAGTATCAGGTGTATCATTCAATCAACTGAATGAAGTTTATGTCCTTCCTTCAGTCGACTGAATGACTTCATTCAGTCAACTGAACCTCATTCAATCCACTGAATAACAGAATTTAGTTGACTATACTTCATTCAGTCAACTGAATGTAACCATTCAATCAATTGAATGAAGGATAAAAAGTTTCCTTCCTCTATTTAGTCGTCTGGATGTGCTGAAACATATTTTTTCTATTTTAAAAAGGTTTTTCCAATCAAAATAATTTTTTGTTGAAAAAATTTCAATCAAAATGAGCCATAATGAAAAGAAAAATACTTGTTAGTAGAGATTTATAGATCTTAACTATCTTAGAACCTATTCTAGGTCTTTGATCTTGATCTAGTATCTCTCGAGTAAACAGTCTTTGTCACATATTCTTGTTTTGTGTCTTGTCCTTGAATTGTATGTTGTTTGCAATTTGAACACTTAACTAAAATTGTTAGCACAAAAAAAAACTAGTATTTTGTCATAATTAAAATTAAATAAGGGTCAACAGTCAGGCTACACAATGCAGTAGTCATTACTCACCCCCTATCCCTTAGTTAATCCTCTTATCGAAAGTAAAGATGGATCATTTTCTGACTTCAAAGTAATACACTGCGTTTTTCTTTTTATTTCCAGTTTGGACACTGAAATAATATTATGTGATTAGGTTATACCTTTTATCATTATTATACAGTGAAACACATTTTTGATTAATTCCTATGATTATCTAACTAATAAATTAGCCTTCTTTTTGTTAAGTGGTTTAAGTTAATGTTACCTTTGAATAAGAGATTAAGGTTTTAAATACAGAATTTGCTAAAAAAGAAAAGGATTTAATACAGATTTTTTTTGGGATTTGATCAGTTATTTATTATTTGCAAATGGGACAGAAATAGGAAATTAACATCATTTGATCATATTTTAATTAAGTGTAGTTAAATACCCTTTTCACATTGCAATCCTCTATGTCACTTTTGGTCTCATCTACCTTGTATACAATGATAAAAATTCCACCGATCCCAAACTTTCTACCTATAACCAAAAAACTAAATTTTCCAAGTTTAAAAATTAATAAATTAACATTGTCCTTGTAATTTTTTTTAATAAAACCTACAAATATATACACAAATATATGCAAATAAATTAAAATAAAAAAATTCAATAGATTAACAAATATAACTAAACACACACACACACATGTGTGTGTGTCTATATATATATATATATATATAAATTTATGTGTGTGAGAGAGAGAGAGAGAGGAAACTTACAAACTTTCTACTTATAACAAAAAAGACTAACTTTTCTAAGTTTAAAAATTAATAATTTCCAAGTTTAAAAATTAATAAATTAACACTGCCAAAAAAATAATAATAAAACCTAGAAATATATACATAAATATATGCAAATAAATTCAAATAAAAACATTCAATAGATTAACAAAAGTAACTAAACATATATATATATATATATATATATATATATATAACAAATATTTGAGAGAGAAGAAACTTATAAAATGGTAGAGAGAGAGAGAGAGAGAGAGCCCAAATGGAGGTAGTGAAATAGCCCAAAAATCAGTGAAGTGGGGAAAATAGGAGAAAAAAGCCTAGGAATGGAGGTTGAAGATGATAATAGACGAAATATAATAGAGCATTTGAGAGAGAGAAGGGGTGAAAATTTCTTTAGGGTTTTGGAAATGGATTCGTGCGATGTTAGGAGAAGAAAGTAGGAGAAGAGAAGAAGTATGGAGAAAGGTATTGACATGAAATTTAGGTCAGACTATCATTGAGGGAAAATCCCTCAGTAATACGTTTTTATCCCTCGGTGAAAGTAGTTTACATAATTTAAAATTAATTTTATATTCATTTATCAACACCAAGGGATTAAATTCCCTCAATAATAATATATTTTCAATTAAAAAAACCATAAAATACTTTTAAAATATTTTACGAACTTAATGAGTGTAAAAAATATTATCACAGAGGGAATTGTCCCTCGGTGATAATATTTTACACTATCACCAAGGGATACATGTCCCTTGGTCTTATCCGTCATTGAAAACACTTATCATTGAGGGACACATATCCCTCGGTGATTAGCAATTTTCTTGTAGTGTTTCAAGGATACAATTTTATCAACTTTTCATATATTCATATTTTCAGTCATTTTATTAATCATACTTCTCTTAAATCATCCAATTAATACATATATCATGTATTTCATCAAATTAAACATATTCATAATATATTCAATAACTCTCATAATATTATTCACTTCAAGTTTTATTCATATATTTAGTTTTTCTCGCTTACTAACAGAAAACTGAACACATCACGAAGCACTAACGCTATCCGTGGATCACTTCCTTGCCTTTTGTGCTCCTCTTAATGACACCACCAGATGGTTAACTTCCACCTAACTAGAATATGATTATTAGTCTCACTATCTCATTGCTTATTTTAAACCTTATACTCGGTTAAATTCATGAATATGTATGCATGCTCCATATTAGTTTTAAATTCAATGATCCAATTAAATTCATTTCCTTTTTATCTTTCATCAAATTCAAATCCTTTTAAGAAGAATATAAGGACTTAAACTCTCAAAATCATAGTTTTTATATAGAAGAACAAAAATAATAAAAATTACCTTTACAAAGCTCTTCTAAAAAAATAATGAAATTAGTCCTTGAATCGATTGAATTCAATAGTAGTTTATGAAATCCTTTAATTCTTTAGTATCTGAGAGAATTTTAAAGAGAGAATGAGTTTCAAAGAGAGAAAATGGAGTTTGAATAAAGAAGAAATGAATTTTGGTCGTGAAAAACCTTTATACACTAAAAATTTTGCTTACCACCATCCATAATTTACCAGTCAACCGCCACAAATTTACCATTCGACCACCCAATAGTTACATATCGATTAGTTAGGTTACTAATCGGCTTACCATTAGACCGACACCCCCCTTAAAGCTTTCAAAATTTAGTTTTACTACTTTTATGCATTCTAACTCATTTTCTCAGTACATTTTCAAATGCTTACCTTAAAACTGCTTCAAACTCTAGTTTGAAATCACTTTTAATATGTACGCATGATGATTATAATATAAATTTGTAATTAATCAATTTACTCTTACATTAGGGGTATGTGCCTTACATAACAATTGTGTTTGTTGCGTATAGTAGAAGGTACATCAATGAAACTTCATGTTGATTAATTTAATTCTATTATTACTGATTTGAATTCAATGGAAGTTAAGGTAGATGTTGAGGATAAGACCCTGATATTGTTGTGTTCTTTACCACCATCATTTACACAATTTATGGAAGCTTTTCAATTTGGTAGAGACACAATTTCTTTAGAAGATGTTAAAAGCATTTTATTTTCTAAAGAATTTCTTAAGCGATATATGTCTAGGAATAATTATGAGAAACGAAGCCAAGGTTTTAAGCCAAGAAATTACTGAAAGGAGCATGAATAGAAATGAGATGATCCACATGTAGCTTTAAGTGCTACGTGGTGAGTTAGATTTAGTTTTAGTAATCGATACCAATAAAAATATGAATTTATGATATTTGAATAAATTGTTGAATTATAATGATTGAATGATATGTTTTCTTTTATGTATGATAATTGGTTGATTTATTGATTAGGGATAAAACAATACATTGAATATTAATTATATAAGAATTTATATTTTAAAAAAAATGATGGGTTAACGAAAATTATGTTAAGAAGTTATATGAAATTTCTGAAAATATGATTGAAAAATTGATATGATATATGAGGAGACAATTTAATAAATATGATAAAAATAATAATTTTGACAAAAAGCTAGATAGTTGAATTGAATGCTTTGATGTATGTTTGCTTACATTTTATTACTCATATCTATAAAAAAAGAAGACCAGGAAGGAAGTTGGTCTGGCTGAGAAGACCACGAAGGTAGCTGGTCTTGCTGAAACATGTCAACATGTGGGAAGACGTTCCTAGATGATAATATGAAATGATCTGATGAGAAGGAAAGAAAGAAAATTTAAATTCATGCATTATATTTGTTTTAAATATTTATTATTAATGCTTGAGATGCTAAAGAATCAGTTTTGATTATTAAATGATTGATGGATAGATGAGTCTCATAATGAGACAATTTTGATAATGGATAAATAGAAAGGATGACAAAATAAAGAATTATATTATTGATTGTTTGTATGATTTGAATTTTATGATGATATTAAATTGGAAATATTAAATTGAAAAAATATATAAGATATATGTATTAAAAGAGGATAGCTTGATAATTTATTTATTAAGAGAAAATTATAAATGATTGAATTAGAATGTGAGAAGAGATAGATGAGTAATTATACTGATTTAACAATGAATGAATATAATTAGAAGTATACAAATCAAGTACTTCTAGTAAATTTAATTCGCTGAGCTTGTGAAGCTCACTCTTCATTGTTAGATAATTCCAGGCAGCAGTTAGGACAAATGAATTTGTGAGCTAAGATTCAGATTGAGTTGTTATTTGTAAATCTTGTGGTCCACATCATTAGACTAATGGAAGAAAAAGAAATGTAGATATTCAAGCATAATATGTTGTATAGATTGTTTCAGAGGGGATATTAATAACGTAACTCCCTTGTTGAGGGTTGAGGGTTGATGTATATAAATTTTTAGTTGATGTATGTTTTTATATTGTTGCATATATGTGTCATGCTAGGATTTCAAAGCGTGACGACATCGTCTCAGGGGTGGCCAACTCGAGATAGGTCGTTACAATTTTGGTATCAGAGCATTAAGTTTTATGATTCTGTAAACTGCATAAAAATTTTAAGAAGTGGACGTGATAGAGCTAGAGGTAGAGTACGAAAATAGAGAGGATGTGGTAGACCTTCAATATTTAGAAGAGCTGAAGTTGATAGGGAGGTCGAGTCTGTGGTTCATGTAAGGGAACATTTTGCTAGTACTGTTGGTACTAGTAGAGATAGGAGAGAATATGATATTAGGAGGGATTAGCTGAGAGAAGTTATTGATCATGCTATAGAGAGAATGAATGTAGTAGAAGAAATGGCTAATAATTTACAGAGGAGACTAGAGGAAAGAGCTAGAACAGAACCTGATGTGATGAGACAAAATGTTTATAAGTAAGAGGGTGTGTTTGCACATGAGATGTAAGGGGATTGTTTTGTAAGATTTATTAAATTTAAACCTCAATATTTTAGACAATTTGTAAATCCTATTGAGGCTGAGCAATGATTAAGCATGTTGAGAAATATTTTGAAGTTTTACCAATGATAGATAGGCAGAAGGTTGTTTTTGCTTCATTTGAGCTGGAAGATGAGGCTTCTCAATGGTGGGAGGATATTCTTCCTAGATTGAGTACACAAGTAGATCAACCCTTAACTTAGCATAAGTTTAAGGATGTGTTCTTTGCGAAGTATTTTCCAGCTACGTTACAAGCGCAACAGGAGAAAGATTTTATTCATTTAAGGCATAATACTTTATATGTGGCTGAGTATAATAGTAAATTTATAGCCATATCGAGGTTTGTACCTGAATTAGTAAATATGGATGAGAGGAAATGTAAGAGATTTTTAGACAAGTGACACTATGAAATTAGAACTAAACTCTCTTATATAGGTATTGGAAATTATGCTATAATGGTGGATAAAGCATTACAGATTGAGAAAGATGTGATGGAGTTTAGAGGTATGAAGAATTGGCTGAAGAGGTCTAGATTTGAGGAACCTAGAGGTGGTAATAGTATAAGTGTGCAGGGTAGGAGACCACCCCAAAGAGGGCATTCCTTGTCACAGAGAACTGTGATGCAGAGTCAGAGGCAAGCAGGATCTGTTGCTTCTGTAGCTTAGAGTAATATTAGTGGAACCCCTAGATTTGAGAGACAGGCTATAGGAACTAGAAGTTATGGTAGAGGAGTAAGTATGTTACCAAGGGGAAGTAGTAATCTGATGTTCGATCGAGAGACAAGAGTTTGCTATAGATATAATCAGATAGGGCATCTATCTCAGAATTGTCCTACTCTGATGTGCTTTATATGTGGTAAGGGAGGACATATTAGTGTAGATTATCCAGTGGAGAAATCTGTTGAGATGAGTGTTGGAGGTGTTAGGAGAAAACAGGTGGGGAGAAGTGGTGGATTAGGGAGTATGCAGGGCAGAGGAAAAAGATCATTAGCTGAGAGAGGACGCGATGGATAGTTACAGCCTAGAGAAGGAAAAGTCTATGCATTGACCCAATAGAATGCACAGACCACTCTTGATATTGTTATAGGTATGGTATCTATTCTTAATAGACCTACTAGATTATTGATTGATCCTGGTGCAACCCATTCTTTTGCATCCAGTGTTTATATGAAATTTATTCATGCTTGTATTAGTCTTTTGATGCTTGTATTAGCCCTTTTATGCTTGTATTAGTCATTTGATGCATATTGTTATTGTTGAGGTTTCTACTAGGGATAAGGTTATTATCTAGACAAATTATCAGGGCTGTTTGATTAGCATGGCTGATAAAGAATTTGAAGTTGTTTTATTGCCTTTAGATATGACAGATTTTGACTTAATTCTGGAGATGAATTGGTTATCTGCATATCATGCTTGGGTAGATTGTTTTAGGAAGAATGTAGTGTTCAGGATACCAGGACAAGAGGAGTTTAATTTTCAGGGAGAACGTAAGATACTTGCCACTATCTTATTTCTGCCATGACTGCTAGTAGATGGTTGAAGAAGGGTTGTGAGGGGTGTTTGGCGTATGTGGTGGATTCTAGAAAAGAGATTACGAAGTTAAAAAAAATATTAGTTGTGAAACATTTTTTTGATGTGTTCCCTAAGGAGTTGTCAGGTTTGTCTCCCAACAAGGAGTTTGAGTTTTCTATTGAGGTGATTCTGATATTAGCACCCATATCTATAGCACCTTACAGAATGACACCATTGAGTTGAGAGAATTGAAAGGAGTTGCTAGATAAACAATTTTTTCGACCTAGTATGTCGCCTTCGAGAGCCTTTGTGTTGTTTGTGAAGAAGAATGATGGAATGATGAGGTTGTGTATTGATTATAGACAGTTGATTAAGATCACCATAAAGAATAAATATAGCTTGCCTAGGATAGATGATTTATTTGAGTAGTTACAGGGGGCTGGGGTGTTTTCTAAGATAAACCTGAGATCGATTTATCATTAGTTGAGGATAAAGGAGGGGGACATGCCTAAGACTACTTTTAGGACACGTTATGGCCATCATGAGTTCCTTGTGATGCCATTTGGGTTGACTAATGCCCCTGCAACATTTATGGATCTGATGAATCAGGTGTTTAAACCATTCTTAGATAGATTTGTGATTGCATTTATTGATAATATTCTAGTATATTCCAAGAATGAAGAGGAGCATGTGAAACATTTAGAGATAATGTTAGAAATTATGAGGAGAGAGAAATTGTATGCAAGGTTCTCTAATTGTGAGTTTTGGTTGAATGAAATATTTTTCTTGGGGCATGTTATGTCAGGAGATGGTATAGTAGTTGACCCACAGAAAGTAGAAGCAATGTTGAATTGGGAAAGACCAACTAGTGTGATTTAAATTAGAAGCTTTTTGGGGTTGGCTGGTTATTATAGGAGGTTTATCTAGAATTTTCTATTATTGCTACACCATTGACCAGACTGACTAGGAAGAAAGTGAAGTTTATGTGGTCAGAACAATGTGAGAAGAGTTTCCAGTTGTTAAAAGAGAAATTGACTACTGCTTTGGTATTAATGCTTCCTTCTGGTGATGAAAGATTTATGGTATTTAGTGATGTGTCACATCAAGGGTTGGGATGTGTGTTGATGCAACATAGGAGAGTTATAGCCTATACTTCTAGGCAATTGAAGAACCATGAGAGAAATTACCAGACCCATGATTTAGAATTGGCTGCTATAATTTTTTCTTTGAGGATTTGGAGACATCATCTGTATAGAGACACTTGTGAAATTTTTACTGATCATAAAAGTTTAACGCATTTACCTACCCAGAGAGAGTTGAATTTGAGGTAGGAGAGGTGGATGGAGTTAATTAGTGACTATGATTGTACAATTCATTATCATTCATGGAAGGCCAATTTAGTAGCTGATGCATTGAGTATAAAGTCTACAGAAAGATTAGCTGTTATTGGGAGTCATGATATTAGCATGATGATAGAATTGAGATAAATGAGAATGCAGTTGAGTGTCAATGATATAGGAGTATTGACGACAGATATGGTGATACAATCTTCTATTATTGATCGCTTGTTAGAGATACAGAGTAGAGATGAAGGGATAGAGAAGATCAGATAGGAAGTATTGAGTAGGAAGCCAACTGAGTTTAGAATTAGAGAAGATGGTATGGTGGTATTAGGACATAGAGTTTGTGTTCCCAATGATGTTTAGATAAGAAAGTTGAGATACTAAGAGAGACTCATGATTCTGTGTATTCTATGCACCCGGGTAATAATAAGATGTACAGGGGATTTAGATAGAATTATTGGTGGTTAGGATGAAGAAGGATGTAACTGAGTATATTTCTAGATGTTTGATTTATCAACAAGTGAAGTCTGAGAATAGACATCCAGCATGTTTATTACAGTCTCTTCCAGTACCTAAATGGCCATGGGAGATATGAGTATGAATTTTGTTTCTAGTTTTCCCCGTACCCAGAGAGGTCATGATGCTGTATGGCTTATAGTGAATAGACTTTGTAAGTCTTCTCATTTCCTTCTTATTAAAACTACCTGGAGTCCTAAAAAGGTGGTTGAATGGTATGTAGCAGAGATTGTGAGATTACATGGTGTACCTTTGAGCATTGTATTAAATAGAGATTCTAGATTTACTTCTAGATTTTGGAGGGGTTTTTAGAAAGCTATGGGTTTACAATTGCGGTTTAGTACAACTTTTCATCCTCAAACTGATGGGTAGATAGAGAGGACCATCAGAATACTAGAAGATATACTAAGGGCAAGTGTATTGAGTTTTTCAGTGAGCTGGAATGCTTATTTACCTTTGATCGAGTTTGCATACAATAATCAATATCAAGCTAGTATTGGGATGGCACCATTTGATGCTTTATATGGTAGAAGGTGCAAAACTCTAGTCTGTTGGGAAAAAGTTGGAGATCAAACTGGTTAAAGAGAACCTTAGAGCAGCACAGAATAGACATAAGGGATATGCTGATAATATAAGATGATCTCTTGAGTTTCAAGTTGGTAACTGGGTGGATTTAAAGATATCTTTGTGGAAGAGTGTATTGAAATTTAAATAGAAATGAAAGTTGAGTTCGAGATTTGTGGGGGCATATGAGGTGATTGAAAGAGTTGGACCAGTAGCATATAGATTGGATTTGCCTCCAGAGTTAAACCAATTGCACAATGTGTTTCATGTTTCATTTTTGAGAAAGTGTTTACATGATAAATCCCATAGTATTCCAAGTCAGGCTGTAAAATTTTGGAAGATTTGACCTTTATGCAAGTACCAGTCAGAATTCTAGATATAAAGGAACAAATCTTACCTAATAAAGTTATTTTTTTAGTTTAAGTATTATGGAAGAACAAAGATGTTGAAGAAATTACTTGGGAACATGAGGTAAGAATGAAGAAAGAGTACCCCCAGCTTTTTCATGAGTTAGGTAAGGAAATTTCAGGGACAAAATTTTTATAAGGTGGGTAGAATTGTAATACTTATGTTCATAAAATAAGGGTAAAAAAGTAATTTTACATATATTATATTGAATTAAAAAAAATCAATTGATGAAAGATTTAGTATTGATTTGAAATAGTTTTTGAAAAATAATATTGAAAATTTGTTGAAAAGAGTTAGAAAATTTTGAAGAATAAAGTACTGAAATTTTTTGAAATTTGAAGTTGAAATGAAATAATTTTGAAGAAAAATATTGACTGAATTTGAGGAAAATAATTAATGTTTTTTTTTGGAAAAAAATATAAATTTTATGTTTCTCTATCATTTTTATAAAAATTTTGGAAGGAAAAAAAGATGAAAAATTGATTTTTAAAGGGTAAATGGCAAAAAAATAATTATGTAATGGAAAAACAGTCAATTTTAAATGGTGGCAGAATTGTAAATAACTGATGGTAAATATGTAAATTGCATTTAAAAAAATCAAAATCCTAGATTTCACGTGAAGCGGTGAGAGACAAAAAATAGTCTCTGAGTGGTGAAGCGAAAAAAAAAAATTCTCCGAACGGTGAAGTAGCGAAATTTTTTTTTTTGAGGTTTATAAGTCTCTGAAAGTTCAGAGACTTTATTTCTTCCAAATCTTATTTGGTTTCTTTCTTTCTTCAATTCAAATTCCTTAGCAAAAAGTTATAAAGAAAATTTCTCCGATATTAGAGATAGTACAATCATCCAATTACAATAGCAAGATTTCATCATATTTGAGGTAAATTTTCAGTAAGACTCATAACTAAATAATTATATTGTTTGAGTTAAGTTATGAAATAGTAAGATTTATAAAGGTTTATGATTAGGTGTTGGTGATCAGTAATTTTAAGAAATTGCTGAAAGGAATAGGAAAGGCAAGGAGGCGATCCACAAGTAACTTTAAGTGCTATGTGGTGAGTTAGATTTACTTTTAGTAATCAAGACCAATAAAAATATAAATTTATGATATTTGAATAAATTATTGAATTATAATGATTGAATGATGTATTTTCTATTATGTATAATAATTGATTGATTTATTGATTATGGATTAAATAGTACATTGAATATTAATTATATAAAAAATTATATTTAAAAAAATTAATGGATTAAAGAAAAATATACTAAGAAGTTATATGAAATTTATGAAAATATGATTGAAAAATTATATTATATATATGAGGAGACAATTTAATAAATATGATAAAAATAATAATTTTGAAAAATAGCTAGGTAGTTGAATTGAATGCTTTGATGTATGATTGCTTGCATGTTATTGCTCATATGCATAAAAGGGAAGACTAGGAAGAGAGTTGGTCTAGCTGAGAAGACCATGAAGGGAGTTAGTCTGGATGAAACATGTAGACACGTGGGAAGATGTTCCCGGATAATAATATGAAATGATTTGATGAGAAAGATAATTTAAATGCATGCATTATATTTGTTTTAAACATTTATTATTAATGCCTGAGATGCTAAAGAATCAATTTTGATTATTAAATGATTAATAGCTAGATGAGTCTCATAATGAGACAGTTTTGATGATAGATAAATAGAAAAGATGACAAAATAAAGAATTATATTATTAATTGTTTGTATGATGAGAACTTTATAATGATATTAAATTGATAAAACATATGAGATATATGTATTAAAAGAGGATAGTCTGATAATTTATTTATTAAGAGAAATTGATAAATAATTGAATTAGAATGTGAGTAGAGATAAATGAGTTATTATGTTGATTTAACAATGAATGAATATAACTAGAAGTATACAAATCAAGTACTTCTAATAAATTTAATTCACTGAGCTTGTGAATCCTACTCCTCATTGTTAAATAATTTCAAGTAGCTAGAAGGACAAACAAATTTGTGAGCTGAGATTCAGACTGAGTTGTTATTTGTAAGTCTTGTGGTCTATATCCCTAGACTAATGGAAGAATTTTTTTTTTTTTTGTAGATATTCATGAATAATATGTTGTATATATTGTTTCATATGAGATATTAATAATGTAACTCCCCTATTGAGGGTTGAGGGTTGATGTATATATATTTTCAGTCGATGTATGTTTTTATATTGTTGCATATATATGTCGTGTTGGGATTTCAAAACGTGACAACATCATCTCAAGGGTGGCCAACCCGGGATAGGTCGTTACAAGAAAGCACGATGGTGTAATAAGGACATTAACAGAAGTTAGACATATTCTTGCCTTCAAGAAGAATTTGATTTCTATGAGTACTCTTTATGTCAAAGGGTACAAGTATTAATCTGAAGGTGGAGTTATGAAAGTTAGCATAGGTGTTCTGGTTGTCATGAAAGCAAAGATTACTTTACCAAATTTATATGTTTTGCAGGATACTACCGTTGCTAGTTCAGCAACTGCTTTTTCTCTATCAGATTCAAAGTTTACAAAACTGTCACATATGAGATTGTTGAGCAAAAAAGGTTTGCTATGTGGAAAAAATACAATTAAAATGGAATTCTATGAGCATTGTATTTTTGGTAAACATAAGAGAGTTAGTTTCAGTACAACGATCCACATAACCAAGGGTACCATGAATTATATTCACTTTGATCTTTGAGGACCCTCACGTGTTCTATCCAAGGGTAGTGCCAGGTATATGCTTACATCCATTGATGACTACTCAAAAAAAACTTTGATGTTTATATTGAAGACCAACAATGAGGCATTCAAGCGTTTTAGAAGGTGGAGAACTATGATTGAGAAGCAAACGGAGAAGCAGATTAAAAGGTTGAGGATAGATAATGGTTTGGAATTTTGTTTAAATGAGTTTGATGACTACTGTAGAGATAAGGGTATTATTAGACACAAGACAATCAGAGTTACACCGCAACAAAATAGGGTAGCTGAGAGAATGAATATAACTATTTTGGAGAGAGCTCGTTGTATACTCTCAAATGTTGGTTTGACTAATGAGTTTTGGGTAGAGGCAGCGTTTACTATTTATTATTTGGTGAATCAATCTCTTGCTATAACTATAGAGTTCAAAACCTCACATGAGGTATGGTCTGGTAACCCTCCTGATTATTTTATGATAAAAATATTTGGATGTCCTGCACATGTATATGTTAATGATGGAAAATTAGAGCCTAGAGCTAAAAAATGCATTTTTCTTGGTTATGTTAATGGTGTGAAGGAATATAGATTGTGATGTCGTGATCCTAAGTCACCTAAATTTTTCATTAGTCATGATGTTACTTTTAATGAATCTCTTTTGCTTTAACCCAAAGAAAGAGGAGTCGGTTGTTTATGATTTTGATCAAGGTAAGAGTAGCACAAAGCAGGTGGAGTTGGAATTTTTTCATTTGGATCCTATGCAGAACATTTCAACACAGCTTATTTCTAAACAAAATGAGAATTCGGGTGAAGAATAAACTCAATAGACTCAAGATGAATCTTACAACATTGCCAAACATAGACCAAAAAGAGAGACTAGAGTACCATTGAAGTACAACAATATTGTTTTGTCTAGTAATACTGATGCAATTGCATATGCCTTGTCAATTGTATAAGAAACCAGTGATGCCGGTGAACCTTCTACATATACAGACGTCATTGCTTTTGCAGATTCTTCAAAGTGGCTAGTAACTATGCATGAAGAGATAGAGTCTCTTGAGAATCAGTAGACTTGAAAATTGGTAAAACACCAATGGGTAAAAAGATAGTTGGTTACAACTGGATATTCAAGAAGAAGGAAGGCATCCCAAAAGTTAAAAAGAATAAGGTTGTGAAAAAGATTTGGACAACATACAATCCGTCAGATATGTTGATTAAACTACTTTCAGTGTTCAAGTTCGAACATTATTTGGACTTTATTGGTGTTACTTACAAAATTTGAATTCTGCCCGGGTGGGGCATTTGTGGAGATGATGAAAAATATTTTGTTTTTTGTGAAAATTCAAGCTAATGTGGAGATTTGTTAGATATGACTTGTAATTTTAGAGTAAATCGGGCACATTCTTCTTTTAATTACCACATCATTATGCAAGAATACAAATTGCAGTAGGAAAAGTAAGAATTAAAAAGAGTGGCTATTTTGGTGCTAGGAGAACACAAAATAGAAAATTAAATAGAAGAATGATTCTCCTTGACCTTGCTTATATATATGTGCTTATTTTTCTTCTTTCATCAAGTTGAAGAGACAGAGTTGTACAACAAACAGATCTCTGTCAGTGATTAAAACTTTTTTTCTTTTATACTATTATATTTTTCCAATTAAATTTGTGGTAACCTAGATTTGGGTGTATTTGAGATTTGGGCATAGAGAGTTTTATCTCTCTTGATTTGTACTCCAGTTTTGATTATAGTGGAATATATCACCATCGCCCGTGAACATAAAAGTTTTAGTTCCAAATCACGTAAATTTTATGTGTCAATTTACTTTTCTGCTGTTTTATTCCGAACATAATTTTAATTTTTTAAATCTTTTAAATTTTTTTAATCTTCTTAAGTATTTGTTGACATTGAAACTTGCTATTCCTTGTTTCACATACTAAAACTACCAGAAACGAGAGTCGAATGACACTAAACCGTTCTTTTCTTTATTTCATGGATGGAAACTTAAATGAAAAATCTGAATGGTTGAGTAAACTAGGTGTCGTCCCGGGTCCCTTTGGCTGTTGATTGCATTTTGGGGCTTTGTCGATTTTTTTTTTAATTCTAGTTTATTTTTGACCATTTTCAGTTTCAGTTACTTGAAGTTGTCTCTTGGTACTTGTCCTTCTGGGCAAAGAGGATGCATTGAACTAATATAACTGATATCAATTTAATCCCCATCTTTGAGATGGCTCCTGGCTTGGCTGTCCGGTGGTTGTGTTGTTGATGTTGTGATAATTGGTTGGTAAGAGTAAATGAACCTACCTTATTGAGTTTTCATAAATTGACATGAGTCAGACTTCAGAATTTAATTGTTTATTTGTTAACATGGCTGATCGAAAAAACAGCTAGATGTATATGCCCAATCTTATGTGTTTCATTGTCAGTTGAGTACGTGTGTTTTAGCTTCCACTGTGTTTAACTTTTCTGGATCGTTTTCATAAATTTTGGAAGTCTTAGAGCTTTATTTCTTTTATGCAAAGAGAATTGTATTCAAAACCGCGCCCCATATACAAAATCTATTATAAGATAAAATTTCATTGAACTCTACAAACTCTTCTTTGTTGAGAAAAAAAATCCTCACTAAACTAAAAGTTGAGGATGTGAAGCTATATCTATCTTTAATCACACAAATTGATTTATTCACCACGTTAAATGTCCTCTTATTTCTCTTAAGTGGATGTTTTAGATCTTAGTTTGTAATTTATATTCTTTTTTAGTAACTTCTTTTCTATATGTTCTATGTACTTGGGCTGCAGTTCTTGGCTCTTTTTCATTTAATTACTTTGTTTAAGCTAAACGAAAAGAATGGAAGTTTTTGTTTGGCACAGTGCCATGAAAGATAAATGACATAAGAGTTTATCTCACCGTTAAATGGTAAGGAAAAAAAGAAAAATATATTTTATTTTTATTTAAAAATAAAATTAACTTTGTGTCATGTATATTTTATGACACTATATTTAGACAAGATTTTTTTTCAAAAGGAGACCCTTATAACTATAATCATGATTTTATTTATGTTGCGGTCGGATTTGGAAGTTCCAAATTAATAATCTGGTTTAATGGGCTTTCACTGATCTGGTTTTTTTTCCTCCCCATCCTGTTCTTCTTCAGAGATGGGTGAAGAACTTAAGGTAGTAGCCGTTATTCCTGAGTCCGTTTCGAAGAAAAGGAAGAGAAGTGAGGAGTGTGCTTTGGAGAAAACCGAAGAACTTAAAAGTCCAGAAGCTGAAGAATGCTGAAAAAGAAAACTACCATTTAAGAGGGGCGAACTATATGCAAAAGAGTGCAGCGAACGGGTGAGCAAAGTGATTCTTGTGATTCAGCTCTTGCATCTTATTGTCAGTTTAAATTGTCTCAATTCATTCGATTTGTTATATCTTACAGGAGAAAGATCTGGTAAGACTGAAACGTGCGGCCAAACTGAAAGGAGGTTTCTATGTGAACCCAGAGCCAAACTGTTATTTACTGTTCGCATTCGTGGGTAAGCTTAGTGTTTCATTTTGGAGCGCAAAAAGTAAAACTTCTAGAATTTCTCTCTACGTTTTCATCACCAATCATATTTTGTTATAGAATGATAATATATCGTTCTTGTTCCTTGATAGTATCAACGCAATGCATCCAAAAACAAAAAAGAATTTAGTTTTTACATCTAAGAGGTAAAATCTACTAGGAAGTTGTTATTGTGTTCCTATCAAATCTCAGCACTTCTTTTCTGCCTTCTTACGTAAATAAATTATTCCCTGCAGATATTCAAAGGCGTTTTTTTCAAAGTCAACAAAGCAACTATGAACATACTGCATCGGGTCGAGCCATATGTGACTTACTGGTAAGGCAGACTGTTCTTCCCCTAGTTATGAAGTGAACAGACGTGTCCTAACCACGTCTATTATTGAGTCATTGACCATATTTAGCTGGATTCTTTACTAGTAAAGTGTAGGCAGTAGCTTGCCTGAAGCTCGATTAATTAGGTTCGGCATATTGCGAGAAGTGTAGGTAAATAAATATAAAAATAATATCATATATGAAATTAAAATATATATAATTACATAAATAATTTTGTAAGTAAATTATTGTTTCATCAACGTAAACTTAAATTATTTTACCGTCAAAGCTTAATAAGGGTTAGGTTTTCTTGTTTGTATTCTCACACAAGGGTAGATTCACACCGTTGGCAATGAGGTCACCTGCCCCCATTAATATTTGAAAAACATATTAATAATATATGTATTTTTAAAATTTCCCCCACTAATATAAATAAATTGCCCCCACAAATATTAAAAAATTATCTAAACTTAATATAAAATTTCTTTGTATTTCAAAAGTTTTGGATTTATGTGTAAATTATTGTCTTAATATAACTGCCCAAAAATTGTTTACGTGTAAAACTTTTTATTTTGTAAAAAGAAATAAAAAAAATTTCTTTAAAAGGTTTATGTGCAAATTATCTAGCATTTTGCTATGGGTATTATAAATAATCGGATGCATAATCGTATAAGAGAAAAATTGTTGAATGATTGTCTAACCACTCACAAGTCGAAAATGATCATATCTACCAAACCGTCAAACCACAATGGTCTTATTCCATCACAATCAACTGTACGTGCCCTACACGCCATTAGCAATGTGTGGGGTTGATTATTTGTCATTGTTTTTTAGAAAAGAAAAGAGAAAAAAATAGGTGCTAAAAAAACCATACTATGATGATGTGGCAGATTAGTAAGGAGGAATCAGGGATATTGTAGTAAAAAAATTAAAGCATAATGTTAACTTGTGCCTTAAATGGGACAAGTTAGCATTTTCCTATATATATATATATATATATATATATATATATATATATATATATATATGTCGCCCCCACTAATTAAGAAAAGTTTCTAGATCCACCACTGTTCCCACAACAACAGCTTTCTCAGATGGATAGAAAATTGAATACTTAAATATGTTGAAAGCGAAAGAGGGGACCTAGTGTGTTTATATACACATCAATAACCATAGTTTCTAAGAGTTCAAATGAGCCCTTCCATCTACAGGCCATATTGGACTAAGGTCTACACTAGCTACTGACCCACATTAATAATATTAAGATGTGTACAAGCCTAAACCACATAATCACCAATTAACAACATATGGGCTATCATACTTTTCTCATTGGACTAAATTCACTGACCCTGTTTTATAAAACCAAAACCACTGTAATTAGTGGTAGCACACATAGAAAAATTCTAATATTCTCCCACTTGGGCAACACTAATTATAGCTTTCAAATTTTAAAACATTTTATTGAATTTAAATGACTACTAGTTTAGACAACTTGATTTTATTGTGGCCACATTTGAAAAACAATTTGGTCCTTTGAGACAACATCTTAAATGGCCCAGTCCCATGAAAACACCAAACATGGAATCATGGCAGCCATTATGCTCTATTATTCACACAAGACCAATCCAATGTTATACATGTAGATGGTTCCACTGACATGGATCCAATGTGGTAGTGTAGCAAAAAATTAACATCCCAGAGGGTAAACAAATAATGTGTTATTTTCATTGTCAGTCCTCAACATGACTCTCCGTACAACATACATTTTAATGGGCCCGAGAAGTCATCAACAACATGGTATGTCTCCAATCAAAATACCTCGAGGTTTCAACAGGGTGTCAACCACGAGATATACACAACTAAACTCAAATTTTACACCAAGTTTTAAGTTTCCACAACATGACATGTCAAATGTTCAAATGCATTCATACATATACAAAGCTAAGATAACACAATATGAATGTGTAAGCCAAGGTGCAAACCCAAGAGGGGGTGAATTGGGTTTTAAAACTTTTTGCAATTAACAAACAAGTTTTAAGAACTTAATCAATTAAACAAACAAGTTTTAAGAACTTTTCTAATTGCTTTGAAGAAAGGCAAACACCTCTCTGCTGATTTGGATATGATACAATTGAGTGCAGCTATGCGTTCAGTTAGCCTTTTTACTTCTTTGATATTATGGGGAGGGCTAATGTTTAAGATTGCCTTTATCTTCTTGGGATTAGCTTTTATCCATCGCTGTGTGACCATAAAGCTTAGGAACTTACTAGAGGTGACTCCAAATGCACATTTTCTCGAGTTTAGCTTCATTTGATAGTGTCGAAGTATTCAGAATGCTTCCTTTAGGTCAAATTCATGGTTTTCGTCCTTAATGATTTTAACCAGCATTTCATCAACATACACTTCTATATTCTTCCTAATATGTTCCTTGAAGATTTTATTGACCAACCTCTAGTAGGTTGCCCCTTCATTTTTCAGCCCGAAGGGCATTACCTTTTCGGTTAAAAACATGGTCTTGGGTTGGTCTGGTTCATACATGAGGATTTAATTATAACTCGAATACGCATCCATGAAACTTAGTAGCTCATGCCCTAAAGTAGCATTAACCAGCTAATCTATCTGAGGTAGAGTGAAGCTATCATTTGGATAGGCTTTATTTAGATTGGTGAAATCTATGCAGATCATCCATTTACCATTTGTCTTCTTTACCATGACTACATTGGCGACCCAGTCTGAGTAGTTAGCCTCTCAGATGAAGTTAGTCGTGAGGTGTTTGTCTACTTATTCTTCTATGGCTTCTTATCACTTTGGAGCAAAAAATCTCCTCTTTTGGACTACAGGTTTGTGATGTGCAAATTTTAAATGCTCGCAAGTGCATAAATCACAAATAGTATTACGATGAGTTTACTCTCGAGGTCGATCTCTCAAGGAATTGCAGTGGTTTAGATTCTAAATTATTTTCTTAAAATTACTAAAACCAACTCTGAAATTAAATCTTAAACACTCTAATTAAAAGATTGGTGAAGAGAAAATTGAAATAAAAACATTTAAACAAAACAAATTATGAAGAGATGAGTATAATCAATGAGAATAATTGAGAGTTTAACTTGCTATCCAATCATGAATTTGAACATTTGGTGAATATAAAGAATTAATCAACATCCAAGATTATTGGTATTTTCACTAAGACTAGAGGATGCCATTGATCGTGTTTATTTTCAATTTATAACTAATTAATTAAATCCCATGGATCGTGTTCATTAATTAATTAGTTAAATTAAGTATAAGGAAAATGCAACCACCTAAATCATAATTTAATTTGAATCTTGATTTAAATTCTTATTCAAAAAAGATTAATTAGGTCTAGATGATTTGTCCTCAACCTAATCTCAAATATTAACCTTGACTATTAATAATAGATGGCCAATCCACAAGCAATAATCAAAGGTATGAAGAATATTGAATAAGAAATAATCTGGAAAATTTCATAAAACTAAATCCATCAAAATATCCAAAACAATCAATTCAGCTAAGCCAAACTCCCAACAATGCGTTCAGCTGCTCATGTTTAAATCCCAATCACAGAATTCAAATACTAGGGTTACAAGCATATTGAAGGACAAAAGGAGCAAAGATAGAATTTCTTCCCGAATTACAAGATGAATCCTCAAAGTCTTAAAGCAATTGATCGTCGTCTTCAATCTCTTGATCAGCCATCTTGATGAAAGAAACCGTCTCCTCCTTCAATCTCCCAAAACTCCTCTTGATAATATCTCTCCAAGAACTGTCGTCGTCTCCCTGTTCTCTAAGTCTAAATTCCTATATATATATGTATGGAGATGGCTTTGTAGATAGAAAAGTCGCCCTAAGGTTTCAGTGCAGGTTGTGTGCTTTTGCTACTGTTCAGGCATGGTTCTGCTGCTGTCCAGGCCATGTGTTTGCTGCTATCCAGAACTGGTTCGGTTGTGCTACTGTCCAGCCCATGAAAATCCCAAAAAAAATCAGAATTTAATAGCTTATTCACTTCTGCCACACTGAAATCACACACAGCCTGACCTTTGTCTACCAAAACTGCCATAACTTTCTATAGAAAAATCATATTTATGAGCCATAAAATTTTCCAGAAAATAAACATCCAAATATTTCAAATATATATGTCTCATCTCTTGGTTCTTCCTAAATCAATACAGTTTAATCTGCAAAAATCACTTCTGTCACGCTAAAATCATATTTATGAGCTGTAAAATTCTCTAGAAAATAGACATCCGAATCTTTCCAAGAATATATGGCTCATTTCTTAGTTCTTCCTGAATCAATACAGTTTAATCTGCAAAAATGATTGATCTGTATGGGCAATTTTGGCAATTTAGTGAAACTACTTTCCAAGTGCTTGTGAACCTGTAAAACAACGAAAAACAACTCAAAGTAACAAATTCCTAAGTTAAACATATAAATAAATACTTGAAAAACATACAAAATACTAGGACAAATATAAGTTCATCAGTTTGTGATCTGGATCCACGTTCAATCTGTGGATGATGACTTGGGGATCAATCCTAACCATGTCGGAGGTTGACCGTGCAAATAGGTCCTAGTTTTTTCAGAGGAAAGAGATCAATGATTCTTTGAGGTTCTTAAGAAGCTTAGACCATATCTGCACACTCTTATGTCTCCCTCGTTCAAGGAGACTACTATTAGTTCCTCCACATGTTGGCCCGTGGAGTTTTGAGCTAATCTCGTAGGTCATCGATCACCAGAGGTAGGGCTTGAGCCTTTTTACCCCCTTTGATAGAATTCAAATAGCAAGATCGAGAGGATTTTTAATTTACTCATACTTCCCCCACGCCTTGCTCCATAAGGAATTTCATCTTTAAGTGAAAAGTTGATACTACCATCTTCATATCATTCAGAGTCGGCCTTTCGAGTATCATGTTGTAAAAAAATAAATTTTTGACCACCAAGAACGTGGTATTCATAGTAGTAGGTTGCGGAGTTGTTCCTGCTGTGACCAAAAGGACTATGCTACCTTTGGTAAATACTAGCATTTTAAAGAAATCAGACAATGGATAGGACACTAGTTTGAGCTGATCATCATTCAGCTTTATCTTCTTTAAGGCTTCATAATAGAGAATATCTACCGAACTTCCGTTATCCACCAAGATCCTCTCAACATTGTAATTTAAAATGAGGAGTGTGACAACAACTGCATCGTTATGGAGGGTCTGTAACCCCTCCAAATCATCATCCGTAAAGGATATTACCTGATCTATAATGACCCACTTATGAGGTCCATTGACTGATGCCACTGATCGGGCATAAGCTCTCATTGCGTGTGAGGACTGTCCCCCTGTTATGGGTCCCTTATAGATCATTTTGCTGGTCCATATTACTGTGGTTGTATGACTTGGTCACATTGATGAGGTTTATCTATTCGGCCACTTCTCTTCAAGCTCAGCCTTGGACTTTTCCTAGGGCTCCACTAAGGGCTTCGGTGGCCATCTCGTCTAGAATTTTACATCTTGGAATTCTATTTAAATGGGCACCTGGGACTCTATTGTAAGTGGTCTTCATTGCTTTAGAAGGATGGGGTCCTGTATATTCCTTCAGATACCCTCTACAGGTGAGGGATTTAATCTAGTTCTTCAAGACATGGAACTCCTCGGTGTCGTGCCCATAGTCTCTATAAAAATTGCATTATCTAGTCTGATCCTTATTTTCAGTAATATAGAGTGGCCTCTGAGGCCAACGGAGGATGTCACGATCCTAGAATCTCATAAGTATGTTAGTTCTGGATGCATCGAGCGGAGTGAAGCTCTTAAACACGCAGGTGTTCTTTTAATTACCCTATTGGCCTATTCTTTGATTCGATAACCTCTCTTCTCCTCTTTTCTCTTTCTTCTTACCTTTTACTTCTAAATACTTGGTCATCTTTAGTGATTATATACTCCTCAGCCTGAGTGAGGATGTCTTTCTTGTCCTTAGGAGGGTCTTGTCCTTAGGAGGGTGCTTAGTGAGCTTATAATTGAAAGACCCTAACCTAAGCCCATTTTTGAATGTCAGTGTATTATCTGAAACTTCTGAAATACTGCAGTGAGCTCGAGGGTTTTCTCGAGATACCTAATAATCTTCACACCTCTAGCTTCGTACTCGTTGGTCATCTAACTGACCACCAGTTGTGAGTCACTGTATGCTTTTAAGGATTCAGTAGCTACTGCCTTTGTGAGTTTCATTCCTACGAGCAAAGCCTCACGTTTAGCCTTGTTGTTTGAGGTATTGAATTTGAACATGAGGACCTACTCTACTATAAAGTCTTTGGGACTATTGAGGATAAGTCAGGCTCTGCTACCTGTGCTGTTTGAAGATCTATCAATGTACAACATCTAACTCCGTAACTATTCGCCTCCATCGAATTCTTGTATCTCGGCCGACATTTCAGGGAATGTGGTTTCCACTATGAAATGTGCTAAGGATTGTACCTTAATAGCTGTTCAAGTTTTATATCGAATGTCAAACTCTCTAAGTTCTATAGACCACTTTACCAATCTCCCAGAGATGTTTGGCTTGTGGAGTACTTGCCTCAAGAGCTGATCGGTCAATAGAATGATGGTGTGAGCCTAGAAGTATGGTATGAGCTACGAGTAAGAAGGCATACACCATTTTTTTGATGGGGAGATACCTCACCTCGGCATTATATAGAACCCATCTGACATAGTAGATGGGTTTTTGACTCATATCTTCTTCTCGGATCAAGACTCAAGCTACCACGTCCTACCTTGTTGCTATATAAATAAGGAGTTCTTCCCAAATGATTGGCTTAGTTAAGAATGGTGGTGAACTCAAATACTCTTTCAGCTCTTCAAAGGCCTTTTGGTAGTCTTCGGTCCAAGCAAAGTCCTTTGCTTTTCTAATTACTTTGAAGAAACGCAAACACCTCTCTACCGATTTGGACATCATACGACTAAGTGTATCTATGTGCTTAATTAGACTTTTTACTTCTTTGATATTCTGGGGAGGGTTCATGCTTAAGATTGCTTTTATCTTCTCGGAATTAGCTTTTAACCCTCACTGCATGACCATAAAGCCTAAGAACTTACTAGAGGTGACTCTAAATGCACATTTTCTCAAGTTCAACTTCATTTGATAATGTCGGAGTATTCGAAATGCTTCTTTTAGGTCAGATTCATGGTTTTCGGCCTTAACACTTTTGACCAGCATTTCATCAACATACAATTTCATATTCTTCCCAACCTGTTCCTTGAAGATTTTATTGACCAGCCTCTAGTAGGTTGCCCCTTTGTTTTTTAGCCCAAAGGGCATTACCTTGTTAGTTAAAAAGATGGTCTTAGGTTGGTCTGGTCCATACATGAGGATCTTGTTATAACCCGAATACGCATCCATGAAACTTAGTAGCTCATACCCTGAAGTAGCATCAACCAACTGATCTATCCGAGGTAGAGTAAAGCTGACAATGCAAATAGGTCCTAGTTCTTTCAGAGGAAAAATATTAATGATTCTTTGAGGTTCTCAAGAAGCTTAGACCAGATCTGCACACTCTAAAGACTCATTCGTTCAAGGGGACTACTATTAGTTCCTCTACAGGTTGGCCAGTGGAGTTTTGAGCTAATCTCGTAGGTCATCGATCTCCAAAGGTAGGGCTTCATTCTTTTTACACCTTTTTATAAAATTCCAATAGAAAGATTGAAAGGCTTGTTGATTTCCTCAGACTTACCCCATGCCTTGCTCCATGGGGAATTTCATCTTTAAGTGATAAGTTGAGACTACCGCATTCAAATCATTCAAAGTTGGCCTTCCGAGGATCATGTGGTAAAAAAATGAATGTTTGACCACTTGGAACGTGGTTATTATAGTAGTAAGTTATGGAGTTGCTCCTGCTGTGACCGAAAGGACTATGCTACCTTTGGCAAATATTGACTTTTTTAAGAAAGCATACAATGGATAGGACACTAGTTTGAGCTAATCATTATTCAACTTTATCTTCTTTAAGGCGTCATAATAGAGAATATCTACCGTACTTTCATTATCCACCAAGATCCTCTCAACATTGTAATTCAAAATGAGGAGTAAATTGCATCATTATGGAGGGTCTGTAACCCCTCCAAACCATCATCCGTAAAAGGATATTACCTGATCTATCTTGACCCATTTATGAGGTCCATTGAGTGATGCCATTGATCGGACATAAGCTCTTATTGCGTACAAGGACTGTCCCCTTGTTGTAGGTTCCCTATAGATCGTTTTGATGGTCTCTATTATTGTGGTTGTATGACCTTGGTCACCTTGATGATGTTTATCTATAAGGTCACTTCTCCTCAAGCTCGGCCTTGGACTTCTCCTAGGGCTCCACCAAGGGCTTCGGTGGCCATCTCATATAGAGTTTTACATCTTGAAATTCTTTCTAAATGGGCTCCTAGGACTCCGTTGTAAGCAGTTTTCATTGCTTCGAAAGGATGGGGTCCTGTATATTCCTTCAGATACCTTCTACGGATAAGGGATTTAATCTGGTTCTTCAAGGCGTGGAACTCCTCGGTGTCTTGCGCATAGCCTCTATAAAAATGGCATTGTCTAGCCTGATCCTTGTTTTCACTACTGTAGAGTGGCCTCTGAGGCCAACAGAGGGTGTCACCATCCTGGACTCTCATAATTATGTTGGTTTTGGATGCATCAAGCGGAGTGAAGCTTCTAAGGTGTTCTTTTAATTGCACTCTTGGCTTATTCTTTGATTCAACGACCTCTCTTCTCATCTTCTCTTTTCTTTCTTCTCTTTTCCTTTTAAATGTTTGGTCATATTTAGTGATCATATACTCCTCAGCCTGAGCTAGGATGTCTTTCATGTCCTTAAGTGTGTGCGTAATGAGCTTAGAACTGAAGGACCCTAACTTGAGTCTATTTTTAAATGTCAGAGTCTGTACCGTGGGGTCAAGATCTGGAATCTCCCATGTAGTGGTGTTAAACCAGGAGATGTATTCTCAAAGTTTCTCCACCTTCCATTGGATGATGTTAAAGAGAGTTTTCGAGGTCTTCTAGGGTCCCATACTACTGACGAAGTGTGCTTCGAATGCACGATTTACCTCCTTGAAGGAGATGATATTTGCAGGCTTGAGATGTGAATACTAGGTGCTAGTGGCCTTTCCAAGAGTTAAAGGAAAGGTTCGGCACATCACAACATTTGTGTGGCAATGCAGCATCATGGTTGTCTTGTAGAGCTAGAGATGATCCATGGCGTCTGCGGAGCCATCTAATTCATTATGATTGGCATTTAAAAATGTCGTGGGAGAGGACCATCAAGGATATCCTGTGTAACCTCTTCCCTTTAAAGATTCCCTTATTCTCTAATCTATTTCCTAAATTTCTTTTTTCTAGATCAATATATTTTTTAGAGGTGGAGAATCCTCGAGACTTCAACTTAGAGTGGGGAGAAGACCTAGCAGTGGTGTTGTTGTAGGGTGGTTTGTTGAGATTCAAATGCTTCGTTGGCCAAGAGCATTGTTGAGGTGGAAGTGGAGGTGAAAATGGATGGGCTTGCCACCTAAGTCTAGCAGCTAGACTGGTTACAAGCTAAGTGAGTTCCATGAACTGCTCCTGGGTTATCGGTGCGGTTGGGTTTGGTTCGAAGGTTGCCTTTGGACTTTCTTGGACACTGAGGTCTATCAGGTTGGGATGAGAGGGTTGTTCGATGTCTTCAATTACCATGCTATGAAAGTTCCACTATGATGTCAAAAAGAGTAATTTTGACATGATGTTGTCAAAATATGGAATTTCATACCTAAACAATCAAATTTTGTGATCCGCATATCAATTTTTTTTCCATTTGTAAAAATGAGTGATAGATTAAAACAAAATGCAATCATGTTCATCTAGATTCCACAAATTCAAGAATCTCTTTATAATATGAACCACAAATATCCATTTTGACACAACTCTGGATAAGCAATGGGCAACATTAGCACCACACAAATGAAAATACAACCTCACCAAAAGAAAGGGATAGATGTTTGATGTCTTAAATGATACTGTCAGCTTTTCTTCTTACTCCTTACAGCTTTTTATCACTGTCCATAAAATCATAGAATTCAATTCCCTAAAAAATCACTGTCTCTAAACTTAAGAATCTCTTTCTCCATTTAAACTAATTTGTATTTCTCTCTAAACCGAAATATCTTTAACTAAACTTACAACCGATTGCAAATTAACATTCATTTTCCAATCGACACGTAATTTGAACCAAAAACATTTAACTGTCAGTAGGCTTTCAAGTGATTTCAAATAATAAGAGTTAAAATTTAAATTAAAATATTCTAATAACTTACAAAATTTGATATCATTTTTTGTTATGAAAAATAAAGTGTAACGTACAAAGTATGAGATCAACATTACAAAATTTTATAGTAGTTTTTAGGTTACAAGAAATGATATATAATAAGTTATGAAATATAATGGTTAAGTTAGAAAAAATATCGAAGTTACAAAAGTTAAGGCATGTGTTGCAAAATATGAATGATTGTGTAGGTACCGCTCTTTTCCGCTTGGGACCTATGCATCAGGCCCAATACCCAAGGCCACTCCCCTTAAAGAAGGCGGATATGGAAATAATACGGATTACGATGAGCAGACATGTGGAAACGAGAGAATTCTACAAAGTTTAATACAAACCCTTTATAAGTAATAAGGATGCTCCCGTGATGGGTGCACTTTTAATGTATTTGACAAAGAGTCGTTTGTCACCCAAGCATGAAGAAAGGATAATCGGTAAAGAGTCATCAATTAACCTTGAAAGGGGTCAAATCCCTTGTCATTGGTCTACATGAGAAATTCCGAGGCTCAATAGATTTGGGTGCAAAAGAGCGAGGATTTAAAGCTCCTTTTGTTACCTAGACCAAATTCTATCCCTTCGTGTTTCAAAGAAATTGATTGAAATTTTGATTCAAGTATTATTACCATACACTGATAATAAATAAAAGCACATAGTTTTTAAGTTGTATTTAAATAAAATGACACCAAATATCAAATTTAAAATAATGCGAGAAAAGTAAATACGGTAAAGGAAAGGAATTACTTCAACTGTGAGCAAGTGCGTGACATTGCACACGTGAGTGAAAGGTATGTGTAATAGTGTGAATTTGTGTGCAAGTGCGTGCATAATAGTGCACAAGTGTGTGCTTAATAGTGTGCACGTGTGTGCGAGTATGTGTGCAATAGTGCGCACGAGTGTGTAAGGTGTGTGCAATAGTGGGCACATGGTGCAGCAGTGCGCATATGTGTGCATGTTTGTGCAATCGTAAACAGTGTTCACTTGTGTGTTAAAGTGTGCATGTGTGTGCAAACATGTTCGAGTTTAAATTAAAACTAAGTTAATCAGACTTAGATAAATTAGACTTAAAGATTAAACTAATCTACTTTAGAGATAAGATAAAAAAAGATAACTAATAACATTTTCAAGGTGGTTTAAACACATAAAATCATGTTAGCAATATGTTTTACAAACAAAGGAGACTTGACTAACCTTTTTAGTTGAAGCCTTAAAATTAGAAGTCTTCCTAGGCTTGAGATATGGGCCAAAAGTATTTGGGCTTAGGAGAGGTCCATGAACTTTAGTGAGTTTTGGATTGGACCAAAATTAAAATGAAGAGTTTGGTTTTAATGGATTGAATAAAACAAAAAAAAACTTATAATTGGTTCAAGTCGTCAATTAAAATCAAACATTCACATTTACCAAGTCCAAATGTATTAGGATTAAAGACTTGTCATAGCAACCCATGCATAGTTCGTTAAAAAATTTTGGAACAAAAATAGTTATGTACAGTTTGCCCCTTTTTGTTTGGGCCTCCTTTAATGATCCAATCAAAGGCTGTGAAGGGCTACAGTTTTGTTTCAAAATTTTGGAACAGCAAATATACGATGCACGCATAAAAGTAAACATGCTATTAGGAAAAGTTAATATCATGGGATCCCCCATGAGAATGATATAGACCTGAAGTAACGAAGCTATCGTCCGCTCACTTATGCGATACTTTTGGATTGACTGGTGCTTATTGTGAGGGCTTAGGTTTTCTTGCCAATGAAGGGTTTTGAGTCTATGACTATGCCTGCTGATTAGAACTTTTTGGTTTTGTGATTTTGCCTACTGGGAGAACATTTTGTTGTTGTATATTTTTGTGATTCGCTTGCTAATAAGGAATTTTTGGTTTTGTGATTTTGTATGTTGGGAGGACTTTTTGGTGATTTACCTGCTAATAAGGATTTTTTTTTTGGGATTTTCTTGATAATGGGGAGCTTTTGGGGGATTTTCCTTCTAATAAGGGCTTGACTTGTGATTTTGCCTGCTGACAAGGACTTAGATTTGTAATTTTGATTATTGACGAGGACTTTAATCTACTTATTGGCGAGGACTATGATTTGCTTGCTGATGAGGACTTGGATTTACCTGTTGACGAGGACTTTGAGTTTTTGATTTTGCCTACTAATGAGGACTTGGATTTGCTTGCTGATGATGATTTTGGTTTACCTGCTGATGAGGACTTTGGTTTTCCTGATGACAAGGACTTTAAGTTTATGATTTTGCCTACTGATGAGGACTTGATTTGTGATTTTGCCTGCTGATGAGGACTTTAGTTACTTGCTGACGAGGACTTGGTTTGCTTGCTGACGAAAAATTTTGAGTTATGATTTTGCCAGCTAACGAGGACTTGATTTGCTTGCTAACAAAGATTTTGATTTTCCTGCTGATGAGGATTTTGATTTGTGATTTTACCTATTGATGGGGACTTTGATTTGTGATTTTGCCTACTGACAAAGACTTGGTTTGCTTGCTGATAAAGACTTTTATTTGTGATTTTGCTTGCTGATGAGGACTTTGATATGTCATTTTGCCTGCTGATGGGGACTTTGATTTGTGATTTTGCTTGCTGAAAGGGATTCTGAGTTTGTGATTTTTCCTGCTGACGAGGGCTCTTCGGTGATTTTGCCTACTATGAGGGCTTTTTTGTATTTTGCCAACTGTGAGGGCTTTTTGGGGATTTCGAATGTAAAACAATATCGTTTCACTTTTTAAACTATAAACAACTTCGTTTTTCTCTCTTACCATAGTATATATGGCATAAGTTCTTTCAGATTTCTTCATTTTCGATTCTTTAGAGAGTGTAGAGAACTATTTGTGCCTCTTGTATTTTGCCATCGCGATCTGTTGAAGGGCTAGAGATTTCACTCATTTCCTTATACTTTTCTTCATCTTTGTAAGTAATCCTTTAGAAGTATGCTTTGATTTTTTCAGATCTTTATTTTTTTTTTGGGGGGGTTTAGTACTATAAGTTTCTGATGATTTTTTTCATTTCCCGAAATAAAAGAAAATGGAGAGAAACGAGGACCCATATGGAGCTTGTAGGTTCCTAAGGAGATGATGTGAGGAGGATTATAATTTCGCTTTCAATTTCCATTACGACGGAGTGGTGGGCCACTCTTGGCCGTTCTTGATATTTATGGTGCCAAAAAGTTTTTAAGAGTGCTAAGAACTTTACTAGAGAATTTACATGCTGCGGTAACCACCATGGTATATGAGGCAGTCACTTGAACTAGGAACCCCGTGTATGGATGTGTCATCGAGATCTAGGACCTTCAGCTTCAGGTTCGTCTTATCAAGAATTTCTTCCCTTTTTATTTTAAATATATATTTATTGTTTTTTTAGGTCAGGAACCTACGAAGGTTGGTCGAAATGCTTTGGTAGGAGAGGACCAATTTGGCCATGGCAGCTCCTGGTGTTCCAATCCCTCAGGGGGTTGCCCAAGTGGTTACTCTTGCTGAGGTTCAGGATCCTATGGTTGTAGCTCCTAGTGATTCAAGCCCAAACCAATAAGTGGTTGCCTCAATGACGGCTTTTGACGAGGCTCAGCCTTTAGAAAATCGGGCTTTGACTAGTCGGGCAAACGAATTACTTTTTCTAGATGATGGTAAAACTATTTCTGAGTTGTAAAAAGAAATGCAAGACACTGATCCAAGCCTAAGCCAATAGGTGGCTTCCCCAAAGACTGCTTTTGATGAGGCGCAGCCCTCAGAAAATCGTGCTTCAACCAGTAGGGCAAACGAACTAGTTTTTCTAAAGGATGGTAAAACTTTTTGTTGAAAAATCACCTAAGAATCCCAGGTTGTGACCTTCAAACACCCAAATCTAGAATGATTTGGGCCAAGACAAGAATCAAACCACAAAAGAGAAAACACAAGCAATTGTTATCCAGGTTCGACAAATTGCTTATGCTCCCGTGAGCTCCTCTGAGCTCTCTGCACTAAATCAATGGAGTTCTTACAATTACAGCAACACCTCTTCAAGAATCATGTGTTCTTGATGAATGAGAGAAGAGAAAAGAAAGAGATAAGAACTAAGTGTTTCCCTGGAATTTTCCCCAAGAAAATTCCAATTATAAAGCCCTACAACCCTAATCTTTCTTACACTCTCTCACTAGAAAAACCTCTGAAGATTTGAGAGCCTTTCTCTCTAAACACCAGCCAATCTTGGAATGAGTTGTTATTATTCTTCTTATTGTTATTGCTCCTAGATAACCGTTTATATAGAACAATAACTACCATAACGAACTTGAAACCAATCTCAACCCTTAGATCTTGAGAACCAAGCAATCATAGTCCTCTAAGTGGTCTAAGTGAACCTGTGTGTTTCAACCAAAACCAACGCACCAGCTGAAAGAGCTCAAAATCAGGTATCAGGTCTGCCTCGCGCCACGGCCCAGAACAAGGTGTGCCGTGGTGCGCTCCAGGATGATGAACTTCCACACTTGCGCGTGGCCGCGGCGCAGGTGATATGTCCCTCGGCGCACAGGTCCGCACCTAGGCACGAAAAACTTGTGCCTAGGTATAGAGGTCCATGCCTAAGCACGAAAAGCTTGCACCTAGGCACAGAATCTGCTAAAGCTGAAATCTTCAATCCTTGATTGTTAGACAAAAAACCCAACAAACTCTACCTTTGTCTAAGCAATTAACCCGAACCAATTGTGCAGAGAACTCAGGATCCAAACTCAACATAAGTCACCACATCATTTGATTCCAATTCTAAAAAGTTTAAGGTAATGATTGAACTTACTTAGAGTTAGAACTTTAGTGCCTAAATCTGGAGGATTTTCTTCTGTTGCCACTTTGTCCACATGAATACTTCCTTCCGTAACCTTTTCCCGAACGAAATGATACCAAACATCCATATGCTTAGTCCTCTCATGGAAATCCAAATTCTTACACAAATGTAATGCACTTTGGCTATCCGAATACACAACTACATGCTCTTTTAGGACCTTCAACTCTTCCAACAACCCTTTACACCACATAACCTCCTTAATAGCTTCCGTTGCTGCTATATACTCTACTTCGGTTGTTGAGAGTGCTACCACCGGCTACAACTGAGCCTTCCAACTTATACAATATTCGTTTAAGTTAAAAAAAGTATGAGGTAATCGATTTTCTCTTATCCCGGTCTGCTCCATAGTCTGAATCAGCATAACCTTCTAACCAGATGGACTTACCCCTCTTCTCATAAACAAGCCCCACATCTGAGCTTCCCTTCAAATACCTCAGCAACCACTTCATCCCAAGCTAATGCTCCTTTCCAGGATTACTCATAAACCTGCTGAGAACACTAATGACATGAGAAATGTCGGGTCTAGTGCTTACCATCATGAACATGACTGATCCAACCGCACTAGAGTAAGGGACCTTTTCCGTTTCCTTCTTCTCCTTATCCGATCTAGGACATTGATCACTGGAGAACTTGAAATGACCAGGAAGGGGAATTTTTTCTAGTTTACTATCTTCCATAGAGAATTTAGATATCATATTTTCTATGTAAGAAGTCTGAGAAGCCTTCAACCTGTTTTTCTCCCTTTCCTGGATTATACTCATCCCAAGGATCTTTTAAGCATGACCAAGATCCTTCATCTCAAACTCCGAACTGAGTTAAGACTTCAACCTTTCTATCCTCTCCTTGCTGCTACCAACCAACAGCATATCATCAACATAGATGAGGATAATCACCATCTCCTCCACCTTGTAACCTTTGTAGTACAAGCATGAATCATAGTAGCTCCTTATGAAACCCAAGCTAGTTATAAAGGAATCGAACTTCTTATTCCATTTCCGAGGTGATTACTTCAGGCCATAGAGAGATTTCTTCAATTTGCACACCAAATCCCCCTGCCTTCCTTCTTCATAGCCTTTAGGTTGTCTCATGTAGATGGTCTCATCAAGCTCTCCATGTATGAACGTTGTTTTCACATCCATTTGCTCAATCTCCCAATTAAATTGGACCACCATAGCTAACACTATCCTTATCGTCTTGTATTTCATAACTAGTGAGAAAATTTCTATGAAATCTATGCCTTCTCTTTGTATAAACCCCTTTGCCACTAGCCTAGCCTTATACCGGACTTTATCCCCTGGAGTGTTTCCTTCTTTGATATTTTAAATCCACTTACAATCCACAACTCTTTGTTTTTCTAGTTTAGGCACCAATTCCCAAGAGTTGTTCTTCCTCAAAGAATGCATTTCCTCCTCCATAGCTAGCTTCCATCTTGACGATTCCTTACATCTCACGGCATCAATGTAAGTTTCTGGTTCATAGTTGATTATCCCTCCTTCTGGACAAGGAGCTGTTGCATTAGCATTCGCAAAACCATATCTCAAAGGTGGTCTGATCTGCCTCCTTTCTCAGTCTCTTATGAGCTGATAATCATTCTGATTTGCTACACCATCTCCTTCTACTTCAGCCTCCTCTTGAGTGTCTTGAGCTTGGCCTTCATCAATGGGCTCTACCTGATCCAAACCCTCTTGCCTTCCTTGCTCTACCTGAACCGAATTTTCTTTGATGCTATGCTCCACATAAATCGGGCTGGTTTGCTCACTTTCCCCTGCAGGGTTAGTTTTCTCCAAGTAGGGAAATAACAGCTCATTAAATATGACATCCCTACTTATTATGAGTTTAGATCCTTTTAGCTCTAAGGACCACAACCTATACCCCTTAACTCCTTCACCATATCCTAGAAACACACACTTTCTAGACCTTAGGCTAAGTTTATCATCCTTTTGATGTGCATACGCAGCACATCCAAAAATCCCAAGGTTGCTTAACTTAGGGGGTTTTCCACTCCACATCTCCTCGGGAGTCTTAAAGTCCAAAGCTTTAAAGGGTGATCTATAAACCAAATACGTAGCAGTAGACACAGCTTCCCTCCAAAACACTTAGGTAAACCGGAGCCAATAATCATGCACCTAACCTTGTCCAAAAGGGCTCTATTCATCCTTTCAGCAACTCCATTTTGTTGAGGGGTTTTCACAACCGTTTTATGTCTTAAAATCCCATTTAACTCACAAAATCTGTCAAAATCCTAATTGCGAAATTCTAAGCCATTATCGATTCTCAAAACCTTAACTACCTTGCCCGTAAAAGTTTCCAGCAACTTTTTCCACACCACAAACTTATTCAAAGCATCCGATTTATTTTTAAACAAATAAACCCAACCTTTCTAGAATAGTCTTCAATCAAAGAAAGAAAGTAAAGATTACCTCCTAGTGTTGGTGTTCTTGCTGGTCCCCAAAGATCGGCATGAATGTAGTTAAGAATACCCTTTGATTTGTGCACTCCGGTGTTGAAGCTAACCCGATGTTGCTTTCCAAGAACACAACTCTCGCAGAAATTAAGTGTTTCTACCTTGTCACCATCAAGTAAACCATCATTGCTAAGAATTTGCAACCCTTTTTCGCTCATATATCCCAAGTGATTGTGCCAAAGAACCGCCTTATCAATTTCAGCCATCAAGCTTACTACTTGATCCTTGATGTCTGTCTCTCCAATCATCTCATAGAGACCATCCTTTATCGCTGCTTTGATCACTACCAAAGATCCCTTAGTTATCTTGATCTTTCCTCCCTCTGCTTTGTATGTGTACCCCATGGAATCTAGCTGCCCCAATGAGATCAAATTTTTTCTCAAATCCGAAAGATATCTCACATTCCGTAGCAACCTTGTAACTCCATCAAACATCCTCAATTGGATGTCTCCTATGCCCCTCACTTGGCAAGAAGTATTGTTCCCCAAGAAAACCTTTCCTTCATTGGTTTCCTTGAAATTCTTGAATCAATCACGGTGAGGACACATATGACAAGTGCACCCGAAATCCAAGATCCGTTTCTCGCTGCTTTGCCTTTCGCTCACATTTGAGCACACAACAAGAACATCATCATCTTGCTGTTCTCCCTTGGCAATCGAAGCCTCTCCATTTTTGGTATGGCCTCTTCCTTTCTCATCCCTTATCATCTTCTTGCAATCTCTCTTGAAATGGCCCTCCTTATTGCAGTAGTAGCATCGTTTTCCTCCAAACTTCAGTTTAGAATGCGATCTTCCACGGCTTTGTCCTCTACACTTTGGTTTGTCCCGGTAGTTGCCATAGTTGTTGTTGTCATTCTTAGTTATAGGCCTTCCTCTAACGAACATACCTTCTCCACTTGATCCTTCCTTCATCTTAGCTTTGAAATCATGAGCCCTTATAGCATTAATCACAATTTCTTTGGTTAGTGTATCTCTTCCATATTCAATAGCATTAATCAAGCTTTCAAAACAATCGGGAAGAGAATTCAATAATATAACAGCCAATTGTTCATTCGGGAATGTTATACTATAACTAGCCAAATCTTAAACTAGTTTATTAAACACATCAAGATTATCTTGCAACTCTTTGTCAGGATCCATTTTAAAAGCTAAAATACGTTTTAGAAGATAGATTTTATTATGGAGAGTTTTGTTAAGAAACAACTCATCTAGTTTCTTCCAAATGACAGCTGGATCTTCTGAATCTCCACATTCTCTTATCACACTATCCGGCACGTGTAGAAAGTAGTGCTATACGCCATCTTCTTCATCTCATTCCGCTGGAGCTCTGTGATACTTACTGGAAAATTGTCATCTTCTCCAATTGCCAAGTCCAGCTTTTGTTGCATAAGAACCGCCTTGATTTTTCGCTTCCAAAGAGCAAAGTCTCCCTTTCCATCAAACTTCTCAACAATGAAGTTTGAACCCATCTTGCAGGAAAAAAATCCTAAGATTTATGCAGCACCCACAATTGCTTTCCAAACCTCTTCTCTCCAACTTCTAAACTTCAAGAACCCGATAAAATCTTGATCCCAACACCATTCTTGAATCACCCAAGAAGTTTCCTTTGATTCTTGGAGTCTTGCTCTGTACCACTGTTCTTGCTCTGATACCACTGTTGAAAAATCACCTAAGAATCCCAGGTTGTGACCTTCAAACACCCAAATCTGGAATGATTTGGACCAAGACAAGAATCAAACCACAAAAGAGAAAACACAAGCAATTGTTATCCAGGTTCGGCAAATTGCCTACGTCCCCGTGAGCTCCTCTGAGCTCTTTGCACTAAATCAATTGAGTTCTTACAATTACAGCAACACCTCTTTAAGAACCATGTGTTCTTGATAAATGAGAGAAGAGAGAAGAAAGAGATAAGAACTAAGTGTTTCCCTGGAATTTTCCACAAGAAAATTCCAATTATGAAGCCCTACAACCCCAATCTTTCTTACGCTCTCTCACTAGAAAAACCTATGAAGATTTGAGAGCCTTTCTCTCTAAACACCAGCCAATCTTGGAATGAGTTGTTATTATTCTTCTTGTTGTCATTGCTCCTAGATAACCCTTTATATAGAGCAATAACTACCATAACCAACTTGAAACCAATCTCAACCCTTAGATCTTGAGAACCAAACAATCATGGCCCTCTAAGTGGTCTAAGTGAACCTGTGCATTTTAACCAAAACCAACGCACTAGCTGAAAGAGCTCAAAATCAGGTATCAAGTATGCTTCGTGCCGTGGCGCGCTCCAGGATGATGAACTTCCACACTTGTGGGTGGCCGCAGCGCAGGTGATCCGTGCCTCAGCACACAGGTCTGCGCCTAGGCACAGAAGTCCATGCCCAGGCACGAAAAGCTTGCGCCTAGGCACAGAATTTGCTGAAGCTGAAATCTTCAATCTTTAATTCTTATACAAAAACCCAACACTTTTTCTATGTGGTTTGGAGAAATGTCGGACACTGATTTGGGTCTTGATTTTGATATTGATGAATAGTTTTGATGTATAATTTTGGTAATGTACATATATGTATGGACATTATTTGTATAGTCGGGATTTTTTATATTATGAATTTTTATCAGAAATCATGTTTTGTTTTGTTGAATGTTTGAGACGATGAATTACAGCAGTTTCTGTGTAGTTACTATTCATTTTACTGTGTACTTTTGAAAATTCGTAAAAAATAACAAAAAATATATGCAGTTACTATATACTTTTTGAAATTTGTAAAAAAAACAAAAAGTTACTATATGATTACTATGTACTTTTTGAAAATTTGTAAACAAAATAAAAAATGTCAAGAAAAAGCTTGGGTATGTGCAAGTCATTGCAAGATTTTGTCTTGTAAAGTTTGGAAAAACAATTAATGTTGGAGATGACTTTTCATATGAAATTGTATTTAAAACCACCTTTCTTATAACAACATACAACAAAAGATACAGAAGCATAAGAGTGAAAATGCTCTAGAAGAACTGAAACAACAGCTAGAACAGCAGCTGTGACATCAGAAAACAAAGCATGCAATGAGATAGAACCAGCATTAAGGAGAAGCCAAAGAACAAGGCAAGCTTTTCAAAGGCTATAATACACATAAGGTTGCTCAAGAAAGCTAGCACACAGATAGGAGAGTTAGATTAGCAGTTAGAATAGTTAGGACAGCTGGACAAAGCTATTAAGATTGTTAAAACTAACTGTTTACTGTTATTGTTCACAGCTCTCAGCATTACCTTTGATCGTATTGTATAAGTACTGAACACTCTCATTTTGTAAGTAGTCAAGGAAGTAAATCCATTATCCTAATTCTCTCAATCTTTCTCTTCTATTTCTCTCATTCTCTTTATAATTTCTTGTCTTATTCTTCTCGGATCCTCTATTTTCTGTTTCTTCTATACTTAGTACTATTATGTTCAAGGGCCATTCTGACATGTGTTCTTCCTTGGTACATGACATGCCAACATCATAAGTTCTTTAATTAAAATATGCTCTAAACTAGGAGAGATTCATGAATCTTCTCAAATTACTAAAGAACAAGGACAATCTACTAAAGATTCACAATATCACAATGCAGTTCCAGAGGAAGTCTTGGAAAAATTCATAGAGAAATCTCATCAAGAATGCCAAAATCCTGGAAGATTGATGAGGCTGGACATGCCTAGGTTTGATGGAACGGATCCTCTAGGATGTTCTTTCAAGGTAGAGTAGTTCTTCAACTACCATTCTACTCCAAATGATCAAAGATTGATCATTACTTCATTCCATCTTGAAGGAGAAGCCTTATCTTGGTATCAGTGGGCCACTAACAATGGGTTAATCTTTTCTTGGTCTGACTTATTGGACAAGATCAAAGAAAGATTTGGACCTTCAACATTTGAAGATCACCAAGGAGCATTGGCCAAACTATAACAAACCATCACTGTCTCGGATTATAAAGTTCAATTTGAAAATCTTTCCAATAAGGTAACTGAACTACATGAATCCTTCCTAATAGATTTCTTTATTTATGGCTTTAAACCTGAACTGAAAAGAGAATTGTTGGTTGCTCAACCATCCTCTCTCTTTAAAGCCATGTCCTTGGCCAAACAATTTCAAGAGAAATACATGGTTATCAAGAAGATGTGGAAGCCACATTGGACTAAGCCTATAACTGGTGTTGGTTTATTACCTACACTAGTGGGCACATCCATCAAGCAGCCTACTACTACAAGTCCTGCATTTTCTATCAAGAAACTATCTCTTATAGAAATGGGAATAAGAAGAGATAAAGTTCTTTGTTACAACTGTGATAAAAAGTTCACTCCTAATCACAATTGCAAACACCATTTCCTATTGTTCATGATACTAGAAGAATCAAACCTTCAAAAAGAAGATTATACTTCAGCAGAAGATATTGAGGTTTTAGGAATTAGTATGAATGCCTTTACTGGACAATCTAGCCCAAGCACTATAAAGATTACTGGAGTCTGGAAAAATCAGAACATACAGGTGTTGATTGATAGTGGAAGCACACATAATTTTACCCAAGAAAGAGTTGCCAAGCTGTTAGGATGGGCCATCAGACCTTGCAAACCTTTGAGAGTTCACAGTTGCAATAGAGAGTTCCTCACTTTCACTAAATAATGCCACCAAGTAGATCTTTATCTCCAACCACACTTGTTTACATTTGATTTCTTCCTACTACCTATTGAAGGTTATGATTTACTCCTAGGAATACAATGGCTTGAGCTGTTAGGTCCAATAGTGACTAACTATAAACAACAAACTATGGACTTTAATTAGCAATGGACTAAAGTTCAGTTAATTGAGGAATCATAGTTAAACCCTTAATAAATTAGTTTGAGATGCTTAAGAAAACTATAAAAAAAACCAAAAGTATATGTTTTGAAGTAGCTCCAACAGTGTCCCTAGAAACCAATAACTCTATTCCTTTGGAGATTTCTACACTGTTAGTCTTACAACAGTGTCTTTGAGGAACCTAAATAACTATTACCAAAAAGGGAGTTTGATCACTCCATTCATCTAGAACCAGGTGCTAAACTTTAAATTTGGATGAAGGGACTAGTCCTTGTAGAGACCCTCAACGTAGGCTTAACCCCACTATGAAAGAAGTAGTGAAGAATGAAGTGTCAAAACTATTAGATGTGGGAATTATATATCCCATAACTGATAGTAAATGGGTAAGTCCTACGCAAGTCATTCCTAAAAAATCCAGAGTCACTGTGGTAAAGAATGACCTAGGAGAGTTAGTCCCTACCAAACTTGTGACTAGGTAGCGTATGTGCATTGATTATCGAAAATTAAATACTGCCACCCGGAAAGACCACTTCCCACTCCCTTTTATCGATCAAATTCTTGAGTGTGCAGCTGGCTATCCTTTTTACTGTTTCTTAAATGGTTATTCTAGTTATTATCAAATTGAAATTGTATTAGAATACCAAGAGAAAACCACTTTCACATGTCCTTTTGGCACTTATGTTTTTCGTAGAATACCATTTGGATTGTGTAATGCCCCTGCCACTTTTCAATGCTGCATGATGAGCATCTTTAATGACATGGTTAAAAATTGCATGGAGGTTTTTATGGATGACCTAACTATTTTTGGATCCTCATTTGATGTATGCTTAATGAATTTAGAAATAGTGCTAATTCGTTGTGAGGAAAAGGAATTAGTCTTAAATTGGGAAAAATGCCATTTCATGGTACCATCTGGTATTGTCTTAGGGCATATTGTTTCTTCTAAAGGGGTAGAGGTTGATCAATCTAAGATTGAATTAATCTCTAAATTGCCCACACCTAAGACAGTAAAGGATATAAGATCTTTCCTCGGTCATGTTGGTTTTTATAGGAGGTTCATACAAAATTTTTCCAACATAACTAGACCATTATATGCCCTTGTAATTAAAGATGTTCCTTTTGAATGGACTCAAGCTTGTCAATAGGCCTTTAAAACACTGATTGGTAAGCTTACTTCAGCACCTATAATGCAGTCACCTGATTGGAATTTATCTTTCGAAATCATGTGTGATGCTAGTGACTATGCTGTAGGTGCTGTTCTTGGACAGCGAAGAGAGGGAAAACTTTATGTCATTTACTATGCTAGTAAAACTTTAAATAGTGCTCAAATGAACTACTCCACCACTGAAAAAGAATTACTTGCTGTAGTATTTGCTTTGGACAAATTTCGTGCTTATTTAATTGGTTCTCCTATTCTTACCTTCACAGATCATGCAGCCCTCAAGTACCTCCTTACAAAGAAGGATGCTAAGGCATGACTAATATGGTGGATCCTACTCCTACAAGAATTTGACATCACCATCAAAGACAAGAAAGGAGTGGAGAATGTAGTGGCGGACCATCTCTCGAGGCTTACATTTGAGGACAGCTCGGACAACTTGCCAATTAAGGATGATTTTCCAAATGATCAATTACTCTCTGTTACCTCTCTACCATGGTTTGCTCATATTGTGAATTATTTACCTATCGGTGAGATACCAATGGATTGGAGCCCTCAAGACAAGAGGAAATTCTCGAATGAGGATTTTGCACTTATATTACAGATTTTGTTAGACATTTCTCCAAAAGCTTGGTACTAGGAAGATTTTGGGTTCATCAAGAAAACTTTAAGTTGGTGGGTAGTCTTTCTTCTCTCCAACTTTGGGCATCAAGTAAGTTAAATTTCTTCTCTTTATTGTTCATTTGTGCTATTTGGGTGGTTGATTTTGAATTAGTACTATTGTTCTACATATTTGATTCAAATGGCATCTAAACTTAAGAGACAAAGGGGGAAACAAGCACAAGAGTATGATGAGGAAAATTTTGTTAGTTTTGAGGCTAGTGAGAGATATGTTAGGATGATGCACACTAGAAAACCCATTCCTGATAGAGGATTCAATATAACGAGAGAGCAAACCCCACTTTGTTTAGAATGATTATTGATAGGCATTGGGGTATATTTGCTAGCCAACCAATTCACTCCCTCACAAATGTGGTTAGAGAATTCTATGCTAATGCAGAAGAACATAGGAATGGTAAGGTGAGAGTGAGAGGAAAAATAGTTTCTTTTAAAAGCTCATCTATCAATAGATTCTATAGGCTCCCTGACATAGCAAACAATGAGTATAGTGCATATACCTCTAATATTAATTATGAAGAGATTTGCAATACTCTCTATATTCCGAGCACTACTTCGAAAATGACCAGGGATACCCCTGTAACTTTGCCCGGTACTTCTCTGACTGTCAATGCTAGAGCTTGGCAATATTTTGTATGTTAGAGGTTGATGCCTGCTACACACTATAGTGACCTTACTGTTGAGAGAGCTGTGCTGATTTATGCCATTTTGATAGGCATGACTATTGATGTGGGCCATATCATATTTCATTCTATCATACACACTATACAACAAAAGCTTGGATTGTACTTCCCTTCCTTAATTACCCAATTATGCATCCAAGCTGGAGTTCAGTACAGTCCTGATGAGGATGCCCAGCAACCAAAGAAGCCCATCGATGATGGTATGCTCACTCAAATTAAAGCCTCAAGGCTGCCAGTTCCGGGAGAGAGAGCGGCGATTGCAGCTCCTCTTCACTGTTGCAGAGCACCTTGAGCACTTAGAGATTCATTTTGACGAGCAATAGAAATTTTTGCATGATAGATTTGCTCGTCAAGAACGTTTCTTGGCTAGGCAAGCTGATTATCAAGCGGGGGTGTACTCTTCTTTTGGTCAGATGTACCAACACCTTGCCTCCACTACTGGTTATGACATGGAGCACTTTCCCACTTTACCACCCTATCTAGGTTCATCTTTTGATCCAACTCCTGAGGATGGTGAAGAGAATGAAGAAGAGGATGATGACATAGATGATCAGTTTTGGGTTCTATCTTGTTTATTTCATTTTATTTTATTTTACTTATTATCGGATGACTGTACTAACATTATTTTTCTTTTCTTTTTCGTTATTTTCTTTGTCTTACTTTATTTTCATTTTTTCTTATTTCTATTTCATGTGTTCACCTAACATACAGTGGGAATCTTAATGGTACACCACAGTTTCTTTCCTTTTATTGTTTTGTTCGATATTGTAGATCGAAATTTCAGCAAGAGGAATGGCATGCAGTTCATATGATGGTGCACAATTTTCAGTGTGTGTGCACTTTTTTTCTTACAAAGGGAGTTTCCTTTCCTTTATCTTTAACATTGAGGACAATGCAATTTTTAAGTTGGGGGTGGAGGAAACGTATCTGTTTTTCATTGAACTGCTTGGTGTTACTTTCCCTTTTTATCTGTTTTTAGCATGTTTTGTGTTAGCCTTAGATTTAATTCACATGTCAATGATATGAACTTAAATGAGATAGCATATAGCATTTAGAAGAAGTTAAATCTTGCTTCGGTTTGAGAATAATTGAAGTGTCAATCTTCATTTGGTTTGAGACTCTAGCTTGTGGTAATATTGTATGATTAGTCTAAAACATTTAGAAAAGTTTTATATGTTATCGGTTGTGAATACTTTTGCGGTCTCAACAAGCTCTAGAACTTATTTGATAATCACTTGAGGCAAATTCCTAGAATGCATAGTACTTAGGATATGATATTGCCTATTTTTGAATCGTTTGAGCCTTTCAAACCTACCATTACTATATTTATCGCTAGTCACCTAATTGAGCCTTTTCTCAAAAAAGAATTTAAGCCTTGTTTCTTTCAAATAGCCCATTCTCTCACCTTTATGAGCTGAAAAATATTTTATCCTTACCCTTCTTTTAAAAGAAATTAGTTATACACATTTGTTTAGAAGCACTTAAAAGGAGTAAGGATGGAAATATGAAAAAATATTAATACCACAACCCAAATACATTAAAGGAGATAAGTTGGGGGTTGTGGAAAAGAAAAGAAAAAAAATGAAAAAGGAGGTGAATGGTCTGATGCCAAAATACAAAAGAAAAGAAAAGAAAAGAAAAAGAGAAGAAAAGAAAAGAAAAGTGGTGACTTATTAAGAGATATGCTCTTATAAAAACAGGTTGAAAGAGTTGGGTGTTGAAGTAAAGGTTATCAAGTGCTTAAAGTGGTTGTGTTGAAAACTAAGAGGTTGGGTCCTTTTACTTGTTGAATCATTCCCGTTCTTTCTTAACCTTCACCTTAGCCTAACGTTACAAGCATATTAAAGACCTATTGATCCAATGTAGTGTGATTTTTCTACAATAGTGGAGAGTGATTTGAAAAATAAGCTTATAGAGCTTGATTTGTGATTGATGTCACGCAATTCATTATGTTTTTAGAGGCCAAGACTTGTATTTATGAATGTTATGCATAAAATCATCCAGGTGTTCAGACTAATGGATTGTGGTAAGATGAATGTTAAGAGTCGATAACGACTTTGAGATTGATGTTTGGATTACTTTTGGACTTAAGTGATATTCAATGATTCTATGTACTGTATATTATGTGCAATTTTTGAGACAAAAAGTGAATTGCTCTTGGTTTAACGCTAGCATTGCTCTACCTTGTTTTGACTCCTACCGTAGAATTCATCTCTTGTTTTCGCTTGAATTCCTAGGGACTAGCAATAAGCTAGTTAGGGGTTGTGATAAGAATCATAAAATGCATCTTGACAGTACTTAATTGTTAGCATTTTAGGGTTGGTCTAGGTTTTAATTGCACTTTTATACGTTAACAAATCTAAAGTGTCATTCTTGGATCATTGATCTATTTCGGTGCATTTTCAGGTACTTTAAGCTAAAAGAGGAGGAAAAGTCATCATTGCTTGAAGCACGAAGACTCGAGGCATACAGGAGTGAAGGCCTGGTTGTGGAAGGACAAATGAAGAAAAATTAAGTCTTGAATGTGTGTGCTGCGGCCTGGAAATATCCAAGCCTCAGCCTCCAGAACCGAGGCAAAAGAGCAAGAAAGAAGCTTCAGTGGAAGCCGTGGCCTAGACTAGGTAGGGTCACGGCCTCTAAAAAGGGGAGAAACCAAAGCCAAGGCTAGGGCAGCGGCGCCCATAAGTGTGAGCCGCGGCGTACACACAGTCCTCCTCTCCGAGTTATGACTTAATTAGGACTCTTTAAACCCTAAAACATTCTTAGACTTTATGTATTATAAATAGAGCACTTAGGGATTTAGAAAGCAGACCTTGGAAAGTGTGAAAAACTCAAGAAGGCTACCACACTCTCCTCCATCAAAGAGTTCAACCATGAACTTCATGGCGAACTAATCTCCAAGCAAAGTGAAGGGATGAATCTCTAGGTGTAGTTGTTCTTATTTTCCTTTCTTGATTCAGTTGTAGTTGGGCTTCATTGTCAAAACATTGTTATGTGTTACTCTTTTATCTAATTAAAGGATTTTCTCTTAATCCAGTGATTGTATCTCTATGTTTGATATAAATCTAGTCATGCTCTTCTTATGTCAAGATTATTGGGTATGATTGAGTCCGGCAGATTTATCTTTTAGGTTTGTCCATTACTGCAATATTGTCATTAATGATATATTGTTATTTCTTGATAAATCTATAGGATAGGTTATGTATACTTAGGTATTTTTCACTTATATTGTAGATTTTGCTGCAAATTTCTCCACAAAGCTTTGGTTCTAAGAGGATTTTGGGATTTAAAGAGGATTTCGAGTTTGTGGGTCTTCTCTCCAACTTTGGATTGATTATTTATCAAATAAGGTCAATTTCCTTCTCTTTGTTGTGGATTTGTGATATTTAAGTGGTTGCATTTGAATTAGTTCTCTTATCTTAGAACAATTTGTTTCAAATGGCCCCTAAAATTAAGAGACAAAGGGGGAAACAGCCTCAAGAGTTTGACGATGGTAAATTTGTTAGTTATACTGCTAGTGAGAGTTATGTTAGTTTAATGCATGCTAGGAGACCCATTCCTGAAAGAGGTTTTACTATCACGGAGAGGGGAAACCCAACTTTGTTTAAGATGATTGCTGATAGGAATTGGGGTGCATTTGGGAGACAACCACCTAATTCCATTATTAATGTGGTTAGAGAATTTTATACTAATGCGGAAGAGCGTAGGAATGGAAAAGTGATGGTTAGAGGAAAAACAGTTTCCTTTGACAGTGCATCTATTAACAGATTTTATGGGCTACTTGACATTAAGAATAGTGAATATACTGCTTATTTGTCTAATGTTGACTATGATGAGGTTTGTAATACACTCTGTATTCCGGGCACGACTTGGAAGATGTCAAGGAATTGTGTTAGAATCAAGAAAGAATGAGAAAAAGTAGATACGTAAAGGTGGAATTGTAGAGAAGTTGAGAGAGAGAGTAGAAGAAGGGCTAGTTTCTTTAAAAGGGAAATGAAGAACAAGAGGTAAAATGGGCTTTTAAAATGACAGATCACGACCGTGCGCCGTGGCGCACACTTACTCGCCCCGCGGTGCAAAGACCTAAATCCCTAAATGTACCGTGCTGTGCGTCGCGGCGCACACTGGTCCGTGCCGCGGCGCGACTTGGAGAGTGGACTTCTGGTGGGCTGCTAGTGGGCAAGGCACATGGGCTTGGGCCGCGGCACCCACTAGAGAGTTTGATTTCTGGTGGACTTGAGTGGGTGCATCGCATGGGCTTTAGGCCGCGCCGCCCACTGGGCCTTTTTAAATCTGCTAGGAAGTACAAATAAAAGGGTATAAAAACGTAAACTAAAATTACTAAAAGTAAACCTAAAACTAAAAATTAAATTAAATCAAAATGAAAATCAAACTTAAAATTAAGATAGACTCAACTAAAAACAAAAATTCAAAAATTAACAAAAACTTAACAAAATTAAAACTAATATACAATGGAACGAAAGTACCCGATTAAGAAGCATAAACTGGGGCCACCAAAGAGATCTCTTCGGGCCTATCTTTAACATGTTCAAGTTCCAAGTAGAGCTTCAACCTTTGGCCATTAACTCGAAATGCACGACCGTCGGAAGGATCTTCAACCTCAACTACTCCATTGGGAAAAACACTCTTCACAACATAAGGTCCCTTCCATCGTGATTGCAATTTTCCCGGATGGAAATATAACCGCATGTCATACAGAAAAACTCTATTACCTTGTTCAAAATTTTTCCGGAGTATTTTCTGATCATGCACCACTTTCATTCTTGACTTTAAGTCCTTAACATTATCATATGCATCATCCCTCAACTCCACAAGTTCACAAAGTTGCATTTTCCTCTCCTCACCGGACATCTTCAAGTCATAGTTAAAATTCCAAATAGCCCAATATGCTTTGTGCTCAAGTTCTACCGTTTAGTGACTTACTGTGCACAATACCAATCAATAAGGAGATGCTCCAAGAACCATCTTGTATGTTGTCCAATCCGCCCAAAGTGCATCCAATAGGCGCAAAGACCAATCTTTTCGATTGGGATTTACTGTTTTCTCAAGTATTCGCTTAATCTCCCTATTTGCTAGTTCCGCTTGGCCATTGGTTTGTGGATGATAAGCTGTAGAAACCTTATGGGTGACTCCATACCTGCGCATTAAAGCCTTAAAAGAACGGTTACAAAAATGTGACCCTTGATCACTAATTATAACATGTGGAATACCGTACCTAGATAAAATATGATCTTTAAGAAATTTAACAACAACTGTATTATCATTAGTGCGGCAAGGTATTGCTTCAACGCATTTAGAAACATACTCAACGGCAAGCAAAATGTAAAGATAACCAAAAGAAGGTGGGAATGGTCCCATAAAATTGATCCCCCAACAATCAAAGATTTCTACCACTAAGATCGGGTTGAGAGGCATCATATGACGGCGGGACAATGAACCTAACCTTTGACATCTTTCACATGATCGACAAAACTCATTAGCATCCTTGAATAGAGTAGGCCAATAAAAACCGCATTGCAAAATTTTTGTGACTGTCTTTTTAATAGAAAAATGGCCACCTCAAGTATAGGTATGACAAAAAGTTAACACGCTATCAACTTCCATATCCGGAATGCATCTTCTTATTATTTGGTCAGGGCAATATTTAAAAAGATAAGGATCATTCCAATAAAAATTCTTTACCTTAGCCAAAAACTTACAATTATCTTGTGCACCCCACGTAGATGGAACTTGATGGGAAACCAAGTAGTTTGCAATGTCAGCATACCATGGTGTCTGACCAAGGACAAAAAATAAGTTTTCATTTGGAAAACTTCCCGAATGGGCAAAATATCAATGTCATTCTTAAATTCCAAGCGAGATAGGTGGTCCGCTACAACATTTTTTGCTCCCTTCTTATCTTTGATGGTCAAGTCAAATTCCTGCAAAAGCAAAATCCAACGTATCAAACGGGCCTTAGCATCCGTTTTTTAGAAAAGAAATTTAAGGGCGGAATGATCTGTGAATATAGTGATAGGTGAACCAATTAAGTAGGAGCGAAATTTATCCAATGCGAATACTACTGCTAGTGATTCTTTTTCGGTTGTGGTGTACATCATTTGAGAATGATTCAAGGTGTTACTAGCATAATAAACAACAAATGGTTTTCCCTCCCTTCTCTGTCCTAAAACAACCCCTACAACATAGTCACTAGCATCACACATAATCTCAAAAGGCAAGGTAAAATCTGGTGATCACATAATAGGGGAGGTTGTAAGCTTAGAGATAAGTGTCCTAAAGGTTTTCTCACATTCAGGGCTCCACTTAAACTCAGTATCCTTCGTCAAAAGGTTACATAAGGGTCTAGAAATAGCACTAAAATTTTGAATAAACCTTCTATAAAACCCAACATACCTTAAGAAAGACCTAACATCTTTAGTATTCTTAGGAGTGAGTAGTTTAGAGATTAATTCGATTTTCGATTTATGCACTTCTATCCCCTTTTCAGACACTATATGGCCCAAGACTATTTCGGAAGACACCATAAAATGGCACTTCTCCCAATTAAGCACAAGCCCCTTTTCTTCACACCTGCATAAAACATTTTTCAAATTAGATAAACATGAATCAAAAGAAGTTCCAAACACGGTTAAATCATCTATATACACTTTCACATATTTTTCAACCATGTCACTGAAAATACTCATCATGCATCTTTGAAAAGTAGCCGGTGCATTACACAAACCAAAGAGCATTCTTTAAAAAGTGAAAGTACCAAAAGGACAAGTAAAGGTGGTCTTCTCTTGATCCCTTAAGGCAATTCCTATTTGTTAGTATCCCGAATACCCATCTAAAAAAAATAGAAAGGATGACTAGCCACTCGTTCTAAAATTTGATCTATGAATGGAAGAGGAAAATGGTCTTTCCGAGTAGTTGAATTAGGTTTCCTATAATCTATGCACATACGCCACCCGGTCACTACCTTAGTTGGTACTAACGCCCCCTTTTCATTTTCTACCACGGTCACCCCAGCTTTCTTAGGAACTACTTGGGTTGAACTAACCCACTACTATCCGATATTGGATATATAATTCTCGCATCCAACAGTTTTAATACTTCCTTCTTAACTACCTCTTTCATAGTTGGATTTAGCCTTCTTTGTGGGTCTTTACGAGGGTTAGCTCCTTCTTCTAGATAAATCCTATGGGAACGAATTAAGGGGCTAACACATTTTATGTCAGCCATGGTCCAACCTAATGCAAATTTATGTTCTCTTAACAAATTTAACAATTGATCACATTGCACATCACTAATTTCGGAGGAAATAATAACCGGAAAAGTATCACCTGGGACTAAAAAAACATATTTGAGTCCTTTAGGCAGCGGAGCTAAATTAAGCGTTGGTGTCTCCTCGGAAGAGGGTTTGGGTGCCTCTCTTTCTTTAGGCAACTCCTCAAAGCATGGTTGCCATGATTTCTTAATAAATCCCTGCAACTTATCAAAAACATCAATAATATTAACGGCATAGGGATAAATGAAAGAATCATCAAAATCAGGATTGGAGGTTTATGCCATATGTTGTCCCCATGGATTAGGTTGTGGCTGTGAAGGAAAACGACCTTGCTCTTGAATCATCAAGAAACTAGTCAACTTGGTGAGTTGGCTTACTATCACCTTTCGTTCCTCTTTGATCCCTTGTTGCTCCTCTAGCAACCGTAGATTTATCTTGCCTTGCTCTTCCACACTCTTGGCATGTACCTGCAAAAATGACTTAAAAATATCTTCCAAAGGTAACTATTGTTGTGGTGCATTAGACGAAGTTACTTCCTGATAAGAGCCATAAAATGCATCTCAACAGTGCTTAATTGTTAGCATTTTAGGGTTGATCTCGGTGTTAATTGCACTTTTATACGTTAATAAATCTAAAGTGATATTCTTGATCATTGACTTATTTCGGTGCATTTTTAGGTACTTTAAGTTCAAAAGAGATGGAAAAGCTATCATTGCTTGAAGCACAATGAATCGATGAACATCGGAGTGAAGGTTCACAAGCACTTGGAAAGGAGTTTCACTAAATTCCCAGAATTACCCGTACAAATCAATCATTTTTGCAAATTAAACTATATTGATACAAGAAGAACCAGGAGATGAGCCATATATTCTTAGAAAGATCCAGAAGTCTATTTTCTGGAGAATTTTATGGCTCATAAAAATGATTCTTCAAGAGAAAGTTATGGCAGTTTTAGTAGACAAAGGTCAGGCCTTTAGAACAACACCAGCCTGTGCTGCGGCATCCCTCAACCTATGCCGCAGCACCCAGGAGCCTCCACTCTTACTGCAGCATCCTGTGCTGTGGCATCCCTCAGACTGTGCTGCAACACCTAGAAGCCACCCAACCAAGCTGAAGGCAATGCCGCAACGCCCATAGAGGAGTGCCGTAGCGCGCACACGAAATTCCTTCTCCGAGTTTTGACCTAATTAGGATTTTAATGACTTTTTTAAACCCTAAAACACCCTTGGACTTTGTGATTATAAATAGACCACTTAGGGTTTGAGAAGGGACATTCTTTACACAATCTTGGAGGGTTGGAAATCAAGGGGAGAGCTCCATCAAAGTCATCAAACATGAGCCCCATGGCCAACTAATCTCCAAGCAAGGCGAAGGGATGAATCCCTAGGTGTAGTTGTTCTTATTTTCCTTTCTTAATTCAGTTATAATTTGGATTTATTGCTAAAAATTGTTTATGATTTATTCTTTGCTTAAACAAGAAGAATTAAGGTTCATGTGATAGCTTCACTGTATGTTCTTCTTATTTTAGATTTTCTTAATCCGGTGATTGCATGCTTCCTCTCCATATAAGTTTAGTCAAGCTCTTCTTATGTCAAGTTGTTTGGATGTGATTGAGTCCGGTAGATTTATCTTTTAGGTTTATCCATTACTACAATATTGTCATTGAGATATATTGTCACTTCTTGATAAATCTATAGGATAGATCATGTGTGCTTGAATCGAAATCAAAGAGTACTTCATAACAATTACATTAAGGTTTATATGTGCTTTAATTGAATATACACCGATTGCTTGTTTGGGATGTGAAACTTGCAATCGAAATAAAAACAACTGAATTGAGATTGGAACAAGGCAACGAACCTAGGGAGGATTCCCGAAACCTTGTTGTTTCCTTATTATATTCTTCATTACAAATACACAATTTCCTCATAATACTTTACTATCACAATTCAGATTCTCTTGCCTGATCTTATCGTTCTGTTTAGGTTTACATCTTCTCTTGTAGTTAACTTGTTTCCTTGTGGAATCGACACCCCAAATCTGTGCTACAGCTATCGCGTTACACTTTGGGCGTAATCAAATTTTGGTGCCGTTGCCAGGGAAATGCACTTTAGTACAAAGAAGATTGTCAACGTTAAGACAAGACAGTAATATCGTTCTTTGCTCTCTGTTTTGATTTTCTAATTTTGTTTTTCTATTTTATTTATTTACTCTCTAATTCCTTTGGTGTATGCTTAGATCGAGAGATTCAAGAGAAAGATTCATTAAAAGACCCGAAATAGAGATACCCACTCTTTCCGTGTCCATTAGTGAAACCTTGCCTAGATCAAACTATAGTGAAAACCCAAGGGAGAACTTAGAGAATTTTGTTAACATGGCCGAAAATCACAATGAAAATTTGGCTAGAACACTTAAAGACTACTTGCACCCTAGCTGAATGGGCACACCCTCCTATATCATGTTCCCCCCAAATGTTCAGCAACCTGATTTTAAACCGGGCATGATCCAATTGTTACCAACCTTCCATGGATTTGAGAATGAAAACCCCTATATCCACATTAGGGAATTTGAGGAAGTAGTAGCAACCTTTCAAGGTAGAGCTGATATGTTAGACACCGTCAAACTTAGGTTTTTTCTTTTTTCACTTAAGGAAAAAACCAAGGCTTGGTTGTACTCGTTAAGGCCTAGGTCTATAGGTAGTTGGGATGAGATGACCCGAGTTTTCTTCCAAAAACACTTCCCAACCCATAAGACCAACAACCTCAAGAGACAAATCTCAAACTTCGCACAAAAAGAGAATGAAACCTTATATCAAGTTTAGGAACGTTTCAGGGACCTTTTAAATTCTTGTCCACACCATGGGTGTGAGAGTTGGCAGGTAGTTAGCTACTTCTATCATGGGCTTCTAAGTAGGGAAAGGCAGTTCATAGAAATGATGTACAATAGGGATTTTCTTCAAAAAGATCCCGACCAAGCCATAGATTTCCTAGATGACCTATCAGAAAAATCCCACACTTGGACATGACCAAATGCCATTGAAAGCACTAAGAGAAATCAACCCGCTGGGATTTATCAACTTAAGGAAGAGGATGGATTTAAAGCTCGTTTAGAGGCCCTAAGGAAATTGAAGCCTTAAAAACCAGAAATGCTAGGGCCTCTGAACCGGTTGCTAGGGTAGAGTCCTATGAGCCTTGTTTCATGTGTAATGGGGTAGATCATTTACCTAAGGATTGTCCAGTTTATTTTGAGATGAAGGAAGAGTGTAATGTTGTAGGTATACCCTTAGGGAAACCACACTCACCCTACTCTAACACCTACAATCCCGGTTGGAAGAATCACCCTAATTTCAGTTAGAAATCCGATATGCAACCCCCTGCCCACTATAGTACCCAATGGCAACTGGAAGCAACCTCATCTAATGCACCTCAACAATCTTTACCTTTGGAAGATATGTTTAAGTCATTTATGTAGGTATATGCCAAGAGTGTGGAAGATCAAGGAAAAATAAATCAACGGTTGTTAGAGGAACGACAAGCGATCAAAGAGGAACAAAAGGTAATAAAGAGCCAACTCACCAAGTTAACTAGTTTCTTAATGGTTCAAGAGCAAGGTCGTTTTCCTTCATAGGCACAACCTAATCCAATGGGACAACATATGGCACAAACCTACGGACCTGAAAATCAAAATATTAGAGAGGTTAATGCCATAATCACCCGCAACAGTAAGAAAATTGATGGGCCCACTCTACCATCAAACTTGAGCAACAAGGATAAAGCCCCCAAGGAACAAGAGGCCCATGATGATTATTCTCCAACTATGCGAAAATCATCAAGGATCTATGCACACTTGATGAGAGCCATAAAATGCACCTTAACAGTACTTTATTGTTAGCATTTTAGGGTTGATCTAGGTTTGAATTGCACTTTTATACCTCAACAAATCTAAAGCGTCATTCTTGGATCATTGATCTATTTCGATGCATTTTTAGGTACTTTATGTTCAAAAGAGATGGAAAAGCTATCATTTCTTTTAGTACAATGACTCGATGAACACCGGAGTGAAGGTTCACAAGCACTTGGAATAGAGTTTCACTAAATTGCCAGAATTTCCCGTACAAATCAATTATTTTTGTAAATTAAAACTGTATTGATGCAAGAAGAACCAGGAGATGAGCTATATATGTTTAGAATGATCTGGAAGTCTATTTTCTGGAGAATTTTATGGCTTATAAAAATGATTTTTTTAGAGAAAGTTATGGCAGTTTTAGTAGACAAAGGTCAAGCTGGAAGATGCCTAGTGCGCTCGAGCGCACTAGGCCTGTGATCGATCGAAAGTGCGCACTCATGACATTCCACATCGATCAAAAATACCTTGCAGTGCACCATAGTGTGCTCGATCACACCAACACTCAAGAGGAGGCACAATGTGAAGAAGACGGTTTTTCTAATGGAGCAAGCGAGTGCAGTAATTGACAGCAAGACACCGCCTAAATATAAAGATCCGGGCTGTCCAACGGTGGCTTGCCAAATTGGAAATAAATCTTGTGGCCAAGCATTGCTGGATTTAGGAGCTAATGTGAATCTCATGCCATACTCCATATACTTGCAGCTTGGTTTAGGTGAGATTAAACCAACCTTCGTGGTACTTCAATTAGTGGATATATAGGTAAGAAAAACAAGAGGTATTATAGAAGATGTTTTGTTGCAAATTGATAATTTCTACTATCTTGTTGATTTTTTTGTTTTAGATACTGTTTCTACTGTAAACACAGAGTCAAAAATTCCTTTGATACTTAGAAGACCATTCCTTGCCACTGCCAATGCCCTCATTAATTGTAGGAATGGCTTAATGACATTATCATTTGGAAATAGGACTCTAGAGGTGTTGGAAATCACCTTGACAAGATGCCCAGGTGGTGATCTTCCAAACACCCAAGTCTAGAATGACTTGTAGAAATAATTTCAGCAATCGAACACAAGAACAGAAAATCAAAGAAAAAAAGAAGACAAACAATTTGTTATCAAGGTTCAGCAATGTGCCTACGTCCCCGTGAGTTCCTCCGAACTCTTTGCACTATCTCAAGTGGTTCTTATAAGTTACAGCAATCCCCTTCAAGAAACCACAATGTTCTTGAAGACACCAAGAAGAGAAGAAAGAAGATTACAATGCTCTCTCTCTATGCTACTCTCTCTTCTTTACAACAAGCCTCACTACAAAGAGTCCCTCTTGTGTTTATGTCTCTCATACAATTCTCTCTTGTATTTACAATTGATCTCACAATGTCACAAAATTGTGTTGTTGTATATTATGTAAAAATGAGGCTAAGAAACCCTTTTTATAGCCATTCACTTCTTGGACATTCTTGTGAATCAATCTCCACCCTTTGATCATGATCTCCTTTTAATCTTAGCCCTTCATCACTTTTCAAGTGGTGCTGTGCGTTTTGGTATTGCGCACACACACTTTGGAGAGCCTCTAAGCTTGCTGCCTATGGGTGTAGTAGTGTGCCTGGCGGTGCGGCACTTAGCAGGGCGTGGTGAGGCGCTGAGGTAGAGTGTGCTTGCATGCACACTGGGTGGTGCGCCGCGGATGGCTGAGCGGTGCAGCGCTGGTTCTGTCTCAGCAGCACCGTTGCTGGATGGTGCGCTGCTGGTGGATGGCCAGTGCGCCACTGGTGGATGGCCAGTGTGCCACTGGTGCGGTCCTAGAGCTTACCTTCTAGATGGCACGGCACTGGAGACGAGGCGGAGCACCGCTGGTGCACACTAATGCTACCCAGCAGTGCACACACTCCCTCAACTTGTGTGCAGAAGTGCATACACCAGTGTGCCTAGCCTTCCCTTGCTCCAAATTGATGCACACATATGTGTTCAGCCTTCTAACTTGCTGAAATTTAATCCTCCATCCTTGGTTTAGATTTTAACCATCTTTGAACCATGGTTGGACCTGTGCAAACCTTAGACAAATACCAACAATCTCTACCTTTATCTAAGTGTTTAAACATGAACCATTGTGCAGAAAGCTTCGGGATCCAAACTCATCATGAGTCATCTATCAACCAACCCCTATCCTAAGTAGTCCAAGGCAATGATTGAACTTACTTAAAGGTAGAACTTTAGTACCCAAATCCACAGGATTTTCTTCCATGGTCTTCTTGTCAACATGAATGCATCCTTTCGTACCGTTTTCCAGAATGTAATAATACCAAACATCCATATGCTTTGTCCCTTCATGGAACACCGGATTCCTCCACAAGTGCCACAAACTTTGGCTATCTGAAGACACCACAACCTGCTCTTTTAGGACCTCCCACTCATCCAACAACCTTTTGCACCCCATAGCCTCCTTTATGGCTTTCATAGCCGCTATGCATTCTGCCCCGGTTGTTATAAGTGCTATCAATGGCTGCCACTGAGCCTTCAAATACCTCAGCAACCTCTTTATCCCAAGCCAATGCTCTTTTCCAAGATTACTCATAAATTTGCTGAGAACACCCATTACCCAAGAAACCCTCAACCGATTTCTCTCTTTTTATTGGATTCTACACAACTCAAGGATCTTTTGTGTAAGGCTGAGATCCTTCCTCTCGAACTCCTCACTGAGTTGAGATGTAAACCTTTCCATCCTCTCCCTGCTGTTCCGAACCAACAGCACATCATCGACATAGATGAGGATACTCACTATCTTCTCCACCTTGTGTCCAGGTGAGAAAGTTTTTGTGAAACCTATGTCTTCTCTTCTTGTAAACCCATTCGCCACCATCCTAGCTTTGTTTCAGACTTCATCTCCTAGAGGGTACCCTTCTTTGATCTTGTAAGTGCACTTACATTCTACAACTTTTTGTTTTCCTAGAATTTTCACCAATTCCCAGAAGTTGTTCTTCCTCAAAGAATCCATTTCTTCCTCCTTAGCTAGCTGCCACTTTGACGAATCCTTACACTCCATGGCATCCGTGTAAGTTTTTGGTTCAACCTCTCCTTCTCTCCAAGGAGCTGCTACATTAGCATTTGCAAACCCATATCTCAAAGGTGGTCTAACCATCCTCCTTCCCCGGTCTCTTATGAGCTGGTAGTCATTTGCTGCATCAACCTCTTCTTGTTCAGCCTCTTCTTGAGTTTCTTGAGCTTGGCCTTCATCCAAGGGCTCTACCTGGTCTGAACCCTCTTACCTCCTCTGCTCTACCTGAACCAAGTTCTCCTTGATGCAATGCTCCACAACTTCCGGACTGGTTTGCTCACTAGCCCCTGCAAGGTTAGTTTTCTCCAAGTAGGGAAATAATAATTCATTAAAAATAACATCTCTACTTATAATCAGTTTCATGCCCTTCTTTTCTAAGGACCACAACCTATATCCCTTAACCCCATCACTATATCCTAGAAATACACATTTTCTAAATCTAGGGCTAAGTTTATCCTCCTTTTGATGTGCATATGCAGCACACCCAAAAGTCTTAAGGTTGCTTAATTCAGGTTTCCACTCCACATTTCCATGGGAGTCTTGAGCTCTACAGCTCTAGAGGGTGATCTATTTATCAAGTATGCAGCTGTAGCCACAGCTTCTCACCAAAAATATTTTGGTAACCCGGATCCTATTAACATGCACCTAACCTTCTCCACAAGAGTTCTATTCATTCTTTCAGCAACTCCATTTTACTGGGGTGTTTTTACAATCGTCCTATGCCTTAGAATGCCATTTAATTCACAGAATTTATCAAAATCATTATTGCAAAATTCTAAGCCATTATCAGTTCGTAAAGCCTTAACTACCCTACCTGTTTGAGCTTACAGCAACTTCTTCCACACAACAATTTCTCAAGGCATTAGATTTATTCCTAAGCAAATAAACCCACACTCTTCTTGAATAAACATCAATTAAAGATAGAAAGTAAAAGTTGCCTCCCTGTGTTGGTGTCTTAGCTAGTCCCCAAAGGTCTGAATGAATGTAATCAAGAATCCCTTTGGACTTGTGCACTCCGGTGTTGAAGCTGACCCGGTGTTGCTTCCCAAGAATGCAACTCTCACAGAAATCTAGTTTTTCTACTTTGTCACCACCAAGTAGACCTTCCTTGCTAAGCACTTGCAGGCCTTTTTTGCTTAGGTGTCCCAAGCGAGTGTGCCAAAGGGCTGCTTTGTCCATCTCAGCCATTAAGCTTGCTGCTTGATCATTGATTTCTGTCTCTCCGATCATCTCATAGAGTCCATCATTTCTTGCTGCCTTGATCACTACCAAAGATCCCTTGGCCACCTTGATTTTTACTCCCTCCACTTTGCATGTATACCCCATGGAATCCAGCTGCCCCAATGAGATCAAGTTCCTCCTCAAATCTGGAAGATATCTTACATTTCGCAGCAGCCTTGTGACTCCATCAAACATTTTCAATTGAATGTCACTAATCCCTCTCACTTGGCAAGAATTGTCATTCCCGAATAAGACCCTTCCATCAATGATCTCCTTGAAATTCTAAAACCATTATTTGTGAGGGCACATATGATAAGTGCACCCGAAATCAAGAATCCACTTTTCACTGCCTTGCCTCCTACTCACAATTGAGCACACTACAAGAACATCATCTTGTTGTTCTCCTTTAGCAACCGAAGTCTCTCCATTGTTGGTGTGGCTTCTCCTCTCATCCCACATCCTCTTCTTGCAATCTTTCTTGAAATAGCCCTCCTTGTTGCTGTAAAAGCATCTCCTTCCTCCTCCAAGTCTTGTCTTGGAATGAGATCTCTCATGGTTCTGCCCTCTACCTCTTGATTTCTCCCGGTAGTTGCCATGGTTGCTACTGCCATTCCGAGTTGCTGGCCTTCCTCTTATGAACAGCCCATCACCACTTGATGTCTCCTTCATCTTGGCCTTGAAATCATGCGCCCTTATGGCATTGATTACAATCTCCTTTGTCAAAGTATCCCTTCCATACTCAGTGGCATTAATCAAGTTATCAAAGCAATCAGCAAGAGAATTTAACAAAATGACAGCCAATTGTTCATCCGAAAAAATAATGCTACAGCTATTCAAATCTTGAACTAGCTTATTAAAGACATCAAGATTATCTTGCAACTCTTTACTAGGGTCTATTTTAAAAGCAAAGATTCTTTTAATAAGATAAATCTTGTTAGAAAGAGTTTTGGTAAAAATAACTCATCTAGTTTCTTCCATATGACAGTCGGATCCTCAGAGTCTCCGCACTCCCTTGTGACACTATCCGACATGTGCAAGAAAATGTTACTGTAAGCCATCTTCTTCATCTCGGTCCACTGGTCCTCCGTGACACTTGCTGGAAAAGCATCATCTTCTCCCATAGCCAAGTCCACTTTCTGTTGCATTAGAACAGCCTTGATCTTTCGCTTCCAAAGGGCAAAGTCTCTCTTTCCATCAAACTTCTCTACGCAGAAATTTGAAGCCATCTTTACGGACAAGATCCCAGATTTATGCACTACCCACAAATGCTTTCTTCAACCTCAAGAACACAGATCGAAGATGGATCTTAACACCATTCTTGAATCAACCTTCAAGAACACGATCAGATCTTGATCTTTACACCGTTCTTGAATCACCCAAGAAGTTGATCTTTGATTCTTGGAGTCTTGGCTCCATCACCTTCTTGTTCTTACTCTAATACCCAGCTGTGTAGCTCTGATACTACTGTCCAAAGCTCTGATACCACTGTCCAAAGCTCTGATACCACTGTTGAAAATCACCTTGACAAGATGCCCAGGTGGTGATCTTCTAAACACCCAAGTCTAGAATGACTTATAGAAATAATTTCAGCAATCTAATACAAGAACAGAAAATCAAAGAAAGAAAGAAGACAAGCAATTTGTTATCGAGGTTCGGTAATGTACCTACACCCCCGTGAGTTCCTCCGAACTCTCTGCACTATCTCAAATGGTTCTTACAAGTTACAGCAATCCCCTTCAAGAAACCACAATGTTCTTGAAGACACCAAGAAGAGAAGAAAGAAGATTACAATGCTCTCTCTCTATGCTACTCTCTCTTCTTTACAACCAGCCTCACTACAAAGAGTCCCTTTTGTGCTTTTGTCTCTCACATAATTCTCTCTTGTACTTACAATTGATCTCACAATGTCACAAACTTGTGTTATTGTATATTATATAAAAATGAGGCTAAGAAACCCCTTTTATAGCCATTCACTTCTTGGACATTCTTGTGAATCAATCTCCACCCTTTGATCATGATCTCCTTTTAATCTTAGCCCTTCACCACTTTTCAAGTGGTGTTGTGCGTTTTGGTATTGCGCACATACACTTTGGAGAGCCTTTAAGCCTGCTGCCTATGGGTGCAGCAATGTGCCTGGCGGTGCGGTGCTTAGTAGGGCGCAATGAGGCACTGAGGCAGAGTGTGCTTGCGTGCAATAGGGCGGTGTGCCGTGGATGGCTGAGCAGTGTAGTGCTGGTTCTGTCCCAGCAGCACCCTTGTTGGAGGGTGTGCCGCTGGTGGATGGCTGGTGCACCGCTGGTGCGGTCCTGGAGCTTACCTTCTGGATGGCGCCGTGCTGGAGAGGGGGCAGTGCACCATTGGTGCACACTGATGCTGCCCAGCAGTGCACACACTCCATCAGCTTGTGTGCAGAAGTGCACACACTAGTGTGTCTAGCCTTTCCTTGCTCCAAATTGATGCACACACATGTGTGCAGCCTTCTAACTTACTGAACTTTAGTCCACCATCCTTGGTTTAGATTTTAACCATCTTTGAACCATGGTTGGACCTATGCAAACCTTAGATAAATACCAACAAGAGGTAAATGTTTTTCGAGTCTTATGGCAGCCACATGAAGAGGATGAGTACATCAAAGATAATTCTAACTCTTTGAAATTCATTCGTAATAATTTTGAATTCAATGATCCTTCAGTTTATCCCCATGCCGTTAATGTTGTTGATGTTTTTGATAAGCCACAGGAATTTATTAAGAAATCTTGGCAACCATGCATTGAGGAGTTGCTTGAGAGAAGTCACATGGATGCAGAAATCAAATACCCTACTGCTGATAGTGAATGGGCAACACCAAGAACACTTGAGCCACATGCGGTGGACTTTAAGTATTCCTTGCCAAAAGATTAGCATTGAGGCCATTGAGTTGGCGCCTCATCTTCAGCACCACAATGAGGCCAACAGTGAGAGTGGTGCAGTGTCTGGCTGAAGACATAAAACTTAGCGCTCATGGGAGGCAACCCACAACATATCCTTTTATTTTTTTGTTTTTCATATTTCTTTTTCTTGTTTATCATTATTATTTTGTTGTTTTCCATTTTTACTTTCGTATTTCTTTTTCAGGGACAATTATACGAAGCAGTTCAAATGGTGGTGCATAATTTTCAGCTTTTGTGCACTTTTGGCTACAAAGAGAGTTTCCTTAACTTTTGCTTTCACATTGAGGACAATGCTTATTTTAAGTTGGGGGTGGAGGAAAGGAGGAAACATATTCCTGTTTTTCATATTTTTCTTTGAACTACTTAGTGTCTTTTTTTTTCTTTTTCTTTTTTTTTTTGGTTTTTAACGTGCTTTGTGTTAGCCTTAGAGTTAATTTACATGTCAATGATATGAACCTAATTGAGATAGTATATAGTGTTTAGAAGTAGTTAAATCTTGCTTCGGTTTGAAATTAATTTAAGTGTAAATCTTCATCTAGTTTGAGACTCTAGTTTGTGGTAAGATTGTATGATTAATCTAAAAAATTTAGAGAAGTTTTATGTGTGATTGCCTTGTGAATACTTTTGCGGTCTCGACAAGCTCTAGAACTTATTCGATAATCACTTGAGGCGAATTCCTAGAATGCACACTACTTAGGATATGATATAGGTCATTTTTGGACCGTTTGAGCCTTTCAAACCTACCATTGCTATATCTATCACTAGTCACCTGTTTGAGCCTTTTCCTTAAAAAAGAATTTGAGCCTTGTTTCTTTTGAAAACCCATTCACTTACCCTTATGAGCCTAAAAATATTTTATCCTTACCCTTGTTTTAAAAGAACTTAGTTATACACATTTGTTGCGAAGCACTTGACAGGAGTAAGGATGGAAATATGAAAAAATATTACTACCATAACCCAAGAACATTAAAGCAGATAAGTTGGGGGTTGTAGAAAAGAAAAAAAATGGAAAAAAAGGTGAATGGTCTTACGACAAAATACAAAAGAGAAGAAAAGAAGTGAATTATGGCAAAGAAAGAAGAAAAGAAAGAAAAGTGGTGACTTATTGAGAGATATGCTCTTATAAAAAAATGATTGAAAGAGTTGGGTGTTGAAGGTTATCCAGTGCTTAAAGTGGTTGTGGTTAAAACTAAGAGATTGAGTTTGTTTACTTCTGAATCCTTCCCGTTCTTTCTTAACCTTTACCTTAGCCTAACATTACAAGCTTATTAAAGACCTATTGATCCAATATAGTGTGATTTTTCTACAATAGTGGAGAGTGATTTGAAAAATAAGCCTATGGAGCTTATTTATGTGATTGATGTCACATAATTTGTTATGTTTTTGGAGGCCAAGACTTGTATTCATGAATGATTGTGCATAAAATCATCCGGGTGTTCGGATTAATGGATTGTGGTAAGATGGATATTAAGAGTCGATAACAATTTTAAGATTGATGTTTAGATTACTTTTGGACTTGGGTGAAATTTAATGATTCTATGTACCATGTGTTACGTGCGATTTTTGAGACAAAAGTGAATTACTCTTGGTTTCACACTAACATTGCTTTACTTTGTTTTGATTCCCACCGTAGAATTCACCTCTTGTTTTCGCTTGAATTGCTAGGGACTAGCAATAAGCTAGTTGGGGGTTATGATGAGAGCCATAAAATGCATATCAACAGTGCTTAATTTTTAGCATTTTAGGGTTGATCTCAGTGTTAATTGCACTTTTATATGTTAATAACTCTAAAGTGATATTCTTGATCATTGACTTATTTCGGTGCATTTTAAGATACTTCAAGTTCAAAAGAGATGGAAAAGCTATCATTGCTTGAAGCACAATAACTCGATGAACACCAGAGTGAAGGTTCACAAGCACTTGGAAAGGAGTTTCACTAAATTGCCAGAATTGCCCGTACAGATCAATCATTTTTGCAAATTAAACTGTATTGATACAAGAAGAACCAGGAGATGAGCCATATATGCTTAGAAATATCCGAAAGTCTATTTTCTAGAGAATTTTATGGCTTATAAAAATGATTCTTCTGTCAGGCCTCCAGAACAGCACCAGCCTGTGCTGCGGCATCCCTCAGCCTGTGCCGCAGGACCCAAGAGCCTCCACTCTTGCTACACCAACCTATGCTGTGGCATCCCTCAGCCCATGCAGCAGCACCCAAGAGCCACCCAACCAAGCTGAAGGCAGTGCTGCAGTGCCCAAAGAGGAGTGCCGCAGTGTGCACACGAAATTCCTTCTCCGAGTTTTGACCTAATTAAGATTTTAATGACTTTTTAAAACCCTAAAACAACCTTGGACTTTATGATTATAAATATACCACTTAGGGTTTGAGAAGGGACATTCTTTACACAATCTTGGAGGGCTGGAAATCAAGGGGAGAGCTCCATCAAAGTCATCAAACATGAGCCCCATGGCCAACTAATCTCCAAGCAAGGCGAAAGAATGAATCCCTAGGTGTAGTTGTTCTTATTTTTCTTTCTTAATTCAGTTGTAATTTGGATTTATTGCTAAATATTGTTTATGATTTATTCTTTTCTTAAACAAGAAGAATTAAGGTTCATGTCACAGCTACACTGTATGTTCTTCTTATTTTAGATTTTCTTAATCCGGTGATTGCATGCTTCCTCTCCATATAAGTTTAGTCAAGCTCTTCTTATGTCAAGTTGTTTGGATGTGATTGAGTCCGATAGATTTATGTTTTAGGTTTGTCCATTACTGTAATATTGTCATTGAGATATATTGTCACTTATTGATAAATCTATAGGATAGGTCATGTGTGCTTGAATCGAAATCAAAGAGTACTTCATAACAATTACATTAGGGTTTACATGTGCTATAATTGAATATACACCGATTGCTTGTTTGGGATGTGAAACTTGCAATCCAGATAAAAACAACTGAATCGAGATTGGAACAAGGCAACGAACCTAGGGAGGATTCCTGGAACCTTGTTGTTTCCTTATTATATTCTTCATTACAAATACACAATTTCCTCATAATACTTTACTATCAAAATTCAGATTTTCTCACTTGATCTCATCGTTCGTGTTTAGGTTTAGATCTTCTCTTGTAGTTAACTTGTTTCCTCGTGGAATCGACACCCCAAAGCTGTGCTACAACTACCGTGTTACACTTTGGGCATAATCACTTCCGGTTTCCATTGGGTACTAGAGTGGGAAGGAGGTTGTATATCGGATCTCCAACTAAAATTATGGTGATTCTTCCAATCGGGATTGTAGGTGTTATAGTAGGGTGAGTATAGTTTCCTAAAGGGTATACCTAAAGCATTACACTCTCCATTCATCTCAAAATAGGCTGGACAATCCTTAGCTACATGATCTACCCCATTACACATAAAACAAGGTTCGTGGGACTCTTCCCTAGCAACCGGTTCAGGGGCTCTAGCATCTTTAGTTTTTAAGACTTCAATTTCCTTAGTTAGGACCTCTAAACGGGCTTTAAAGCTATCCTCTTCCTTAAGTTGATAAATTCCAGCGGTTTGATTTCTCCTAGTACTTTCCATGGCATTCGGTCCTGTCCAAGTGTGGGCTTTTTTCCATAGGTCATCTAGAAAATCTATGGCTTGGTCGGGATCTTTCTGAAGAAAATCTCCATTACACATCATTTTTATGAATTGCCATTCCCTACTTAGAAGTCCATTATAGAAATAGCTAACTACCCGTCAACTCTCATACCCATTGTGTGGACAAGAATTTAAAAGGTCTTTGAAACGTTCCCAAACTTGATATAAGGTTTCACTCTCCTTTTGTGCAAAGTTTGAGATTTGTCTCTTGAGATTATTGGTCTTATGGGTTGGGAAATGCTTTTGGAAGAAGGCTTGGGTCATCTCATCCCAACTACTTATAGACCTAGGCCTTAACGAGTATAGCCAAACCTTGGCCTTTTCCTTAAGTGAAAAGGGGAAAAAACTAAGTTTGACGGTGTCTACCATATCTGCCCTACTATGAAAGGTTGCTACTACTTCCTCAAATTCCCTAATATGGACATAGGGGCTCTCATTCTCAAACCTATGGAAGGTTGGTAGCAATTGAATCATGTCTGGCTTAAACTCAAGTTGTTGGTCATTAGGGGGGAACATGATACAAAATGGTGTGGCCGTTCGGCTAGGATGCAAGTAGTCCTTAAGTGTCCTAGCAACATTCTCATTGTTATTGTCGGCCATGTTAACAGAATTCTCTGAATTCTCGTTTAGGTGTGCACTATGATTTGATCTAGGCAAGCTTTCACTATCAGATGTGGAAGAAGAGGGTAACTCTATTTCAAGTCTTTTATTGAATCTACCTCGCGCATCTCTCAGTCTAAGCATACACCAAAGGAATTAGAGGGGAAATGAATAAAACAGAAAAAATTAGAAAATCAAAACAAAGAGCAAAGAACAATATTACCGTCTTGTCTTAAAGTTGACAATCTTCCTTGTACTTAAGTGCATCTCCCCGGCAACGGCGCCAAAATTTGATTATGCTCAAACTAACACGCGATTATTGTGTATAGTTGAGGTGTCGATCCCACGAGGAAAAGTGAACTACAAGAGAAAGTGTAAACCTTAACACCAAATTATGAAATTCAAATAAGTGAATCTTTGTTTTATGAATGAAATTGTATGAGAGAGTTGTGAAAATATGACGAAGGATTCAATAAAGAAATAACGAGGTTCCAGGAATCCTTCCTAAGTTCGTTGCCTTATTCTAATCTTAACTCAATTGTTTTCATCTCAATTGCTAGTTTCACATCCCAAACAAGTAATTGGTAAATATTCAATCAAAGAACATAAACATTAATGTAATTGCTACAAATTACTCTTTAATTCTGATTCAAGCACACATGATCTATCTTATAGATTATCAAGAAACGACAATATATTTCAATAACAATACCATAGTAATGGACAAACCTATAAGATGAATCTATCGAAATCAATCATATCTAACAACTTGGCATAAGAAAAGCTTGACTAGACTTACATGGAGGTGAAAGATTCAATCACCGGATTAAGATTAAATCCTCTCATTCTTACTTAATCAAAGAGTAAATCATAAACAATGTTTAATAATGAATCCATACAATTGAATCAAGAATAGAAATAAGAACAACTAAACCTAGGAGTTCATCTTTTTGTTTTGCTTGGAGATTAGTTGGACATTAGGCTCATGCTTGATTCACCTTAATGCAGAAGAATATGGTAGCTCTCCTAATTCTAGCCTCCTTTTTAGCAAAACCTAAGTGTTCTATTAATACCCTAAAAGGTTAAAGGGTATTTTTGGGTCAAGAAATGTCATTAAAGCCCTAATAAAGTCATGAAACAGACACAGGGGAATCGCCCTCGCGCCACGGCTCATCCTTTCCTCACAGCAGTGCCACCCTGGATTCTGGCTTTTTAGAAGTTCTGGAGGCCGTGGCGCACACTAGTCTGTGCCATGGCGTACTGCCTGATTCCAGCCTTTAACTCAGAAGCTAATGGTTCTGGTGGCCGCGGCTCAAATCTTGGCTCGCCGCGGTATGGAACCCTAAATATGGGTTTCTCTTCATTTTGTCCTTCCAAAACCATTCCTTCACTCTGATATGCATAGAATCTTCGTGCTTTAAGTAACATTAGCTTTTCCATCTCTTTTAAACTCAAAATACCTGAAAATGCATCGAAATAAATCAATGACACAAGAATGACACTTTAGAATTATTAAGGCATAAATGTGTAATTCAACCCTTAATCAACCCTAAAATGCTAACAAATAAATACTATTAAGATGCATTTTATGACTCTCATCTAGTCTTTTGGAAATATAATCCTCGAGGTGAATATCTTCCATATTGCAAAACAGCCAGAAGATGATGACGAGAGCCACCAGACATACATGATTGACTCACTCATAGATAAGGGAGGTTTTATAACTCATGATCTTGATCCCTTTGAGTATTTCTTGTTAATTCTAAATTCGATTCAATCAGTGATCTATCTGATGTAGTTGATATTTGTGCTATTTTTTATAGAACTCAGGATTATGGCACTCGGATATGGCAACTGAAGTTTGAGGACTTGCTTAAGAGAAGTGAAAAACAAATTCCTTCAAGTGTGGAAGCACCCAAAGTTAAATTGAAGCCTCTGCCTAAAGGTTTAAAGCATGTTTTCCTTGGTCCAGGTGATACTTTTCCTGTTATTATCTCATCTGAATTGTCTGAGTCTCAAGGTGAGAAATAATTCGGACCCTAAGTGAGCATAAGTCAGCCTTAGGTTGGAGCATGGCTGATATAAAAGGTGTTAGTCCCCTGGTCTATTCTCATAAAATTAATTTGGAGGAAGGAACTGGCCCTCGTAGAGACCCCCAGCGTAGGCTTAATCCCACTATGAAAGAAGTGGTGAAGAATGAAGTGTTGAAACTATTAGATGTAGGAATCATATATCCTATTGCTGATAGTAAATGGGTAAGTCCTACACAGGTTGTTCCTAAAAAATCAGGTCTTACTGTGGTGAAGAATGACCTGGGAGATTTAGTCCCTACAAAACTTGTGACTAGGTGGCAGATGTGCATTGATTATAGAAAATTGAATGTTACCACCCGGAAAGACCATTTTCCCTTCCCTTTTATTGATCAAATTCTTGAGCGTGTTGTTAGTCATCATTTCTATTATTTCTTGGATGGTTATTCTGGTTATTATCAAATTGAAATTGTATTAGAAGACCAAGATAAAACCATTTTCACTTGTCCTTTCGGTACTTATGCTTTTCATAGAATGCCATTTGGATTGTGTAATGCACCTGCTACTTTTCAACATTGCATGATGAGCATTTTTAATGATATAGTTGAAAATTGCATAGAAGTTTTTATGGATGACTTGACTATTTTTGGATCTTCTTTTAATGCATGCTTATTGAATTTAGAGAGAGTATTGACTCGTTGTGAAGAGAAGGAATTAGTTTTGAATTGGGAAAAATGCCACTTTATGGTACCTTCAGGTATTATCTTAGGGCATATTATTTCTTCTAGGGGGATAGAGGTTGATTAATCTCTAAGTTGCCTACACCTAGGACAGTAAAGGATGTGAGATCCTTTCTTGGTCATGCGGGCATTTATAGGAGGTTCATACAGAATTGTTCCACCATATCTAGACCACTATGTGACCTCTTGAGTGGACACAAGCTTGTCAAGAGGCCTTTAAAATGCTAATTGGCAAGCTTACCTTAGCACCCATAATGCAGTCACCTAATTGGACTTTATCTTTTGAGATCATGTGTGATGCTAGTGACTTTGCTGTAGGTGCTGTTCTTAGACAGCGAAGGGAGGGGAAGCCTTTTGTCATTTACTATGCTAGTAGAACTCTAAATAGTGCTTAGATGAATTACTCCATCACTGAAAAAGAGTTGCTAGCTGTAGTATTTGCCTTGGATAAGTTTCATGCTTACTTGATTGGTTCTTCTATTATTATTTTCACAGATCATGCAGCCTTTAAGTACCTTATTACAAATAAGGATGCTAAGGCGCGACTAATACGATGGATTTTACTTTTGCAAGAATTTGACATCACCATCAAAGATAAGAAAGGAGTAGAGAACGTAGTGGTTGACCATCTCTCAATGCTCACATTTTAGGATACCTCTGACCACCTGCCAATCAGGGATGATTTTCCCGAAAATCATTTACTCTCTATTACCTCTCTACCATGGTTTGCTCATATTGTAAATTATTTGGCTACAGGTGAGATACCGGTAGATTAGAGCACTCAGGACAAGAGGAAGTTCATGACTGAGGTACATAATTTCTATTAGGATGACCCTTTTCTTTTAAAATAATTCCCTAACCAAATTTTAAGGTGTTGCATCCCTGATGAAGAGATTGCTAGCGTCTTGGAATTTTGTCACTCCCAAGCTTATGGGGACCACTAATGAGAGCCATAAAATGCATCTCAACAGTGTTTAATTGTTACCATTTTAGGATTGATCTCGGTCTTTATTGCACTTTTATATGTTAATAACTCTAAAGTGGTATTATTGGATCACTGACTTATTTCAGTGCATTTTCAGGTACTTTGAGTCCAAAAGAGAAGAAAAAGCGATCGTTGCTTTAAGCGCGAAGATTCCATGCATAACGGAGTGTCGGAGTGGTTGCAGAGAAGCAAACATGAAGACAAAATCAAATCATCAGTGTGCACTGCGGTGCCCCTCAACCAGCACCGCGGTGCCCAGAAGTACACCCAACCAAAGCTAAAGCCAACACTGCAGTGCCCATAAAGGAGCACCGCAGTGCGCACACGATGTTATATCTCCGAGTTAAAACTTAATTAGAGTTTTAAACAATAGATTAAACCCGAAAACACCCTTGGACCTTTGTACTATAAATAGATCACTTAGGGTTTAAGAGAAAGGAATCAATTGGAGGCTTGACAAGGGTTCAAAGACTCAAGGAGGAGCCCCATGGCCGTCTAATCTCCAAGCAAAGCAAAGGGATGAATCTCTAGGTGTAATTGTTCTTTATTTCTTTTCTTGATTCAGTTGTAGTTTGGTTTATCATCATTAAACATTGTTATGATTTACTTTTTAATCTAATTAGAAGATTTCCCCTTAATTCGGTGATTACATCTTTCTCCCCCATATAAGTCTAGTCATGCTTTTCTTATGTGATGTTGTTAAGGTATGATTGAGTCCGGTAGATTTCTCTTATAGATCTGTCCATTACTGTAGTATTGTCATTATGATATATTGTTGTTTCTTAATAATCTATAAGTTAGGTCATGTGTGCTTGAAAGTAAAGAGGATTTCATAACAATTACATTAGGGTTTACTTATACTTAATTGAATATTTGTTGATTGCCTGTTTGGGATGAGAAACTTGCAATCGAGATAAAAACAATTGAATCAAGATTGGAATAAGGCAACGAACCTAGGGAGGATTCCTGGAACCTTGTTCTCCAACATAATCTATCTACACAATTTTCACACAACACTTTATTCTCTAACTTAATCTTTATCGTTTGTGTTAAGGTTCACGCCTTCTCTTTTACTTAACTTGTTTCCCTGTGGAATCGACACCCCAAAGCTGTGTGTAAACTGAGCTTTTAACCCAAGAGGGGCGTGAATTGGGTTTTTAAAACTTTTGCTGAATTAATATAAGTTTATAAAAACGCACAAGCAGCAAACAATTAAAACAAGTAATGTGCTGTAAATAAAGAGTTTAAGAGTAGAGGATGCAAACTCAGATTATAGTGGTTCGGCAATATCGGATTCGTTCCGACCCTACGTCCACTCTCTTCAAGGAACCTCCTTGAAGTAATCTACTAAGTGTTGTACAAACCTTACAATCCCTTCCTCTCGAAAGCTATCCCCTTCCTCTTGGAAGTAATCCCCTTTCTTTCGGAAGTAATCCCTTTACAAAAGATGTTGTAAAGTAAATGGTAGAGACACAGCAAATGAAAGCTTATGCAACTGAATAATGTCTCTCTTTCAAAGTAAAGCTTGAAGAATGGCTCAACAAGAATATTTCAAAGTTTTTTGTGTTTCAAAGAGTACAATAACTTGATTGTGTAAGATCAACTCTTTTTGAATATGTGCTGCACTCTATTGAATGCTCAATAGAATGGGTTTATATAGCCATCAAATAATATGGCCATTGGTAATTTAATCTGAAAAAGATTTGCTTTTAAAACGTTCAGATTTGGTGTCCAACGGTCATATTTTTTAACTACCAGTCGACTAGTCGTGATACCAGTCGACTGGGTTCTCTTGAAAAATCTTGTTTTCAAAGCTTCTGGGGTACCAGTCGACTGGTATATTTCATCTAGTCGACTGGGGACTTACTGTCTGTTTTACCAGTCGACTGGTGTGACTGACCCAGTCGACTAGTATATGTACCAAGTCGACTGGGTTGTCTTCCAACCCAGTTTTTCTGTTTTTACTTAAAACGTTTGTTTTTAAAAAGATCGGTTTAGTAAACCTTTTTTGTGTTCGAGCCATTGAACAAGCTATAACAATGTACAAGTGAAACTTACACTGGTTCTAATATCTTAGACATATACTAGTTCTTCAGTCTTCACTTGATAGTTTGATTTGGTTTGAGTTCTTGCACCTTGATCCTTGGTTGAATGCTTTTGTTGCTTACTACACTTAGATTGTACTATTAGTAAAATAACAGTTGTGTTTTGTCATCATTAAAATACAGGTGAGGGTCAACAATCTCCCCCTTTTTGATGATGACAAAACTAATAATGTGAAAACAGTTTAAAAAACTAAGTGTTTGGTTTTTTAGAAAAATCGGATAGAGTTTCCTCTATTTTTCAAGTAAAACCACCCTGTAAACAAGCAAACGCAATTTATATAAACATTTCAACCCTCCACAATCAACTCAACCAATCAATGAATCATTTTTAATAAGCTTTGGAGCAGTGCTCCCCCTAAATATATGCATTGGTTTTTATTTTCTTAGATTTTCTCGTTTTCTCATATTTCTCCCCCGTTTTGATAACAGTAACCAAAAGGGCCAGAAATTAAAAAATAAGCTATTAAGTAACCATAGTCATCTAGAGTATTCTAAAACAAACTTGTAAGTGAAAATTTGGCTTCATTCGAAGTTCAGAAGCCTTCCCGGGAGAACCGAAAGTTTCCATACAAGCATAACCAGTTTCAAAGCATATTCTTGAGTAAAAGCAGTTAGAAACTATGCAAGCATATCACAAATAAAGTAAATAGATGCATGAAATATGACTAAAGTAAAAGCAACATCATATATAAAAAGTCAGTACACGAACGGGCTTCATAGAGCTATATATAGGACAGAAATACAAAAACATGTTCGTGCTACATGCTAAGAGCTGGAAAACGCTATGTATATCAAAATAACATGGAAAATGACTCAAGGAGCAGGAGAATCCGAGCTGTCATGAATGAGATCCCGTATCTCAGCTAATGAACCCTCTGTACGCTCTCTGTGTAGCTCGAAGTCATCCCGTAGATGATCGATGGAGGAGCTCAATCTCTGGCACTCTGACTGCATGGTCTGGAACCCGGACTGCATGGTCATCTGGAGGCTCGTGATAGCCTATAGTAAGTCACCATATCCAGGCTGACCAGTACTCGAGTCACCAATGGGAGGTGCTCGGGTATTCGTGTCCATATCAGTAGCAGCGTCAGCAGCTGCCTCCCCATCCTCATCATCATCGCTCTCATCCTCTTGGATCCGTAAGCTTTTCCCGGCCTTCAAATAGAGGAAGCCGTCATGAACCGCGCATCCTATCTTTTTTAGTGATGAGACATTGATGATGTTCGTCGGTCCAATATCCTGAGCCTCAGAGGCAGGCAGAGGTACCCGGAAATGCTAGAGTATGAGCGTAATGAGCATCCCGTAAGGTAGACACCTAGAGTCGCTCGCTTCGCCATTTATCATGTTGGTGAGCAGCAGAGGATATATATTGAAGTGGTGCCCAGTTTTAAGGCACCAAATCAATACCGTATCTATCTTAGATAGATACCCTCAACTCTCGAGTCTCGAGTGGATGGTCCAACTTACTATCATCTGAAACATCTTCGAGTCTAAGGGCATACCACTACAAGTATGAAATGTAGTGGGTCTGTACACATAGTTAGGGTCTCCCCTGACTATCTGACAGGCCGCCTCGACTTCGAAGTTGTCTGGCCATCCATCCAGACTCCATTGGATCCCCCTTATAGGGATCCTTGGTATGCTCATGAGGAGGTCAGTGTTGACCTCAAACTCCACACCCTGGACACTGGTTCTGAATCTCAGAGCCAGTGGACTGGGTTTCACCAAGTTTGCATAGAACTGGTGAATTAGTCTCGGGTAGTACTCTTCATGTACTCTGACCAGTGGGGTCAAGTTTATTGCCTCAAAAGCTGGCAAGATATCAAAGTTACCATGACGAATAGAGTCAAAATCGATAACTCTACCCGTCATGATCTTCTTGTGACAGATTACAGAATCATACCTTGCCTTGGCAGCTGGACTAGAAAACAGAGCTTCATCAAGCTCTGTTCTTGGCTTTTTGCTTGAAGAGCCTGCCACTCCCTTCCCCTGTGTATCTGGATCCTTAGTTTTGGTGGACCTTGGCCTTGTAGGCGCATTTGGTCCCCCGGTAGTGTATTTGATACGGATTCTATCGGTCATTTTAAAGAAAAATGGGGTTTTTGGGAAAAAGAGATTTTGATGAAAATAGGAGATTTTAACCGTATCAAGTTAAAAATATCATTACGGATGAGTAGAGCGGTGTGTTTAGCTGAAGTTTGGATGGTTTTTGGATCAAAAAGGTGAAATTTTTTAGATAGGGAAGGCTAGGGTTCTTGAAAATGGTGTAAAAAAACAGAAAAAAATGAATAGTCCTTTTATAGAGTCGCGATACCAGTCGACTGGGTCGTGATACCAGTTGATTGGGTCCTTTTGTAAATATGAACATTTTTCATACCAGTCGACTGGATCTATGTACCAGTCGACTGGGTAAACTGGCAGTGAGATACCAGTCGACTGGGTAGTTTGTTCCAGTCGCCTGGATGATAACTGATTTTCAAAAAAAATGGCTCCAAACAGGGTCTAGATGTACCAGACTGGATAAGACTTACCAGTCGATTGGATAATTTGGCAGAGACTTACCAGTCGACTAGGACAGAGTTACCAGTTGATTGGACCCTTAATAAAATTTTCAATCTTGAATTTGTAGCACGAAATTTGTTTATCTATGACATCTTGAGTGAGGTAGATATTTAAACAATAATTAATACTCTTTCACTAGATGTCAAACATGCATATGATGAATGAAGGAGCAATTCGGTATTCAGTTTATCATAATCTAGCAATCCCATCAACTTTCTAATTTTACAAAAACTAGCTTCACCTAGAGGTTTTGTAAGAATGTCAGCTATTTGATCTTCTGAAGGTATGAATTCTAGTCTTATATCACCTTTTTTAGCATGGTCTCTTAAGAAATGATGTCTGATTTCTATGTGCTTTGTTCTAGAGTGCTGAATAGGGTTCTTGGTTAGGTTGATAGCACTAGTATTATCACAAAATATTTGGATGTTTTTGAGGTTCATGCCATAGTCTTCTAGTTGTTGCTTCATCCATAATACTTGGGCACAACAACTTCCGGCTGCTACATATTCCGCCTCGGCGGTTGACAGTGCAACGGAATTTTGTTTCTTAGAAAACTAAGAGGTTAACATTGCACCTAAGAATTGGCATGTTCCACTTGTGTTTTTTCTATCTAACCTACATCTAGCAAAATCAGCATCTAAATATCCTACAAGCTCAAAAGATGAATCTCTAGAGTTCCATAATCCTATGGTTTGGGTTCCTTGTAGATATCTAAGGATTCTTTTTACTGCAACTACATGTGATTCCTTAGGATTAGCCTGAAATCTAGCACACATGCATACATTGAACATTATATCTGGTATACTTGTAGTCAAATAAAGTAAAGCACCTATCATGCTTCTATAATATTTAGTATCTACAGTTTTACCTCTTTCATCAAGATCAAGTTTTGTAGTTGTGCTCATAGGCGTTCCAAGTGGCTTTGATCTTTCCATCCTGAACCTCTTTAATAGGTCCTTAATGTAATTCGATTGATTGATGAAGTGCCTCCTTTTAGTTGCTTGATTTGAAGTCCAAGGAAGTAGGTAAGTTCTCCCATCATGCTCATTTCAAATTCACCTTGCATGCACTTTGCAAACTCTTGACATATAGTTTCATTAATAGCACCAAATATAATATCATCAACATATATTTGGACTATAAGAGTGTCATTCTTGTGAGTTTTTGTGAAGAGAGTTGTGTCTATTATACCTCTTACAAAATCATTGTCAATCAAAAATTTACTTAGTCTTTCATACCATGCCCTTGGAGCTTGCTTCAACCCATATAGAGCTTTAGAAAGCTTGTAGACATGATTTGGAAGACTAGGATTTTTAAATCCAAGAGGTTGCTCAACAAAAACCTCTTCTTCTATAAAGTCATTTAAAAAGGCACTTTTTACGTCCATTTGAAATAGCTTGAATTTATTAAAGCATGCAAAGGCTAATAACATTCGAATAGCTTCTAATCTAGCTACGGGAGCATAGGTCTCATCAAAGTCTATTCCTTCTTCTTGATTATATCCCTTAGCAACTAGTCTAGTCTTGTTTCTAGTTACTATTCCATTTTCATCCATCTTATTTCTATATACCCATTTAGTTCTAATTATTGAATGATTCTTAGGTCTTTGAACTAGTTTCCAAACATTGTTTCTCTCAAATTGATTTATTTCTTCTTGCATTGCAATTATCCAATAATTATCTTTTTCAGCTTCTATAGATGTCTTGGGTTCTACTTGAGACAAATAAGCTACAAAATTGTAAATATTTCTAATAGAAGAGCGAGTTCTTACCCCTTGTGAAGGATCACCAATCACTTGATCAATCGGGTGATAATTTACATACCTCCAATCTTTGGGTAGACTTTCCTCTTGTTGGCTTGAGGATGGTTGGTCCAAATTGGGAGTTTCTATCTTTTCATTTGCTTGAGGTGGACTCTCCTTTGGGTCAACAATGGGAGTAGGAGTTTCCATTCTTGGAATAAAATTTGCATCATCTTTAAAGGAAACTTCTCTACTACAAATTGGGTTAGACTCATCAAGAGTTACATGTACAGATTCTTCTACCACTAAAGTTCTCTTATTGAAAACTCTATAAGCCTTACTAGATGTTGAATATCCTAAAAATATTCCTTCATCGGTCTTAGAATCAAATTTACCCAAGTTAGTTTTATTGTTATTTAGGATGAAGCATTTACAACCAAATGCTCAAAAAATAGGAGATATTAGGCTTTCTTCCTTTCCATAGTTCATATGGAGTTTTATCAAGCAGATGTCTAATTAAAATTCGATTTAAGATATAGCAAGAAGTGTTCACGGCTTCAGCCCAAAATTATTTTGGTAAACTATTTTCACAAATCATAGTTCTTGAAAATTCTTCTAGAAGTCTGTTTTTCCTCTCAACAACTCCATTTTGTTGAGGAGTTCTAGGAGCTGAAAAGTTGTGATTAATTCCATTTTCATCACAAAATCTTGAAAAGCTTTGATTTTTAAATTCTTTACCATGATCACTTCTTATGCTTGAAATACAAATTCCTTTTTCATTTTGTACCTTTTTGCAAAAAATTTCAAATCCTTTGAAAACTTCATCCTTGTAAGCATTAAAAATAACAAAGTTATATCTTGAATAGTCATCAACAATAACAAAAGCATATTGATGGCCACCTAGACTAATGGTACTAATTGGACCAAATAAGTCCATATCCAGAAGTTCCAAAGGTTTAGTAGTTGAGACTATATTTTTTGCTTTAAATGAAATCCTAGTTTGTTTTCCCATTTGACAAGCATCGCATACTTTGTCTTTTTCAATATTGATTTTAGGAAGTCCAATGACTAAATCTTTTCTTGAAATGATTTTTAGCAAGTTCATGTTCACATGACCAAGCCTTCTATGCCATAGCCATGGATTTTCATTAAAAGCAGGAAAATAGTTTTCATTTTCAGAATGCAAGGATTTCAAATCAACTATGTAGACATTTTCATGTCTATGGCCAATAAATTTGATCTTGTTGCTCTTGATGTCTATAACTAGACAATGAGAGGTCTCAAATGTGACTTTGTTGACTTTGTTGCCTTTGTCACATAGTTGACTAATGCTAAGTAAATTTGACTTAAGGCCTTGTATTAGCAATACATTATCTAAGGTTGAGAAGTCATTACCGACTTTTCCATGCCCAATGATCTTTATTTTGGTGTTGTCTCCAATGATGACATATCCATCATCTCTTAGAGTTAGCTCCTTGAATACATTTTTATCACCGGTCATATCCTTTGAGCATCCACTATCAAGGTACCAACAGTTACCTTTCTCCTTGGTGTGGAGACATATCTACATCACACAAGGATATACGATAGCACTTTTAGGTACCCAAAATTTCTTGGGTCCTTTGGGGTTAGTCCTAGAAAACACGGTTCCTTTTGGAACCCATGCTTTCTTAACAGTATATGGTGATCTAAGGACATGTTGATGATGCACAATCCTAGGATGGTAGTTATTGAAATTTCTAGGATATCTTAGATGTGCAGGCCTATAATCTTTAGGATAATAGTTCCTAGGATACATGTTTCTATGGTGAGGAACATGAAAATGCATGTCATTTCCAGAAAATGTATGATGATGCATTCTAGGATACATGCTAGCATTATTATTAGTATGCATATTATTTTTAGGATAACCATGATGGTAATTCCTAGGATAACCATGAGCAAAGTGCATATTTTGATTATACATATTGTTCCTAGAATGTGCATGATGGTTATTTCTAGGATGTGTATAAGCATTTCTAGAGTGTGCATACATATAAGCATGTGTATTTCTAGGATGCTTCATTTTTGTATGAATATTTAAATTTCTAGATTTCCTATCATTCATTGAGGGAGTGCTTTTAATCTTGCTAGGGGTTTTTAAAGTAGAGGCTTCACTCACACATGAGGCTTTCATGAATAAGCTCTCTTTTGATTTTTGCTTTCCTAAAGGAGAGAATCTTAAACCAGATTTTCCTCCACTTTATCTTTGGGAAGAAAGCACTTCATCAAGCTTTTCTTTTCCAAGCATAAGTCTAGATATAGTGTCATTTAATTCTAAAATTTTATTTTTTAAATTCTCAGTTTTCATCTTTGAGGAAATCTTTAGAAGAATTATATAGTAAAGAAGATAATTTATCTTTTTCTTCTCTGAGACTTATCATCTCCTTAGAGAGAGATTATACCTCTTTTTTAAGAATTGAATTTCTAGAATCAAATTCTTCAATTCATCATGCATTTCATTTATTACTTCTAGCAACTCTTCACTACTACTCACAATATTATTCTTAGAAGAAGGAGAAGATGTTACCTCACTTTCATCGTCGATTGCCATCAGACAAAGGTTGGCAATTTCCTCGTATCCGATTTCTTTGTCTGATGACTCATCTTCTTCTTCATCATCGCTCCAGGTAGTTGCTATCACGGCTTTCTTTTTGAAGCTCTTGTATGGTTTGTTTGAAACCGTACAATCAGCCCTAATGTGACCGAGCTTCTTGCAGCCATAACATATAAGTGGTTCCCTTTTCGAAGTGGGATCCTTTGTGTAAGGTTTCTTGCTTTTCTTCAAGAACCTATGGAATCGTTTGGTGATTAATACCATTTCACCATCTTCCTCGCTGCTCTCCGCTTCTTTTTCCGATTCCATTTCTTTGTTTCTCGTAGAAGCTTTGAGAGCAATTACCTTTTTCTTCTTCTCATCATCATTGACGATGGGAGTCATTTCTTCCATCTCATATGTTAACAATGATCCAAGTAGTGTCTCAACATCAAGTTTGTCAAGATCTTTGGCCTCCTGAATGGCTGTCTTCTTTGGTTTCCATGAAGGTGGCAGAGATTTCAAGATTTTTCTAGTTGGTTCAAACTCCTCAATATTCCTACCAAGCAGCTTTAAACCATTTATAATAGTTGTGAACCGTGAGTGCATTTCAGAAATTGTTTCGTTAGAAGATATTTTAAATGACTCATATTCAGAAACTAACATATAGATTTTTGACTTTTTTACCTCACTAGTTCCTTCATATGTAATTTGCAGTTTGTCCCATACCTCTTTAGTCAAAACACATGCAAATATTTTATTATATTCAGAAATATCTAAAGCACAATGTAATATACTTGTTGCTCTACTATTGAGAGACATTATTCTACAATCCTCGTCAGTGTACTCAGTTTTGAGTTTAGGCATTGTATGATTGATCTCTCCAATAGTTATTTCTTTTGAAGGAATTCTAGGTCCTTCTTCAATGACTCTCCATAGATTGTAATCTTGTCCTTCGATGAAGATTTTCATTATGTTTTTCCAGTAGTTATAGTTGGAGCCATTGAACAAATGTGGTCTAGTATAAGAGTGTCCCTCAGAGTAGCTATTTGCTGCCATCGAATCAACTCAAGGATTTTAAGCCTAAATTTGAGAATGACACTCTGATACCAATTGTAGATTGAGGTTTCAACCCAAGAGGGGGGTGAATTGGGTTTTTAAAACTTTTGCAGAATTAATACAAGTTTATAAAAACGTTCAAACAGCAAACAATTAAAACAAGTAATGTGTTGTAAATAAAGAGTTTAAGAGTAGAGGATGCAAACTCATATTATAGTGGTTCGGCAATATCAGATTCGTTCCGACCCTACGTCCACTCTCTTCAAGGACCCTCCTTAAAGTAATCCACTAAGTAACTTAGTCGTACAACTTTACCAGTGTTGTACAAACCTTATAATCCCTTCCTCTCAGAAGTTATCCCTTTCCTCTCAGAAGTAATTCCCTTCCTTTCGGAAGTAATCCCTTTACAAAAGATGTTGTAAAGTAAATGGTAGAGAGACAGCAAATGAAAGCTTGTACAACTGAATAAGGTCTCTCTTTCAAAGTAAAGCTTGAAGAATGGCTCAACAAGAATACTTCAAAGCTTTTTGTGTTTCAAAAAGTACAATAACTTGATCGTGTAAGATCAACTCTTTTTGAATATGTGCTGCACTCTATTGAATGCTCAATAGAATGGGTTTATATAGCCATCAAATAATATGGCCGTTGGGACTTTAATCTGAAAAAGATTTGCTTTTAAAACGTTCAAATTTAGTGTTCAACGGTCATATTTTTGAACTACCCGTCAACTTGGTCGTGATACCAGTCGACTGGGTTCTCTTGAAAAATCTCGTTTTCAAAGCTTCTAGGGTACCAGTCGACTGGTATATTTCATCCAGTCGACTGGGGACTTACTGTCCCATATACCAGTCGACTGGTATATGTACCCAATCGACTGGATTGTCTTCCAACCCAGTTTTTCTGTTTTTACTTAAAACGTTTGTTTTTAAAAAGATCAGTTTAGTAAACCTTTTTGTTTTCGAGCCATTGAACAAGCTATAACAATGTACAAGTGAGACTTACACTGGTTCTAATATCTTAGACCTATACTAGTTCTTCAGTCTTCACTTAATAGTTGTGTTTTATCATCATTAAAATGCAGGTGAGGGTCTACACTGTGCTACAACTACCGCGTTATGTTTTGGGCGTAATCAACCAATTTTCAATGAAGAAAACCACTGTAAAAATTTTGCAGTGGTGATTTTATTGGCCCACCTTTTTTAAGGATGCAAACATCTATTGTCACTTATGTGAAAAGTGTCAAAAGTTAGGAGTTATGTCCCATCTTCTAATGATGCACTTAAACCCAATTTTAGTTATTGAAATTTTTTATTGTTGGGCCATTGATTTTATGGGACCATTCCCTCATTCTTTTGGATATCAATATATTATTGTGGCAGTAGATTATATGTCAAAATGGGTAGAGGCAATAGTTTGCAAGAGCAATGATAATAGGACGGTAATTAAATTTCTCAAAGAAAATGTGTTATCTCGATTTGGTACACCACGTGCTATCATTAGTGACTGGGGTACGCATTTTTGTAACCGTTCTTTTGAAGCTTTGATGAAAAAATATAGGGTGGTGCATAAGATCTCTACTGCCTACCACCCCCAGACAAGTGGATAGGTAGAACTTGCAAACAGGGAAATTAAGCAAATTTTAGAAAAAACAGTCAACCTAGATTGCAAAGATTAGTCTTTGAAGCTAGTTGATGCGCTTTGGGCCTACCGTACAGCTTTCAAAACTCCCTTAGGTATGTCACCTTATAGGCTTTTTTTGGAAAGCCTTGCCACTTACCTGTGGAGCTCGAGCATCGAGCTTATTGGGCCATCAAGCATTTCAATTTTGACATGGGAAAAGCAAGTAAGCTTAGAAAATTTCAATTGACCGAGTTAGAGGAGTTGAGAAATGATGCTTATGAGAACTCTAGAATCTATAAAGCTAAAATGAAAGTATTTTACGATAAAAATATTGTGAGAAAAACGTTTAAGCCTAATGATCAAGTGTTCTTATATGATTCTAGACCCCATAAGCACCCAGGAAAACTTCGGTCTAGGTGGACCAGCCCTTTTGTAGTGAAGAATGTTTTTGCAAATGGGGTGGTAGAAATAGAGGACCCTAAGGATGGTCGAATCTTTAAACTAAATAGTCAACGCCTTAAAGTATTAATTGATAGGAAAGGTTCAGAATTTTCGGATGTTACAGATGACATCCTTGAGGCCCCCCAAAAGCATAGAAGCACCAAATTTGGCAATGAAGCAGTGGCGGATGCATTCAACCTATGTTTTTCAAGGAGGGAATAAGAGTGTATGGCTGAAGACGTAAAACTTAGCGCTTATGGGAGGTAACCCACAACGTATCCTTTTATTTTTATTGTTTTTTTTATTTTTTATTTTTTATTTTTTATTATTATTATCTTGTTGTTTTCCAGTTTTACTTTCGTATTTCTTTTTCAGGGACAAAAATACGAAGCAGTTCAAATGGTGGAGCACAATTTTCAGCTTCTGTGCACCTTTGGCTACAAGGGGAGTTTCCTTTACTCTTTCTTTTACATTGAGGTCAATGCAATTTTTAAGTTGGGGGTGGAGGAAACGCATCTCTTTGTTTCCATTTTCTTTATTTCCATACATTTTTCTTTTTCCATTGAACTGCTTGGTGTCATTTTCCCTCTCTTTTTGTTTTAAGCATGCTTTGTGGTTGCCTTGGAGTTAATTCACATGTCAATGATATAAACTTAATTGAGATAGCAGATAGCATTTAGAGGGAGTTAAATTTTGTTTCGGTTTGAAATTAATTTAAATATCAATCTTCATTTGGTTTGAGACTCTAGTTTGTGGTAAGATTGTATGATTAGTCTATAACATCTAGAGAAATTTTATGTTTGATTATTTTGTGAATATTTTTGCGGTCTTGACAAGCTCTAGAACTTACTTGATAATCACTTGAGGTGAATTCCTAGAATGCACACTACTTAGGATATGATATAGGCCATTTTTGAACCGTTTGAGCCTTTCAAACCTACCATTGCTATATTTATCACTAGTCACCTATTTGAGCCTTTTTCTTGAAAAGAAAAAATGAGCCTTATTTCTTTCGATAAACTATTTACTTACCTTTATGAGCCTAAAAATATTTTTATCCTTACCTTTCTTTTAAAAGAACTTAGTTATACACATGTTGTGAGAAGCACTTAAAAGGAGTAAGGGTGGAAATATGAAAAAAATATCACTACCGCAACCTAAGTACATTAAAGGAGATAAGTTGGGGGTTGTGGAAAAGAAAAGAAAAAAATGAAAAAGAAGATGAATGGTTATGTGCCAAAAATAATAATAATAAATAATTATGGCAAAGAAAGAAGAAAGAAAGAAAAGAAAAAAAATGTTGATTTGTTGAAAGAAATGCTCGAAAATGGTTGAAAGAGTTTGGTGTTGAAGTAAGGTTATCCAGTGCTTAAAGAGTTGTGTTCAAAACTAAGAGATTAAGTTCTTTTACTTGTTAAATCCTTCCCATTCCTTCTTAACCTTTACCTTAGCCTAACGTTACAAGCTTATTAAAGACCTTTGGATCCAATGTAGTGTGATTTTTCTACAATAGTGGAGAGTGATTTGAAAAGTGAGCCTATGGAGCTTGTTTTTGTTATTGATGTCACGCAATTTATTATGTTTTTAGAGGCCAAGACTTGTATTCATGAATCTTATGCATAAAATCATCTGGGTGTTTGGATTAATGGATTGTGGTAAGATGGATGTTAAGGGTCAATAACGATTTTAAGATTGGTGTTTGGATTACTTTTGGATTTGGGTAAAATTTAATGATTCTTTGTGTTGTGTGTTATGTGCAATTTTTGAGACAAAATGTGAATTACTCTTGGTTAACACTAATATTGTTTTTCATTTACCTTGACTCCTACCGTAGAATTCATCTCTTATTTTCGCTTCAATTGCTAGGGACTAGCAATAAGCTAGTTGGGGGTTGTGATGAGAGTCATAAAATGCATCTTAACAGTACTTAATTGTTATCATTTTAGGTTTGATCTAGGTTTTAATTGCACTTTTATACGTTAACAACTCTAAAGTATCATTCTTGGATCATTGATCTATTTCGGTGCATTTTCAGGTACTTTAAGCTCAAAAGAGGAGGAAAAGTTATCATTGCTTAAAGCACAAAGACTCGAGGCATACTGGAGTGAAGGAATGCTTCCGAAAGGACAAGATGGAGGGCTTAAAAGAGTAACAGCTGCTGCCCGCACTGGAAATGAGTTTCACTAAATTGCCCGTACAGATCAATCATCTTTGAAAATTAAACTGTATTGATACAAGAAGAACCAGAAGATGAGCCATATACGATTAGAAATATCCGGAAGTCTATTTTCTGGAGAATTTTACAGTTCGTCAAAATGATTTTTCTAGAGAAAGTTATGGCAGTTTTAGTAGACAAAGGTCAGGCTGTGCGGGCTGTGCGGGATTTCAACGTGATTTTGGGCTTAAATCCCACATCCCACATCGGTTGGAAAACACATTTCTATATCCCACATCCCACATCGGATGGGAAACACATTGCACTCTTGGTATTTGCCTATATAAGACCCACTCCACTTTAGCTTTGAGAATGAATTGGGGATGAATCCAGAGAGCCTTTAGGAGCAATCCAGAGGGCTTTTAGGAGGAACCCGAAGTATAAATTTGGAGGGCAAGCAGAGGATGATCGTTGAGAGGCCAGAGGCAACTCAAGGAAGCATGAGCCCCATGGCTGGCTAGTCTCCAAGCAAGGCGAAGGGATGAATCCCTAGGTGTAGTTGTTCTTATTTTTTTTATTTGATTCAGTTGTAGTGGAATTATTTTCGTTAAACATTGTTATGTTTTATTCTTAATTTAATTAGTAGATTTATTATTACTCCGGTGATTGCATGCTTCTTTTCCATATAAGTTCAGTCATGCTTTTCTTATGTGTACCTGTTTGGGTGTGATTGAGTCCGATAGATCTCTTTTATAGATTTGTCCATTGTTGCAGTATTGTCGTTTAGATATATCGTCGTCTCTTGATAATTTATAAGTTAGGTCATGTGTGCTTGAAAGTAAAGAAGATTTCATAACAATTACATAAGGATTTATAAATGCGCTTTAATTGAATATTTTCCGATTGCCTGTTTGGGATGCAAAACTTGCAATCGAGATAAAAACAACTGAATCAAGTTAGGATTAGAGCAATGAACCTAGGGATGATTTTTGGAACCTTGTCGTTTCTTATTTATATTATTCAATCTATTTACACAATTTGCTCACAACTCAGATTCTCTCATTTAATATTTGATCGTTTGAGTTAAAGTTTACACCTTCTTTTGTAATTAACTTGTTTCCCTGTGGAATCGACACCCCAAAGCTGTACTACAATAATCGCATTAAGTTTTGGGCGTAATCACGAGCGCATTAGCACATAATCGTGTGAGGTATGACATGTGATTTTAATGTGTATGCTTCCATGGTTTAGCTGATTCCGGATGACTTATTGGATGGACACTTTGGCATAGAGAAGTAAAAAAAAAAATACTCGTAATGATCATTGACAAACTTTCCACTAAGTAACTGGGCCTCTCGCCTCAGTAAGCAGTGAGTGTTCACATCAAAAGGTGGGAATTTTGCTCATGATGATCATTAACAAACTTTTCACTAAGTAACTAGACCTCTTGCCTCAGTAAGCAGTGAGTGTTCACATCAAAAGGTGGGAATTTTGCTTAGTTTCGTAGCATTTTTAACTCGAGTTAGTAAGTTCTTAGGGGTATCTTTACACCTATTGCCTTAAAACCATCTGGTTTAGGAGTCATTGACTCAACACTCGCTACATGGGTCAATTAGAAAGCTTAAGGGAACTAAACATGGCGAGCCTCATAATAAAAGAAATAAGCAATTAAAACTATGCCAATGTTCATTTTGATGGGAAATTCAGTGAATCTTGCGACATGAAGACATTACACATTGGAGTTATTTGGAAGCTTCATTTTTATGTGCTAGTTCACTTTACACGGATTCGAGCTTGTGATGCCTTAGCCGGTCTCTTGTAAATAATTAGATTTTAAAATTTCTATTCATTGCGAAGATGAGTTTATATTTTAAGCTTGATCATGAATGAATCTCATGGTTTAGTGTGCTACTTAAATTTATAGACACCATGAATGATGGATTTATCTTTGTGTTCTTTCTTTTTCATTTAGTTTTTTTTATTTTGTTTTGCTAAGGGACTAGCAAAATGTAAGTTTGGGGGTATTTGATGAGTGCCAAATATTGCATATTTTGGCCCCTTAATTTACATTTGTTAATTCTTTAGTTGTGTCCTAATTTGATATTTTGTGTTAGTTCTATGATTTTTAATTTTTTTTATAGGATTGCAAAGGAAATCGGGGATTTAATATGAAAAAAATACAAAAGCTGGAATTTACTGTTGCGATCGAGCACAGGAGACCTGCGATCGAGTGCAACAGCGCTCAAGTATTTATTTATATGTTTAGCTTAGGAATGTTACTTTGAGTTGTTGTTTTTTCGTCTTTTTACAGGCTTACAAGTACTTGGAAATGAGTTTCACTAAATTGCTAGAATTGCCCGTACAGATCAGTCATATTTGTGGATTAAACTGTATTGATTCAGGAAGAACCAAGAGATGAGCCATATATGCTTCCTGAGTATAGTGTCGTTGTTGGATTTTCTCAATAGTGATAATAATTTACATATTTTAAAAGTGGTGAATGATTTTTCAAAGGGTTACATTTGGTTTAATCTTGGTTTATAAATCTACACCTTCCGATTGGGAATTTTAGGAATTGAGTTCCTAATTGAGTTATTCGATGAATTAAGAATAATTAAAATACCATATTTGTGCAAGGGATTCCCGACGCTTTAATGTTTGTCAAATTTGAGTACTTTCTCCATTAGTCACTTTGCTTCACTTTAATTTGCATTAAAAATTAATTTTTGTTCTCCATTAATCATTTAATATTTTTCTTTAGTTTCTTTGTTCCTTATACTATTCTTTAAATTTGTCTCTATGTGGAATCGACACCCCAAAGCTATGTTACAACTACTGTGTTATTCTTTGGGCGTAAATAGGTGCCAGTTCGCATAAGTGCAGCACTGGTTCCACTAATTCCCTTGCTGGTATTTTTTATGGTATTTCTGGGTGGCATGGTAACAGTTGAGTTCTTTGAAGGTTTCTTAGCTTCTACTAGACAGTGAGAGATTGTGGTTTCTCACGGACGGCACCAATCTGTTGATGCCAAAAATCTATTGTCGAGTCGGGAGGTCGGGATGCCGGATCTACACGTAACAAATGGGAAATGGTGATCTAAAAATCCACCGGAAGGAGAGGGGGTGGTACCTCTGGAGACTCTCTAATGCTTTAATAAGTCTTTGAGAAAGAGAGAGAGGTAATAATGTTTTATGAACAATGAGAGTGAGTGTTTTTCTTACCTTGAGGGCCCTTTTTATTTTTGTAATCTGTTAGGGAATCAAATCAATTATTAGCCATCAAAGACAACGTGGACCTTAGAATATCGCATAGTTTATTGTGCCTTTACGCATGAGAAGGTTGTTGGTCATAATAGCCTTGTGGTGTCCTTTACTAGGTGTCATCATCTAGTTACTTGGCTCTGGAAATTTTATTTGTCAGCGTGTCTGGACATCATAGGAGGGCTAATTCTTCCTACATCAAAAATTATTCTCTTCAATAAAAAAATTCAAGGAATGTTTGGATACAGTTTTTCATTTTCTATTTTTCAAAATTTGTTTTTTGAGTGGGTGTTATTTAGCTTAGTTAGTAGAGTTGCTTGTCATTGCACAAAATATTAGGGATCAAACCTTACTCACACCAGGGATGGAAGAAGGTTACCTTTTCCGATGTGTAATCCAAATTTTGAAGGGAAAAAAAAAACTGTTTTTGAAAACAAAAATAATTGTTTTAAAATGTTTTTTAGTGAAAAACATGTTTGGAAAACTGTAATTTGAAGATAGTTTTCAAAAACATAAAACAATGGAAAGTCGTTTGGTTATCGATTTTGAGAATATAAAATTGATTAGATACATATAATGTTTCAAGTAACAAAATTGATGTAGGGGAAAATTCCTTCTCCAATAACTTAATGACACATGGCCACCTCTCAGGGCAAAAAAGTAATTTCTTAAGCTCCAACACATTATATAAAGGGGCTCTCACCATAAAAGGTATATATTCACAATTTACAACAAACAATGCTTACAATTATACAGCTTTACTATTCTCTTATTATTCATGCATATAACTAACGGGAGTCGGAGAGTCCTCGGGGCATAACACCCGAGGACCTTCTAGTTTACGTGTCTCTCATGTGCGTAGGGATCCGGGAGGCAAATTTTTGGAATCAATAGATGGCGCCGTCTGTGGAAAAGACAAAATATTTTTTCTAAAGATGTCGTTAAAGATAAGCCACTGAGATCCCAAAACATCATCGAAACATCACCAAAAATCATATCCATGATGATCCAATCGAAGTACACTACTATGTTATCCACCTCCACATCTACCACCCTTCAAAGTTTAAAGGTGATCGGACGTCGAAGAGTCCTCCATCGGAGCTATTGAAGTTTATCAGGAAAACAAAATTTTGACTGTCAGATCTGCAAAAATCTAACCATCAAAATTCAGATCAGCCCATACAAACAAATTCTCCAGCCTTTAGTCTACATGTCTTCAAAGTTTCATGGTGATCGAACGTCGAAAAGTCCTCCATCGGAACCGTGAAAATTTGTCAGGAAAATAGAATTTTGACCATCAAATCTGCAAAAAACCGACCATCAAAACTCATATCAGCCTACAAAAAAAAAACAATGAGCCTTCGATCTACATGTCTTCAAAGTTTCACCGTGATCGGATGTCGAAAAATCCTCCATCAGAACCGTTAAAGTTTATGAGGAAAACAAAATTTTTACCGTCAGATCTGCAAAAATCCGACCATCAAAACTCAAATCAGTCCACACCAAAAAATTCTTGAGCCTTCGATCTACATGTTTTCAAAGTTTCACGGTGATCAGATGTCGAAAAACCCTCCATCAGAACCGTTAAAGTTTACCAAGAAAACAGAATTTTAACCGTCAGATCTATAAAAATCAAACCATCAAAATTAATATCAACCCACAGAAATAGATTCACCGTCCTTAGATCTACATGTTTTCAAAGTTTTACACCGATTGGACGTCAGAAAGTCTTCCATCGGAACCGTTAAATTTCGTTGGAAAAATGAAATTTTGATCTTCTGATAAGCATGACATTAGCATGTGAATGGTTAGTCAATGTCATGTCATCACCACCAGGTGCCACATCACCCAGGTCCAAAAAAATCATTTCAGTCCCTAAATATTTTCGAAAAATTCATTTTGGTCTTTCAAGTATCTATAAATTACATTTTTGGTCCCTTAAATATTTTAATATTTCAGTTTAATCTTTCCAATTTATCGAAACTATATTTTAGTCTTTATTCTCAATGCAAATTTCATTTTGGTCCCTAAGAATTCTAAAAATTGCTTATTGACCCCAAACTTAAGCCAGTTGGTTCAACAAAGTTTGACCAACCAGTTCACCACTTTGACCATTTGGTTTAGCTATTTTTACTCCGTTTTCAAATCCAAAAAGACCGATTCCTAAGGTTTTATGATGTGTTAATTTCAAATCCGGACTTAGAATTCCAAAATTCTAGTTACACATATAAGTTTCTTAACAAACCACCAGTTTTGACTCATATTTGACCAGTCAGTTCACCAAACTCAATCTTGATTTCAGACTTGTACAAACTAGTTCCTAAGGTTTTTTAGCCTCCTCCTTCCAAAATCGACCTTCAAATTTTTAATTTCGACTTCCTCAGTAAAGTTTCTTACAAACGATAAAAAACAGTTCTTCATCAAAGAACCTTAAACACTCCCCAAACTCAAACAAACAGAAGCACTCCATAAGATGGAGTACAAATTCCAAACACTCGGACACCTCAGTTAATTCAGTTCGGCTGCTCCATCAGATCAGTTTCTCCATCAGTCCGGTTTCTCAATCAGATCAGTTTTTCCATTAGCTATGTTTCTCCATCAATCCAGTTTCTCCATCAGCTATGTTTCTCCATCAGATCAGTTTCTCCATCAATTATGTTTCTCTAGTAGCTAAGTTTCTCCATCAGATCAGTTTCTCCATCAGTTATGTTTCTCCATCAACTATATTTCTCCATCAGTTTATTTTCTCCATCAGATCAGTTTCTCTATCAGCTACGATTTTTCATTAGATCAATTTCTCCATCAGCTATGTTTCTCTATTAACTCTTTATCTCCATCAAATCAGTTTCTCCATCAGCTATATTTCTCCATCAGATCAATTTCTCCATCAACTCACATCTCCAAGGCCGAGCATTTTGACTAAGCCTCATATACTCGGGCTCATGTCTCCAAGACCGAGCATTTTGACTGAACATCATATGCTCAGTCTCACGTCTCCAAGTCCGAGTATTTTGACTACGTTTTATATGCTCAGACCCACGTCTTCAAGACCGAGCATTTTGATTGAGCCTCATATACTCTCCCACGTCTCCATGGCAAGCATTTTTACTGAGCCTCATATGCTTGGGTCCACGTTTCCAAGGTCGAGCATTTTTACTAAGCTTCATATGCTTGGGCCCATGTCTTTAAGGATGAGCATTTTGACTGAGCCTCCTATGTTCGAGGCCAATTCTCCAAAGCTAAGCATTTTGATTGAGCCTCTTATGCTCAGACCCACGTCTCCAAGGTTGAGCATTTTGACTTAGCCTCATATGTTTGGGCCCACGTCTCTATGGCAGAGCATTTTAATTGAGCCTCATATGCTCGAACCAATGTCTCTTAAACTGAAGCGTTCAACCAACAACACAAGCTCCATTATACTTCCTCAAGCACATGAATATACTTAAGGAAGTGGGGGCTTCTTATGTAAGGGAAAATTCCCTCTCTAATACCCTAATGACCCATGGCTACCTCTCAAGGCAAAAAAGTAAGTTTTTAAGCTTCAACACACTATATAAAGGGGCTCTCACCATAAAAGATATATATTCACAATTTACAACAAATAACTCTTACAATTATAAAACTTTACTATTCTCCTATTATTTATGCATATGACTGACTTAGGTGTCGGAGAGTCCCTCGGGGCACAACCCCAGGAGACCTTCTAGTTTATGTGTTTCTCATGTACATAGGGATCCGGGAGGTAGATTTTCTGCATCAACACAAATAAAGATTATATATGGACTTATATGCTAAAATTAAACATAATCTTAATTGATCACACATTTCTTTTTTACTAAAGATATAGAATAGTCATTTCATTGTCCTTAATTGATCACACATTCACACTTATATATTTGGTATGGATACATAAAAATAAACCCATTATATATAAGGAATGTTTGATGAATATAACCACGCCCCAAACTCAAGCTTGATTTCAGACTTGTACAAACTGGTTCCTAAGGTTTTTTAGCCTCCTCCTTCCAAAATCAACCTTCAAATTTTTAATTTCGACTTCCTCGGTAAAGTTTCTTACAAATAGTAAAAAAAATAGTTACTTCTTCATCAAAGAACCTTAAACACGCCCCAAACTCAAACAAACAGAAGCACTCCATAAGACGGAGTACAAATTCCAAACACTTGAACACCTCAGTTAATTCAGTTATGCTACTCCATTAGATCAGTTTCTCCATCAGTCCGGTTTCTCCATCAGCTATGTTTCTCCATCAGTACAGTTTCTCCATCAGCTATGTTTCTCTATCAGATCAGTTTCTCCATCAATTATGTTTCTCTATTAGCTATGTTTCTCCATCAGATCAGTTTCTCCATCAGTTATGTTTCTCCATCAGATCGGTTTTTCCATCAGCTACAGTTTTTCATCAGATCAATTTCTCCATCAGCTATGTTTCTCCGTTAACTATTTATCTCCATTAAATCAGTTTCTCCATCGGCTATATTTCTCCATCAGCCTGATTTCTCCATCAGATCAGTTTTTCCATCAACTCACGTCTCCAAGGCCGAGCATTTTGACTGAGCCTCATATGCTCGATCTCACGTCTCCAAGTCTGAGTATTTTGACTATGTTTCATATGCTCAGACCCACATCTCCAAGACCAAGTATTTTGATTGAGCCTCATATACTCGGTCCCACGTCTCTAAGGCGAGCATTTTTACTGAGCCACATATGCTTGGGCCCACATCTCCAAGGCCGAGCATTTTTACTAAGCTTCATATACTTGGGCCCATGTCTTCAAGGATGAGCATTTTGACTGAGCCTCATATGTTCAAGCCCACGGTTCCAAAGCTAAGAATTTGATTGAGCCTCTTATGCTCGGACCCACGTCTCTAAGGTCGAACATTTTGACTTAGCCTTATATGCTTGGGCCCACGTCTCTAAGGTCGAGCATTTTGACTGAGCCTTATATGCTCGGACCCATGTCTCTCAAATCGAAGCTTTCAACCAATGACACAAGCTCCATTATACTTCCTCAAGCACATGAATATACTTAAGGAAGTGGGGGGGCTTCTTATGTAAGGGAAAATTCCCTCTCTAATACCCTAATGGCCCATTGCTACCTCTCAGGGCAAAAATGTAATTTTTTAAGCTTCAACACACTATATAAAGGGGCTCTCACCATAAAAGGTATATATTCACAATTTACAACAAACAACTCGTACAATTATGCAGCTTTACTATTCTCCTATTATTCATGCATATGACTGACTTGGGTGTCAGAGAGTCCCCCGGGGCACAACCCCAGGGGACCTTCTAATTTAAGTGTCTCTCATGTACATAGGGATTAGGGAGGTAGATTTTCGGCATCAACACAAATAAAGAATATATATGGCCTTATATGCTAAAATTATACGTAATCTTAATTGATCACACATTTCCTTTTTACTAAAGATGTATAATAGTAATTTATTTGTCCTTAATTGATCACACATTCACACTTATATATTTGGTATGGATACATAAAAATAAATCTGTTATATATAAGGAATTTTTATGAATATGACCAGAGGGAAGGATAAAATGATTTTCATCCAATAAATATGTTTAATGAACAAAATTAAGGAAAAAAGATCTCCTCTAGTAATAATAAGATAAAATTAGGAGCGTGCATAGATTATGTTGGGTTGAATTAGAACTCTACCCTAACCCAACTTATGACATAATTTATTCAACCATAACCTAACTCAAGCTAAGACGGCTTACATAAATCTCTACTTTAGCCCAACACATGAAAAATCGGGTTAAGCTCAGGTTGGATTTGGATTAGCTTGTGAAATCAAAATTGATCTCAAATAGGTCGAATTGGATCACTATTAGATAATTGAATTCTATGTTTCATCTCAAATGCTAAATATTATATATAGAATTTTAAAAACATGAAATTAATATACCTAAATTTTAATATATATCAGTCATTCAAATTCTGAAGGTTCAAATATCCTACATAAATTCAGATTACTAGATAGTGATACAGGTTATATAATTAAATTTAAACTCGCAGGTTACAGGTTAGGTTAGGGTTGAGAAAACTCCAACTTTAACCATACCCAAATTTAATTCGGGTTGAGATTCATAAAACCTAGCCCAACCCAACTCAAGAAATCCTAACCCTAGCTTGCCTAAAGTTCGGATCAGGTAAGGCAAGCTTGTCCAACTTGCACCACTAGATAAAATCAACCTACTTCCCAAACATCTATTCTCTTACTTGTCTATCTTATCTTATCATTTTCTTCAATCTGTCAACCAAACACATTGATGAGAGTCATAAAATACCTGTTATCAGTACTTAATTGTTAGCATTTTAGGGTTGATCTAGGTTTTAATTGCACTTTTATATGTTAACAACTCTAAAGTGTCATTCTTGGATCATTGATCTACTTCGGTGCATTTTCAGGTACTTTAAGCTCAAAAGAGGAGGAAAAGTTATCATTTCTTGAAACATAAAGACTCGAGGCATACTGGAGTGAAGGAATACTTCCGAAAGGACAAGATTGAGGGCTTAAAAGAGCAACAACTGCATTGGAAAAGAGTTTCACTAAATTGCGAGAATTGCCCGTACAGATCAATCATCTTTGAAAATTAACTTTATTGATACAAGAAGAACCAGGAGATGAGCCATATAAGCTTAGAAAGATCTGGAAGTCTATTTTCTGTAGAATTTTACGGTTCATCAAAAGGATTTTTCTAGAGAAAGTTATGGCAGTTTTAGTAGACAAAGGTCAGGCTGTGCGGGATTTCAGCGTGATTTTGGGCTTAAATCCCACATCCCACATCGGTTGGAAAACACATTTCTATATCCCGCATCCCACATCGGATGGGAAACGCATTGCACTCTTGATATTTGCCTATGTAAGACCCACTCCACTTTAGCTTTGGAGATCAATCGGGGATGAATCCAGAGGGCCTTTAGGAGGAATCCAAAGTTTAAAGTTTGAAGGTCAGGAGAGATGATCGTCGGGAGGCCGGAGGCAACTCGAGGACGCATGAGCCCCATGGCTGGCTAGTCTCCAAGCAAGGCGAAGGGATGAATCCCTAGGTGTAGTTGTTCTTTGTTTTTACTTTATTTGATTCGGTTGTAGTTGGAATTATTTTCGTTAAATATTGTTATGTTTTATTCTTTAATTTAATTAGTAGATTTATTATAACTCTGGTGGTTGCATGCTTCTTTTGCATATAAGTTCAGTCAGGCTTTTCTTATGTGTACCTGTTTGGGTGTGATTGAGTCTGGTAGATCTCTTTTATAGATTTGTCCATTGCTGCGGTATCGTCGTTTAGATATATCGTCGTCTCTTGATAATTTATAAGTTAGGTTATGTGTGCTTGAAAGTAAAGAAGATTTCATAACAATTACATTAGGATTTATAAATGCGCTCTAATTAGATATTTTTCGATTGCCTGTTTGGGATGTGAAACTTGCAATCGAGATAAAAACAACTGAATCAAGTTAGGATTAGAGCAACGAACCTAGGGAGAATTTCCGGAACCTTGTAATTTTTATTTTAAACTTATTTACACAATTACCTTTCTTCTTAAACAACTCAGATTCTTTTAATCTTTTATCGTTTGTGTTGAGGTTTACACCTCCTGTTGTACTTAACTTGTTTCCCTGTGGAATCGACACCCCAAAACTATACTACAATAACCGCGCTATGTTTTGGGCGTAATCAAATTTTGGCGCTATTGCTGGGGAAACGCGCTTAAGTACAAGGAAGCTTGTCAACTTTGAGTGTGACGGTAAAAAAAAAAAAATTCTTGTTTTATTTATTTTATTTCCTCTCTGATTCATTTGGTGCATGATTAGACAAGAGATCTGCGAGGTAGATTCATTAGAGGACCTAAGCTAGAATTACCCTCTCCTTCCGAGTCTGATAGTGAAACCTCGCCTAGATAAACCCATAGAGAAAACCCAAGCGAGAATCTAGAGGATTTTGTTAACATGGCCGATAACCATAATGAGAATGTTGCTAGGACACTTCAGGATTACCTCAACCCTACACGCACAACCACACCATCATGCATCATATTTCCAGCCAATACTCACCCATTAGAGTTTAAAACAGGGATGATACATTTACTCCCTACATTTCATGGCTTGGATAATGAAAACCCATATGTGCACATTAGAGAGTTTGAGGAAGTAGTCGTGACTTTTCATAGTCAAGACGAAATCGATGACATTGTGAGGCTTAAGTTCTTTCCTTTCGCTTTGAAGGATAGAGCTAAGAGTTGGCTATACTCACTTAGACCATGATCTATTGGGTCGTGGATTGAGACGACTCAGATTTTTTTTAATAAATATTTTTCCCAATATAAGACCAAGGTTTTAAAAAGGCAAATCTCCACCTTTGCACAAAAGGACAGCGAGACTTTGTATCAGTCTTGGGAGAGATTTAAAGAGTTATTGAGTATGTGCCCTCACCATGGGTATGAGAGTTGGCGCTTAGTGAGCTATTTTTATGAGGGACTTACATATAAAGAGCGCCAATTTGTAGAGATGATGTGTAATGGTGAGTTTTTAGAGAAAGATCCTGATGAGGCCATAGAGTACCTCAATGAGCTTGTTGAAAAAGCTCACACTTGGACTAGACCTAGTGCTACTGAAAGCACAAATAGGTCACGACCTATAGGGCACCCAAATGGTGGTAGAATTTACCATCTTAGGGAAGAGGATAACCTTAGAGCCAAGTTCGAGATGCTCACTAGAGAGTTTGATGCATTTAAAACTAAGGGCTCAAAGCAAACACATATGGCTAATCATGCCGAGTCTTTAGAGCCGTGCTTTATGTGTGGCGGGGTAGATCATCTCGCTAAAGAGAGCCCCACATTTTTTTATATGAGAGGAGCATATGAGGAACAATGTAATTCCTTAGGCATGTACAAGAGGCCTCCTGCACCTTTCTCTAACACTTATAACCCGGGGTAGCGAAATCACCCCAACTTCAGCTGGAAATCTGAAAACCAGCATGCACAGCCCCCTCGATCATCCCCTGCACCTTATCACGCACCCTCAGCCTCTAGGAACTCTCTAGAAGACATATTACAAGCTTTTATAGAGGCACAAGGCAGAACAAACCAAAGGTTTGAGGCACTAATTACGCAGGTGATGGAAGAGGGTAAAGAAACTAGGAGCCAAGTGTCTAAGTTGATGAGCTACTTGAGTGTGACTGAGCAAGGTAAGTTCCCTTCTCAAGCTCAGTCCACATCCCATGATCAACATCTAGCACAAAAGAATTTGGAGGAGGTGAATGCCATTGAGACACTTTGTGGTAAATCAGTACACATCCCAACAACGAAAAAATCAAAGGATGTGGCTGAAAGCCTCAAGTACAAGCATACATGATGGACTCGTTCATGGAAAAGGTCCAGCACCTTAATCCATTAGAGTCCACCTTCACCCATGGCTTCACCAAAGCATATATCGAGCCAGCATTTGCGGATGTTACTGATGACATCCTTAAGACCCCCCAAAAGCATAGAGGCACCAAATTTGGCAGTGCAGTAGCGGCGGACGCATTCAACCTATGCTTTTCAAGGAGGGAATAAGAGCGTCTGGCTGAAGATGTAAAACTTAGTGCTCGTGGGAGGCAGCCCACAACGTATCCTTTTATTTTTATTTTTTCATATTTCATTTATTATTATTATTTTCCTGTTTTCCAGTTTTACTTTAGTATTTATTTTTCAGGGACAAATATACGAAGCAGTTCAAATGGTGGAGCACAATTTTCAGCTTCTGTGCACCTTTGGCTACAAGGGGAGTTTCCTTTACTCTTTCTTTTACATTGAAGTCAATGCAATTTTTAAGTTAGGGGTGGAGGAAACGCATCTCTTTGTTTCCATATTCTTTATTTCTATACATTTTTTTCTTTTTCCATTGAATTGCTTGGTGTCTTTTTCCCTCTCTTTTTGTTTTAAAGCATGCTTTGTGGTTACTTTGGATGTAATTTACATGTCAATGATATGAGCATAATTGAGATAGCAGATAGCATGTAGAAGAAGTTAAATCTTGCTTCAGTTTGAAATTAATTTAAGCATCAATCTTCATTTGGTTAGAGACTCTAGTTTATGGTAAGATTGTATGATTAGACTATAACATCTAGAAAAGTTTTATGTGTGATTATTTTATGAATATTTTTGCGGTCTCGACAAGCTCTAGAACTTACCTAATAACCACTTGAGGTGAATTCCTAGAATGCACACTACTTAGGATATGATATAGGCCATTTTTGAACCGTTTGAGCCTTTCAAACCTACCATTGCTATATTTATCACTAGTCACCTATTTGAGCCTTTTTCTTGAAAAGAAAAATTGAGCCTTGTTTCTTTGGATAAACCATTTACTTACCTTTATGAGCCAAAAAATATTTTATCCTTACCTTTCTTTTAAAGAACTTAGCTATACACATGTTGTGAGAAGCACTTAAATGGAGTAAGGGTGGAAATATGAAAAAATATCACAACCACAACCCAAGTACATTAAAGGAGATAAGTTGGGGGTTGTGGAAAAGATAAGAAAAAAAAAACAATGACAAAAAAGAAGGTGAATGGTTATGTGCCAAAATAAAATAAAAAATGAATTATGGCAAAGAAAGAAAAAAAATGGTGATTTGTTGAAAGAAATGCTCGAAAAATGGTTGAAAGAGTTGGGTGTGGAAGTAAAGGTTATCAAGTGCTTAAAGTGATTGTGTTTAAAGCTAAGAGATTGAGTTCTTTTACTTGTGAATCTTTCCTATTCTTCTTTAGCCTTTACCTTAGCCTAACGTTACAAGCTTATTAAAGACTTTTTGATCCAATGTAGTGTGATTTTTCTACAATAGTGGAGAGTGGTTTGAAATGTAAGCATATGGAGCTTGTTTTTGTGATTGACGTCATGCTATTTATTATGTTTTTAGAGACCAAGATTTGTATTCATGAATGTTATGCATAAAATCATCTGAATGTTTGGATTAATGGATTATGGTAAGATGGATGTTAAGAGTCAATAACGATTTTAATATTGATGTTTAAATTACTTTTGGATTTGGGTGAAATCTAATGATTCTTTGTGCCGTGTGGTATGTGCAATCTTTGAGACAAAATGTGAATTACTCTTGGTTAACACTAATATTGCTTTTCATTTACTTTGATTCCCACCATAGAATTCATCTCTTAATTTCGCTTGAATTGCTAGGAACTAGCAATAAGCTAGTTGGGGGTTGTGATGAAAGTCATAAAATGCCTGTTATCAGTACTTAATTGTTAGCATTTTAGGGTTGATCTAGGTTTTAATTGCACTTTTATATGTTAACAACTCTAAAGTATCATTCTTGGATCATTGATCTACTTCGGTGCATTTTCAGGTACTTTAAGCTCAAAAGAGGAGGAAAAGTTATCATTGCTTGAAGCACAAAGACTCGAGGCATACTAGAGTGAAGGAATACTTCCGGAAGGACAAGATGGAGGGCTTAAAAGAGCAACAGTTGCTGCCCGCATTGGAAAAGAGTTTCACTAAATTGCGAGAATTGCCCGTACCGATCAATCATATTTGAAAATTAAACTGTACTGATACAAGAAGAACCAGGAGATGAGCCATATATTCTTAGAAAAATCTGGAAGTCTATTTTCTGGAGAATTTTACGGTTCGTCAAAAGGATTTTTCTAGAGAAAGTTATGGCAGTTTTAGTAGACAAAGGTCAGGCTGTGCGGGCTGTGCGGGATTTCAGCGTGATTTTAGGCTTAAATCCCACATCCCACATCGGTTGGAAAACACATTTCTATATCCCGCATCCCACATCGGATGGGAAACGCATTGCACTCTTGATATTTGCCTATGTAAGACCCACTCCACTTTAGCTTTGGAAATCAATCGGGGATGAATCCAGAGGGCCTTTAGGAGCAATCCAGAGGGCCTTTAGGTGGAACCCGAAGTTTAAAGTTTGAAGGTCGGGAGAGATGATCGTCAGGAGGCCGGAGGAAACTCGAGGACGCATGAGCCCCATGGCCGGCTAGTCTCCAAGCAAGGCGAAGGGATGAATCCCTAAGTGTAGTTGTTCTTATTTTTTCCTTTATTTGATTCGGTTGTAGTTGGAATTATTTTCGTTAAATATTGTTATGTTTTATCCTTTAATTTAATTAGTAGATTTATTATAACTCCGGTGGTTGCATGCTTCTTTTCCATATAAGTTCAGTCAGGCTTTTCTTATGTGTACTTGTTTGGGTGTGATTGAGTCCGGTAGATCTCTTTTATAGATTTGTCCATTGCTGCGGTATTGTCGTTTAGATATATCGTCGTCTCTTGATAATTTATAAGTTAGGTCATGTGTGCTTGAAAGTAAAGAAGATTTCATAACAATTACATTAGGATTTATAAATGCGCTTTAATTGAATATTTTCTGATTGCCTGTTTGGGATGTGAAACTTGCAATCGAGATAAAAAAAACTTAATCAAGTTAGAATTAGAGCAACGAACCTAGGGAGGATTTTCGGAACCTTGTAATTTTTATTTTAAACTTATTTACACAATTATCCTTCTTCTCAAACAACTCAGATTCTTTTAATCTTTTATCATTTGTGTTGAGGTTTACACCTTCTATTGTACTTAACTTGTTTCCCTGTGGAATCGACACCCCAAAACTATACTACAGTAACCGCGTTATGTTTTGGACGTAATCACGCATCCTAACTGAGTTTCTAAAATCTCTCATATAATTCCAAAAAAGAAAATAAAATAAAAAGCTAGGAAATGATAATTCATTATCGTTCAATGATCCATGTCTACCCAAAACAAGAACATAAATCTTATTAAAGAAAAACACTAATACCAATTTGTTGAATGTATTATCAAAAAAGAAGAATGTATCTCAGGTAAGCGAAAAAACTTTCAAATTTAGAATTCAAAAACACACACCAAAATTAAAAGAACAATTCTTATTAGTTGAGGGTATAACCCATTTGGCAACCATTTGTTTTTTAAAAGAGGAGTTCAAATCTTCTTCCTTTCATTTCAAGGAATTTTAGAGAAAAATGGGATAAACTCCAAGGTAGGGGCTTATTCCCAGGAGCTCTTCACCATTTTGGGGAGACAGTGCCACTAAGTCAAAGCTTTAGTAGCTCGACGAATTGATAAGAGAAAAAAAAGAAGAATATATGTTTTATTTTATGATTTCCCTTTTTGCTTCAATTTCTTCCTAGTTTCTCGTATTTTCAAACACAAGAAGTGCGGAAGGAAAACAAGGGCACAATTTTCTAACTTTTTTTAAGACAAAACTTGTATGAAGTTTTTTATATGAATTGAAATTTTCATGATTACAATAATAAAATTAATTATTGTAACCTATCATCTAAAATATATTCATGATAATTTTTTACTTATAAAAAATCAACTTGTTTTGATAAATTTTAGCCTATGATCTAAACTTTAATTTTTCGTACAAAATTTGAATAGTTTTGAACCATTAATAAAATATGAGTTAAATTATACACTAAAGTGCTATTTTTTCCGTTGAAATTTTTTATAGTTAATCTATTACATAAGTTTTATTGAATTGTGTAGTCCGATCTCAAATTTTATTTTTGAAAATATTATTTTTTAAGGGAACTTCCCAAAATTCATGTAAGGAACTTCATATTAGTTTTATTCTTTTTTTAATACAATGATGATTCTAATAAAACCTTTTATGGTTTATTCCTTCGCAACCTATATTACAACAACTCTTTTTATCTATAAACGAGTTATTGATATGAAAAATCGGCCACAATACCGTAAAACACCCAAATAATTTGAATTGAGACTAAAGACAGATCCAAACTATTGTCGTGGGAGGTCAAAGGATCTAGTCAAAATCTCTCATCATACTAAAAATCATCATATAATTATTTTTAAGATTAATCATAAAATTACATTTAAATTAAAAATTATTAATTATGTGTGTGTGTGTGTGAAATCATCCATCAACTTGTGGGTTCTTTGATTCCAAGGAACAATATAACATGCAAATTGTTAGAGTGGCTTGTAATTTTAGAGTAACAAACAGAGAAAAAAAGCCCATTACATTGGCTACGTCATCATCAATGGCTTTATGAAGGTGTTTTTTGTATGACGATCATCATAACAAATTAAGGCTACTAGTGCAGTCCTTTTAGGACTATAAAACTTTAATAGTGGCTATTAAAAGCGACTACACTATGAGTGCATTTGGTAAAGCTTTTAGCCACAGAAAAAGAGTTGTTGGAAACAGATTTGGTAGCTTTTCCTAATAATGGTGTTTGGTAAAATTTAGTCACAATAACTTTTCCTAAAAGAGCTGTTAGGGACAGTTAAAAATCCTCATTTTGAAAAAACAAGAGGAGTGGAGCTTTGACAATTTTCTTGGCCGGTTAGCTTCATTAGTTTTAATGATTTAAATTGTAAACCCAAAACTACCCTTATTATGATTTACCAATTCCACCTAACTCCCTATATAAGGACTTTCCCTAAACCTAAATCATGTCTGCCGTGTTCTGCATTCTCTCGCCAACTTTCAATTTCTCATTAACTTCATTAGAATCCTTAAGGTTTAAAGATATGTTTGAATCCTAAGATAGAAAAAAATCGAAAAGAAAAAAACATGAAAAAAGGGAATATTTTCTTTGTAAAATGAGAACTAAGTAAAAGGAAAGAAAGTGGGGTTTAAATGAAATTTTTTCTTTTTTACTTTTGTCATTTTCCTCTTGATTTTCTTTCACAACATTTTCCAGAAACCAAACATACTTTCATGAACCTTATATATTTTATCATTTGATTGTCTATTGAATAAAAGCCTACAAGAATTGGCACAGGTAAAAAAAAAACTATATTAAAATAATGGTTAATGCTTAAAGTCTCTGATCCTTTTGTATTTAAAATTATCATTACCAAAACTATTATTGATCACAGCACTTTCACAGTGCTTTTACAAGACAGTTTACCAAACACTACACTATCTTTTTGCAATATCACTTCCCACAGATCTTTTGGTGTCAGCACTCTCACATCACTTTTGACACCAGCACAACTACAGCTACAACACTCCCAAATGGACCCTATGACTAATGGGACATAATATCCTAGAAGAAAAAGGATAATATATATATAGCTGCAAGCACACAAAATAGTACAACAAACAAAACTTTGTGAGTGGTTAAATTTTTTTCTTTTAGGATATTGTATTTTCCTAATTAAATTTGTGGTATCTTAGATTTGGTTGTATTTGGGATTTAGGCTTAGGGAGTTTTATCTCTCTTGATTTGTACTCTAATTTGATTATAGTGAAATCTCTCACCATCTTCCGTGGATGTAGGAGTTTTAGCTCCGAACTACTAAATTTTCTGTGTTTGTTTATTTTTCACTTCTTTATTCCTGAAAAACCGGTATCAGAGCTATTGTTAAAATCAATTTGGGTGTGATGTCTTCTACCACTTCGTATGAGATATAGAAGTTTGATGGAACCGACAGTTTCAGTCTTTGGCAAGTAAAGATGCAAGTCGTATTAACCCAAAAGAGTTTGAAAAAAGAACTGTTGGAGAAGGAGGAGATGCCTAATAAGATGGTAGATGAGCAAAAGCTAGAGATGGATGAGAAGGCTTAATTGCAATTCATTTGTGTAAGTTTTTCATGAAGTTCTTATAGAGAAAACCATTGTAGGCTTATGGTGTAAGTTAGAGTCTCTGTACATGACAAAATCCTTCACCAACAAACTATTCTTGAAGCAGCAATTGTATTTGTTGTGTATGGCAGAAGGTACGTCAATGAAGTCTCATGTTGATGACTTTAATTCCATTATTATTGATTTGAATTCATTGGAAGTTAAATTAGATTATGAGGATCAAACCCTGCTATTATTGTGTTTCCTACCCCCATCGTTTACACACTTTAGGGAAATGTTTCTTTTTAAAAAAATGCATTAATAGAAATAAAAACAATTGGTGGGACAAAAGGAAAAACGCAAGCCATACCTAACCTAATACAAGCTCACTAGCCAAGAAAAAAAAATCAACTTCAAAACTAAGCTAAAAAGCCATAAAAACAAACTATATAAGACTCAACATTTTTTCATCTTACCTTTAGAAAAAAAAAAAAAAAACATTTTTGTTTGGTAGAGATAAAATTTCTTTAGAAGATGTTAAAACTTCACTATTTTCTAAAGAATTTCTTGAGGGACATATGTTTGGGAATAATTATGAGAAACATAGTCAAGGCGATACTCTAATAACTAGAAGCTCTAAAGGCAGATCTAGAGAAAGAAGTCCAGGTAATAGTAGCTAGAAATTTAGATCAAAGTCTAGAAATAAGAATGTGACATGTCATTACATAACAAAAAAGGTCATTACAAGTCTGAGTATTGGAATTTGAAAATTAAAATTTAAGAAGAAAACAGTCAGAATCAAGGTCAAAATCGAGGTCAGAATCAAAGTTGGGATCGGGATCGAAAAGAGAAACAACATGAAGCTAATGTTAGTGAAAAAGACTTTGATAACTATGATTGTATTCTTGCCAATAGTGGTAATGGGTTCTTTATGTCTATTTGGATTATGGATTCAAATTGTTCCTACCATATTTGCCAAAAAAAGGATTGATTTTCAAAATATGAGCTCTATGTCGGAGTTGTCTTTCTCGATGATGATGCGGCTCGAAAAATTACTGGTATAGGAACTGTCTATATCAAAAAGCATAATAGTGTGATAAATACTTTAACAAAAGTTAGATGTATTCCAACCTTCAATAAGAATGTGATTTCTCTTAGTACTCTTGATATCAAAGGGTACAAGTATTCATTTGAAGGTAGAATTATGAAAGTCAGTAGAGGTGCTCTGGTTGTCATGAAAACGAAGATAATGTCACCAAATTTGTATGTTCTGAAAGGAATTACTACAGTTACTGGTGCAACAACTGCTTCCACTGTGTTAGATTCTAAGGTTACAAAATTGTGGAATATGAGATTGGGTCATATGAGTGAAAATGGACTAACCTTATTGAGTAAAAAATGTTTGCTTTGTGGACAAAATACAGGTAAAATGAAATTCTGTGAGCACTGCATTTTTGACAAACAGAAGAAAGTTAGTTTCAGTACAGCAATTCACAAAATCAAGGGTACTGTGGATTATATTTGCTTTAATCTTCGGGGACCCTTGTGTGTTCCATATAAGGGCAACTCCAAGTATATGCTTACCTTTATTGATGACTACTCAAGAAAACTTTGATGTTTCTGTTAAAGACCAAAGAAGAGGCATTCAAGCATTTTAAATAGTGGAGAATCATGATTAAAAAACAAACAGGGAAGCAAATTAAGAGGCTGAAGACAAATAATTGTTTGGAATTTCCCTTAAATGAGTTTGATGACTACTGTAGAGATAAGTGTATTGTTAAACATACGACAATCAAAGGTACACCACAATAGAATTGGGTTGTTAAGAGAATGAACAAAATTCTTTTGGAGAGAGCTCGTTGTATACTCTCAATTGCTTAGTTTGACTAAAGATTTTTAGGCAAAGGTGGTGTCCATTGTGTATTATTTAGTGAATCGATCTACTACTACAGCTATAGAGTTAAAAACCCTACATTTGGTATGGTTTGGTAACCCTCTTGTTTATTCTATGGTAAAAATATTTTGATGTCCTGCATATGCACATGTTAATGATGAAAAATTAGAGTCTAAAGCTAAAAAGTTCATTTTTCTTGGTTATGTTGATGGTGTGAAAGGATATGGATTATGGTAGCCTAATCCTAAGTCAACTAAATTTCTCATTAGTCAATATATTACTTTTAATGAATCTTCTATACTTAACCCAAATAAAGAGAAGTTTGTTACTTGTGATTTTAATCATGGTAAAAGTAGCACACAATAGGTGGAGCTAGGAAGTTCTTATTCAAATCTTATGCTGAGCACTTTCGCACAACTTGTTTCTAAACAGAATAAGAATTTGGGTGAAGAACATACTCAACAGACTCAGGATGAACCTTACAGCATCGCCAAACATAGACCTAGAAAAGATACTAGATTACCGTTGAGGTACAATAATAATGTTTTGTCTAGTAATACTGATGAAATTGCTTATGCTTTGTCAATTGCGCGAAAAAACAGTGATGCAAGTGAACCTTCAACATATACAGAAGCCATTGCTTGTGCAGATTCTTCAAAATGGCTAGTAGCCATGCATGAAGAGATAAAGTCTCTTGAGAAGAATCTGTTGGAAATCGCTTTGATAAGATGCCCAGGTGGTGATCTTCCAAACACCCAAGTCTAGAATGACTTGTAAAGAAAAGAAACAGCAACCAAAGCAAGAAAGAAGATAAGCAATTGTTATCAAGGTTCGACAATAGCCTACGTCCCCGTGAGTTCCTCTGAACTCTCTGCACTAAATTAATGGTTCTTTACAATACAGCAACCCTCTCCAAGAAACCTCAAGTTCTTTAAGAAACAAATATGAGAAGAAAGAAAGTGATAGGACTATTACAAAAGCTCTCTACCCACTATCTATACTACTTCTCTCTTTACAACTAGCCTATCTACAATGAGTCTCTCCTATATTTAGTGTCTTTGCACTCTCACACACCACTCATTCACATCACATGTCTCATAATTTATATCACATTGTTCTTGAGAATGAAGCTAGATGACCCTTTATATAGTACACCAACTTCTTGTCCAATCTTGAGAGTCAATATCTACCCTTAGATCTTGATGACCACTCAATCATGGCCCTCCATCAATCCTAAGTGATACTGTGCATTTTAACCTTGCACTCACACACTTAACAAGAGGCTGAATCAAGTTAATCATGTGTGCATCAGTGTACCTAGCGCTGCGGCCTTGAACAAGGCATGCTGCGACGCTAGGCAAAACACCCTTTTTCACCATTGCTGGGCATCGCAGCCTTGGTGAAGGAGAGGTGTGGCGCTGGCCTTCCTCTAGCACCTCCCTTGCTGGGTGTTGTAGCCTGGGAGGAGGAGGGCTGTAGCGTACACTGAAGCTAGACCTCCTGATGCTATGCGCACTTCTTTGTCTTGCTGAATAGAGGTGTGCACACACACCCAAATTGATGCGCACACTTATGTGCACTCCTTTACCATGCTGAAATTTATTCTTCCAACCTTGGTTTAAACCATAGCCATATTTAAACCATAGATAAATACCAATAATCTCTACCTTTTTCTAAGCGTTTAAACTCGAAACATTGTGCAGAGAAATTCAGGATCCAAACTCATCTTGAGTCATCATTCAACCGACTCCAATCCTAAGAAGTTCAAGGCAATGATTGAACCTTCTTAAAGGTAGAACCTTGGTGCCTAAATCTATAGGACTTTCTCCTGTGGCCTTCGTATCATCATGAATGCATCCTTTCGTACCATTTTTTGAATGTAATGATACCAAACATCCATATGCTTTGTCCTCTCATGGAACACCGAATTCCTTCACAAATGCCATGCACTTTGGATATCCGAAGACACCACATCCTGTTCTTTTAGGACCATCCACTCATCCAACAACCCTTTGCACCATATAGACTCCTTTATGGCTTCCATAGCCGCTATGTACTCAGCCTCGGTTGTTAAGAGTGCTACCACCGGCTGCAAATGAGCCTTCAAATACCTCAGCAACCACTTCATCCCAAGCCAATACTTCTTTCCGGGATTACTCACAAATCTGTTGAGAATATGCATTACCCAAGAAATGTCGGGTCTAGTGCTCACCATTATGCACATGACTGGTCTAACCGCACTAGAGTAATGGTCCTTTACCATTTCCTTCTTCTCCTCATCCATTCCAGGACATTGTTCTCTAGAGAACTTGAAATGACCAACAAAGGGAACCTTCACTGGTTTACCATCTTCCATAGAAGACTGAGAAATTTTCAACCTGTTTCTCTCCCTTTCCCGAATTCTTCTCATACCAAGGATCTTTTGTGTAAGGCTGAGATCCTTCCTCTCGAACTCCTTACTGAATTGAGATGTAAATCTTTTCATCCTCTCCCTGTTGTTCCGAACCAATAACATATCATTCGCATAGATGAGGATAATCACCACTTCATCCACCTTATGTTCAAGTGAGAAGGTTTCTGTGAAATCCATGCCTTTTCTTCTCGTGAACCCCTTTACCACTAGCCTAGCCTTGTTGCGGACTTCATCTCTTAGAGGGTACCCTTCTTGGATCTTGTAAGTCCACTTATAATCCACAACTTTCTATTTTCCCAGAATGTGCACCAATTCCCAGAAGTTGTTCTTCCTCAAAGAATCCATTTCTTCCTCCATAGCTAGCTTCCATCTTAGCGAATCCTTACATCCTATGGCATTAATGTAAGTCTCTCGTTCACTCATCTTTCCTTTTGTCCAAGGAACTGCTGCATCCACAGCATTTGCAAAACCATATCTTGAAGGTGGTCTAACCAGCCTTCTTTCCCGGTCTCTTGTGAGCTAATAGTCCTTCTGACTTGCTGCATCATCCTCTTTCAGTTCAGCCTTCTCATAAGTTTCCTGAGCTTGGCATTGATCAATGAGCTCTACCTGGTCTGAACCCTCTTGCCTTCCTTGCTCTACCTGAACCGAATTCTCCTTGATGCTATGTTCCACAAATATCGAATTGGTTTGCTCACTAGCCCCTGCAGGGTTAGTTTTCTCTAAATAAGGAAATAAAAATTCATTAAAAATGACATCCCTATTTATTATAAGTCTCAATCCTTCTTTCTCTAAGAACCACAACCTATACCCCTTAGCCCCTTCCCCATATCCTAGAAACACATATTTTCTAGATCCTGGGCTAAGTCTATCATCCTTTTGTTGTGCATATGCAGCACACCCAAAAGTCCTAAGGTTGTTTAACTCAGGGGGTTTTCCACTCCACATCTCCTCGAGAGTCTTATAGTACACAACCATAGAGGGTGATCTATTAACCAAATACGCAGCAGTAGACACTGCTTCCACCCAAAAATATTTGGGTAATCTGGATCCATCTAACATGCACCTAACCTTTTCCATAAGGGTCTTATTCATCCTCTCAGTAACTCCAATTTGCTGAGAGGTTTTCATAATCATTCTATGTCTTAGAATGCCATTTAACCTACAGAATTGATCAAGTTCTTGGTTAAAAATTTCTAAGCCATTATCGATTCTTAATACCTTAACTACTTTACCCATTTGAGTCTCCACCAGCTTTTTCCACACCACTAACTTATTCAAAGCATCTGATTTATTTCTAACCAAATAAACCCAAACCTTTCTTAAATAATCATCAATTAAAGACAGAAAGTAAATGTTACCTCCTTATGTTGGTGTCCTTGCTGGTCCCCAAAGGTCCGCATGAATGTAGTCAAGAATGCCCTTAGACTTGTGCACTTCGGTGTTGAAGCTGACCCAATGTTGCTGCCCAAGAACACAGCTCTTAAGAAATCGAGTCTTTCTACCTTGTCACCATCAAGTAACCCATTCTTGCTGAGAACTTGCAGCCCTTCTTCGCTTATATGTCCCAAACGTTTATGCCAAAGAACTGCCTCATCCATCTTAGCTATCAAGTTTGCTGCTTGATCCTTGATGTCCGTGTCTCCGATCATCTCATATAGACCATCCTTCATTGCTGCTTTGATCACTATCAAAGATCCCTTGGTTACCTTGATCTTTCTTCCCTCTGCTTTATATGTGTACCCCATGGAATCCAGCTACCCTAATGAGATCAAATTCCTCTTCACATCCGGAAGATACCTCACATTCCTCAGCAGCCTTACCATTCTATCAAACATCCTCAACTGGATGTCTCCTATCCCCCTCACTTGGAAAGAATTGTCATTACCCAAGAAGGCCCTTCCATCATTGATCTCCTTGAAATTCTTGAACCATTCCCGATGAGGGCACATGTGATGAGTGCACCTGGTATCCAAGATCCATTTCCCATTGCCTTCTTGCCCCTTGCTCACATCCGGGCACACAACAAGAACATCACCATCTTGCTGTTCTGTCTTGGCAACCGAAGCCTCTCCATTCTTGATATGGCTTCTTCCCTCATCTGTCATCTTCTCCTTGCAATCTTTCTTGACATGACCCTCCTTGTGGCAGTAGTAACATTTCTTCCCTCCAAATCTCAGTTTGGAATGCATTCTCCCATGGCTCTCTCCTTTACCTCTATCCCGATAGTAGCCATGTATGTTGTTGTGAACTCTCCCATTGCTCTCTCATCTACTTCTGTCCCGGTAGTAGCCATGTATGTTGTTGTGCACTCTCCCATTGCTCTCTCTTCTACCTCTATCCTGGTAGTAGCCATATATGTTGTTGTTTACTCTCCCATGGCTCTCTTTTCTACCTCTGACCTGGTAGTAGCCATGGATGTTGCTGCCATACCGAGTTGCTGGCTTTCGTTTAATGAACAGCCTTCTTCCACTTGATGCACTCCTCATCTTGGCATCAAGATTATGTTGCAACTCTTTCTTAGGATCAAATTTAAAAGCAAAGATTTGTTTACGAAGATACCTTCTATTAGGGAGAGTCTTAGCAAGAAACAACTCATCTAGTTTCTTCCATATGACAGCTAGATCTTTCGAGTCTCCACACTCCCTTGTGACATTATCCGACATATGCAAGAAGATGGTGTTGTATACCATCTTCTTCATCTCATTCCGCTGGTTCTCTATGGTACTTGCTGGAAAAGCGTCATCTCCTCCAATTGCCAAGTCCACCTTCTGTTGCATAAGAACAGCCTTGATCTTCCGCTTCCAAAGGGCAAAATCTCCCTTTCCATCAAACTTCTCAATACTGAAATTTGAACTATTCTTGCGAAGAAGATCCCTTGATTTATGCAGCACCCACAATTGCTCTCCAACTTCTTCTAAACCTCAAGAACACAGATCGAAGATTGATTTTAACATCGTTCTTGAATCACTCTCAAGAACACGATCTGATATTGATCTTTACTTCGTTTTTGAATCACTCAAGAAGTTGATCTTTGATTCTTGGAGTCTTGACTACGACACCCGGTTGTACTAGCTCTTCTGGCTCTGATACCACTATTAGAAATCACCTTGACAAGATGCCCAGGTGGTGATCTTCTAAACACCCAAGTCTAGAATGACTTGTAAAGAAAAAAAACAGCAACCAAAGCAAGAAAGAAGACAAACAATTGTTATCGAGGTTCGGTAATAGCCTACGTCCCTGTGAGTTCCTCTGAACTCTCTACACTAAATCAATGGTTCTTTACAATACAACAACCCTCTCCAAGAAACCTCAAGTTCTTGAAGAAACAACGATAAGAAGAAAGAAAGTGATAGGACTATTACAAAAGCTCTCTACCCACTATCTATACTACTTCTCTATTTACAACTAGCCTCTCTACAATGAGTCTCTCCTGTGTTTAGTGTCTTTGCACTCTCACACACCACTCATTCACATCACATGTCTCATAAGTTATATCACATCGTTCTTGAGAATGAAGCTAGGTGGCCCTTTATATAGTGCACCAACTTCTTGTCTAATCTTGAGAGTCAATATCCACCCTTAGATCTTTATGACCACTCAACCATGGCCCTCCATCAATCCTAAGTGATGCTATGCATTTTAACCTTACACCCATGCACTTGACAAGAGGCTGAATCAAGTTAATCATGTGTGCATCAGTGTGCCTAGCGCTGCGGCCTTGAACAAGGCATGCTGCCGCGCTAGGTAAAACACCCTTTTTTCACCATTACTGGTCGCCGCGGCCTTGGTGAGGGAGAGGTATGGTGCTGGCCTTCCTCTAGCACCTCCCTTGCTGGGCGCTGCAGCCTGGGAGGAGGAGGGCTGCAGTGCACACTGAAGCTAGACCTCCTGATGTTGTGCGCACTTCTTTGTCTTGCTGAATAGAGGTGTGCACACACACCCAAATTGATGCGCACACTTGTGTGCACTCCTTTAACATGCTGAAATTTATTCTTCCAACCTTAGTTTGAACCTTAGCCATGTTTAAACCTTAGAAAAATACCAACATAATCAAACTTGAAAATTGGTAAAACCACCAATAGGTAAAAGAATAGTTGGTTGCAAATAGATATTCAAGAAAAAGAAAGGTATCATGGAGATTAAAAATGCAAGGCATAAAGCACATTTTTTCTTGCCAAATAATACAGTTAGGGTGTAGGATTTGATTTTAATGATGTGTTTTCTCTGGTTGTGAAGCATAGTTCCATTCATGTTCTTCTGTCATTGGTTGCTATGCAGAATTTGGAATTAGAACAGCTTGATGTTAAAACCATGTTTTTTGCATGATGAGCTTGAAGAGAAAATCTACATGCATCAGTCTGAGGGATTTGTTATTGATAGCAAGGAAGACCATGTTTGTTTATTAAAAAAATCCCTATATGGTTTGGAGCAAACTCCTTATTAATGGGACAAGTGGTTTGACTCTTTCATGATGAGTAATGGGTATTCCAAAAGCAAGTACAACTGTTGTGTGTATCTCAAGAAGCTTGTAGATGGTTCATTTATTTATTTGTTATTTTATGTGGATAATATGCTCATTGCTTGTAAGACTAAATCTAAGATTGTTATCCTAAAAGAACTATTCAGCAATGAATTTGAGATGAAAGATTTGGTTCCAACTAAGAAGATTCTTAGTATGGAGATTAGAAGAGATAAAGGTTCTAATTTGTTATATTTGACACAATGGAAGTACATTGAGAAAGATTTCGAACGTTTTGACAAAATAAATGTCAAACCCATTAGTACTCCACTTACTGCTCACTTTACACTTTCAGCTGCTTTGTCTTCACAAACAAATGAAGACAAAGAGTACATGTCACGTATTCACTATTCTAGTGCAGTTAGGATTCTTATGTATGTCATAGTTTTCACCCGTCCAGATATTGCACAGGTTGTCAGTTTGGTTAGTAGGTATACAGTAATCTAAAAAAAGAGCATTTGAGAGTTGTTAAATGGATACTTCAGTATCTTAGAGGTACTTTAGACCTATATTTGAAGTTTAAAAGACATAAGAGTAATGTTGTGATAGTCAAAGTTCCATTCACTTGACTAAATATTAGATGTTCATGAAAGAAAAAACATATTGTTCGTTATCAATTTGTTTGAAACATAGTTGATAGCAGTGAAGTTTTTGTAAAGAAAATTTGGACAATAGATAATCCAACAGACATGTTAACTAAACTATTTCTAGTATCCCAGCTCAAGCATTGCTTGGACTTGATTGGTGTTACTTACAGTACTTGAATTATGCTTGAGTAAGTCATTTGTAGATATGGTAAAGAGAATTTTGCTATTCGTGAAAATTTAAGCTAATGAGGAGATTTGTTAGAGTGGCTCTAATTTTGGAGTAACAATCATTACATTGGCCACATCATCATCAATGGCCTTATAAAGGTGTTTTTTGTATGACTATCATTAGAACAAGTTAAGGCTACTAGTGGAGTCCTTTTAGGACTATAAAACTTTGACAATGGCTATTAAAGGCGACTACACTATTATTAATAGGGCACGAAGTCCTAGAAGAAAAAAGATTATATTTCTACTTAACTGCGATGATGTTTGTATATATAGCTACTATAACATTCTTCTTTGTGTGTTGTGTGAGGAACAGAGCTTTAGTAAGCAGACAGAATAGTACAACAAACAAAGCCTTGTAAGTGATTGAAATTTCTTTTCTTCTAGATTATTTTATTTTCCCATTTATGTATTTTGGATTTGGACTTAGAGAGTTTTATCTCTCTTAATATGTGCTCCGATTTGATTATAGTAGAATCTCTCACAATCGCCCGAGTATGAGTTTTAGATCCGAACCATGTTAATTTTATGTGTCCATTTATTTTTCGTCGCTTTATTCTTAACACCAATGAAGGAATGAGTTAATGCCATGGTTTTCTTGATTTTATTTTTCTTCTTTGTTTTTTATTGAGTCATCTTGATTCTACTAATCATTGGATGCAAGGTGGATTCTAAGTTGCCTTTTGCAAAATAAACATCTTATTTTTCATTTACATTTTGTGATAAAAACACCTACTTTTTTATGATAAAAATCATATTTTTTATAGTAAAAATGACGATAAAACAAAATAAAACAATTTTACCTCAAAAATATAAATTTTACCATCAAATATATATATATATATATGACGATAAAACAAAATAAAACAATTTTACCTCAAAAATATAAATTTTACCATCAAATATATATATATATATATATATATATATATATATATATATATATATATTGTACTGTATATTGAAAAATATAAATTTTAATAGACAATGTCAAAGTCTTACATAAAACACCAAAATTGACACCTAGATGCTAGAAATCAAAATCTAATGAGTTTTATTAAGTAAATTAAGTGGGTACCTTATGCGCAAAGCTTGAAAACTCAAGTAATTAGTTTTAAGTACTGTATATTGTTGAAATTTTATATTTAGATTGTAATATTAAAATTAAGGATATGAGAAATATTGAAAAAATGTGATGTTTTACCTTAACCTTTCGAAAGGATGCAAGTTTTAGTTACTTGAATGAAGAGACATGCTTTTAGAAAGTGCATATTGAAAGATATGTGTCTCTTGAATTTGTACCATTTGGAAAATGTGTATTAACTATCTATATGTTTGGATGGATGTGAATTCTAAAATGGTGCCTAAGCACCATTTCGAATCTGTAAATAGAAGGGGAAATTTCACATCACATTCATAACATTTGTTCTCATTTTTCATTCTCCTGTATTCTTCCTCTACACACAACTTATGTCACTACAAGTACTTAATTTCTAAAGAATTGCTATTTGCATAATTCCATAAGGCTTTGTTATATCTTGGAGGTGAATTTGCGAGGAACCTATTAACAAATTATGTGGAGTGGGAGCAACTATCACTTTAAAGAAAGCGATTTATACGCCTCTAAGCCTTAAATTATTTGTTCTTCTTTATTGTTTTCATTATTGCAAATCCACATTTTCTAATGCATATTTAACCCACTTTTTCTATTATTTGAATCCAAAATCTTCAATAATTTCAACCATGATACTTGTCTTTAACAATTCAAATGAGAAAATAAATCAAGTTGGTCTGATATTAATCTGTAATTTAAGATTGGTGAGCTGTGAATACTGAATATATGATTTGGAAAATTTTACATTAAGAAGGGAGAGAGAGAAGTGATAAAGATGATAATTTAGATGCTGGTTGGCCTAGTAGTTAACCAGTTTATAAAATAGCTTTTAAAAAGGTTCAAGGTAAAACGGTAGTAGATACCATTTTGTGTTAAGTAGAACAACAGAGAAAACAATTTTCTTACACAAATTTACTTTCATAAAAATAGAAACTATTTCATAAACCTTTTTTTTAAAGATGTTTAGCTTAACTTTTGTTTATAATATTTTTTTCTAATATAAAAAAGAGAGAGAGAGAAAATAACTAATTAATAAACTCTCCTGAACCCAAACAATATTTTAATTTGTTAAAAAAATAAATTATTTTCTTGACTTAACAGTATTTAACCAAAGTTATAAAAGTGTTAAACGCTCAAGAACTCAACCACTCATAATAACCTTGTGTCAGTTGTCACTCATGAGAGAATGCATTGAAATAAATCAATGTAAATATTTGGTGCATGATGATAGTAAATTTTGACATTTTTTGCCTAGGGACACCATTGATAATTTTTTTAAAAATTCATTCGTAATATCGAGAAACATCATTGGTAACACCAAGGGACTTAAAAAAGGAAATTTTACACCTACGTGACGCAACCTCATTGGTTTGTATCTTAGGATGTCAAATTTGTTATACTTCAATGCTGCTTCTTTATCTTTTATGTATTTGTAACTATCCAAATGACAACAAATATTTAGTAAACCAAAGATTAATCGAGTAAAAATTGTTTAATGGTGTACGTATCAGAAATCTAAGCTATTATCAAGGCACCAAAGAATCTCCTTCGTTGGTGGAGGAACTGAACAAAATAAAAATTGTTACATTAATTTTGTAAGTAACTATCGAAACAACAAAGAATATTTGGGGTACCGGGTATTAATTGAGTAGTAAAAATCTTATGGGGATACCTATTTACCTACCATTAACTTTTGTAATCTTTCATCAAAAAGAAAAACTTTTGTGTGTTAGATTTATTTCATGATATGGGCTTACATTAATTGAGACTTATTGGGTTTTATCATAAAATAGGTAAGTGTTGATTTATTAAGTGAGACATAAAGAAAGTACAATAAAGCAATCTATTTATAATGGTCCTAATACTCTAATGTGTCTAATATGGGTTAGCTAGTATAGGTCATAGTTGACCTTTGGGCCTATAATGGGTGGGCTAGTGGATCACTATATAAAGTATAAGTTAGGCCCCCTCTTTTATTCTTAACCCTAGAGATACATCATCTTCTCTATACACTAGTAAAAGGCTTACCTCGCCAAGACTAGTGTATCAAGGAGAACAGGGAGGGGAAGTACGTTTTGCTTAGCTAAATATTATTCATTGTGTTTGATTGAAGACTCAGTTGTGTCATCAACTAGGATCCTAAGCAATGTATTTGTTCTTTCTATCTATCTAATATTAGGTGCTCTTAACTCTTCTATGGTCATTCCTTAGGATTAAAGATATTAATTGAAATCCTACGTGTGGTATCAGAACCATTAGAGATTGGGTTTAAAACCCTAACTAAATTTTTAATCCTTGATTGAATAAAGGATGACAGAAAGTATACTAGGATTTATAATTCTAGTAATAAAGGTTAAATGCATGATTGATTCACATGATGTTTGATGTTAATATTAGGTTTTATTTGCATGTTCATGTGGATTGAGATTTATGTTTATAGAAACATGATTTAGGGTATTATTTGTGACAATTTTATTGAATGATTCTAGTTAAAATGCTAGTTTTGGTCACTTAATTGAATAAAGAGTGTTTAATATTGATTAGAACACATAAAGTAACACTGAAAACCCTTAAATATTGTTTGAATATAGATGAAATTGATTTTGGACGTGAAAACTAAGTGAATAGTATCAGGTGTTGGGTTCATGGTCGATTGTCACTTGTGGGCAATCGATTATGCTAAAGAAAAGATCTATACATAAGCTTTCAATAGTCGACTATTGCTTTCCATAGTCAACTATCCTAAAGTGGTGGCTTGCTATAGTTGACTGTCAATAGGACAGAAAGTTTCGACAGTCCATTACAGGTTTACTACGGTCAACTATCACTCTGTTTTTGCCTTATTTTCACATAAAGTGTCATGAATCACATCCAGGTTAAATTAAAATCATTTCTAAAGAAAACCTAAAGTTGTTAATAATGTAATTAGCATGAAATTTGATTTTAGAGACAAATTAGCCCATTGTATTCAAGATCGAAGTGTTTTTTAAGAAATTGTTTTCGAAAGCCTAATTATCACTAGAAGAGGAATTTTGTCACAGAAATTTGGGACATGATTGTTCTTGCCCTATTTGGAATCAAGATTTAGAAACCACATTCTATCTCTTTATTCAGTGTTTCTTTTCACGTGTTGTTTGGTTTGGAATTGGACTTTCATGGTAGTCGTGATGTAACCCAAGAAAATACATCCATTCTCCTTTGCCATAGATGTTTTCCATCATGAAGATGGTCCAAAGGTGGTTTGAGTTGACTTTGCCCGCGAATCTCCTCTGCCATAACGGGAGTGGCATCCATTCACTTTCTTTAAACTATCAAAGAAATTTTCCAAATTCTTAATGGAGATTGCACTAAATAAAGCGGCAGAACTCCTCTACTTTCAAACTTACTACATCGCCATTCGACTTTTTCAACATTTAAGGCGCGTTTAGTATGAGAGAAAAAAATAAAAGGATAAAAAGTATGTGGAATGAAATTTTCTTTTATTTAGCAAGAGGGAAAAGAAAACCAAGAAGAATGATGTTTTTCTCTTGCATACATAAATCATAAGCCTCCAAAATTGAGAGGATTCGAGAGTAAAAAAAATGAGAAATAAATGAGATTATCGAGTTACCAATTAATCACAATCTAATCTCTCACATTAATATCCATTAGTATTATGAAGGGTATAATGGTAAAAATAATACTATTACATTTTATTTCCTCTCATTTTTTCACTCCACTAAATAAGGGTAAAAGAAAAATATTTTCTTTCCTTTTAATTTTTCATCATCTCTACTCAACACTTGAGACAAAACATTTAACATAATTTTATTTTCTCACTTTTTTTTACTAAACACACCCTAGGGGTCAAGTGAATTAAAGGATATACCATCTAAGAGACTAAGTTGTGGGTCGATATCGCGAATCAAGTGGTTCTTTCATAACTATAAAATCAAAAAAATAAAAATTAAATAAAATTAAATCTATTTCTTCTAATGTGTACTAATTCATGTTTGTTGCTTTGTTCTTGGTTCTTGCAACGAAATCCAAACAAAAATCTTATCTTTGGACAAAAAAATTGAATTTGAACATGTTTGACACATGATAATACAAATTTGTTCATTCCACAAAATCTCACTTAGACTAATGAAAGATTTACCAAAATTCTAACTAAAACTGAATGACAATTAACTTAGTTAATATAATTACTTGCCATTATACAGAGGTTCGATCGCTCACGAAAAAAATCGAATAAATAAGAAATGTGAGAGAATTGTTATGGACCTCTTAATAAAACTATAAAAAAAAAATAATAAGAATGGTTCTGGTTATTATTTTACTATATCTCACAAGCACTTATAATTAACTTGAACGGAGGGTATGCACCGGTACACATGTAAGCGAAGGAACCCTAGAAAGCTTCATCAGCTAAAACCAACTTTTCCATTCGTCCATGAAAATCAAAGTAGATGCTGTCATTTCTCAAATAGTCAATACTCAATACATAAGAATAAATAGACCCCAACGAAATGGGCGAAATACACAGAATTCAAGAAAGCCGGCAAACAACAAACAGAAAAGAAATCAGTAAACAAAGAAATCTTAAGATGCCAATGGGCTTCCTCAAAGACCAGTGTCAGTGTGGGCTGTCTAATTCTTTATGATTGATTTAAAAGTTGTACCTACAAATGAGACCACAAATGAAACACACAGAAAGAATGTTAAATTATTGACTGGTGACATTCTGTTCGATACTAAACAAAATAGATAAAATGCAATAAACTTAACGTGGGTAAGATAGTACTGGCATTAAGAGAGTTTGTTTGAATTTAAATTTTTTAATAGTATTCAGATGTGTTATTAAGTTTGTTTTTTATTTTTTAATGTTGAATTTGATCGAATCAAAATTAAAATTAAAATTTAATAATATTAAGATAAATTTTGGATAAAAGTATTCTCACTGTTTTCTCGTAATGTCACAAAAAAGTACTTTAGTTTTCTCACAATTTCTCAGTCCCCAAACAAATTTTCTCACACTTTCTCAAGCTTGTTAAATCAATTTTATCCTTGGAATTCTTACTCTATCCATTTCTTGTAACGATTGCATCGTCAGATTCTGTTGAAACCAAATCAAAATGGCGTTTGTGGATCCAGAGATCGCCAAAACCCAAGAGGAACGCAAACGGATGGAGTAGGAACTCGCATCCCTTACATCACTCGCCTTCAACCGCGACCTCTAAGGTAAAAGTGACCGCGACGGCTACGTGACCTCTATCCCCATCAACGATGATGACGATGCCAATCTCGATGCCATGGACTCGAAGGTCGCCCAAAAGCTTGCCTCTTAAACAACCCCAAATCATTGTTGAAGGAGATGCTTCGTGGCGGCAACAATGATTACGGGGATAATTATTTGGGATTAAAGAAGCCCGTGAGGATGATTATAGGAGGAAGAGGTTGAACAGTGTGATTTCTTGTGGGTACTACAGTAGCAGAACACAGAGAATGGAGAAGAAGAACCATTTTTTTCCCTTTTTATTGTAATTTTGTATGAAATTTTAGATGCAAAAAAAAAAAAAAGGGTTGAATAGATAACAGAAAGCTAGAACCATGTACCACTGATTTGCTTTTCTTCTGAATTTAAGTTTTTTTTGCTAATTTAATTATCATTTAATTGATTGATTGCCATTTTAATTTTTTTGGGATATGCTTTTTATTAATTTGGGGAAATATTGGTAGCCGTCTGATGGGAACACTAAGGTGGTGTTTAGAGGTCAAGTGACTCATGAGGAGGCTGAAAACTTAAACAAAAGGTGAGATCTGGTTGTGTTTCTTCTAAAAAAAAAATTGAACTTTTAGTTTTTTTGTTCTTATTTGATGCTTGGTTTGATATATTTGTGATTTTAGTGGTTCTAGTGTTTTAATCATTCAGATCTGGTGTTTTTATATTCAAAAGTGTATTTCTGGTAGGGAAAGGTGTATTTGTTTGTTTGATTGTTTGATTCTCTTGTTTATTGGTAAAAAATTAAGTTTTGGGTTAATTTCATGTTTAAATTAATTATTTAAAAAATTATAATTATAATTATAATTCAATTCATTTAAAAAATCAATAAAAAATATTTTTATAATGAAACATTTAAATTTTATTTTAATCAATAATTGATTTTTATTTGTAATAAATAATGATATTTTTAACGATTAAAAAAATAAATATATTCAAATATTTCAATTAATTTTATCAAACAATTTAAATATTTAACTATTTAATATTCAAACATTATTTTTTATTGATTCAAAAACTGTTTAAAATTTTATTAAACACTTAAGGTGACACAACTCCTTGTATTAACTTGTCATTGTCAGATTAATCAATTTTGAGGGCAATTACAAAAGGCCCAAAGGTAGTACAAACCTCACACAGACACAATTATATAAACCTAGTTAACTGGCTCTTGTCTAATCAGCTGATGTTATCAACTATTACGAGTGTTTCTTCATGGTGGATTATATGTTTATCTTAAGAGTAGGAATAATAAATATATAAACAACAGCAAAAAGAATGAGAGTTGGGTGGAATTGGAAGCAAAGAGAATTCCACTTAAATCTCTTTTAACAAAAAAAAAAAAGGACCAAACGTGCAATTCTAATAAGTCCTACCAAAATGGAAAGGAGATATTAGTGGAAGAGAAACAAGTTTCCTTTTTAAAAAAATGAAAATCTTAAGGGCATCTAGATCCATTTTGATTTAGGTGATGGTGGTTGAATTAATCCAATTTAAATCTAGTATTTTAAATCTCATCAAAACAAGAAATAATATTTAAGCTGGATTCCAACACCAAATAAGAACCAATGGTGCAAATTGTATTTCTTTTTTACTGCTTTTATATTTCAAATGATTAGTTTATCAACGGGTTTGTAGATTAATAGGTGGGAGAGTTGAGTTTTGATAAATAATTATCTCCGGGATAAATACAAGTACGACGTTTTTGAATCAGCTTTATTACATCTAATTATAATAATTTTTAAAAAAAATCAAACTCATTACATTATTAAAAAATTTAGTATAAATGTGAAAAACCAAAATTGTCCTTCAGGTAGTATCCACCACATTTGTCTAACAAGCAACACACATCTCAATAGGCATAAATTCAGTGTTACATGTTTCTCAATTTTTTATTTTATTTTATGTATTGATAGATATTTTGGATGTAAATGTTATTTCAATTAAAACTTAAAGGAGAGTGTCGTTTCCCAAAATCTTAAGAGTATGTTGTAACTACTATCATACCTACATGGTGTAACTGTATTTTACCCTTATCTCTCATTTTTTTTCAAATCAAAAAGATTATCTCAAATAATAGGGTTTGGATTTTTGAATTCCTAGTATCTAGATTTTGATGGGTACCTATTTAAAAATAGTAATAATCAAATCAAGCAACTTGTGATTAATTTGATCATCTGTTTGCTCAGAAACGATATTTAGCAAAATATTCATGCGAGACATGCCAAAACCTTTCTAAAGTTCAAATATTTTTGATATGCCTAAAATAAGTTTGGTAATAGTTATAAAATAAGATTAGGCGGTTGTAGTAATTAGGTACTTTCTACACAATTACAAAAAACAAAGTAGTGATTTGAGTGATGCTACCTTGTGAGACTTGATTATCACTATTGGATTGCACATTTTTTAGAGTTAGAAAACTTGCTGACTGCTGTAATGTTTGCTTCACTACAAGTTTTGTTTTGAGGACTAATTGCTATACTACTTGATTGTCGAGGATCGATTGTTATGCTACTTGATTGCTCCTTAAGTTGCTGATTGCTTGAATAAGATCACTGAGAGTTGTCTACCACTACTTGATTTGCTTCTTGAGCTACTACTGACTACTTGATTGATTGCTTGAGAAACTTGCTCCTCAAGCTGCTACTAACTACTTGATTGCTAAAGATCTTTTATTTCTACGATGCTCATTGAGCTGAGGATTTTTTAGAGAAGCTACTACTACTAGTTTTTCTTGAGCTATCTACTAACTACAGGTGTTCCTTGAGCTGTTTTAATTTAGACTTGCATTTTATTTGATTGATTGGAGGATGTTTTGGAAGTATGCAGGTACCTTGGTATTTATAGGCCTTCAAGATTTGGCTTGCAAACATCACTTCTCCACTTCTACGAGTTTTATGGCTCCATGATCATGAGTGAGTCATTTCATCATTTCCTTAGGGTATAATCCTTCATCAACCACTATCTCATTTTCTTGAGGTGCACAACAACTGTTTCTCTATTAATGAAAACTTTCAAGTTCATAGTTACATCAAAATAGTCATGTTTTCAATTGTTTCTTTCACTTCAATGGTTGACAAATGACATTCTGACTATGGCTATCCAATTGAACTATATTTCTTAAGTAATACTAGGAAGTTATTCTGCTGGTTAATAGTATTCTATTACATGGTCATCCAATTTAACCAGATTTTCTAAGTATTAGGAAGTGGTTAATCCTAATTTATCTCCATTAAGCCATTGGTTTAATAGATAAATTATATTTGAATTTAAAAATTAATAAAACCGTAGCATATGTGACAGATTTGTCAACGCCTAAATGATTTTAATTTGGTGTCCACCGCTGATGGTCGTTAAACACTGTTTCATGGGTGTAATTGTTTACAATCCATTTCACTTAAACCTATGGATCATTAACCTTTGTATTTAATCCCACGGGTCTATTTATATTAAATGGTCTATGGCTTAATTTAATTTCGAATCCAAGTCTATGATCCACTAATTTCCTCTTAATTAATTAAATGACCCACAGGCCTATTCAACTAATATTACCGTTTGTCTTATCTCGGGATGGTTCAAATAGATTTTGATTTGCCCTGAATTTCTTAGATCCAAATTGGGTGTAAACATCCTCGAATGATGGTTATATATGGTGCTGCTAAATGACTGCACAGCCCAAAATAGTTAGGTCGATTTTAACCCTAACTCTTTAAAAAGGCAGGGAGATTTTGGACCAACCCATTTGAAAATCATTTGTATTATAAACCATACAGGTGATCTGTTAGAAGAGACATGACAAAAACAAACAACAAAGAAATACAAAACTAGAGCTATTAAGCGTGTAACAATCATCAGGTTCTGTCACCCTTGGTGTTAGCTTATCAGTTGGGGCTTATCCCATCATCTTCAAATTGATTTTCCAGATTATTAACATATATTTATCCATGTTGATTGTTGATAATGATGTATTTTATGTAACTGTGGTGTCCCCACTGAGATATCCCCAAATACCATGAGTTTTTTGCTTCCATAAATCAGCTCCTCCCCTCATCAATCCAATGAAAAGGTCACGTGAGATGTGTTCATTTTGACCCAACATTCTACCCCATGGAATAATGACAGGTCCACTAAAAACAACTAATAATTTACACTCAAATAACAAACCCATCAAACACCAAATTCATATAAAATATTAGTATTAGTCTTTTGTGATTTATCATCCCACCCCCCACTGCTCAAGTATTTTAACCCCGCCTACATATGTGATGTTTTCTTATTAAAGAAAAAAAAAATGAGAACAACAAAAAAGGGAAGAAAAAAAAAGTAAAAAGGTCCCTTCAAGTGCTTGGATAGCCATCCCCTCCAACTTTTGACATGCATGTTGCAACTTTTTTCAAAAATCAAAACCCAAATACAAAACAAATACTACTGTATAAGAACAATTGTTTATATAATTGCTACTCCATTAAGTTGTAACAAAGCTCATGGTTTTAGTGACTCTCCTCTATTGCTTATATTATTAATTAATCAATGTTAATTTATACTTATAAAGAGGGTGCATAATCTTTTAAGTTTCCATATATATATGGTACAGAGATTGGAGTGGTCAAACCTACCTTTCTCACTTTTAACACATTTTTTTTTTAGATTTGTATTCCAATCCCTTTCGTTCCTTTTTCTACAAATCAAACAAATTTCAATTCAGAAAAGCAAACCCATTTCAGCAATTGCGGCACCTTGTCCCTCTCAGTATTGCTCTAGAAACCTAGGTTATCACTAATTAATGGAACGCTCAATTGTCAATGTTGTAATCTTTACTCCTCTGCCTCTAATATGGTTAAGCTTCTTGATGACCCAACTAGGAATCTTGGTTAATTTTGTATAACTAAAATCAACAATTCATGAACTGTAAATACCACCTCATGGTTCTCTTCTTGCCCATAAATTTAAGTGGAAAAAATAAATTTATTTTCGTTTTATTATATTTATTTGATCATAAATTTTTAATAAGTTAATTTATTTTTAAATATTTCATTTTATTTAAATAAATTTTTAATTTTTATTTGTGCATTATCTATCACTTATTTCTATCATCCTACATAAATCTTAATAAATGAATCTGAATGAAAAAAAAAACTAATTGAATTAAAACAAAATATTCAAAAATAGAAGGACGCTCGTTAAAAACTAAAAGTTAAATATATGAAAAGAGTACTTGATTTTATTCCTATTTTTACACGCACGAGTACTCTTGCTCTTCTATTGTGAGTTGTAACCTTTATGACTCTCGTCCCTAGGCCATGCCAGAGCTTCTAGCAGCACCGGCTATTCATTATTACTGGAGTACTTGTTATGGCACTCATCACTGGGTCGTTCATTTACTTTGATTTGTCCTTTTGCTTGCTGCAATCAATGAACTACAGAAGTAGCAAATTCATTATGAACCCAGATTTTTCCTGGTTTTGTACAGAGAAACAGAGGACCATAAAATGGGATAACGGATTCTGTGAAGGCTGAAAATTCAAGTATAATCAAATGAATTCATCTGTTTGGTATTCACTAAAAAAATTTCCTTTGATTTACAAATTTTTTTTTTCTTTTTCATCTCCCTCTCCGTCTCTTAACAGAAAGAGAAACAACAAAATAGTGATCAAAAGGGCATAATATGAGTGGTCTTAGTATCGTAACTGGAGAGGCAAGACTTTGAATTGACCCTGAAAACCTTTAGCATATCCGCAGACATTTGACGCACGGAGGGGGAGCAGTTGCTTTGCATGAGCAACAAAATCTTAGTCATCCCGTTGCTCCTGGCCACCGCCTCCTGCGCCCTTTGGTCTCTAAACAGATAGCAAACGCTCCACAGTATCGTCACCGCGTGCTCCGTCGCCACATTCGACACCTTCAACACCTTCTGCACTATTCCTTGCACGCATTCCTCGTCTCCGCAGATCTCTCCTCTTCCTTCTTTGCATGCAGACAACATCTCCAGCAATTTCAATGCCTTTTCCGTAATCGAAACGCTTAGGTTGGGATCCGTAACTAACTTTTTCAATTCTGTTATCGTTTTGACCCTCACTAAGTTCAATTTTACGCGCTTTGCCATTGATATCGCTACTAAGCAACACAAGCTTGCTTCGATCAAGCTCGGATCCGCTTCTTTACTGATTGATTTGGTCAATTCGGATAATACTCCATCTCTTTCGGCGATCATAAGCTTGGATTCTGCATCAATGGCGATGGATTCCAAAACCCTTACCGTTTCGATTTTTGAATCTACGCTTCCTCGTTGCAACGCGAGGAGGATGCAAGTCAAGCAATTGCGACCGCTCTTCAAAATCAGATTCGTTAACTGCTCCTGATCTTCAATTTTGCTCTTAATCATGTCTAAAATCTTAACAACTTTTTCGATTAATTGGATGTTTGCGTAAGTTTTAGCATCGACATTGCTCAAAGTATTGACGAGCACAGGCACGAGCCTGCCCGATTTCGCGAGAAAACTTCTGTTATCCTCACATTCTCTCGCGAAGGATACGATCATCGTTAGCAATTCCAGGTAGTTGCCGTCTTCTTTGAGTTCTACGTCTTTGATTATGCCCTTGACTTGGTCTTTCGTTAGAACGGAGCTGGGGGCCGACTCGCCCGAGTCGACTCCATGACGGACCGAGTCGGACCAGATCTTGATGAGGCGTTGTAAGGTGCGGTTGGGGACAAACTCCTTGCTGTGGAGCACCTGCATGGTGGCGGGACACGTGTTGTTTCCGCCGTCCAACCACCGTTGGATGCTGGCGCGGTCGTAGGTGACGCCGGTGGACAGGCTCACAGGTGATTTCATCACGTCCAGCGATATGGGACACTTGAAGAAGCTGGGAACCGTAATGTACAAATCATCCCTCATCATGCTTATGTATAACTGTTTTCTTGATTGGGGAGCGAGAAAGTAAGAGAAATTTGGGTAAGAAAGGTTGGGAAAAAGTTAGTAGAAAGAAAGAGAATAGAAGTGAGATCACTCGAGGTGGAATTAGAGGAGAGTGGGGTGGGTTTAAAGAGGAGAGAGAAATAGTCAAAGGTTTGCTGACGTCAGTATTAGTTCTTTCTAAAGAGATTTATGGATTTAATAAAAGGGATACTCCTATGACTTTTCATTTTGGCGCCGCCATAGCCACGAAAAATTCTGTTCGGTGACAAGTTCAAGACGCTGTTTTTGAGCTCGGTTGAATAATTATTGAATAATTTTATTAATAATTATTATTTATTTTATTATTAAAATTAATTAATAATTATTAATAAGATTTTTACATTATAAATAAAATAATATTTTATACCAAAGATAAATAAAAAAATTTCAATTATCACATCCATTTTAACCGTGACCGAAGCTTATTTAATTAGATAATCTTCATTTTATTATATTATCCTTATTTACTTTTATTCAATATTTTTTCAAAAATTATTACTTACTTTTTATTGAGTCTTTCTCCTTGTGTCATGTCTCTTTCCCTATCCGTCTCCTTTAAATCTGTACACTGTTATACTATTATGTTTTTCATTTTTCTTTATTTTGCAGTAATGTAATGTAATTTACGTAAATCAACATAAACACACCTGTTTTTCTTGATATTTTGCATGTGGCCACATAAATTACAAAATACAAACTCATATCTGAAACGGTGAAGCAAAACCCATCAGCGTCACTTTAACGAATCATCACAATCGTCTGTGTAATAAATCCATCTCTTTTATCTGTACGCGGCTACTTGATAAACTAAATGCTCCCTTTCATTTGAACTCACGTAAGATCAAATCAATGTTTTGGTTTAGAAATTTTTTGGATGCTAACCCTGTATTATGAAAGAACAAATTAGAAAAGAAGATCTTAAAAATAAAAGAAAATATATATTTTCCAATTAATTTGAAATTCCGATGCCTGCCATAGAAGAAATGGATTAAGTAACCGTCTTCTTTCTGCTGCCAGGGAAACTCTCAGAGAGAAAGAGAGAGTTTAGGGAGATAAAAGATGAATGTATTTCAGAAAAATATTTTAAAATGTGAAAAATTGTTAAGATTTAAGAAATAAAAAGCCAAAGTTGAGAAAAAGTCACTAATATGTCATATCTAAAAATTAGATCATTGTTGATGCCGAAATTCTATCGGGAGTTGAACCGCCAAAGAGTGGGACGTGCACATACGAAACGAAACTAAAACCTAAAGTCATGGAGAGCAGGGGATGGTATCTTCGGAGAACTCTTCGACGCTTAAGTTAGTTTAGGGTTTTTTTTCTGGAGAATGAAGAAAATCAAAAGGAATGGGGCTGTGTGTTGAGAAAATTGTGTGTACCTTTTGGTTTATGAAGGTCCCTATTTATAGTGTGCAAGAGTAGAGTTTGATAATGAGAGAACCTGTAGTATTAGGATAGGAGTGGTACTCTTTTAGAGCTATCAATCTACTATGAAAATTTATCCATAAGTTGGAACGGCAAAACAGCATCAGATATTACTGTGTGAAATTACCGTTATGCCCTTTGCTATGTGTCGGGAGGTGATTGGTTGTCTTGTTATGGTTAGGGAATTACCATTTCTACCTTGGAGAATGACATGTGTCATTGTGTTACTAGTAGGGGAATTTTCTCCCACATTAGATGTCCCCCATTTAGGTACACTTTTGTACTTGAGGAAGTAGATAGTGTGGGGTTGAAGCGGTGGTTCAAACCTGACTGCAAGGAGGCTAATCACCCATAGAGTCTTACCTAAACACCTTCGTGGTGTTTAGGAAACGGTGATTGCTATGAGGCATTGACACTCGGTTAAGAACTACTCGGAGTTTGGCGATTGAATCCGAGGAGTTGGTACTTAGTCTAGACTATTCAGAGTTTTGGAGATTGGAGTTCGAAGAGTTGACCCTCAGTCAACACTGCTTGAAGTTTTGGAGACTGGTCCAAGGAGTTGACCCTCAATCAACACTACTCGAATTTTTGGTGATTGGAGTCTGAGGAGTTTATCGTCAGTCAACACTGCTCGGAGTTTTGGAGAAGTCCGAGGAGTTGGACATGGGCTACAACTGCTTGGTGTTTTTGGAGAAGTCTGAGGAGTTGATTATGGGCTCTAACCGCTCGAAGTCTTTAGAGAAGTCCAAGGAGTTAGACATGGACTCCAACTGCTTGGAGTTTTTGGAGAAGTCTGAAAAGTTGGACATAGGCTCCAACTGCTCAGAGTTTTTAGAGAAGTCCGAGAAGTTGGACATGGACTCTAACTGCTCGAAGTCTTTAGAGAAGTCTAAGGAGTTGGGCATGGGCTTCAACCACTCGGAGCTTTTGGAGAAGTTCAAGGAACTAGACATGGACTCCAACTACTCGGAGTCTTTGGAGAAGTCCAAGGAGTTGGACATGGGCTCTAACCGCTTAGAGTTTTTGGAGAAGCACGAGGACTTGATCATGGACTCTAACTACTCAGAGTTTTTGGAGAAGTCCGAGGAATTGGACATGGACTCTAACTGCTCAGAGTCTTTGGAGAAACATGAAGAGTTGATCATGGACTCCAACTGCTAGAGTTTTTAAAGAAGTCCGAGGAGTTGGACATGGGCTCTAACAACTCAGAGTTTTCGGAGAAATTCGAGGAGTTAGACATAGACTCCGACCGCTCAGAGTTTTTGGAGAAGTCTGAGGAGTTAGGCATGGGCTCCAACCGCTCGAAGTCTTTGGAGAAGTCCGAGAAGTTGGACATGGACTCCAACTGCTCGGAGTCTTTGGAGAAGTCCGAGAGTTGCACATGGACTCCAACTACTCGAGTCTTTGGAGAAGTTCGAGGAGTTTGACATGGGCTCTAATTGCTCGGAGTTTTTGGCTAACGTGGGTTGCTTCCAAGGAGATGTGACTTAGTTATATAAAGTGACTTTGATAGGGCCTTCTGCCTCTTCTGGTTTTTGTGGGCTTTGTTGTAGTGGGTCAGGGTTTGGTTTTGGGCTGAAAATGTTAAACTTTGGGCTTAAAAATGCTAAGCCTTAAGCCTTAGGGCTTGACCCTCGTGTCTGAGCCTGTCTTCTAGGTCCATTATTTTATCATTAATTGAGGATATCTAAAGCTGTCTTTTTAAATGCTGAAGAGTGGCGACACAGGTTTTAGGGTTTTTCAAGAGGAGGTATCTTTCTTGATTGTGGAGAAAGGTGTTGCTTCGATGTTCAAGAATACGGTTGAGTAAATAATGCCTCATCGTTCTATGTGTGAGGGGCTCTATATAAAGGGAGAGGTTTCTCTTTTCTCTTCATTTCATTGTCATTCATAAAAAAAATTTGATAGCCTTTAGAATCTAAGAGTTTTCGGAGTTTTAAGTTTTGAGAGCCTTCGGAGTTTCGAGAGTCTTCTAAACTCTAAGTGCTTAGAGTATCTGCCTACTCGGAGTTTGGAAGTTTGAGAGCTTAGAGTTTTTAACTATACGGGAGCTCGAAGTTTGGGAGTTTCAAAGCTTGGTACTCAACATTTGAATTTCTCAGAGTCCTCGACTGGTGAGTCATATTCTCCTGCACTCATGTCTTCTTTTGATATTTACCGTGTTAGAGGTAGTGGTAGTGATAGCAATAATGGTGGCAATAGTGTTAGCAATAGAAGTAGTGGGGAAAGTAGGGGTAGTGGTAGTGATAATAGTCGTAGTAGCAACAAAGACTTGGAAGCCGACGTAAATGTCTCCTTAGGAGACTCTCGTGCCTTAGTTATATATGAGGGGAATGAATCGCCTTCTTATTCCTCCAAGGGCAATCATGATTCGTACTTGTTTTGAGATGAAATAAGAGATGATGAAAGGCCAAACATAGGTTTTGCGGCCAACCTCTCCCCTAACACGTTGACAAATGACGAGCTTAAGAAGATAAGAATCACATATAGGATCCTCGAGGATTTCAAACTTAGAAATGCCAGGGTTAGAGAGTGTGTCTGTGATGACTTGAAGGAAGGTGAGCTGTGCATATATAAACATCACCTTAAGGCTAGGCTCAGGTTCCCTATGCACCCATTCGTTCGTACAATGCTTAGGTACTATGAGATTGCCCTGTGTCAGCTTGCGCCAAATTTCATACACCTTCTCATGGCGTTCATCTACGTCAGTATTAAGGTGAAAGGGGTAATAAATATGAATGTTTTTAAGAACCTATTTCTAATTAGTAAGCACAAGAAGAACGGGTAGGTAGTCTTAAGCTCTAGGGCAAAAAAAAGGGTTACTGGAGAAGACTCCCTCGAGCATTAAACAATGGAAGAAGAGTTTCTTCTATGTTCAGAGTGAGAGGGGTTTCGACTTGCCTTCCCAATGGGACTTTGACTTAGTTAAGTCAAACAAGAAACCCAATCTTTTGAGGAGGGAGATAGATAGCTTACAGGATATGATTGGCGAGAAGATTGAGGTTGAGCTCCTTTACCAAAACATCGAGTTGGCTAGGCTCGGTCTTTTCCTTGAGGGTCCAGACGAGTAGATAAGTCCGAGTCATTTCCTTATACTTTTTTTTTCTTTCTCTGTTTCTGGTACTTGTGCTTTGTTGTTTTTTACAGCCATGAACGCTCTTAATGCTGGTAAGAAGGAAGCCAAATTGTCCGAAAAGATGAAGTTGGACGAGGAGGCTCAGGTGTTGGCGGTTCAGTCTATTGCGAAGAAAGCCAACTCGGGAAGTTTTGGTACCCTTCCCTTACTCTTATTGTGGTGGATGATGATGCGGCTGCCACTCCCTCTTATCTTCTAGTGAGGGTTGCTGCAGTAGTTCAAGCCCACCCTCCAGATGTCTTCAAGCCGGACTGGTTTGTGAAGGTTGGAGACTCGTGTTTCGGGAGTGCCAATGTGGCTCGGGAGTGCTATTGTGGCTTAAGAGCACCTGACCCTAGGCATCTTCCTGAAAGACATGGCTAGACTGACCTAGGAGCCTGTTGAGAGCTTGGCTATGATGGATGAGGGTTTTCCCTCTCAGGTATCCCATGATCCTCTAAGTTTAATTATGATATTCTTACTTATATCTGATGGGTGCTAATCTTGCTTTATTTTTCTCAGTCAAGTATAGCTTGGGGGATTGCCACAACTTCATTTGGATCTTGCGAGAGTCTTTCACAAGGCAAGTGGTGGAGACTGGTCAATTGGAGAGGGGGCAGTCCTGCTAGTGGATGACCTTGAGGAGATCTAGTCAGGGTGGAGAGCCGCTGAAATGGAACTATCTAAACTCTGGGATGAGAAGAAAGCTACTGAGAGGGCCTTAGCCGACTTCAAGGAGTCTCAGGAGTTTAAGTTGGCAGTGGAGGCAGAAGTTGGTGACTTCTACCTCAAGGGCTTCGAGGAGGCCAAGCAGCAGGCTTTGGCTGCCTACCCGAACCAAGACTTCTCTATGGTGGAGATCCCCTCTGATGGGTAAGATACTGAGGACGAAGGTCCAACCCCCTGCTGCTGAGGATAGGGGTAAGGCCTTTGCTACCGAGGAAGAGGAGGTGGACATAGAGTAAGATTTCTTTTTATATTTTTTTTTTTGTAATTTTGGCCATTAGTGCCACTTTGTAAAAAAAAAATTGAAGTTAATGAAAATAGTCTTTCTTGTTTTCCATTTGCCTAAGTGTTCTATACCCTTACTTGTAATTAAGATAGGAAGCCAAGAGGAAACATGCCTTGGGCTCTCTCATTGGTGTATAAGAGACTAAAAACTTGGCGAATAATGAACCATTTTATTAAGAATAAGTATTACATTCATACTTAGCGAAAAATAGGTGAAATAAAATTGGTGAAACTAAATCAATGAAACAAAATTGGTGATGGCTAGGAAACCCTCAGAGGGGCTTTACTGGTAGAACTTGTGGACATTCTTCATATTCCAAGTGCGTTGTACTGGTTTACCATCCAAGTCTTCAAGCTAAAACGTGCTTGCTCGGCAAACTCTCTTGATGCGGTAGGGACCTTCCCAATTTGGGAGGAACTTCCTCGTTTTCCAGGGGTGAGATACCTTGTTCTTTATCAAGACCAGGTCGTGCAATCCGAAAGCTCTCTCCTTGACTCGAAAGTTATAGTATCTTGATACCCTTAGGTGGTAGGTGGCAAGCTTGATATGAGCTTTGTCTCTAACCTTGTTGATTAAGTCATCATTCATCTTGAGTGCTTCTTCGTTATCGGTTTCATTGTAGTTCTGTACCCCTAAGGATGGCGTTTCTATCTCGAAGGGTATTACAGCCTTAGATCCGTAAGCCAAGTAAAATAGGGTATCCTCAATGGGCGTTTAGGCTGTGGTACGGTAAGCCCAAAGGACATTTAAGAGGTGATTGACCCACTATTGGTCGGCATCATCAAACCTTTTCTTGATGCCCTGCAAAGGAGTTCTATTTGTCACTTCAGCTTGTCCATTGGCCTGGGGATAGCTTACCGAAGAAAACCTTTGCTCAATCTGGAGATCTTGGCAGAAAGACTTGAACCGTGTGTTGTCGAACTGTGTACCATTATTGGTGACCAACACCCTAGGTATATCGAATCTGCAAACAATCGACTTCTAGAAAAATCCTCGGGTTTGATAGTAAAAAATGTTGGCAAAGGGTTCGACTTCTACCCACTTGGTGAAATAATCGATGGTTACTACCAAATGCTTCTTTTGCCCCTGTGCCTCCCAAAATGGGCTAAGGATATCCATTCCCCACATGGCGAAGGGACGAGAACTAGAGATTGACGTCAAGAGATTGGATGGCTGTTGAGGCATGAAAGCATGTTCTTGACAGGTCCAACAATTTCTAACCATCTCAGCTGCATCACAGCTCATCTGGGGCCAATAGTAACCATAGTGGAGTATTTTGAACGCTAGTGCTTGACCTCCAAATTGATTTCCACATATTCCTTGGTGTACCTCCCTGAGGGCGTAATCGGCATCGGTTGGGCCTAGACATTTTAAATAATGAGTTATACGTCCTTTTTTGTATAGTTGTCTATCAATTACAACATACCTCGAGGCACAAGAGATGAGTTTTCTGGCCTCACTCTTCTGACTTGGGAGTGTGCCATCCGCTAAGTTGTTGAGAATGGGATCCATCCAGGTTTGTTCCTTGATGAGTGGAATAACCTGTACTTTGTCAATGCTTGGAGTTGGAAGCATTTCCAAATAAACAACATGAGTAAAGTCAGAATGTTTAGAGGAAATGAGCCAAGCTAAGGCGTCTGCCTTCATGTTTTCTACTCGGGGCGCTTGGGCTATTCGAAACTTTTTGAAGGTAGCTCCGAGCTAGTGGGCTTTCTCCAGATACCTTGTGATTTTTATGCCTTTGGCCTCGAATTCACCGATCATCTGGTTTACCACCAGCTGTGAGTTACTGTAAACTTCTAAAGCCTCGACGACTAGTGTTTTGGCAAGTTTCATTCCAGTGAGCAATTCCTCGTACTCAGCCTCATTGTTTGAGGCTTTGAACCTAAACCTTATAGCATAATCAACAGTGACTCCTTCGAGACTACTAAGGATGAGACTCGCTCCAGAACCATTATCATTGGATGAACCATCTATATACAGTGTCCAGTTGGGTGTCTACTCAGCTTCCTTGGGGGCCTCTACTAGACCGTTGGGAAAAGTCATCTCAATTATGAAATCCACCAAAGCCTGTGCTCTGATATTTTATCTAAACTAACTTTATCTTAACCTAGTTCCGAATTGTGAATGATATTTTAGAAAACAAATTAAAACTAAACTAAGTTGATTTTAAAACTAATAATAAAAAAAGCACTAAGGTTTCCGAATCCACCCCACCGAAGTTAAGCATACATGATCTAAAAATATAGCCTATCAAAACATTCAATGAATCCAACTATAAGACAAAAAACAAATAATATCCCAACTAAACCAAAAGCACCCGATGTATCCGCTCTTAACAAATCAAAAAGGGAATCAAATTTAATCGAAAAGCATTCAATGTATCCATCAGATGAAACACAAAGAAAATCCAGCAGACAATTTAAACTCAATCAATTATAAGATTAACTCAAATAATTGACAGAACATTTATACTAAAAAATTGTCAGATTTGTACAAGCAAATCTGAACTACTACGCCAAACAATGGCGGGGCTTCATCTTCAACCTTAGCTGAAGAGTCTAGCCACTCATAACTATAAAACTATAATAACAAGTGCTAAACATTTAAACTAAAACAACTGAATATAAAGAAATAAATAAACAACTTTACATGGGAGAAATTTCACTCGCTGCCGGGCGGCGCTTCCCCTCTTGGTAGCAATGCCTTCGGGATCCACCAGAATGCTGACGGACGTCCACCGGTAAACACCAAAGTGGCTCAGGAATTGTACACTGAATGATGAAGTGGAGTAGGTCTTATATAGGCAAATACCACAAGTGGAATGTGTTTCCAATCCGATGTGGGATGTGGGATATAGAAATGTGTTTCCAACCAATGTGGGATGTTGGATTTAAGTCTTCACATGCCCTTCAAAACTTCTGTTCACGCTGAAATCCCGCACAGCCCGCACAGCCTTACCTTTGTCTACTAAAATGGCCATAACTTTCTGTAGAAAAATCATTTTTACGAGCTGTAAAATTCTCAAGAAAATAGACTTCTGGATCTTTCTAAGCATATATGGCTCATATCCTGGTTCTTCTTGAATCAATACAGTTTAATTTTCAAAGATGATTGATCTGTACGGGCAATTCTGGCAATTTTAGTGAAACTCCTTTCCCAGTGCTTGTAAACCTGAAAAACAACGAAAACAACTCAAAGTAACAAATTCCTAAGCTAACAACTGTAAATTAGAGGGCCAAAATATGCAATATTTGGCACTCATCAAATACTCCCAAACTTAAAATTTGCTAGTCCCTTAGCAAAACAAAATAAAAGACTCAATGAAAAACAAAGAACATAAAGATAAAGTCATCACTCATGGTATCCAAAAATTTAAGGAGTACACATCACCATGATATTCATTCATAAGCAAGCTTAAAAAGGTAAACCCATCTTCGCAATGAATAGAAATGTTAAAATCTAATTACTTACAAAAGGCAGGATAAGGCATCACAAGCTTGAATCAGTGTAAGGTGAATTAGCATATAAAAATGAAGCTTCCCAGTAACTCTAATGTGTAAGGTCTCCATGTCTCAAGATACACCGAATTTCCCATCAAAAATGAACGACAAAGGCATAGTATTTTTTTTTTTTTTTTAATAAGGCACGGCTATGTTTAGTTCCCTTAAGCTTTCTAATTGACCCATGTAGCGAGTGTTAAGTCAATGACTCCCAAACCAGGTGGTTTTAGGGCATTAGGTGTAAAGACACCCCTAAGGACTTACTAACTCGAGTCAAAAAGGCTACGAAATTAAACCGACCTTAATATTACCAAGCAAAATTCCACCTTTTGACGTGAACACTCACTGCTTACTGAGGCAAGAGGTCCAGTTACTCAGCGAAAAGTTTATTGATAATTTTTTTTTTTTTTTATATTTTCCTATGCCCAAGAGTTCATCCAAAAAGTCATCCAGTTTCAGTTAAGATAAGGAAAAATACACATTAAAATCACATGTCATACCTCACATAATTTGTACTAATGTGCTCGTGTTAGATTAGATCAAACATGTGAATTCTCAAAATGCCTAAAGTAAGTAACTAAATTTTAAAAATTTATCACCAGATCATGTGTTCAAAATGTTAAGCTCACCAATGACATCACATCACAGAAAATGTTTAGATCAACTAAAATTTCACGATAACATGAGCATGCATTTATCTCTATGACGAAAAGACAACAAATTAGGACAAAGTGTGTGATGTGTCTCCCATACCCCTAAACTTAAATTACACATTGATCCCAATGTGTGACTAATATGGAAAGAGCTGACCTGAGATATGGAGAACTATCTGGACTGGTATGGCTCATAGCATACCCCCAAACTTGAACTGAAGTACGCTTTGTCCCTGAAAAATAAAAACTGGAAAACAAAAAATACTGGAAACAAACATTAATCATAAATAAACAAAAGAAAAGATAAGCTGTGGGGTGCCTCCCATGAGCGCTAAGTTTAACGTCTTCAGCCAGACCCAACATTAGTAAACATGCCCAACTAAGTGCTCCACCACCTAATCAATAAATGGGAATGGAAAATGATCAGGCCTGGTGGCAGCATTCAATTTACGGTAGTCTAGACACTTTCTCCATCTTGACTGTACTCGAGTTGGAACCAACTCGTTGTCTTTATTTACTACCGTAAATTCAGCACGTTTGGGCACGACTGGAATGTGGCTCACCCACTTGCTATCAGAGATGGGATAAATGATCCCTGCCTCTAACAGCTTAATATCTTTCGCCCTCACAACCTCTTGCAAAGCAGGGTGGAGCCTTCTTTGTGGCTCCCTCGATGGCTTGGCATTCTCCTCCAACTGTATCGTGTGTATCACCAACGAGGGGTTGATTCCTTTGACATCCTCAATAGTCCAGCCTATAGCTTCCTGATGCTCTCTTAAGACGTCCAATAATTTCTCCTCTGGAGCATCACCCAAATCTAAAGCTATAATTATAGGCAAAGAATCTGCTGGACCTGGGAACTTATACTCAAGATTATCCAGTAAAGGCTTAAGTTCCTTCTTGTGAGGTTTAGGTGTTGTGGTTTCCTCCGTCTCACTACTTTCTCGAGGATCAGACTCCAAAATGACATTTACTTCATCGAGTAACTTATCTAAGCCCAAGTCCTCTCCAAAGTGAGCAAAGCATGCCTCCAAGGGATCCTCAATACGGGATTCATCCATAGTCTCCTCTGTCCTACTACTCTCCCGAGGAGCAGACTCCATGATAGTATTTGCTTGCTCAAGTAACTTATCTAAGTCCAAATCCTTTTCAAACTGAGCAAAGCATGCCTCCATAATGTCCTCAGACTTCCCTTCTTTCTTGGGCACTTGTAGTCTCTCAGGGTAAGGCGCTTTAGATAAAAATGACCTAGAGAGATCCTTAATAATACGAGTGGCTGTAGATGGCTCAGCATCTCTCTTCTCATTGTTGCCACTCTCTTGCCCTTGGTGCATAGCAAGGTTCTCTTCCACTTGATTGTCCACTTGTCTCCCAGACAAGTATGGGACAGTCGATTGCACTTGTTCCTGCCAATGCATTGGAGTTGAAGAATTTCCCACCTCAAACTGTTCCTTTGGGTTAGGCTCAGATTGACTAGGGAACTCTCTTTCCTCTCCTTCACCCACTTAACTTGCGATCTGATCAATTTGACTCTCTAGTGTGGCAATCGCTTGGGTGTTTTCTATTGTTGCACTCATCATTTCACTCATAGATTGGCTAGTTGTTTTCATGAAATCATTGAGAGCGTCCTCCAATGACTGTGAAACCGACGCTGGCACTTGAATGGGAGCTTGGTAAGCGGGTGATGGTGCTGGATAAGCTGAGTGACCATAATTTGGAATTGGTGGAGGAAATTCGGGAGTGTATTGATTGTGAGCATGGTAAGGGGCTCCTCCCTGATTCATTGGTGGGTTCTGCTCCCATGAAAAATTAGAGTGGTCCCACCACCCTGGATTGTATGTTTCGGAGCAAGATCCATTTGATTGCCAACAATAGTCATTGAAAGCATTCATTTGTTCCATAGGATACTCGGCACAAGCCGACATTGATGGGAAATTCTGTGCTAGATGCATAGGACTAGCACAGATGGAACAGCTTTCAACATTGAAAGTGTTGGCAGCATTGAGGGACGGGCTGGTCATTTTAATGAAATCCTTGAGGGCGTCCTCTAAAGATTGTGAAACCAGCGCTGGATTCATCCACATCTTTTTTAATTAAATTAAATTTTTTAAAAAAAAAAAATTGATAACTAACTAGTAGAAAAATAAAATCAATTCAGACAAAAAAATTTCACAAACTAAACAATTCCACGGCAACGGCGCCAAAAACTTGTTGTGAGTTTTAATTTACTCGCAAGCGCACGAGTCGTTTGCAGTATAGTGTTGTGCAAGTGCGAGGTCGAATCCACAGGGAATTGCGTTGTGAAAATATATTTTTAATCTAAACTAACTTTATCTTAACCTAGTTCCGAATTGTGAAGGATATTTTAGAAAACAAATTAAAACTAAACTAAGTTGATTTTAAAACTAATAATAAAAAAAGCATTAAGGTTTCCGAATCCACCCCACCGAAGTTAAGCATACATGTTCTAAAAATATAGCCTATCAAAACATTCAATGAATCCAACTATAAGACAAAAAACAAAGAATATCCCAACTAAACCAAAAGCACCCGATGTATCCGCTCTTAACAAATCAAAAAGGGAATCCAATTTAATCGAAAAGCATTCAATGTATCCATCAGATGAAACACAAAGAAAATCCAACAGACAATTTAAACTCAATCAATTATAAGATTAACTCAAATAATTGACAGAACATTTATACTAAAAAATTGTCAGATTTGTACAAGCAAATCTGAACTACTACGCTAAACAACGGCGGGGCTTCATCTTCAACCTTAGCTGAAGAGTCTAGCCACTCATAACTATAAAACTATAATAACAAGTGCTAAACATTTAAACTAAAACAACTGAATATAAAGAAATAAATAAACAACTTTACATGGGAGAAATTTCACTCGCTGCCGGGCGGCGCTTCCCCTCTTGGTAGCAATGCCTTCGGGATCCACCAGAATGCTGATGGACGTCCACCGGTAAACACCAAAGTGGCTCAGGAATTGTACACTGAATGATGAAGTGGAGTGAGTCTTATATAGGCAAATACCACAAGTGGAATGTGTTTCCAATCCGATGTGGGATGTGGGATATAGAAATGTGTTTCCAACCAATGTGGGATGTTGGATTTAAGTCTTCACATGCCCTTCAAAACTTCTGTTCACGCTGAAATCCCGCACAGCCCGCACAGCCTGACCTTTGTCTACTAAAACGGCCATAACTTTCTGTAGAAAAATCATTTTTACGAGCCGTAAAATTCTCCAGAAAATAGACTTCTGGATCTTTCTAAGCATATATGGCTCATATCCTGGTTCTTCTTGAATCAATACAGTTTAATTTTCAAAGATGATTGATCTGTACGGGCAATTCTGGCAATTTTAGTGAAACTCCTTTCCCAGTGCTTGTAAACCTGAAAAACAACGAAAACAACTCAAAGTAACAAATTCCTAAGCTAACAAATGTAAATTAGAGGGCCAAAATATGCAATATTTGGCACTCATCACCATCTATATACAGTGTCCAGTTGGGTGTCTACTCAGCTTCCTTGGGGGCCTTTACTAGACCGTTGGGAAAAGTCATCTCAATTATGAAATCCACCAAAGCCTATGCTCTGATAGAGGTACGTAGCTTGTACCAGATATCAAATTCACCTAGCTTGATGGACCATTTGGCCATTGTTCCGAAGATGTTTGTTTTATGAAGGACTTGCCACAGATGCTGATTGATAAGAAGCACTATGGTATGAGCTTGGAAGTACGGCCACAACTTCCTGGCCATGATCAAGAGAGCATAGGCTAATTTTAGATCGGGAGATATCTTGTTTCCACGTCATGCAAGACTCGACTGAAATAATAAATGGGTTTTTGTATCCTTGTGTCTTCTAGGATTAAGACCTAGTCTACCACATCCTAGCCTGTTGATATGTAGAGAAAAAGCTCTTCTCCTACGACTAGCTTGGTTAGGAGAGGTTGTGAGCTCAAGTACTCTTTTAGTTCTTCGAACACTTACTGACATTCTTCATCCTTTGTGAAGTCCTTGGCTTTCTTACTTGATCCAAAGAAAGGCAAACATCTCTAGGCAGATTTAGACATAAAGCGGTTGAGCGCAGCTACTTGCCTGGTCAATCTTTGCACTTCTTTTATGTTCTGAGGAGCAGTTATATCTACGATCGCCTTTATTTTCTTGAGGTTGGACTCTATCCCTAGCTGTGTTACCATGAAGCCTAGAAACTTCCTAACGGTGACTCCGAAGGTGCACTTGGTTAGGTTTAACCTCATCTAGTGGTGACGGAGTATCCTAAATGCTTATTCCAAGTTTGACTCATGATCCCTGGCGATGATTCTTTTAACAAGCATGTTATCCACATAGATTTTTATGTTCCTCCCGATTTGCTCCCTAAAAATTTTATTGACCAGCCTCTGGTAAGTGGCTTCCGCATTCTTGAGCCTAAACGACATTACCTTGTAGCAGTACAAGCCTTGATATATGATGAAAGTTTTCTTGGGTTGGTCGAACTTGTGCATCAGAATTTGATTGTACTCGGAATATGCGCCAATGAAACTGAGTAATTCATGCCCATAAGTAACATCAACCTGCTGGTCGATCCGAGGCAGGGGAAAACTATCTTTCGGGCAAGCCTTGTTGAGGTTTGTGAAATCGATGAAAATCCTCCACTTGCCATTAGGCTTTCTAACTATCACCACATTGGTGATCCACTCTGGATAATTATTTTCTTCAATGAAACCAGCCGTTAAGAGCTTGTCCACTTCTTCTTTAATGGTGCTTTGTCGCTCAAGGGTGATCGTACTATTCTTTTGGACTACGGGTCGATGATTCGGGTCCACATTTAGCCTATGGACAATAATTGAGAGATCGATCCTAGGCATGTCGGAGGTCGACCAAGCAAAGAGATCCTTGTTTCTCTGTCGGAAAGAGATAAAAGAATCTTTGAAATCTTCAGTGAGACCTATGCCGATCAATACAGTCTTAGAATCCCCTTCACTCAAGGGAATGGAGATGAGTTCCTCTTCTAGTTGTCCTCGTAGAGTCTTGAGGTCATCCCACAAGTCTTCTATTTCTAAGGGAAAAGCCTCGACCTTCATTTGGCCATTAATAGAATTCAGGTAGCACGACTGTTGTTAGTTTTAAATTACTCGCAAGCGCAGGATTCGTTTGCAATATAGCGTTGTGCAAGTGCGAGATCGAATCCACAGGGAATTGTGTTGTGAAAATATAATTTAATCTAAACTAACTTTATCTTAACCTAGTTCCGAATTTTGAATGATATTTTGGAAAACAAATTAAAACTAAACTAAATTGATTTTAAAAATTAATAATAAAGACACTAAGGTTTCTGAATCCACCCCACCAAAGTTTAAGCATATATGTCCCAAAAACATAGCCTATCAAAACATTTCATGAATCCAACTTACGACAAAAAACAAAGAATATCTCAATTAAACCAAAAGCATTCAATGTATCCGCTTTTAACAAATCACAAAGGAAATCCAATTTAATCGAAAACAATTTGATGTATCCATTAGATGAAACACAAGGAATATCCAACAGAACAATTTAAACACAATCAATCATAAGATTCTACTCAAATAATTGACAGAACATTTATACTAAAAAAATGTCAGATTTATACAAGCAAATCTGAACTACTATGCCAAACAACGGCGAGGCTTCATCTTCAACCTTAGCTGAAGATTCTATCCACTGATAACTATGAAACTACAATTCATAATAAAAGTGCTAAACATTTAAACTAAAAAAACTAAATAAAAAGAAATAAATAGCTTTACATGGGAGAAATTCCACTCGCTGATGGGCAGCGCTTCTCCTCGTGGTAGCAAAGCCTTCGGGATCCACCAAAATGCTAGCAGACGTCTACCGGTTAACACCAAAGTGGCCCAGGAATTGTACACTGAATGATGGAGTCAAATGATGTTTATATAAGGGGAGTCTCGGAGCATTGTAGGTTTCAGATTCGATGTGGGATACTGGCCCGAGTGCCCTCGATCGCAGAATGGTGCGATCGATCGCATGTGCGCTTGATCGCATGTCTTGTGCGTACGATCACATATGCGCTCGATCGCATGTCTGTTACGATCGATCGCAGATGCACTGAACTGCAAATATTTCGATGTGGGATGTTGACCTTGCGCTCGTTCGTAGGCAAGTGCGCTCGAGTGCAGGTGCGCTCGATCGCATATCTCATGTGATCGATCGCACTATGCATCCTCTTTGCTCTTGAAAGTTGATATCTCCAGAAATGGTTCATTTTCTCCACAGACCTATAAAAATACACAAAACACAAGAAAGACATAAAATAAAGTGAAATAATATAAATTAAGAATCTAACACATATAAATTAAAGGGCTTAAATATGCAATATTTAAGACTCATCAAATACCTCCAAACTTATGTTTTGCTAGTCCCTTAGCAAAACAAAATAAAAACTAAATGAAAAACAAAGAACACAAAGATAAGTTCATCACTCATGTTATCCAAAAATTTAAGGAGCACACACCACCATGATATTTAGTCATGAGCAAGCTTAAAGAGATAAACCCATCTTCACAATGAATAGAAATGTTAAAATCTAATTACTTACAAAAGGCAAGTTAAGGCATCACAAGTCTGACACTGTGTAAAGTGAATTAGTATATAAAAATGAAGCTTACAAATAACGCCAATGTGTAATGTCTCCATGTCTCAAGATTCACCAAATTCCCCATCAGAATGAATGAAAATGGCATAGTTTTTTATTTTCTTCTTTTTTTTATATTTTTTTATATTATATATTTTATATATATATATAAGGCTCTGCTATGTTTAATTCCCTTAAGCTTTCTAATTGACCCATGTAGCGAGTGTTGAGTTAATGACTCCAAAACCAGATGGTTTTAGGGCATTAGGTGTAAAGACACCCTAAGGACTTACTAACTCGAGTCAAAAAGGCTACGAAACTAAACTGACCTTAATGCTACCAAACAAAATTTTCACCTTTTGACGTGAACACTCACTGCTTACTGAGGCAAGAGGTCCAGTTACTCAGCAAAAAATTTCGTAATGATCATTATGAATAAAATTCCCACCTTTTGACGTGAACACTCACTGCTTACTGAGGCAAGAGGTCCAGTTACTCAGTAGAAAGTTTATTGATGATGATCATTAATAGTATTATTATATATATATATATTAATGTTTTTCTATGCCCAAGTGTTTATCCAACAAGTCCTCCAGTTTCAGTTAAGACAAGGAAACGTACACATTAAAATCACATGTCATACCTCACACAATTTATGCTAATGTGCTCGTGTTAGATTAGATCAAACATGTGAATTCTCAAATGCCTAAATTAAGTAACTAAATTTTAAAACTTTATCACCAGATCATGTGTTCAAAATTTTAAGCTTACCTATGACACCACATCACAGAAGATGTTAAGATCAACCAAAATTTCAAAATAACGTGAGCATGCATTTATCTTTACGATGAAAAGACAACAAATTAGGACAAAGTGTGTGATGTGTCTCCCATACCCCCAAACTTAAATTACACATTGACCCCAACGTGTGAATAATATGGAAAGAGCTGACCTGAGATATTGAGAACTATCTAGACTAGTATGGCTCGTAGCGTACCCCCAAACTTGAACTGAAGTACGCATTGTCCCTGAAAAATAAATACTGGAAAACAAAAAATACTGGAAACAAAAATTAAGCATAAATATGTAAAATAATAAACAAATAAAAAGATAAGCTGTGGGGTGCCTCCCATGAGTGCTAAGTTTAAAGTCTTCAACCAGACTCCCCTTAGTAGATGACACTCAATCAGAGTAACTAGGATCCTCTAATAATATCATCTCTATGTCCGGACTCCTCAACTCCAAGAATGGTTTTAGTCTTTGTCCATTTACCTTAAAAGTGTTACCATTCTTAGGATCCTCAATCTCGATGGCCCCATGAGGAAAAACTGACCGAATAATAAATGGGCATGTCCAACGAGATTTGAGCTTGCCTGGAAAAAGATGCAATCGTGAATTGTAAAGAAGAACTTTTTGATCCGGCTCAAAAGCTCGTCTCAAAATGTTTTGGTAATGAGTCTTCTTCATTTGTGCTTTGTATGATCGGGCACACTCATATGCATCATTCCGCAGCTCCTCCAATTCATTGAGTTGGAGCTTCCGTTGTGAGCCAGCCTTAGAAAGATTGAAATTCAGTTGCTTGATAGCCCAATACGCACGATGCTCTAATTCGACCGGAAGGTGACATGCCTTTCCGTACACAACACGATAGGGAGACATGCCAATTGGCGTCTTGAAGGCTGGCCGATATGCCCACAGTGCATCAGTCAATCGCAGAGACCAATCCTTTCTACTAGGGTTCACAGTTTTCTCTAAAATGTGTTTGATCTCGCGATTAGAAATTTCCACTTGTCCACTCGTCTGTGGGTGATATGGGGTGGCAACCGTGTGTGTGATGAAATACTTATTCATCAACTGCTCAAAAATCCGATTGCAAAAGTGCTTACCTCCATCACTTATGATTACTCGAGGTGTACCAAATCGAGCAAAAATAGTGTCCTTCAAAAACTGGACCACAACTATGTGGTCATTGGTCTTGCACGCAACGGCCTCCACCCATTTGGACAGATAATCTATAGTAACTAGAATGTACAAGTTGCCAAAGGAGTTTGGGAACGGTCCCATAAAATCAATGCCCCACACGTCAAAAATCTCAACGATCAGAATAGGATTGAGGGGCATCATATTCCTCCTAGAAAGACTCCCTAGCTTTTGGCAACGCTCACAAGATATATAGTAGGTGTGAGAGTCTCGGAACATGGTAGGCCAATAAAATCCACACTGCAAAATCTTTGCAGCGGTCTTTTTAGCACTGAAATGGCCTCCATAAGCATTATCATGACAAAAGGCAATGATGTTAGATTGGTCATGCTCAGGAATACACCTTCTAATGATCTGATCGGGACAATACTTAAACAGATAAGGATCATCCCAGAAAAAATGTTTTACCATGGCTAAAAACTTTGATTTATCTTGTCGCCCCCAATGCAAAGGCATGTGTCCGGTGACAAGATAGTTTACTATATCAGCAAACCATGGAGCAGGATTTTGAGCAATGAGCATTAACTGCTCATCAGGAAAGGTCTCATAAATGGGAGTGGCGGCCTCAGTGAAATCCACAATCAATCTAGATAAATGGTTCGCCACCACATTTTCTGAACCTTTCTTATCCCGAATCTCAATGTCGAACTCTTGAAGTAGCAAGATCCATCGGATAAGACGAGATTTAGCATCTTTTTTTGAGAAAAGATACTTCAATGCTGCATGGTCTGAGTAAATAATGACTTTAGATCCTAACAAGTAGGATCTGAACTTGTCTAATGCAAAAACGACTGCAAGCAACTCCTTCTCAGTGGTAGAGTAATTGAGTTGTGCGTCGTTTAGAGTTTGACTTGCATAGTAGATAACATGGGGAAGTTTATCAACACGCTGCCCCAAAACAGCTCCAACAGCATAGTCTGATGCGTCACACATAATCTCAAAGGGCACACCCCAGTTGGGTGGCTGAATAATGGGTGTGGACGTCAGAATCTTCTTCAGATCCCCAAATGCTTTCTTACAGTCCTCATCAAATATAAATGGGGCATCCTTTTGTAATAACTGGCACAAGGGCCTGGTGATTTTGCTGAAATTCTGGATAAATCGCCTGTAGAAACCTGCATGGCCTAGAAAAGATCGAACCTCCTTCACTGTACGTGGGGGTGAAAGGTTGGAAATCAGGTCCACCTTCGCTTTGTCGACCTCAATCCCCTGATGAGATACGACATGCCCCAGTACAATGCAATGCTTAACCATAAAATGGTACTTCTCTCAATTAAGTACTAGGTTCTTTTCCTTGCACCGCACTAAAACCAAAGCAAGACGGTGCAGGCACTCTTCAAAGGTTAAACCGAAGACGGAGAAGTCATCCATGAAAATCTCTAAGAACTGCTCTACCATGTCAGAGAATATACTGACCATGCATCACTGAAAAGTAGTGGGTGCATTGCATAACCCAAAGAGCATGCGACGGTAGGCAAATGTCCCAAAAGGACAGGTAAACGTTGTTTTATCCTGATCTTCGGGGTCCATGGGGACCTGGTTATATCCAGAATAACCATCCAAAAAACAATAATACTCGTGCCCAGCTAAACGCTCCACCATCTGATCAATAAATGGCAGTAGAAAGTGATCATTCTTTGTGGCAACGTTCAGCTTACGGTAGTCTATACACACTCTCCACCCTGACTGAACACGAGTTGGCACCAACTCGTCGTCCTTATTCTTTACCACCGTCAATCCTGCTCGCTTGGGCACGACATGAATCGGGCTCACCCATTTGCTATCAGAGATGGGATAAATGATCCCTGTATCTAATAGCTTAATTATTTCTGCCCTCACAACCTCTTGTATAGCTGGGTTGAGCCTTCTTTGTGGCTCTCTCGATGGCTTGGCATTCTCCTCCAAATGTATCTTGTGCATCACCACCGAAGGGGTAGATTCCCCTGATATCCTCAATGGTCCACCCGATAGCTTCCTTGTGCTCTCTTAAGACATCTAATAATTTCTCCTCTTGAGCTTCATCCAAATATGAAGCTATAATCATAGGCAAACTATCGGCTGAACCTAGGAACTTATACTTAAGATTATCTGGTAAAGGCTTAAGTTCTTTCTTGGGGGTTTCAGGTTCGGCGGTCTCCTCTATCTCATTGCTTTCTTGAGGATCAGACTCCAAAATGGCATTCACTTCCTCGAGTAGCTTATCTAAGCCCAAGTCCTCTACAAAGTGAGCAAAACACGCCTCTAGGGGATCCTCAATGCTTGATTCGTCCACAGTCTCTTCAAGAATCTCCTCTATCAAGCATACATTTCTCACTTCATCATACTCCAGTGGTTGCCTAGTGATATCAAAGATGTTTAACTCCACTGTCATATTTCCGAAGGAGATCTTCATCACCCCTGTCCTAAAATTGATTAGGGTGTTAGCCGTGGCTAAGAATGGTCGCCCTAGAATTATTGGTATTTGAATCCCTACATTCTGGACCAGCTCTGTGTCAAGCACAATAAAATCCACTGGGAAATAGAGTTTATCCATTTTTATCAAAACGTCATCAACTATTCCCCGTGGTCTTTTCACTGACCTGTAAGCCAATTGAAGCGTCGTGGATGTGGGCTTCAATTCTCCTAACCCCAACTACAAATAGACTGAGTAGGGTAGAAGATTCACACTCGCCCCTAGAGCTAAAAAAGCCCTCTCAATATGGCTGACTCCTATCGTGCAAGAGATGGTAGGACACCTCGGGTCCTTATACTTGATGGGGAGCTTGCACTGAAGGATTGAGCTGACCTGCTCGGTCAAAAATACCTTCTTTGGGACATTCGTCCTCCTCTTAATAGTGACCAAGTCCTTTAAAAACTTGGCATGTGATGGCACTTGATGGATTGCATCCAAAAATGGGATATTGATTTGGACTTGTTTGAATACCTCCAGAATTTCCTCATACTTCCCTCATTTCTTGGGCGCCTCTAGTCTGTCGGGGTAAGGAGCTCTAGGTACAAACGACCTAGGACGATCTTTTTCAGTAGGTGTGGCTGTAGATGGCTCAGCATCTCTCTTCTCCTTGTTGCCACTCCCTTGCCCTTGCTGCATAGCAGGGCTCTCTTACACTCGATTTTCCACTTGTCTCCCAAACCTCAGTGTGACAATCGACTATACTTGTTCCTCCCTGTGCGTAGGAGTTGATGAACTCCCAACCATAAATTGTCCTTTCGAGTTGGGCACGGGCTGACTGGGGAACTTCCCCTTCTCTCTCTCACCCAAGTGACTTGCAATTTGCCCTATTTAACTCTCCAGCTCGGCAATTACTTGGGTGTTTACCATTGATGCACTCCTTACGTCGCTCATGGATTGGCTATTCATTTTCATGTATTCCTTAATGGTGTCTTCTAGTGACTGTGAAACTAGCACTGGTGTTTGAGTGGGAGCTTGGTAAGTAGGTAATGGTGCTGGATGGGCAGAACGACCATGACCAGGGATTTGTTGGGAAAATCCGGGAGGATATTGATTTTGAGTATTATGAGGGGCTCCTCCCTGATTCATTGGTTGGTTCTGCCTCCATGAAAAATTTGGGTGGTGATTGTACGTCTCAGAGTACGATCCATTTGACTGCCTTCGATAGTTATTGAAAGCATTTACTTGTTCCATAGGATACTCGGCACAAACCGGCATTGATGGGCCGTTCTGTACTAGATGCATGGGACTAGCACAGATGGAACAGCTTTCAACATTGACTGTGTTAGCAACATTAATGGATTGGCTCACAGTGAGAGCGTCAATCTTCTTAGTGAGGGCATCTAACTTTATCCTCAAATCAATGTCCTCCCTGACCTCATAAATGCCTCCCCTCTTAGGAGCACGAATGGACTTATCTCGACAGCTTGAAAAATCTCACTGCTGCGAGTTGTCGGACAACTTGTCCAACGCCATATATGCTTCATCTCCTGTCAGACTCAAGAATGCCTCCTATTCATAGACTCGATCATGCTACGGTTGGGTTGAGTCAACCCTTGGTAGAAGAACTGAACGAGTCTCCACTTCTCATATCCATGTGGAGGGAATCTGATCAGTAGCTCTTTGAAGCACTCCCAACCCTCAGAAAATTTTTCATCCTCATCTTGAGTGAAAGAGCTAATCTCTTTTCGACACTCATTCACTCTAGACATTGGAAAAAACTTATGATAAAATTTGCTAAGCAGGTTTTCCCAAGATGTAATAGACCCGGGCGTGTTGGAATCCAACCACGCCCTAGCTTTATCGTGAAGAGAAAAAGGGAAAAGTCTAAGATGGACAGACTCCTCAGAGAAGTTCTGGAATTTGAATGTAGCACAAATATCTTTGAACTTCTTTACATGGCTATAAGGATTTTCAAGATCTAGGCCATGGAATGAGGGTAAGAGTTGGATGACATGGGGTTTCAAGTCAAAATGGGTGGCATTGGTAGATGGCAACACTATGCAAGAAGATGAATTGGTCGCAACGGGTGCGAACAAATCCCTAAGGGATGTAGTGGAATCCACGTTCCAAGCTCTAAGTTGTTCTACATGTTCAGGATGATTTGCATTCCTAAAATGTTCTCCCATTTCAACTGGTGCTCTCTTCTGCCTCCTAAGAGTTCTTTCTAAGTCGGGATCTAAATGTGTCAAATCTAAATCCAAGGATCTCCGACCAAGCATAAACCGCACAAAAAGCACTAAAATAACCTACCAGTAGAAATTTGCAAAATTTTTATTATTATTTTTATATTTATTTTTTTAATAAACAAATAGAAACAAATAAAATAAAACAAAAATGCTAACTAACTAGTAAAAAAATAAAATCAATTCAGATAAAAATTTCACAAACAAAACAGTTCCCCCGCAACGGCGCCAAAAACTTGTTGTGAGTTTTAAATTACTCACAAGCGCACGAGTCGTTTGCAATATAGTGTTGTGCAAGTGCGAGGTCGAATCCACAGGGAATTGCGTTGTGAAAATATAATTTAATCTAAACTAACTTTATCTTAACCTAGTTCCGAATTTTGAATGATATTTTGGAATACAAATTAAAACTAAACTAAATTGATTTTAAAAATTAATAATAAAGACACTAAGGTTTTCGAATCCACCCTACCAAAGTTTAAGCATATATGTCTTAAAAACATAGCCTATCAAAACATTCCATGAATCCAACTTATGACAAAAAACAAAGAATATCCCAATTAAACCAAAAACATCCAATGTATCCGCTTTTAACAAAACACAAAGGAAATCCAATTTAATCGAAAACAATTCGATGCATCCATTAGATGAAACACAAGCAATATCCAACAGAACAATTTAAACACAATCAATCATAAGATTCTACTCAAATAATTGACAGAACATTTATACTAAAAAATGTCTGATTTGTACAAGCAAATCTGAACTACTATGCCAAACAATGGCGAGGCTTCATCTTCAACCTTAGCTGAAGATTCTAGCCACTCATAACTATGAAACTACAATTCATAATAAAAGTGCTAAACATTTAAACTAAAACAACTAAATAAAAAGATATAAATAAATTTACATGGGAGAAATTTCACTCACTGATGGGTGGCGTTTCTCTTCGTGGTAGCAAAGCCTTCAGGATCCACCAGAATGCTAGCAGATGTCCACCGGTGAACACCAAAGTGGCCCAGGAATTGTACACTGAATGATGGAGTCAGATGGTGTTTATATAGGGGGAGTCTCGGAGCATTGTAGGTTTCAGATTCAATGTCTGATACTGGCCCGAGTGCGCTCGATCGCAGAATGGTGCGATCGATCGCATGTCTTGTGTGCACGATCACATGTGCACTCGATCGCATGTCTGTTACGATCGATCACAGATGCACTAAACTGCAAATATTTCGATGTGGGATGTTGACCTTGCGCTCGTTCGTAGGCAAGTGCGCTTGAGCGCAGGTGCGCTCGATCGCATATCTCGTGTGATCGATCGCACTATGCATCCTCTTTGCTTTTGAAAGCTGATATCTCCAGAAACCTATAAAAATACACAAAACACAAGAAAGACATAAAATAAAGTAAAATAATACAAATTAAGAACCTAACAAATATAAATTAAAGGGCTTAAATATGCAATATTCAAGACTCATCAATGACCATGAAGTTTGCTGGTTACCTCGAGCCTCCCCCACACCTTCGATAGTAGAAAACTTTACCTTCAAATATTATGTAGAGATCACTGCCTTCATCTCATTAAGAGTTGGTCTCCCTAGTATTACATTGTATGACGATGGATGTCTTACTACCCAGAACATAGTTTTTATGATGGTGATATACGGTGGAGTTCCTGCAGTGACTGGGAGGACTATGCTCCCTTCAGCAAACACCGGTGTCCTAGAAAAACCATACAGAGGAGATGATACTGGCTTCAGTTGATCATTTTTTAGCTTCATCTGCTGGAAAGTTTCGTAGAAAAGGATATCTGCCGAGCTTCCCTTGTTTGTCAGAACTCGCTCGATGTTGTAGTTAGCAATGACTAGAGAGATAACCACAATGTCATCATGCGGAGTCTGTACTGCCTCCAAATCTTCATCAGAAAAAGTTATTACTTGGTTTGTTTTGATCCGTTTGTAGGGACAATTAACCGATGCCACCAACTGGGCATAGGAGATCTTCCAAAGATAGTCTTGACTGTGTCAGTGATGGTAGGAGGATGCCCTTGGTTGTTTCGACGACACTTCTCTTCTTGGACAAGTTTTCTTAGACTCTGCCTAGGGCTCCTCCTAGGACTCGAGCGTTCTCTATACGGCTTCTCCAAGACTTGTAGAGATGGGCGGTGCGGGCGATCTTCATAATTTGTAACTTGCCAAGATCCAATATATTCCCTTAAATAGCCCCTCTGGATGAGGGACTCAAGTTGTTGTTTGAGTGCATGGGACTCTTCGGTGTCATGACCGTGGTCCTTATAGAAGTGACACCACTTGGATCAGTTTTCTGCTAGGGTAAAGCGGTATTGGAGGTCAACAAAGGAGATCCCAGTCCTGGATATTCAGGAGTATATTTGTCTTGGAGACGCACAAGGGGTTGAAGTTTTCGAAGATAATGGGAGCTCTTGCTCTGTCTTCCGGGTGTGGTTTCTTGACTGAGCTCGCTAGGGTCCATTTCTCTTTTATCAATTCCACCTTCTCTCTCTCTTCTGAAGACTTGATCGTCTTTTGCGATCATGTATTCCTTGGCTCGCGTGAGTATGTCGTTCATATCTCTGGGAGGGTGCTTGGTCAACTTAAAGTTGAATGTTCCCAACTTGAGCCCATTTTGAAAGGCTAAAACCTGGATGGTAGAGTTTAGGTCAGGGATTTCCCAAGCAGTTGCGTTGAACCAGGAAATATATTCCCAGAACCTTTCCCATTTACACTGGATGATGCTGAAGAGGTTTTGTGAAGTCTTCTGTGGCCTCTTACTGCTTAGGAAGTGAGATGCAAAGGCGTGGCTCAGTTCTTTGAAAGAGTTGATGCTTCCAGGTTTGAGATGGCTGTACCAAGTGTTAGTAGCCTTTTCCAGGGTCAGAGGAAAAGCCCTGCACATAACAACGTCAGGATGACGGTACAACATCATGATAGTCTTGTAATGCTGGAGATGATCTACGGGGTCCGTGGTCCCATCGTATGCCTTGATAACCGACATCCGAAAGTGCCGAGGGAGAGGAGCTTCGAGGATCTCCCGAGTGAAAGACGGATCTTTTGAGCTAAGATCATCGAGGACGTTGGTGTTCTTTGCTCTAAAGGCTTCGTTTATTCTTTGGTCTATGTCCTCTAATCTTTTACCAGATTAGTGAGGTTTTTGGAAGTTGAGAAGTTCTGAGAATTTTCCTTGGCATGCGAGGAGGATCTGGTGGAGGACTGACCTTTTACGGATTGATGGCCCCTAAGAAGGATCTTTTGGCAAGAGTTCTGTTGTGAGATAGGCGGAGGCATTGGGTGACCAGCTCTTCCTTATACCTTAGAGGCCAGAGTAGTGACGAGTCGGGTGAGTTCCTAGAACTGTTGGTAAATCTGGGGGACAATAAAGTGCGAATCTGGGAGGGTTCCCGGATTCCTTTGATACCTGGGTTCCACCGTATCTAGGTGAGGATCACACCCAGTCCGTGCGTTTGATTGTTCATTGTGGTGGTCGGAGCTAGTGCGCTCTGAAATAATAGGGAGTTGTGGATTAGCTGGTCGTTGGCGAATAGACGCTCGTGTGACGACTGAGTTGGTCCCGACAGTGCTTTTGGGCGGCATGATAACAGGTAAGTCCGTTGATCCTTTAGAATATAAGGCCTTCCTTATAGCGCCAATCTGTTGATGCCGAAATTCTACCGGGAACTGAACCGCCAAAGAGTGGGACCTGCACATACAAAACGGAGCTAAAACCTAAAGTCACGGAGGGTAAGGGGTGATGCCTCTGGAGGACTCTCCAATGCCTAAGTTAGTTTAGAGCTTTTTCTAGAGAATGAAGAAAATCAAAATGAATGGGGGTTGTGTTTTAAGAAAATTGTGTGTAACTTTTGGTTTATGAGGGCTCCTATTTATAGTTTGTAGGAGTAGAGTTTGATCAGGAGAGCAACTGTAGTGTTAGGATAGGAGTGGTACTCTTTTGGAGTTATTCATCTGCTGTGAAAATTTATCCATAAGTTGGAACGGCGAAACAGTATCAGATATTACGGTGTAAAATTACTGTTATGCCTCTTACTACGTGTCGGGAGGTAATTGGTTGTATTGTCATGGTTAGAGAATTACCATTTCTATCCTGGATAATGACATGTGTCATTGCGTTATTGGTAGGAGAATTTTCTCCCACATCAATGATAAATCGGGAAAATTCTTACCTAAAGTTGATCAAAATATTATTTTTTCAGGGGATAAAAACTGCAACCTATGTATAATTACTATTGAAATTATCAATAAAATTACTTAATAATTATTAATAAAATTTTTATGTAATGTAAAATTTGTGTTTTCTGAAGTAAAAAATTTCGATAAATAGAGTCCGGGTTTTTTATACTGGTGTTGCAATAATCAATAGAAAATCAATTTTAAATAATTAAATATTTATTAATAAAAGTAATTTAAAAAAATACTATCTCATTAAATAGGCTGTGGCGATAGCCCATAGCCGCGCCCTTGGTCTTTGGTCAAACGAATGGTTTTGTTTCTTTACTGAGTGTTCAGTCCGGGTATCTTGCCGCGCGTGTAGTTTAGGTTTAAGGTCGTCAGATCGGGGCCGTTTAAGTTTTACAGTGAGTATCCGTAGGATATTGTGCGGCTCTGATGTGGAGAACAGATACAGGTCGGCGTCAGAGAGTTTGGAGTTGTAGGCCAAAAAATGGGTATAATGTGGGAGGGAACGTGGGTGTGTGGGGGTCCACAGTCCACAGAGCAATGAAGGGAGAGAGTAGAGGACTTGTGGGGTCCACAGAAGGTTCGGTTGCTCAGTCTTGATTTACATCATTTATACGTTGAGGAGACCAGAGATCTTGGATTTGTGGAAGAGGTGTTTTCTAACTTTCTTTTTTTGTTCATACGGGTATTTTACTGTATAGTACAGTATTTGTTTATTTACTGGAGTATTTTATTTGTAAAAGACCAGCCTTATTCTCAGTTTGATTCTTCCTCTCCACTTCTCTATATTTCTTCTCTTTCCATTTGCTAATTATTCTTTTATTCATGTTTCCTTTATACAAAAGGAAAACATTTTCTTGTTCTTTTTTTTTGGCTTTTATGACTAGAAATCAAAGCATTTCTACTCCTTAAGTAGTCCTTAAATTGCACTATTAGAAATAATTTTTGAATACTTAGTGAAAATTTTAAAAGTATTTGAAAACTTTAAATTATTTTACAAATCTAAAATTGAAGAAAAAAATTAGTGCACGGCAACAATATTTTGGGATAGAGAGAGTAGATTACGTTGAGTGAAGTCAATTTTGAGATAATTATCAGTTTATTCAAACATAATATGATTGATTATCTCATAGCTATATTTAATCATGATTTTACAGAGCTAATTCCAAGTCAAAGTTCAATTAAAATACCGTTTAGCTTAATAGTAGTTTTGGTTTATGACTGTACTGACGATAGATTTACAGATAACAACTTTTGCAATCTAAGCGATTGCGAGAACGTTCTTGGTTCCATTGGCTCCTTGCACACAATGCAAAAAGTTGCAGGATTTTGTGGTTTTATAGATTCTAATCTAAGTGCAGCAAAGTAAATGACTGGAATTTAAAGGAAAATGCAAGTGCAGGAAATTAATGAAATTGAAAGACATTGTTGAAATTGAAAGATAAATCTGGATAAAAAATAAAAAAGTACATGAAATTTGTTTGTTTGATTGAAGGTCCCTTACAAATGGCGATTTCCCCAACATTTATACAACAAATGGTTCCATAACGGCTACATAACCACTTAACAACTGAAACCCTTATCAACCTGCCATATTACTCATGCATAGCATCTTCGCTAGAGACTTTTCACCTGGACGTATTATGATTCATGTGTGGATCCGAGAATAACATCTTTACTCTGATCTTGACATGCATAAACAGTAACAACATCTACACCAACGTAGTCCATGAATCCTAACGCAACCCACCCCCAAAATATTAACAACATCGAGACAAGAACTGAGGAAAAGTCTCCTGCAAGGATCCTAACCTGAGTTGGCAGGATTTAGGCATTAACAATGCCCCCTACTTTTCACTAATGTGTCGTCAAATTAGATGAAAAGCATGCTCTCACCTGAATTTTGAATCCATTCAAGGATCCTAATATCATTGTTGAGTTAACACAATCTATTATAGCAATTAATATCGTCTACCAGACCATCAGAAACATTTACAGAGAAATCCCTTGAAATTATAAAGGATATACCCATTCCCAGAAATTCTTCACTTTTATTTCAAGAAAGTGTCATAAGTTCCCTCTCATGGACGAACCAAACTTTCAGATCATGGCCAAGAAACAAAGGATACCTCCTTCAATGATTGGTTCGACCATATTGCACGGGAAAAGAAAGAATTGTTATAGTAGGTAAGGGTTATGATCTTATGCTGGTCTGGAAAACACTTTTTCCTATAAATCTCAAATTAATTGGTGCATTGATCCATTTTTGGTCTCCTTGTACAATAGCTTTGTAGTTAAGTTTGGCACCATGACTATGACCTTAAAAGATTATATATGGTTTGATTGAGACCCGTTGGTATTGTTTGGGATCCAAATAGGGATATGGACTTAGATAAACTTCTCTTCGAATCCTTAAAAAATATAAGAAAATTATCCATTTAGTACTTTTACTGTTGAACGCAAGAAATCCACTATCATTGGAATCCAAGACGATTAACTAATAACGTTTCTTATTTATTGGCTGTGTAAATTTTTATTTTGTTTTCCTGCCATCAAGATTCTCAAAGAAGTACAAAAATTAGCCATAGCACTTTCTCAAGGCGAAGAAATTGTCTTAGGTTCAGTAGTATTAGCTCATATCTCTAGAGGTCTGTACAATATACATGAACTTATCACTACGAGAATCTCTTTAGTACTGGAAGGGCCCATTTGGCTATTACAGCTTTGGGTTCATGCATATTTTTCCTAGTTAGGATTTAGAAACATTTCCTTGAGTGATTGTTACAAGAAGAAAACTGAGGGACAGAAACCTACTAAAGAAACCAGAAAGATATGGTGTAACTTAAGGGCAGAAGCATCATGGTTACCAATAACCAATAGAGCTATGGAACTGATATGAAAACAGTAAAGCAGCAAGGGAACAAGCTTAAGATCACTGCAGTAACAATAAGGGGCAACTTGAAAGGATGTAAATGGAGCCAAAAAAAGGGCTACATGTTAGTTAGGAAGTTAGTTTGATTAGTCTTGATTGTGTGTATGTGCACACTATACTAGTTGATATATACTCATATGTACAGGGCTATATATAGCTCATTCTTGTGTAATTATAGTAAAAAAACTAATAAGAACCTTTAGGAGCTTATCTTGTGCTTGAAACAAGACTCAATCTTTCATTTTCTTTCTATCCAGAGCCCTTAATTCCCCATCAAAATTCCTTACTCCTCTACACACCTCCAAAATTGGTGCTTTCATTGTTCTTTACTTTCTTTAAGCCGTGGCAAAAGGTTTACATTCCAAGACTGACAAGGTGCAGTTCTCTTAGGAAAGGCTTGCTAAACTCCTTAGAGAAGAGATCAATGATGCCATCAAACCCTTACAGCAAGAGATTGACACACTAAAGCAAAGGTATCCCCTAAATGATCACTCAACCCCCTCTGATCATGATCAAGATTCTCATCAGCATACTACTCAGTTTTCCAACTTCAGAAATATCAAGATTGAATTGCCACGATTCAAGGAAGGTGACCCCACAGCTTAACTCTTCCAAGTTGAACAGTTTTTCTTTTTCTCCCATACTCTAGACCACAAAAGACTACTATTAGTCTCAGTGCATTTGGAGGGACCAGTAGCAAGTTGGTTTCAGTGGACGCAACACAACAAAATGATCCAAGCTTGGCCTCAATTTATAAAGGCACTTCAAGCAAGATTTGGTCCTTCTGTTTTTTAGGAACCCTAGGGTGCACTGACTAAGCTCTTATAATAAGGCTTTGTCCTAGAGTACCAAGCAAGATTTGAAGCACTGTCCAACAAGGTAAATGGACTTTCAGATCAGTTCTTGATGAATTGTTTCATCTCTAGTCTTAAGCCTTACATTAGAAGAAAGGTTGTTGCCTATAGACCTTTGGATTTCCATGATGCTATGGGATTAGCAAGATTGCAAGAAAACAGATAGGGTGATGCTAGAAAATCTTCCAAACCATGGCAATCCAAAATAAGTTCCAAACTTTCAAATACAGGCCAAGGAAACACTAGTTTCAATTGGACTCATCAACCTCATATAGCTAGGCCTCTAGCACCACCAGTTCAAAGGTTTCCCATCAAAAGGCTCCCCCCACAAGAAATACAAACAAGAAGAGAGAAGGGTCTTTGTTTCAGCTGTGAGGAGAAGTTTCATCCTAGACTCAAGTGTAAAGCAAAGAATTCTTTGTTTCTCTTGGAAGATGATGAACAAGAAAATCAAGAACATGATTTCTTTAACCCTTTTGTTAGTCCAGAAGAAGAGTACTAGAAATCTCCTTGCATGCTCTTCTTGGCAGAATACTCCTAAAACACTTAGACTCTTGGGTGCAATCAATAAGCTTTATGTCAAACTCTTGATTGATGGAGGCGGTACTCACAACTTCATTCAAGAAAGAGTTTCTCAGTTTCTTGCACTGCCTATTATCCCATCCTCTCATTTCAAGGTCCAAATTGGCAATGGTGAATACTTGACCTGCATTGGAGTATGTGAAACTCCATTCTCCATCCAGGTTATGCTTTTCCAGTTGACTTCTATGTCATCTCTTTACATGGAGCAGACTTAATTCTGGGAGTACAATGGCTACAAGAATTAGGACCAATAACAACAGATTACATATCGCTTATAATGGAATTATACTAACAAGGAAACAAGATCTATCTCCAAGGCCAACAAGAGGTAACTGTTGAATATATCTCTTACAGTTCCCTTACTAATCTGTCCAAGACTAATCGCTTAGACTCTTGTTTCATTTTGATGTCTATGAATATGGAAAAACCTGTAGTACCTACTATGAATTCTGATGATAATTTAGAATGCCCTGAGACAAAAAATTTATTACATGAATTTCAACTTGCCTTTGCAACCCCAAATACATTACCACCCCATAGAACCACTAACCATTGCATCACACTTGAACCAAACTCCAAACCTGTTAATGTGAAGCCCAATAGATACCCCCATTTTCAAAAGACAGATATGGAGAAACTGGTCAGTAGCATGCTAGAAGATGGTGTTATTCAACCTAACAACAACCCTTACAGCTCACTTGTTCAGTTAGTTAAAAAGAAAGATGGAACTTAGAGGTTTTATGTGGATTATAGAGCTTTAAATGCTCTTACTATGAAAGATAAGTTCCCCATTCCCATTGTAAATGAATTGATAGATGAGTTACATGGTGCTATTGTCTACTCCAAGCTAGATCTCAAGGTTGGATATCATCAAATTAGAATGAGGAGAGAGGACATTCTATAGACTTTCTTCAAAACCCTTCAAGGTCACTATGAATTCTTGGTGATGCCCTTTGGCTTAACAAATGCCCCTGCAAGATTCCATGCCACAATAAACTAGCTCTTCACACCATTCTTGTGAAGATTTGTCATAATCTTCTTTGATGACATCCTGGTCTATAGCAAGTGCCTCACAGACCATGTGCAACATTTGAGACAAGTCTTATAATGCCTTTAGGAAAACAATCTTTTTGCTAAGCTGAGAAAATGCCAATTTTCCAAGAAATCCATAGATTACTTGGGGCATGTCATTACTACAAAAGGTGTGGAACCTGACCAGTCCAAGATACAAGCAATGATAGACTGGCTTGAGCCTTCAAATCCAAAACAGTTGAGAGGTTTCTTGGGGTTAACAAGTTACTATAGGAGGTTAGTCAAGAATTATGCCAGCCTTGCTAGTCCATTAACTGACCTATCGAAAAAAGATGTTTTTCGATGGAGTATGTTAGCCAAGAAAACCTTTTTAATATTAAAAGAAGTAATGACTTCCATTCTAGTCCTTAGCTTCTCCAACTTCACAAAGCCTTTCACTTTAGAGATTGATTCTAGTAGTTCTGGCATTGGTGTTGTCCTGCTCTAACCCCCCCAAATCTTATTGCATTTTACAGCAAAAAAATGGGACCAAGAATGCAAACACAATCTGCTTATATCAGAGAACTCTATGCCATCACATCAGTTGTGAAGAAATGGAGACAATATCTACTTGGTGGGAAGTTTTTCATTGAAACTGACCATAAAATCCTAAAATAATTAATGGACCACACAATCCAGACTCTTGAGCAACAACACTATCTCATCAAGTTGTTAGGATACTTATATGAAATCCTTTACAACCCTAGTAGCAACAACAAAGCAGCTGATGCACTTTCTAGGATGCTAGATTTCACTAATATAGCAACATGTCTAGCATTTTCAATGCCTACTGATTAGGGCATGAAAATGCACTTCAGATAGAGTTAATTATATGCATTTGTTGAGATTAATTTTGATTATTCATTGAATTTCTTGAAAAGTGTGGTCATTCGAAGAATCCTGTGTTTTAATGTGTTTTGCAGATTTAAAAAAACAAAGAAGCCTTAAACAAAAAAATATATAAAATATGATCGAAAGAATCCACAACATCCGAACCAGTTCAGAGTAGAGAAATCAGGTTTCCCAAGAGGAGTGTAACAAAACCCATCATTTCTAGACTGTTAAAGATAAATTGAGAATTTTGCTAAGTCATGTTGTCACTAGTAAAGGGTGTAAAGGAGTTTCACTAAATTGCTAGAATTGCTCGTACAAATTAGTCATTTTTGTGGATTAAACTGCATTGATTCAGGAAGAACTAGGAGATAAGCCATATATGTTTGGAAAGATTTAGATGTCTATTTTTTGGTGAATTTTACGGCTCGTAAATATGATTTTTCTAGAGAAAATTATGGCAGTTTTAGTAGACAAATGTCAGGCTGTGCATGATTTCAGCATGGCAAAAGTGAAAGGAGCTATTAAATTTTGATTTTTTTTGGGATTTGCATAGCTTGGACAACAGCACAACTGGACTAGTTCTTAACAGCAGAAATTGAGCCTAAACAGCAACAAACGCACGGCCTGGACAGCAGCAAAACCGAGCTTAGACAGCAGTAGAACCGGGTTTGGACAGCAGGAGAAGCACATGGCCTGAACAGAAACCCTTGGGTAATTTTTTTTGTCTACAAAGCCATCTTCATATAGCTATATATAGGATTTTAGACTCATAGAACAAGGGGTTGAAGAGATACACACTAAATTTCTAGAGAGCTGTTGTGATTATGTATTATCGGCTAGGCTAAGTTTCAACCAAGGCGAAGAGATGAACTCCTAGACATAGCGGGTTTGGCTTGTATTTAATTAAGTATTTGTGTTTTTAATGTTGAATAATCATTTTGAGCTGTTTCCTTTATTTAATATCGAAGTTGATGTTTTTGTGTGACAGACAATTTTATTTTATTCTTCCATAGATTTTATTTAACTCTGGTGATTGTTATTCTTTTTCTCCATATAAGTTTAGTCATGCTTCTCTTATGTGTGAAATTTAGGATGCAATTGATTTTGGTGTATTAATTATATATGATTATCCTTTACTGTGTTATTGTCTTCGGATATGTCGTCGATTTAGGATATCATATTTGATTGACCGTTGCATTACTTGTAAAAACAAGAAGGGGATTTCTCATAATAATTTACAAAAGAATATTTTTGGTGCTTTCACTATTATTTTCTGATTACACATTTGGGATGTGAAATACATAGTGAGTTATAATTATTGAATTGATATAAGTTGAAGCTGTGAAATCTAGGAGGGATTCTTGGACCCTTATGTTGCTCATTATTGATTTTCTTTTACTTAATTCAATTGTTTCATTTAATTCTCAACATTTTCTTAATATTAATTTTTAATTTTGTTTCCATTATTTTTTTCCTGAGACTTTGATTGTAGAACGTTCTCTTCATGGGATCGACACCCCATTCTATACTGCTGCTACTGCATAGTACTGTTTAGGCATAATTCAAATTTTGACATCGTTACCGGGGAGAGTGTCAGTATACAAAGAGGTTTTCAGGTACTATCTTTCCAAACTCTTTCTTTTAGTTTCTTTTTAATTCTAGCTTTAGTTTAATTTTCAGTCTTTTTTATTCAAGAAATTTTTTTTCACTTAATTAATAATTAAAAAAATAAATAAAAAAGAAGAAAAGAGTGTTGGTGGTATATGCATTGGAATAGAGACAAACACAGACGATTGGTTAGAATCCTTCAGTTAGAATACCCACCGAATTACATTTGGAGTGAAATGAGTTCAAAAACAAACTCTAACACTATGAGCAATCACGGAGATGACCCTGTTAGGACCCTAAATGACTATCTTCATCCCATATGCACATCTACACCATCATGTATCATGCACCAAACACACGACATATAGATTTCAAGCCGGGCATGATAGCATTGATACCCATCTTCCACGGTTTAGAAAGCGAAAACCCTTATGTTCACATTAGGGAATATGAGGAAGTGGTGGCCACGTTTCACGGCAGACTTGAGGCTATTAACTCAGTTAAACTGAGGTTCTTTCCTTTTTCTTTAAAGGACAAAGCAAAGAGTTGGCTATACTCTTTACGGTTGAGGTCCATAGGTTTATGAGAAGAAATGACGCAAGTATTTTTCAATAAATACTTCCCACTTCACAAAACCAATGGTCTGAGAAGACAAATTTCAACCTTTTCCCAAAAGAATAGTGAGACATTATATAAAACATGGGAGAGGTATAAGGATTTGTTAAATATGTGTCCACACAAAGGGTATGAGAGTTGGTGCTTAATTAGTCATTTTTACGAGGGACTTACTATTAGAGAACGTCAATTCATAGAGATGATGTGCAACGGAGACTTTATGCAAAAGGACCCCGATGACGCAATTGAGTATCTGAATGATTTGGCTGATAAGGCCCACACTTGGACAGGGTCCTGATGAGTGCCAAATATTGCATATTTTGGCCATTTAATATACATTTGTTAGCTTAGGAATTTTTTTACTTTGAGTTGTTTTTTCATTGTTTTACAGGTTTACAAGCACTTGGAAAAGAGTTTCACTAAACTTCCAGAATTGCCCGTATAGATCAGTCATTTTTACGGATTAAACTGCATTGATTCAGAAAGAACTAGGAGATGAGCCATATATGCTTGTAAAGATCCAGATGTCTATTTTCTGGGGAATTTTACAGCTTGTAAATACGATATTTCTAGAGAAAGTTATGGCAGTTTAAGTAGACAAAGGTCAGGCTGTGTGTGATTTCAGCGTGACAAAAGTGATTTTTGCTGATTTAAATTGTAATGATTCATGAAGAACTAGGAGATGAACCATATATTCTTGGAAAGATCCGAATGTTTATTTTCTGGAGAATTTTACGGCTTATAAATATGATTTTTCTAGAGAAAGTTATGGTAGTTTTAGTAGACAAAGGTCAGGATGTGCGGGATTTCAGCGTGGGTAGAAGTTTTGAAGGGCATGTGAAGGCTTAAATCCCACATCCCACATCGGTTGGAAACACATTTCTATATCTCACATCCCACATTGGATTGGAAAAACATTGCACTCATGGAGTTCCCCTATAAAAGGCCCACTCCACTTCAGCTTTGGGGATCATCTGGGAGCAGATCTGAAGGGCTTTCGGGAGCAATCCGGAGGACTTTTGGAGGGAAAGCTGGGCAATCTCCAAGGCTTTGCTACCAAGGGGGGATGCTCACGGCGAGATCAACTCTTTCCTTTGAGATTTTTGTATTCCATTATATTTATGGGTAATTAAATTCTTAAGTGGGGCTAGGGATGAACTTGCATAGTTAATGGTATTTTTGTTTATTTTTAATTTATGTATTTAATTTCGATTACTAAAACTTTGTTGTTTTATCATTTGCAATTCATTGGCGATGTTTTCTTTTCCGAATAATCATAGAATTTATTCTGTTTATAGATTCAGTCATGCTTTTTCTATTAAATGGTTTAGCTCTTTGATTATGTTTGGATTAATTATTTACCTATATTGATTTAGTTCTTTGCTGTAATATCGCTTCCTGTGTATATTGTTGTCATTGAATTTGCTCAATAGTGATAATAATTGACGTACTTTAAAAGTGGTGCATGATTTTTCAAAGGGTTACATTTGGTTTAATCTTGGTTTGTCAATCTATATCTTCCAATTAGAAATTTTGGAAATTAAGTTATTCAATGAATTAAGAGTAATTAAAATACCGGATTTGTGCAAGGGATTCTTGATGCTTTATTATTTATCAAATTTGCTTGATTTTAATTTGCATTTTAAAATTAATCTTTGTTCTCCATCAATCATTCGATATTGTTCTTTAGTTTTTTTGTTCTTTCTACTATTCTTTTAATTTGTCTCCTTGTGGAATCGACACCCCAAAGCTGTGCTACAACTACTACGTTATTCTTTGGGCATAATCAAATTTTGCCGCCGTTGTTGGGGAGACGGTAGAAGAATTGCTAGATTGTTTTTTTTTTTTCAGCAGTTTGTAAAGGCAGTAACTTCGTTCTTTATTTTAGCTTGCTGCATTATTTATTTTTTGTTTTTTTCTTCTTTATTTTTATAGTATGTTTTTTTTATTATTATTTTGTGACCTTGCATGCCCAGATATAGAGACACTTTAGGTAGATTTGCTTATAAGCCTGTGCTAGAGCCAAAACCAAACTTTTTAGATTCTTTATTTGACAATCCATCTAGTCCTGAAGAAATGAGTGAACACGGAGATCAACCCTCTAGGAACCTTCAGGATTACCTCCACCCTACACGTATAGCCACACCATCATACATCATGTTTCCAGCTAACACTAACCAACTGGATTTTAAAATAGGGATAATACAGTTACTCCCTACATTTCATGGCTTGGAAAATGAAAACCTATATGTGCACATTAGGGAGTTTGAGGAAGTAATTGCGACTTTTCGTAGTCAAAATGCAACTGATGACATTGCGAGACTTAAGTTCTTTCATTTCTCTTTGAAGGATAGAGCTAAGAGTTGGCTATACTCACTGAGACCACGATCTATTGGGTTATGGAATAAGACGACTAAAGTTTTCTTTAATAAATACTTTCCCCAACATAAGACCAGCGCTTTAAAAAGGCAAGTCTCCACCTTTACACAAAAGGACAGTGAGACATTGTATCAGTATTGGGAGAGATTTAAGGAGTTGTTGAGTATGTACCCTCACCATGGGTATGAGAGTTGGCACTTAGTGAGCTATTTTTATGAGAGACTTACATATAGAGAGCACCAATTTGTGGAGATGATGTATAATGGCGAGTTCTTACAGAAAGATCCTGATGAGGCCATAGAATACCTCAATGAGCTTGCTGAAAAAGCTCACACTTGGACTGGACCTAGTGCTACTGAAAGCACAAATAGGTCACGACCTACAGGGAACCCAAATGGTGGTGGAATTTACCATCTTAGAGAAGAGGATAGCCTAAAGGCTAAGGTCGAGTTGCTCACTAGGGAACTATATGTGTTAAAGACTAAGAGCTTAAAGCCAACACACGTAGCTAATCATGCAAAGTCTTTTGGACCATGTTTTGTGTGTGGCGGGGTAGATCATCTCGCCTAAGAGTGTCCCATATTTGCTGAAATGAGAGGGATGTATAAGGAACAATGTAATGCCTTAGGTATGTACAAGAAGTCTTTTTCACCTTTCTCTGATACCTATAATCCGGAGTGGTGCAATCATCCCAATTTTAGCTAGAAGTCTGAAAACCAACTGCCAGCACAACCCCTTAGATCATATCCTGCACCATATCATGCACCTGCATCTTCTAGGAGTCCTTTAGAAGAAACTTTGCATGCTTTTATTGAGGCACAGGGTAAGACTAATCAAATATTTGAATCTTTGATTATGCAGGTTGTTGCAGAAAATAAGGAGATAAAGAGCCAAGTATCCAAATTGATGAGCTCCTTGAGTGTGAATGAGTGAGGTAAGTTCCCTTCCTAAGCTTAGTCCACACCCCATGGTCAACACATGACGTAAAAGATTTTGAAGGATGTGAATGCCATTATGACACAAAGTGGTAAGTCATTACACATCCCAACAACGAACAAATCAGAAGATTATGACGAGAGCCACCAGGCATACATGATTGACTCACTCATGGAAAAGGTCTATCACCTTAATCCATTGGAGTCCACCCTCACCCATAGTTTCAAAAGAGCAGATATTGAGCCAAAATCTGCAGATGTTACTGACAACATCCTTGAGGCCTCTCCAAAGCATATAAGCACCAAATTTGGCAGTGAAGCAGTTGTTGGTCCATTCAACTTATGCTTTTCTAGGAGGGATTAAGAGCGTTTGGCTGAAGATGTAAAACTTAGCGCTCATAGGAGGCACCCCACAACATATCTTTTTATTTTTATTGTTTTTCATATTTCTTTTTCTTGTTTATTATTAGTATTTTGTTGTTTTCTAGTATTACATTTGTATTTCTTTTTCAGGGATAAATATGCGCATCAGTTCAAGTTTGGGGGTGTGCTATGAGCCATGCCAGTCCAGCTAGTTCTCCATCTCCCAAGTCAGCTCTTTCCATGATAGTCACACATTGGGGGACAATGTGTAATTTAAGTTTGGGGGTGATAGACGCTTAAATATACATATTTAAGCCCCCTTATTTACACTTGTTAGATCCTTTATTACATTAATTTGGTATCTTTTACTCCATTTGTGTGTTTTACATGTTTTTATAGGGTCTTGGAGAAAAAGAAGCAGTTTTGGCTCTTTAAGGAAGAAATCTAGAAGCCCTGGAGCACTTTCTGGACAAAGTGCGATCGAGCGCACATGCAGTGCGATCGAGCGCACATACGATCGTGTGCACACTTGTAGGATCGAGCGCACACTACGATCGAGCGCAAGGACACATGCGATCGAGCGCAAATGTACAGACGTGAATAGTAAACTGCAGAACTCTATTTTGGAAATAACCCTATTTTGGAAATAACTCTATTTTGGAAATAAAGGAGTTCTGTATTTTAGGAAAGTTTAGAAACTCATGAGTCTATTAGGACTTCTCAAAGACCTATAAATACACTTGTAACTCACACACAAAAACACAACCTTAGATAGAAAACACTTTTCTCTTTTGCTTTAGCTTGGAGAAGGAGACCGTGGAGCAGAATTGACGCCTCTTCTCTCGAGTTTCTTCTTTCCTTTTTATTTTATTATGTGTAATTAAATTCTTAGTAGGGCTTGGTTGAAGCCCTAATTATGTTTACTCAATAAATTTAGTATTGGCGCCTTTGCGATATTTATGTTGTGTTGCTTAAACTTGATTAATACCTGCTTTTATTTAAATTCCTCATATGTATATGTCTGATCAATATGTGCATGTGGTATGAACTTGTTAGTTAGATCAATTTGGATGACCGAGTCCTGGGTCTAAGATTAGTAACAAGGGATATCTTATCCGGATACCCGGGTTAATCAACATGGGAAACCGGGAGTAGATACCATGCCCTAGGTCTCATGTGGTTGTCGATTTCCATAGTACTTATGTTTTCTTAAGGAACAACTCAAGCAGATACCATGCTGAATCCCTTAAGGAAGAAAAGAGTTAGAGTAGATACCATGCCTAACTCGTTGCTTAGGGAAATCAATAGCTTAAGGAGTAGATACCATGCCCTTAGGTTGGCGACCAGTAGGTATACATGGCATGAATAAAGCATTGGCATACTATTATATTGTGGTAGCATAATTAGTGGTGGATATCAAGTCCCTACGCCTTTATCCTTAGTATTTTATCTTTATTATTTCTCAACACTTTTATTATTTCTATCTTTTTATATTGCGAATATAATTCTAAACTGAACTTTACCAATCCCTGTGGAGATGATCTTGCATTCGCACACTATACTACACTGTTGATCTTGTGCACTTGCAAGTAAAACAAGTACGATTATTCACCTATTTATTTAGGTATATTTTCGCGCAACAGGGGGTATAAGAGACACATTCACATACACTTTGTCCTAGTTTTTTTAATTGTTTAAAAGAAAAGATAAATGCATGCTCATGTTATATTGAAATTTTAGTTGATCTAAACAAATACTGTGATGTGATGTCATTGGTGAGCTTAAAATCTTGAACACATGATTTGGTGATAGAGTTTTAAAATTTTGTTACTTACTTTAGGCATTTGAGAATTCATATGTTTGATATAATCTGACACGAGCACATTAGCACAAAATAGTGTGAGGTATGACATGTGAGTTTAATGTGTATGTTTCAATGACTCAACTGAAACTGGATAACTTGTTGGATAAACAATTTAAAAAAAAAATTTACACAAAAAGAGAAAAATGTTTATGATGATCAATAATAAAATTTTTGCTGAGTAACTAGACCTATTGCCTTAGTAAGCAGTGAGTGTTCACGTCAAAAGGTGAGAATTTTATTCATAATGATTATTGAGAAAATTTTCGCTGAGTAACTGGACCTCTTGCCTCAATAAGCAATGAGCGTTCACGTCAAAAGGTGAGAATTTTACTTGGTAGCATTAAGGCCAATTTAGTTTCGTAGCCTTTTTTACTCGAGTTAGTAAGTCCTTAGGGGTGTCTTTACACCTAATGCCCTAAAACCATCTGGTTTGGCGAGTATTGGCTAGAAACATGATGCATGATGGTGTAGCTATTCGACTAGGATGAAAGTAATCCTTAAGTGTCCTAGCAACATTCTCAATTGGGTTATCAGCCATGTTAACAAAATCCTCTAAATTCTCGTTTGGGGTTGCACTATGGTTTGATCTAGGCGAGGTTTCACTAACGGATGGGGAAGGAGATGGTAACTCTATTTCGGGTCCTCTAATGATTCTACCTTGCGAATCTCTCGGTCTAAGCATACACCAAATGAGTTAAAGGGGAAATAAATAAAACAGAATAAAAAAATCAGAAAATCAAAACTGAGAGAAAGGAACAATATTACAGTCTTGTCTCAAAGTTGACAATCTTCCTTGTTCGTAAGCGCGTTTCCCCGGAAACAGTGCTAAAATTTGATTACGCTCAAACTAATACGCGGTTATTGTGTATAGTTGAGGTGTCGATCCCACGAGGAAAAGTGAACTACAAGGGCAAGTGCAAACCTTAACGCGAACGATAAAAATCAAGTGAGAGAATCTGAGTTTTGATAATAAAGTAATGTGAGAAAATTGTGTAAATATAATGAAGAATATAATGAAGAAACAACAAGGTTCCGGGAATCCTCCCTGGGTTCGTCGCCTTATTACAATCTTGATTCAATTGTTTTTATCTCGATTGCTAGTTTCACATCCTAAACAAGCAATCGGCAAATATTCAATCAAATCATATGTAAATCCTAATGTAATTGTTATGAAGTACTCTTTACTTTCGATTCAAGCACACATGACCTATCTTATAGATTTATCAAGAAACGACAATATATCTCAATGACAATATTGCAGTAATGGACAAACCTAAAAGATAAATCTACCAGACTCAATCACATCCAACTACTTAACATAAGAAGAGCATGACTAGACTTATATAGAGGAGAAAGATGCAATCACCGGATTAAGAGAAAATCTTCTAATTAAATCAAAGAGTAAATTATAACAATTTTTAACAATAAATTTGAACTATAACTGAATCAAGACTAGAAATAAGAACAACTACACCTAAGAATTCATCCCTTCATCTTACTTGGAGATTAGTTGGCCATGGGACTCATGCTTGAACACCGTAATGGAGAAGAGTGTGGAAACTTTCTTGAGTTTTCCAGCCTTGATGATCCCCGCTTATCAAACCCTAAGTGATCTATTTATAATACAAAAGGTTCTAGGGTATTTTCGGGTCTAAACTATCATTAAAACCCTAATTAGGAAACAGAGCATCGCACTTGCGTCGCGGCTCAGCCTTTACACTGACTTTCTTCAACTTTTTGGAGGCCGTGGCTCAGATCTTCCAGGCTGCGGTGCACACTGATGGCTTCTTGGTCCTTCTGGTCATGGTTACTGGAAGCCGCGGCTCAGCCTTTCCAGACTACGGCGCACAGCCTTGGTTCTCTTTGTTTTGTCCTTCCGCAATCATACCTTCACTTCAGTATGCATCGAGTCATAGTGCTTCAAGCAACGATAGCTTTTTCTTTTCTTTTGTACCTAAAACACCTGAAAATGCACCGAAATAGATCAATGATCCAAGAATATCACTTTAAAGTTGTTAAGGTATAAAAAATGTAATTGAAACCTAGATCAACCCTAAAATGCTAACAAATAAGTACTGTTAAGATGCATTTTATGACTTTCATCACTACTTTGTTTTGCAAAGCTGTTAAAAATGATAGTGGAGGGAGAAAGCAGTAGAGGGACATGTGTGGAGAGGTCTAGATCCTCTAAAAATAGAAATATTTAACTAGCAGGTGTGGAGAGGTCTAGCTTCTTCAAAAGTTCAAATAAAAGATATACTAATAAAAAGGAAGTGTCTAGAGGCAAATTAAAGTGAATGTGAGTTATGTGAAGAGGAGGTAGAGAATGGGTCACTTATTTATGAGTTGTTTGTGGAGCTGGAAACTACGGTGTATATGTGTGGGTTGGTGGGGAGTAGTATAGGTGCAACCAAAAAGGGTGAATGAGGCCTTTAAGCAATGGAGTGGCCTGTGTCTTAGTGATAATGTTATAGGTATATGGAATATGTTGATTGTTGAGATACTTTGTTTTCTAGTTTGATCCAAACACCAGCTATGGCCCGAAATATTTTGGAATGATTTCAACAGGAATAAAAAATGAGATTTAGTTCACAAAGCGGATCCCATTTTATAGCCTATTATATAAAAACACTTGTTAGGGTTTAGAAGATAGATTACTTAGATGACATTTGGTAATCTTCATCTTTGATAGTGAATTTCTATACTCTGTCCCATGGATGTAGGTCTAACTAGCCAAACTACATAAACATTGTCTCTTTTATTTTTGTGATTGTTTTGATTATTATTTCACTATTTCTATTTTGTTATCTTTATTGATCTTGTTACAATAATATGTAGTAGTATGATCATTGTGGCTTAATAGGAATGAAGTACTGTTCCAGAATAAAGAATTGTCCATCTCTGAGCTAACCAATTTGATTAAGGTTAGCATGATATTGGGTTAAACGCAAAATGTGATATGATAGGAGTGGGGATAAATGAGATCTTAATGATATTAAAGAGTTTTATATTCAAAAAAAGATAAAGAATAGTAGATGAGACATTCCCTATATGGAGTCCACTTGGGCCTTCAGGTATAGGTAATGTGTTGAGATATCACTTAGGCTATATTTTGATGGTTTTTTTAAAGAATATGGAAGTGGAAGAGTCTAACTTAGCAGAATATAGGAAATTAAGGAAATTGAAAAGTGTTATAGTAAGGTTGATTGGTGCAAGGAGGTGAAAGTGACTATAGAGAGTGATTAAAAAATTATGGTTGGTTAAGCAAATAAAACTATGACATCGTTGTTCATTTTGATGATAAATTCTGTGAATATTGAGACACGGAAACATTGCACATTGAAGTTATTTGAAAGCCTTATCTTTATATGCTAATTCACTTTACACTGAATCAGACTTGTGATGCCTTAGCCTGCCTTTTGTAAGTAATTAAATTTTAAAATTCTTATTCATTGCAAAAATGAGTTTACATTTTAAGCTTGCTCATGAATGAATATCATGGTTTTGGGTGATGCCTAAATTTTAGGATACCATGAATAATGAACTTATCTTTATGTCCTTTGTTTTTCATTTAGTTTTTTATTTTATTTTGCTAAGGTACTAGCCAAATGTAAGTTTGGGCGTATTTGATTAGTGCCAAATATTGCATATTTTGGCCCCTTAATTTACATTTGTTAGCTTAGGAATTTTTTACTTTGAGTTGTTTTTTCGTTGTTTTACACGTTTACAAGGACTTGGAAAGGAGTTTCACTAAATTGCCAGAACTACCCGTACAGATCAGTCATCTTTATGGATTAAAATGTATTGATTCAGAAAGAAACAGAAGATGAGCCATATATGCTTGAAAAGATCCCGATGTCTATTTTCTAGGGAATTTTACGGCTAGTAAATATGATTTTTCTAGAGAAAGTTATGGCAGTTTTAGTAGACAAAGGTCAAGCTGTGCGAGATTTCAGCGTGGGCAGAAGTTTTGAAGGGCATGTGAAGGCTTAAATCCTACATCCCACATCGGATTGGAAATACATTGCACTCATGGAGTTCCCTTATAAAAGACCCACTCCACTTTAGCTTTGGGGATCATCTGGGAGCAGATCTAGAGGGCTTTTGGGAGCAATCCAGAGGACTTTGGAGGGCAAACTGGGGAATCTCCAAGGCTTTGCTACCAAAGGGGGATAGTCACGGCGAGATCAACTCTTTCCCTTGAGATTTTTGTTGTCCATTATATTTATGGGTAACTAAATTCTTAAGTGGGGCTAGGGATGAACTTGCACAGTTAATGGTATTTTTGTTTATTTTTAATCTATGTATTTAAGTTTCAATTACCAAAACTCTGTTATTTTATCATTTGCAATTCATTGGTGATGTTTCCTTTTCTAAATAATCTTAGAATTTATTCTGTTTATAGATTCAGTCATGCTTTTTCTATTGAATGGTTTAGCTCTTTGATTATGTTTAGATTAATTATTTACCTATATTGATTTAGTTCTTTGCTGCAATATCGCTTCCTGAGTATATTGTTGTCATTGGATTTTCTCAATAGTGATAATAATTGACGTACTTTAAAAGTGGTAGATGATTTTTCAAAGGGTTACATTTGGTTTAATCTTGGTTTGTCAATCTATATCTTCCGATTGGGAATTTTGGAAATTGAGTTCTCAATTGAGGTATTCAATGAATTAAGAGTAATTAAAATACCAGATCTGTGCAAGGGATTCTCGACGCTTTACTATTTATCAAATTTTCTTTATTTTAATTTGCATTTTAAAATTAATCTTTGTTCTCCATCAATCATGCGATATTGTTCTTTAGTTTCTTTGTTCTTTCTACTATTCTTTTAATTTGTCTCCCTGTGGAATCGACACTCCAAAGCTGTGCTACAACTACCGCGTTATTCTTTGGGCGTAATCAGGTCCAGTGCTTTTGAAAGCACAAATAGAACAAGACCGGCCGGGATCTACCAACTTAGGGAAGAGGATAGCATGAAAGCCAAATTAGAGCGAGTAACTCGAGAGTTAGAGGCACCTAAGACCCAAGATGGTAGACTCACGCATACTGTTGCAAGAGTCGAGTCACAAGGTGCTTGTTTCATCTATGGGGGAGTTGAACACTTAGCTCAGGATTGCTCGACTTATGCAGAGATGAAAGGGGTTTTTGATGAACAATGTAACATCTTAGAGATTTATAGGAAGCCTCATAATCCTTTCTCTAATACATATAATCCTGGTTGGAGTAACCACCCAAACTTTAACTGGAGGCCCGACTCAAACCAACCCACACACGCACATGCATAACCACCTGTGTCATACCCTGCAATCTCATACATTGTGCAACCTAATAGAACCACTTTAGAGGAAAAATTAAACGCATTTATGGAGTCACAAGGTAAAATTATTCAGCGATTGGAAACTACTGTGACAAAGGTAATGGAAGAGAACAAGCAAATTAATAGTCAAATAACTAAGCTAACAAGTTCTCTCGTAATGCAAGAGCGAGGCAAATTCTCATCTCAGCCTTAATCAAATCCAACGGGGAAACATATGGCACAAACCTCTAATTCAGATTCACAAAATATCACAGAGGTCAATGCCATAACTACTCGAAGTAGTAAGGTGTTAGATAGACTAAGTCAGATGATGACCACGAGCACCTAGGAGAATGCCCACAAGAACAAGCCAAATAATTTTTTTTTGGTTCACGTCTCTTTTCCCCAAGTGCTCCAACCGAAAGGAAAAAAAATCCTGAAATACAAGGTGAGATCCTAGAACATTTGAAACAAGTTAAGATTAACTTGCCTTTGCTTCATGTGATTAAACAGGCACCAACCTATGCAAAGGTGATCAAGGATCAGTGCACCATAAAAAAGAAGCATCAAGTTAAGAAGACTGTGTTCTTGACTAAGTAAGTGAGTGTGGTGATTGAGCAAAAGACACCGCTCAAATATAAAGACCCAGGGTGTCCCACGATCACCTGTCAAATTAGAACTCATGAGATTGGTCAAGCTTTGCTGGATTTAGAAGCTAGTGTGAACCTAATGCCTTACACTGTCTACTTGCTGATGAGTGCCAAATATTGCATATTTTGGCCCTTTAATTTACATTTGTTAGCTTAAGAATTTGTTACTTTGAGTTGTTTTTGTTGTTTTACAGGTTTACAAGCTTGGAAAGAAGTTTCACTAAATTGCCAGAATTGCTCATGCAGATCAGTCATTTTTTAGGATTAAACTGTATTGATTTAGGAAGAACCAGAAGATGAGCCATATATTCTTGGAAAGATTCAGATTTCTGTTTTCTGGGGAATTTTACGGATCAATAAAATGAATTTTCTAGAGAAAGTTATGGCAGTTTTAGTAGACAAAGGTCAGGCTGTGCATGATTTCAGCGTGACAGATCAGCCATTTTTGAGGATTTAACTGTATTGATTCAGGAAGAACCACAAGATGAGCCATATATGCTTGGAAATATCCCGATGTCTATTTTCTAGAGAATTTTACGGATCAATAAAATGATTTTTCTAGAGAAAGTTATGGCAGTTTTAGTAGACAAAGGTCAAAGAGCAAAAACTGGAATCTGCAGTATCCCACATCGGATTGGAAGCATATTGCACTTGTGATATTTCCCTATATAAGCCCTTCTTCACTTCATCTTTAATGTACAATTCCTGAGCCACTTTGGTGTTTACCGGTGGACGTCCGCTAGCATTCTGGTGGATCTCGTAGGCTTTGTCACCACGAGGGGAAGTGCCGCCTGTCAGCGAGTGGAATTTCTCCCATGTAAAGTTATTTATTTATTTCTTTACATTTAGTTGTTTTAGTTTAAATGTTTATCACTTTTATTATGAATTGTAGTTTCATAGTTATGAGTGGCTAGACTCTTCAGCTAAGGTTGAAGATGAAGTCCCGCCGTTGTTTGGCGTAGTAGTTCAGATTTGCTTGTACAAATCTGACAATTTTTAGTATAAATGTTCTGTCATTTATTTGAGTTAATCTTATAATTGATTGAGTTTAAATTGTCTGTTGGATATTCCTTGTGTTTTATCTGATGGATACATTGAATGCTTTTCGATTAAATTGGATTTCCTTTGTGATTTGTTGAGAGCGGATACATTGGATGCTTTTGGTTTAGTTGGGATATTCTTTGTGTTTTGTCTTATAGTTGGATTCATGGAATGTTTTGGTAGCCAATATTTTTAGAACATATATGCTTAACTTCGGTGGGGTGGATTTGGAAACCTTAGTGTTTTAATTATTAGTTTTTAAAAATCAATTTAGTTTAATTTTAATTTCTTTTGCAAATTATCATCTGAAATTCGGAACTAGGTTAAGATAGAGTTAGTTTAGATTGAAAATATACTTTCACAACGCAATTCCCTGTGGATTCGACCTCGCACTTGCACAACGCTATACTGCAAACGACTCGTGCGCTTGCGAGTAATTTAAAACTCACAACAAGTTTTTGGCGCCGTTGCTGGGGAATTGTTTGGTTTGTGAAAATTTTTGGTCTGAATTGATTTTATTTTTCTACTAGTTAGTTAGCAATTTTTTATTAAAAAAAAAAAATTGTGAGTTGTGTGTTTGCTTTATTCTGTTGTTTCTGTTGATTAGTATCTCATTGTTTTCTGTTGGTGTATGCTTGGTCGGAGATCCTTGAACTTAGATTTGACACATTTAGATCCCGACTTAGAAAAGACTCTTAGGAGACAGAAAAGAGCACTAGTTGAGAGAGAAACTGTTGAGATGGGAGAGAATTTTAATCATCCTGAACATGTAGAGCAACCTAGAGCTTGGAACGTGGACTCCACTACATCCCTTAGGGATTTGTTCGCACCCATTGCGACTAACTCATCCTCTTGCATAGTGTTGCCACCAACCAATGCCACACACTTTGACCTGAAGCCACATGTTATCCAACTCTTACCCTCATTCCATGGTTTAGATCTTGAAAATCCTTATAGCCATGTGAAGAAGTTCAAAGACATTTGTGCCACATTTAAATTCCAGAACTTCTCTGAGGAGTCAATCCATCTTCGACTCTTCCCTTTTTCTCTTCATGATAGAGCTAGGGCGTGGTTGGATTCCAACACGTCTGGGTCTATTACATCTTAGGAAAACCTACTGAGCAAATTTTATCATAAGTTTTTCCCAATGTCTAGAGTGAATGAGTGCCGAAAGGAGATTAGCTCTTTCACTCAGGATAAGGATGAGAAGTTCTCTGAGAGCTGGGAGCCCTTTAAAGAGTTACTGATCAGATGCCCCCCACATGGATATGAGAAGTGGACACTCGTTCAATTCTTCTACCAAGGGTTGACTCAACCCAACCATAGCATGATCGAGTCTATGAATGAGGGGGCATTCTTGAGTCTGACAGGAGACGAAGCATACATGGCGTTGGACAAGTTGTCCGATAACTCGCAGCAGTGAGATTTTTCAAGCTGTTGAGATAAGTCCATTAGTGCTCCTAAGAGGGGAGGCATCTATGAGGTCAGGGAGGATGCTGACTTGAGGATAAAGTTAGATGCCCTCACCAAGAAGATTGACGCTCTCACTGTGAGCCAATCCATCAATGCTGCCAACACATTCAATGTTAAAAGCTGTTCCATCTGTGCTAGTCCCATGCATCTAGCACAGAATTGCCCATCAATGCCGGCTTGTGCAGAGTATCCTATGGAATAAGTAAATGCTTTCAATGACTTTCAAAGGCAGTCAAATGGATCGTACTCCGAGATGTACAATCCAAGGTGGTGGAACCACCCAAATTTTTCATGGAGGCAGAACCAACCAATGAATCAGGGAGGAGCCCCTCATCATGCTCAAAATTAATAACCTCTCGGATTTGCCCCACAAATTCCAAATCATGGTCGTTCTGCCAATCCAGCACCTTCACCTGCTTATCAAGCACCCACTCAAACACCAGTGCTAGTTTCACAGTCGCTAGAGGACACCCTTAAGGAGTTCATGAAGGCGACTAGCCAAAATATGAGTGATGTGAGGAGTGCAACAGTGGTAAACACCTAAGCAATTGCCAAGCTGGAGAATCAAATAGGGCAAATTGAAAGTCACTTGGGTGAGAGAGAGAAAGAAAAGTTCCCCAGTCAACCCGTGCCCAACCCGAAAGGACAATTTATGGTTGAAAGTTCATCAACTCCTACACACGGGGAGGAACAAGTACAGTCGATTGTCACGCTGAGGTCTGGGAGACAAGTGGATAATCGAGTGGAAGAGAGCCATGCTATACAGCAAGGGCAAGGGAGTGGCAACACAGAGAAGAGAGATGCTGAGCCATCTACAGCCACACCTACTAAGAAGGACCCTCCTAGGTCGTTTGTACCTATAGCGCCTTACCCCGAGAGACTACAGGCGCCGAAGAAATGAGGGAAGTATGAGGAAATCCTGGAGGTATTCAAGTAAGTCCAAATCAATATCCCATTTTTGGATGCCATCCATCAAGTGCCATCATATGCCAAGTTTTTAAAGGACTTGGTCACTATCAAGAGGAGGACAATTGTCCCAAAGAAGGTATTTTTGACCGAGTAGGTTAGCTCAATCCTGCAGTGCAAGCTACCCATCAAGTATAAGGACCCGGGGTGTCCTACCATTTCTTGCACGATAGGAGTCAGCCATATTGAGAGGGCCCTTTTGGATCTAGGGGCGAGTGTGAATCTTCTACCCTACTCAGTCTATGTGCAGTTGGGATTAGGAGAATTGAAGCCCACATCCACGATGCTTCAATTGGCTGACAGGTCAATGAAAAGACCACAGAGAATAGTTGAGGACGTTTTGATAAAAATGGATAAGTTCTATTTCCCCGTGGATTTTATTGTGCTTGACACAGAGCCGGTTCAGAATGTAGGGATTTAAATACCGGTGATTCTAGGGTGACCATTCTTAGCCACGGCTAACGCCCTAATCAACTATAGGACAGGGGTGATAAAGATCTCCTTCGGAAATATGACAGTGGAGTTGAACATTTTTGATATCATTAGGCAACCAATGGAATATGATGAAGTGAGAGATGTATGCTTGATAGAGGAGATTCTTAAGGATACTGTGAATGAATCAAGCATTGAGGATCCCATGGAGGCATGATTTGCTCACTTTGGAGAGGACTTTGGCTTAGATAAGTTACTCGAGGAAGTAAATGCCATTTTGGAGTCTGATCCTCAAGAAAGCAATGAGGAGGAGAAGACGGTAGCACCAGAACCTCAAAAGAAGGAACTTAAGCCTTTACCGGATAATCTTAAGTATAAGTTCCTGGGTCCAGCAGATTGTAATAGCTTCAGATTTGGGTGAGGCTCAAGAGGAGAAATTATTAGATGTTTTAAGAGAGCACAAGGAAGCTATCGGCTGGACCATTGAGGATATTAAGGGAATCAGCCCCTCAGTGGTGATGCACAGGATACATTTGGAGGAAGATGCTAAGCCATCGAGGGAGCCACAAAGAAGGCTCAACCCTGCTATGCAAGAGGTTGTGAAGGCAGAGGTTATTAAGCTGTTAGATGCAGGGATCATTTATCCCATCTCTGATAGCAAGTGGGTGAGCCCCATTCATGTCGTGCCCAAGCGAGCTGGATTAACGGTAGTAAAGAATAAGATTGACGAGTTGGTGCCAACTCGTGTGCAGTCTGGGTGGAGAGTGTTTATAGACTACCGTAAGCTGAACGTTGCCACAATGAAGGATCACTTTCCACTTCCATTTATTGATCAGATGGTGGAGCGTTTGGCTGGGCACAAGTATTATTGCTTTTTGGATGGTTATTCTGGATATAACCAGGTCCCCATAGACCCCGAAGATCAGGAGAAGATGACATTTACCTGTCCTTTTGGGACTTTCGCCTACCGTCGCATGCCCTTTGGGTTATGCAATGCACCCACCACTTTTCAGCGGTGCATGGTCAGTATATTCTCTGACATGGTAGAGCGGTTCTTGGAGATTTTCATGGACGACTTCTCCGTCTTTGGTTCAACATTTGAGGAGTGCCTGCACCGTCTCTCTTTGGTTTTAATACGGTGCAAGGAGAAGAACCTGGTGCTTAATTGGGAGAAGTGCCATTTTATGGTAAAGCAAAAAATTGTACTGGGGCATGTCGTATCTCATCGAGGGATTGAGGTCGACAAAGCAAAGGTGGATTTGATTTCCAACCTTCCACCCCCACGTACGGTGAAAGAGGTTCGATCTTTTCTGGGCCATGCAGGTTTCTATAGGCGATTTATCCAGAATTTCAGCAAGATTGCCAGGCCCTTGTGCAAGTTGTTGCTGAAAGATTCTCCATTTCTATTTGATGAGGATTATAAGAAAGCATTTGGGGATCTGAAGAAGATTCTGACGTCCACACCCATTATTCAGCCACCCAACTGGGGTGTGCCTTTTGAGATTATGTGTGACGCATCAGACTATGTTGTTGGAGCTGTTTTGGGGTAGTGTGTTGATAAACTTCCCCATACTATCTATTATGCAAGTCGAACTCTAAACGACGCACAACTCAATTACTCTACCACTGAGAAGGAGTTGCTTGCAGTCGTTTTTGCATTAGACAAGTTCAGATCCTACTTGTTAGGATCTAAAGTCATTATCTACTCGGACCATGCTACATTGAAGTATATTTTCTCTAAAAAAGATGCTAAATCTCGTCTTATCCGATGGATCTTGCTACTTCAAGAGTTCGACATTGAGATTCGGGATAAGAAAGGTTTGGAAAATGTAGTGGCGGACAATTTGTCTAGATTGATTGTGGAATTCACTGAGGCTGCCACTCCCATTTCTGAGACCTTTCCTGATGAGCAATTGATGCACATTGCTCACAGTCCCGCACTATGGTTTGCTGACATAGTGAACTATCTTGTCACCGGACACATGCCCTTGTATTGGGGGAGGCAAGATAAATCAAAATTTTTGGCCATGGTAAAACACTTTTTCTAGGACGATCCTTACCTGTTCAAGTATTGTCCTGATCAGATCATTAGACGGTGTATTCCTGAGCATGACCAATCTAATGTCATCGCATTTTGTCATGATCATGCATGTGGAGGCCATTTTAGTGCTAAAAAGACCGCTGCGAAGATTTTGCAGTGTGGATTTTATTGGCTTACCCTGTTCCGGGACTCTCACACCTACTGTGTATCTTGTGAGCATTGCCAAAAACTAGGGAGTCTTTCTAGGAGAAATATAATGGCCCTCAACCCTATTCTGATTGTTGAGATTTTTGATGTGTGGGGCATTGATTTCATGGGACCGTTCCCAAACTCCTTTGGCTACTTATACATTCTAGTTGCTGTGGACTATCTGTCCAAGTGGGTGGAGGCCGTTGCATGCAAGACCAATGACCACAGAGTTGTGGTCTAGTTCTTGAAAGACACTATTTTTGCTCGTTTTGGTATGCCTCGAGCAATCATAAGTGATGGAGGTAAGCACTTTTGCAACAAGATCTTTGAGCAGTTGATGAAGAAGTATTTCATCACGCACAAAGTTGCCACCCCGTATCACCCACAGACGAGTGGTCAAGTGGAAATTTCAAATCGCGAGATCAAACAAATTTTGGAAAAGACTGTGAACCCTAATAGAAAGGATTGGTCTCTACGATTGACTGATGCACTGTGGGTATATCGGACAGCCTTCAAGACGCCAATTGGCATGTCTCCCTATCGCATTGTGTATGAAAAGGCATATCCCCTTCCGGTTGAATTAGAGCATCGTGCATATTGGGCTATTAAGCAACTGAATTTCAATCTTTCCAAAGCTGGCTCACAACGGAAGCTCCAACTCAATGAATTGGAGGAGCTGCGGAATGATGCATATGAGTGTGCCCGATCGTACAAAGCACAAATGAAGAAGACTCATGACCAAAATATTTTGAGACGAGCTTTTGAGCTGGGTCAGAAAGTTCTTCTTTACAATTCGCGCCTGCATATTTTTCCAGGCAAGCTCAAATCCCGATGGTCAGGCCCATTCATTATTTGATTAGTTTTTCCTCATGGGGCCATCGAGATTGAGGATCCTAAGAATGGTAATACTTTCAAGGTAAATGGACAGAGGCTAAAACCATTCTTAGAGTTGAGGAGTCCGGACATTGAGACGATACTGTTGGAGGATCCTAGTTACTCAGATTGAGTGTAGTATTCTAGGGAGAGTCTGGCTGAAGACTTTAAACTTAGCGCTCATGGGAGGCACCCCACAGCTTATCTTTTCCGTTTATTTATTATTTCGCATTTTTATGATTAATGTTTGTTTCTAGTATTTTTTGTTTTCCAGTTTTTATTTTTCAGGGACAATGCGTACTTCAGTTCAAGTTTGGGGGTATGTTATGAGCCATACCAGTCCAGCTAATTCTCCATATCTCAGGTCAGCTCGTTCCATATTAGTCACACATTGGGGTCAATGTGTAATTTAAGTTTGGGGTTATGGGAGACACATCACACACTTTGTCCTAATTTGTTGTCTTTTCGTCGTAGAGATAAATGCATGCTCATGTTATCGTGAAATTTTGGTTGATCTAAACAATTTCTGTGATGTGATGTCATTGGTGAGCTTAACATTTTGAACACATGATCTGGTGATAAATTTTAAAATTTAGTTACTTACCTTAGGCATTTGATAATTCACATATTTGATATAATCTAACACGAGCACATTAGCACAAATTATGTGAGGTATGACATGTGATTTTAATGTGTATTTTTCCTTATCTTAACTGAAAATGGATGACTTGTTGGATGAACTCTTGGGCATAGAAAATCATAAAAAATAATAAAAAATTATTATCATAAATAAATTTTCCACTGAGTAACTAGACCTCTTGCCTCAGTAAGTAGTGAGTGTTCACGTCAAAAGGTGGAATTTTGCTTGGTAGTATTAAGGCTGGTTTAATTTCATAGCCTTTTTGACTCGAGTTTGTAAGTCCTTAGGGGTTTCTTTACACCTAATGCCCTAAAACCATCTGGTTTGGGAGTCATTGACTCAACACTCGCTACATGGGTCAATTAGAAAGCTTAAGGGAACTAGACATAGCCGCGCCTTCTAAAAAAAAAAAAAAAAAAAAGCTATGCCTTTTTCGTTCATTTTGATGGGAAATTCGGTGAATCTTGAGACATGGAGACCTTACATATTGGAGTCACTTGGAAGCTTCATTTCTACATGCTAATTCACTTTACACAGTGTCAGACTTGTGATGCCTTAACCTGCCTTTTGTAAGTAATTAGATTTTAACTTTTCTATTCATTGCGAAGATGGGTTTATCTTTTTAAGCTTGCTCATGAATGAATATCATGGTGATGTGTGCTCCTTAAATTTTTGGATACCATGAGTGATGAACTTATCTTTATGTTCTTTGTTTTTCATTTAGGTTTTTTTTTTTATTATTTTGTTTTGCTAAGGGACTAGCAAATTGTAAGTTTGGGGGTATTTGATGAGTGCCAAATATTGCATATTTTGGCCCTTTAATTTACATTTGTTAGCTTAGGAATTTGTTACTTTGAGTTGTTTTCGTTGTTGTACAGGTTTACAAGCTTGGAAAGAAGTTTCACTAAATTGCCAGAATTACTCGTGCAGATCAACCATTTTTGAGGATTAAAATGTATTGATTTAGGAAGAACCAGAAGATGAACCATATATGCTTGGAAAGATCCGGATGTCTATTTTCTGGAGAATTTTATGGATCAATAAAATGAATTTTCTAGAGAAAGTTATGGCAGTTTTACTAGACAAATGTCAGGCTGTGCATGATTTCAGCGTGACAAATCAACCATTTTTGAGGATTTAACTGTATTGATTCAGGAAGAACCACAAGATGAGCCATATATAATTGGAAAGATCCCGATGTCTATTTTCTGGAGAATTTTATGGATCAATAAAATGATTTTTCTAGAGAAAGTTATGGCAATTTTAGTAGATAAACGTCAAAGAGCAAAAACTGGAATCTGCAGTATCCCACATCGAATTGGAAGCATATTGCACTTGTGATATTTCCCTATATAAGCCCTTCTTCACTTCATCTTTAATGTACAATTCCTGAGCCACTTTGGTGTTTACCGGTGGATGTCCGCTAGCATTCTGGTGGATCTCGAAGGCTTTGTCACCACGAGGGGAAGCGCCGCCCGTCAACGAGTGAAATTTCTCTCATGTAATGTTATTTATTTATTTCTTTACATATAGTTGTTTTAGTTTAAATGTTTATCACTTTTATTATGAATTGTAGTTTCATAGTTATGAGTGGCTAGACTCTTTAGCTAAGGTTGAAGATGAAGCCCCGCCGTTGTTTGGCGTAGCAGTTCAGATTTGCTTGTACATATCTGACAATTTTTAGTATAAATATTCTGTCAATTATTTGAGTTAATCTTATAATTGATTGAGTTTAAATTGTCTGTTGGATGTTCCTTGTGTTTCATCTGATGGATACATTGAATACTTTTCGATTAAATTGGATTTCCTTTGTGATTTGTTGAGAGCGGATACATTGGATGCTTTTGGTTTAGTTGGGATATTCTTTGTTTTTTGTTCTATAGTTGGATTCATGGAATGTTTTGATAGGCTATATTTTTAGAACATATATGCTTAGCTTCGGTGGGGTAGATTTGGAAACCTTAGTGTTTTAATTATTAGTTTTTAAAAATAAATTTAGTTTACTTTTAATTTCTTTTGCAAATTATCATCTGAAATTCAGAACTAGGTTAAGATAGAGTTAGTTTAGATTGAAAATATACTTTCACAATGCAATTCCCTGTGGATTCGACCTCGCACTTGCACAACACTATACTGCAAACGACTCGTGCGCTTGCGAGTAATTTAAAACTCACAACACTTGCAACTGGGTTTAGGAGAGATCAAACCAACATCTGTGGTACTATAGTTAGCCGGCCAGTCGATTAAGCAACCAAGGGGGATAGTCGAAGATGTACTGATATAGATAGATAAGTTCTACTATCTTTTTGATTTTCTCATTCTGGATACTCATTCTGTGGTTGATATGGAGTCTAAAGTTCCAATCATTTTTGGAAGACCTTTCTTGGCTACCTCTAACGTTCTTATTAATTATAGGAATGGTCTAATGAAACTATCTTTTGGGAACATGACTCTAGAGGTCAACATTTTCAACATCAAAAGATAACAACATGATGATGATGATTGCTATCATACTTATATGATATACACACTGATACTAGAGGAGGCTCATTTGAGCAAAAATTCAGAATCTTTAGAGTATCTCCATGGTATTTCTGATTCTAAGAGTTTACTTTACCTTGATGATATTTTCGATGTTTTTGCTCTTTCAGGGTCAAACGATAAAGGAAAACGAAAATGGAAACTAAGCTTCAAGGAGTTACCAAGAGATAGAGAGAGACTTAAGCCATATGCTGAGGAGACCCCAAAGGTCGACTTAGCGATGCTACCTGAGGGACTCAAACATGCATTCTTGGGACCAAGTGATACCTTTCCTGTTATTATTTCCTCTGTACTTAGTGATTCAGAAGAAAAGAAATTGATTGACATGTTAAGTGAGCATAAAGCTGCATTAGGATGGACAATTGCTGACATTAAAGGTATTAACCTCTTGATATGTTCCTATAGGATCCATTTAGAGGAATGAGCTAACCCCTGTAGAGACCCCCAGAGACGACTTAACCCCACTATGAAAGAAGTCATGAAAAAGGAAGTTTTAAAGTTATTAGATGCGGGTATCATTTACCCCATCTCTGATAGTAAATGGGTTAGCTTGACTCAACCTAAAAAGTCTGGGGTAACTATGATAACCAACTCTTAGGGGATGCCTGTTCCTACCAAGGTAATGACAGAGTGGCGCATGTGCATAGACTATAGAAAACTTAATTCAACCACCCGTAAGAATCACTTCCCACTTCCATTTTTAGACCAAATCTTAGAACATGTAGCTGGTCATCTCTTCTATTGCTTTCTAGATGGGTATTCGGGATATTATCAGATAGAGATTGCATTAGAAGATCAGGATAAGACTACGTTCACATGCCCATTTGGTACTTATGCATTCTGATGTATGCTTTTTGGACTATGTAATGCACCGGCTACGTTTCAAATATGCTTGATGAGTATATTTAGCGATATGGTCAAAAAATTTATGGAAGTTTTTATGGATGATTTGACTGTGTTTGGAGATTCTTTTGATTCATGCCTACTTCATTTACAAGCTGTTTTGAGTAGATATGGAGAAAAAGGTCTAGTGCTTAATTGGAAAAAATGTCATTTCATGGTTCTCTCTGGACTAGTTTTGGGGCACATAATTTTTGAAAAAGAGATCGAAGTGGATAAATCAAAAACAGGATTGATCTCTAAATTGGCCACACTCAAAATTGTTAAGGATGTTAGATCATTTCTTGGGCATGCCAGTTTTTACAAGAGGTTTATACAGAGTTTCTCTGCTATATCTAGACCATTGTGTAACCTTCTAGCTAAGGAATCCATGTTCAATTCGACATAAGAGTGTGAGGACGCTTTCCAAACACTCATTGATAGGCTTACATCCACCCCCATTATCTAGTTACCATATTGGAATTTACCGTTTGAGATTATGTGTGACGCGAGTAATTATATGGTGGGGGCAGTTTTGGGACAACGAAGGGAGGGGAAGCCCTTTGTTGTATACTATGCTAGTAAAACTCTTAATAATGCACAAATGAATTATTCCACTACTGAAAAAGAATTTCTAGTGGTAGTCTTTGCCTTAGATAAATTTTGTGCTTATCTGATTTGTACACCTATCACTATTTTTACTGACCATGCAACCCTTAAGTACCTTCTGAAGGATGCTAAGGCAAGATTGATTAGGTGGATTTTACTCTTGCAGGAATTTGATTTAATAGTTAAGGATAAGAAAGGGGTGGAGAATGTGGTGGCAGATCACTTGTCTTGACTGGAGTTCAATGAGTCTGCCGATGGGCCACCAATCCGAGATGACTTCCTCAATGAACATCTGTTCGCCGTAAGCTAAGTACCATGGTATACGCACATTGTAAATTACTTGATTTTTGGGGAAATGCCATCCACATGGAGCGCACAAGATAAGCGCAAATTTTTGGTCGAGGTAAGAAATTTCTATTGGGATTACCCTTATCTTTATAAGTATTGCCCTGACCAAATTATGAGGTGGTGCATCCCTGCGGTTGAGATTGATAATGTCTTACATTTTTGTCATAGTTCAGCTTGTGGTGGTCACTTTTCTATGAAAAGGACTACCGCAAAAATTCTACAGTCTGGATTATATTGACTTTCTCTGTTTAAGGACATTAACAATTTTTATCGTTCTTGTGATAGATGCCAAAAGCTTGGTGCTCTGTCTCGAAGGCATATGATGTCCCTTAACCAGATTCTTGTCATTGAAATATTTGATTATTGGGGGATCAATTTTATGGGACCCTTTCCACCTTCTTTTGGGTATCTACATATCTTCCGTGTAGTGGACTATGTGTTGAAATGGGTAGAGGCTGTGGAGTGCCAAAACAACGACAACAACACTGTTGTCAAATTTCTTAAGAACAACATTTTCTCTAGATTCGGCATGCCTCGGGCTATGATTAGTGATCAAGGCACTCATTTCTGTAATCGTTCTTTTAAGGCTTTGATGCGCAGGTATAAAGTGCAGCATAAGGTCGCTAACGCCTACTACACACAGATGAATGGCCAGGCTGAATTGGCCAACCAAGAGGTGAAGCAAATATTGGAGAAGACACTGAACCCGAATAGAAAGGATTGGTCTTTGCACCTCCCCGACACTTTTTGGGCTTACTGTACTTCTTACAAGACCAACCTCGGGATGTCTCCATATTGACTTGTCTATGGTGCTTGCCATCTACCGGTTGAGTTAGAACATCATGCTTATTGAGCTGTAAAGAGCATTAACTTTGATCTTAATGATGCAAGAATTCATAGGAAGCTTCAGTTGGTTGAGATTGAAGAGTTGCGAAATGATGCCTACGACAACTCCAGAATCTACAAGGCAAAGATGAAGGCGGCTTAGGATAAGTAAATTCTGAGGAAGCATTTTGAGCCCAATCAACGAGTCCACCTCTTTGACTCGAGGCTTCACTTTCATCTCGGCAAGCTAAAATTGAGATGGATTGGCCCGTTCGTGTTTAAGTAAGTCTTTCCCAATGGTTCAGTTGAGATAGAAGATCCAAAAGCTGGGAGAGTATTTCGAGTGAATGGGCAAGGTCTGAAGCACTACGTGGAGAAAGTATAGGAACCAGAGGAGATCTCTATGGTTGCCCCTGTCTACTTTGACTAATGTTCGATACTTTTATCTATATTATATTTTATTGCTTTCTAGTTTAGTTTCTTTAGTTTTGCTTTGTTTGCTTTTATGTTTTGTTTTGTATGATACAGGTTTACCTACGCTACGTTATTGGAGTTCCTCTCTCCCGTCGGTATGACTTTCTTATCTTTTGGTGACTATGAGGACACTGTCACATTTTGGTTAGGGGTAGTAGCATATGCATGCTTGTTATATATTGTTTTGTGTGAAACTATCATGGCATGTTTGTGACATTTCGCGATTTTGTGAACTGTTGATGCATGATTACAACTATGTTTTCGTCAAGGTCCAATGACACTATCTTGATTAACACTGACTATTTTTTGGAAACTCATTTCTGTGCACATACTAGGCTTTGTGGATTGTTTAGAGAGTGATGCATATGATCTGTGGGTTTTAACCACGTTTGAAGCACATTTACTTTTATTGAGTGGAGAGTCTGAGAAAACTAGCACTGTGAACTTTTATTACCTACTTGAATTGGTTTTATTGCTATTTGAGATGCTTTGTTTGGCTTACCTTACATGTAGAGAAATGATTTGGTTAGTCGTTGAAGCCTTTGAATCCATCATTGACATTTGCGCAGAGTTTTGATCGTCGACAATATTTTAGGAATGATTCTTCTTCCATCAGTTTATTTATTTATATTGTAATTCTCTAAAAGAAAAAGAAGAAAAAAATTCATTCTTCTATCAGCTTGTTTATTTATATTGTAATTCTCTAAAAGAAAAAGAAAAAAAAAAGAGAGATGAAAAAGAATAAGAAAATATTAGTTTTTGTTTACTTCAATTTTTAGTTTGCATTCGAATGAAGGAAGATTCAACAATTTAAGGAAGATAAGTTGTCGCACCACACTCAGAAGAAAGGAGCTTCAACACTAGGGCTTATTAATTAACCATTGAAATTTCGAGGCAGTGTATTGGTAAGTCGAATAAAGTGTTCTGAATTATGTGATTAGCCTATCTTATTGTCGTTTCTTGTTCACTTGCTTGTCCTAAATTGCTTGACCCTTTCACTAAGTGCTTTTATCTGCTTTCCAATTCCATAAGTAAATACTATGCCTCTTTAAATTGATAAACACTTTACCTGTGAGGATAATAGAGTAGAGGCTTCTTTCTTGTTTGAATTCAAAGTTTTATGCATTATTGGTTTGTGGTAAGAAGGTTTAGGCTTAGTGCACACACTCACAGTTTCTTAGAAGACATGATTTGAAAATCTTGTTAGCATCTGTGAGCCTTGGCCAACATTTGTTTGAATGCTAGACAGTTCTACAAAATTCTCGGATAAACAACATTCATGCTATGTTACTTTTCATGCATTACTGTATCGCTTGCATCACTAGGTATTAGCAATGAGCTGGTTAGGGGTTGTGATTAGGGCATAAAAGTGCACTTCAGATAGAGTTAATTATATGCATTTGTTGAGATTAATTTTGATTATTCATTGAATTTCTTGACAAATGTGGTCCTTTAGAGAATTATGTGTTTTAGTGTCTTTTGCAGATTTTAAAAAACAAAAAAGACTTAAACAAAAAAATATATAATATATTTTCGAAAGAATCCACAACATCCGGACCAGTTCAGAGCAAGGAAATCGGGTTTCCCAAGAGGAGTGCAACAAAACCCATCATTTCTAGACTGTTAAAGATAAATTCAGCATTTTGCTAAGTCATGTTGTCATTAGCAAAGGGTGAAAATGAGTTTCACTAAATTGCTAGAAATACCCATACAGATCAGTCATTTTTGCGGATTAAACTATATTGATTCAGAAAAAACCAAGAGATGAGCCATATATTCTTGGAAAGATCCGGACTCTTATTTTCTGGAGATTTTTACAGTTCGTAAATATGATTTTTCTCGAGAAAGTTATGGAAGTTTTAGTAAACAAAGGTTAGGCTGTGTGTGATTTCAGCGTGGCAGAAGTGAAGGAGCTATTAAATTCCGATCTTTTTTGGGATTTGCACGGCCTGGATAAACAGCACAACTAGACCACTTCTGGAAAACAAAAACCGGGCCTGGACAGCAGCAGAAGCACACGGCCTGGACAGAAACTCTAGGGTGACTTTTCTGTCTACAAAGCCATCTCCATACAACTATATATAGGATTTTAGACTCAGAGAATAGGGGGCTGAAGAGATACACACTGAATTTCTAGAGAGTTGTTGTGATTATGAATTATCGGCTAGGCTAAGTTTCAACCAAGGTGAAGAGATGAACTCCTAGACATAGTGGGTTTGGCTTGTATTTAATTAAGTATTTGTGTTTTTAACATTGAATAATTATTTTGAGCTGTTTCCTTTATTTAATATTGAAGTTGATGTTTTTATGTGATAGAAAATTATATTTTATTCTTCTATAGATTTTATTTAACTCCGGTGATTGTTGTTCTTTTTCTCCATATAAGTTTAGTATTGCTTCTCTTATGTGTAAAATTTAGGATGCAATTGATTTCAGTCTATTAATTATATATGATTGTCCTTTACTGCGTTATTGTCTCAGGATATATCATCGATTTAGGATATCATATATGATTTACCGTTGCATTACTTGTAAAAACAAGAAGGGGATTTCTCATAATAATTAACAAAAGAATATTTTTAGTGCTTTCACTATTATTTTCCAATTACGCATTTGGGATGTGAAATACGTAGTTGAGTTATAATTGCTGAATTGATACAAGATGAAGCTATGAAATCTAGAAGGGATTCTTGGACCCTTGTGTTGCTCATTATTTATTTTCTTTCATTTAATTTAATTGTTTCATTTAATTCTCAACATTTTCTTAATATTAATTTTTAATTTTGTTTCCATTATTTTTTGCCTGAGATATTGATTATAGAACATTCTCTTCGTGGGATCGACACCCCATTCTATATTGCTGTTACTGCATAGTACTATTTTGGCATAATTCACCTACCTTCAAATTCTTAGATGACCTCAGGAAAGAGCACCAAGAGGATATTAAGATACTTGCCTTATAGCAAGCCTACACCAAATATCCCCAATAACATCCATATTGGACTGTTAAAGAGGGCATCATTTACTATCAAGGGAAGTTCTTTGTGGGCAACAACTCTAGCATGAAGATTCTTTTTATCACTTAATGCTATGCCGCTCCATTAGGTGGTCATGATGGTATTTTAAGAACTCTTCTCAGATTGTCTGCTAGCTTTCACAGGAAGAGAATGAGGAAAGATGTTATCGAGTTTTTGTCTCAATGCCCAGTGTGCCAACAAGTAAAAGCACTTAACATCAAGCCTTATGGCCTCTTACAACCCTTGCTAGTTCCAGAATAGATTTGGGAAAACATTTCAATGGATTTCATTACCCATTTACTACCCTCTCATAGTTTCACAAGCATATATGTGATACTGGACAGACTCAGCAAATTTGCGTACTTTGCACCCCTTAATCCTAACTTTACAGCAAGTAAAGTTACTAATGTCTTCATGAACACTGTCTACAAGTTGCATGGCCTTACTAAATCAATTATCAGTGATAGTGTAATACCCGTAATCGTAAAGTAAGGGTAAAGAAGTAATTTAATAAATATGACATAAAATTAAAATAATATATTTACGCGAAGGATTTAGTATTGAATAAAATAATTCTTTTGAAAAAAAATGGATGTGTTGGGGTGTAGTTACAAAAAAAAATCTGGACGTGTCCAGTATGAAAAGAAGGAGAAAAAGAAAAAGAAAAGAATTTTTTTTTATATTTTTCAAAAAAAAATCACAAAAAATGTGGCAGCAGGTGCACCTGCTGCTAAGGGAAGAAAGCTTTTAGCCATGTAGCATATTCGTGGCAAGTATAGGGAGGCTGAGTAAAACTTACAAAATTTTGTTCACTTTTGTGAACAGTAGACGTGCGGCATATAAATTGATTTTTTTTACCCAATTCCGTTTGATTTTCCTTCAATTACTCCATTTCTCTAAACACTTAGAGACTGAAATAAAGGTTAAAAGAGAAAAATTTTGAAGGGGTTTACGGCAAAATTTCATAGAGAATCACGGGAAGCTATCAGAAAAACAGAAGGTAATAACGTAGTGTTTAATTGTGATTTTTTAGCATATGTGAAATTTATCAGAATTCAAAGTGGGAATTTTCAAAGTGTGTGGTTTATGAAAAATTGAAAAAATAATTAGAAATTTAATACAAATATTATGTTAGGTGTTGACGATCAACAATCGAGAGAAATTTTGAGAGGAACGAGAAAGGTAAGAGGGTGATCCACGGGGAGCTTTAAGTGCTACGTGGTGAGTTATATTTACTTTAAGTAATCTAAATAAAAATCAAATATCTAGTAATAATTTTAAAATAAATTATTAACTTATGCTTTGGTGGTAGATGAAAAAAATTGATTTATAGGTATGATAGGAATTTTGGACATGTAGAAAATTATTAGGTGAGAATTAATATTTTTGGAATAATAAGTTGATTTAATAATAAAAGTGATAGGTGAAATTCTTGATGAACTGTGGTTGATGTTTTGATACGAATTATGAGAAGATGAAATTTAGTGGATCTTGACAAGCTTTGATGGATGATTTGATGTGATTTAGGATTTAGAGGAATTTAGTAGATTGTTTTATAATAATTTGAGAATAATCAAGATAGTTAGTTCAAATTTCTGAATACATGTTTGTTTTTATTTTATTATTTGTATGCATATTCATATCAATTTTCATATACATCTGAATGAGAATAAAAGAACTGGGAAGGCAGTCGGTCTAAATGAAAATGAAAGACCCGGGAAGGCAGTCGGTCTAATGAGAATAAAAGAACTGGGAAAGCGGTCGACCTAAATGAGAATAAAAAAACCGGGAAGATAACCGGTCTAAATGAGAATGAAAGAATCGGGAAGATAGCCGGTCTAAGATAAAAACATGTCGACACATGGGAAGATGTTCCCTAATAATAATTCATACATTGCATCTGTTTTAATTATTACTTGCATTATTGAAATGCTGATGTGTGGTGAGTTATTGTGAATTTATTTATAGATGGATGAGTCTTACAGAGAGACAATTATGGTGATAAGAACCATCTAAATGGTAGATTTTATGATGTGAACCTCATTACGAGGAAATTTTGAGATAATTGATGGTCTTAAGGGAATCAATAAATAATAAGAAGAGATCGATAGAGAATGGATCTTTTGACATTTGTAGTGATAGTAGAATGCTAGTATAGGTTGTGAGAGATATAAATGAATAAATATTGAAAGACCATTTATACAACTGAATACTTAGTAAATTTAATTCACTGAGCGTGTGAAGCTCATTCCTCGTTGTACAATGATTTCAGGTAGCAGGCAGGACAAATAGTTTGGTGAGTTGAGGTTCAGACAAAATCATTTTTTTGTAAGCCACATACGTATCGACATCCTCAAACTAATGAGAAAATAAAATAAAAATTTATTTGTAAATATTCATGCATTTTACGTTGTAAATTATGTTTAAGTTAATATTAGATTGATGTATCTCTCCTGTTGAGGGTTGAGGATTTATTTAAAAATTTCTATTGGTGTTATTTTTATTATTGCATATATGTGTCGTGCTGGGATTTTCAAAATGTGACAACACCGTCTCGGGGGTGGCCAACCCGGGATGGGTCGTTACAAGGGTCCTTTATTCACAAACCAATTATGGAGGGAGCTCTTCGGGTTACAAGGTACTCAATTAAAGATGAGCACTTCTTATCATCAACAATTTAATGGCCTTGCTTGGAGCAGTATCTCAGATCCTTTGAAGAGGGTTGCTGGATTGTAAAGAACTATTGATTTAGTGCAGAGAGTTCAGAGGAACTCACGGGGACATATGCTATTGCAGAACCTCGATAACAAATTACTTGTCTTCTTTCTTTCTTTGATTTTTGTTCCTGTTTTCGATTCCAAATCTTTACAAGTCATTCTAGACTTGGGTGTTTGGAAGATCACCACCCGGGCATCTTGTCAAGGTGATTTCCAACAGTTATTATTGTATATATTATTTCTTATAGGAGAAAGATGTTGTATCTACTCTGTAAAGAGTTGAGGACTTGATGTATATATATTTTCAGTCGATGTAAGTTTTTATATTTTTGCATATAGTTTCATGTTGGGATTTTAAAACGTGACAACACCGTCTTGGGGGTGGCCAACTTGGGATGGGTAGTTACAATTTTGGTGTAAGACTATTAGGTTTTATGATTCTGTAGACTGCATAAAATGTAAGAAAGTGAAAGATTAAAATAAACTATATTTTTATGCAGAGTTTGAGGATGACACGTGGAAATGTCAGACCTAGAGGTAGATTACTGAACCAGATAGGGCTTGGTAGGCCCCTAGTATTTAGAAGAGCTAAGGCTGAGATGGAGGTGAAGTTTGTAATTCCTGCAAGGGAACATGTTGCTAGTACAATTGGCGCTAGTAAGGGGGGGGGGGGGTGTGAGAGAATCTAGTGTTTGGAGAGGTTTTTGATCGTGCTACAGAGAGAATGAATGCAGCAAAAGAAAGGGCTGATAGTTTACATAAGCAACTGGAAGAAAGGGCTAGAGAAGAACCTGATGTGGTGAGACATGAGGGTTCATGAGGGAGAAGGTGTGTTTGCATATGAGATGCAAAGAGATTGTTTTATGAGATTTATTAAATTTAAATCTGATTCTTTGCATAATTTCCTATATTTTATCACTTCTTAACTTTAAAATTTAGTATAATTTTATTTATTTTTGTTGGTTTTAGGCTTCCTTGTTGTCATTAAATTTTATTTCAGATTTGAAGAAAAGGAAGATCCAAATTTTAGCAGCCTATCGTCTAGGGACACTTTCTATCATTTAAATGAAGATTTTATTTGAGTATAGGAGCTGCTAAAATAAAAGAGACGTAGGCAGAAGTTTTGAATGGCATGTGAAGGCTTAAATCCCACATCCACATCTCACATCGGTTGGAAACACATTGCACTCATGGAGTTTCCCTATAAAATCCCCATTGCACTTCATATTCAAGGGGTGGATCTAAAAGGCTTTGCTATCAAGGAGGAAGAGGCTGCCGACGGCGACGAGTATTTTTCACTGTGGATTTTCTTCTCTTAGAAAAATATGGTGAATTCGTTTATGTTGAATTTAATTTTTAGCTTGAACTAAATTTTCTTTATTATAGGAAAACGATGTAATCTAGTTTCAAACTATGCTTGCTTTTCTATGCTAATTTGAAGTAATTCTCTTCTATGTTTGTCTGATTTATTCTGAGCTTTAGCTTATAATTGACTGGCCATTAATTAGATGATTTTGATCTTGTGATTTGCTATCGAAAGAGGGAATTATAGGATAGAACTTGGATATTTCAGCGTAGGTAAATATAGAGATCGAAAGACTTATATGAACCTATGCAGTCTTAAAATCGTTGGTCTTAATGCTTTATTGCTTTATTGATTTGCATGCTCTTGTGTAAATTAATGAACAAGAATATTTCCATTTGACTATTGAAAGAGGCTTTTAGATGAGTTTGGAGATTTTGCTAACAAACAGAGAGAATTAAATTCAATTAGTTAGATGAGAAAAGCATAGTTAGGGATTAGGTGAAATCGATTTCCTAGAAGTTCTTTTTGTTATTAATTTGATCTTCGAACAACAACTTTCGTTTCCTTTGAATACTTTCTTTGAATTGATTTTATTTCAAATTACAATTACAAACAATCTTAGTGACTTTTCTAAATAAAGTCGAGATTAGTATAATTTCGATACTTGTCAAAAGTGAGTTACCAATCCCTAAGGACGATACTATTCTTATTACTTTACTATAAAACTACGATACTGTGCACTTGCAGTTTTGCACCGATTAAGTTTTTGGCACCGTTCATGGGATTGATTTCTTCTTATTTTTGCCAATATCGATACAAAGCAATCTTGGTTTTAAATTATTATTATTATTATTATTATTATTATTATTATTATTATTATTATTATTATTATTATTATTATTTGTTCTATAGGTGTGTTTTTGACGTTGCATGCTCCGTGCTAGATATTGTGACATTACCCCTTTTGATCCAGAGATTGAAAGAACTTTTAGATCACGAAGAAAAAATAAAGTACTAGCCATGGCTGACGGACAACATGATGCATAACCACGCACCTTGAAGGATTATGTATGGCCAGTTGTGAATGATGACTACTTGGGTATAAGACGTCAAACTATTAATGCCAACAATTTTGAGCTTAAGCCAGCCTTAATCAGCATGGTATAACAAGCCCAATTTAGTGGATCGCCACTGGATGATCCTAATATTCATTTGGCGATATTTTTGGAGATTTACGACACTGTAAAGTTTAATGGTGTTACTGAAGACAACATTAGACTGAGATTGTTTCCTTTTTCATTGAGGGGCAAGGCAAGAGGTTGGCTACAATCTCTACAACTGGGAAGCATCACTAGCTAGCAGGATATGGCTCAAAAGTTTCTTGTTAAATTCTTCTCGCCTGCAAAAACAGCCTAACTCAGGAGTGAGAATGGTCAATTAAAGCAAAATGATTTCGAGTCACTCTATGAAGTGTGGGAAAGGTATAAAGATTTGATTCGACACTACCCTCAACACGGATTGCCAAACTGGTAGCAAGGTCAGATGTTCTACAATGGGTTAAATGGGAAAACTTGGACCATAGTTGATGCTGCTTCTGGTAGAACTTTGATGTTAAAGACGGTTGAAGGTGCTACCTCCCTTTTGGAAGAAATGGCCTCAAACAACTATCAATGACCAACTGAAAGAACTATGGCTAGGATGGTTTATGGAATTCATGAATTGGAGCCATTAGCAACCATTTCCGCTCAAGTTGCATCTCTATCTCATCAAATTTCAGCTTTGACAACACAAGGAATACTACAAAGTGCAAAATATGTTGCAGCTACAAGTATGACAGTTATGAGTAATGAAGCGAGTCAAGAACAAGTTCAATACATCAACAATCGGAACTACAACTATCGTGGTAATCTTATGCCAAATTACTACCATCTAGGGCTTCGAAATCATGAGAATTTGTCTTATGGAAACATAAAGAATGTGCTGCAACCTTCTTCAGGATTTGATAGTCAACCAAGCGAGAAGAAGATGTCACTTGAGGATGCTATGGTTTCCCTTGTTGAGGAGACAAAAGCAAGGTTCAAAAAGAATGATTCACGGTTAGACAACATTAAGACTCATTGTAGCAACATGGGAGCCACTATGAAAAATATTGAAGTGAAAATTGGGCAACTAGCCACAAACATCAATGCCCAACAAAGAGGAACATTTCCTAGCAGCATAGAATTGAATCCAAATGAACAATGCAAGGCCATCAAACTTAGGAGTGGAAGAGAAATTGAGAGGTCACCATAAAAGGAAACCAAGTCCACCCCTACAACTCCAACTAATGGCCAAAGAAAGAATAAAGTAGAAGAATAGGAGATTATGGATGATATATTAAGAGAAAATGATAAGCCTCTAGCTATTTCATTTTCTGATAATCCTCCTATTCTTCTTACTCCACTTCTTTACCCTCAATGTTTTCAGAAACAAAAATTAGATAAGCAATTTTCTAAGTTTTTAGATATTTTAAAGAAAATTCACATAAATATTCCTTTTGAAGATGCTTTGGAGAAAATGCCAAATTATGTCAAATTCTTAAGGGACATCATTTCCAATAAGAGAAGGTTGGAGGAGTTCGAAACATAAAAGTTTTTTTTGAAGAATGTGGTGCCATTCTTTAAAAGAAATTGCCTCAAAAATTAAAAGATTTAGGGAGTTTCACTTTGCCTTGCACTATTGAAAATTCATTTTTTGATAAAGTTTTATATGATCTTGGTGCTAGCATTAATCTTATACTAGTTTCTGTTTGCAAAAAATTAGAACTTAGAGAGATGAAAAAAAACAACCATTTCTTTGCAACAAGTAGACCGGTCCATCAAGTACCCACGTGGAATCATAGAAGACGTATTGGTAAAGGTGGATAAATTTATTTTTCCTACTGATTTTGTGGTGTTAGATATAGAGGAAGACCAAGAAGTCCCACTAATTCTTGGCCGACCATTCTTGGCTACAGGAAGGGCTTTAATTGATGTTCAAAAGGGTGAATTAAAATTGAGAGTAAACAAGGAAGAGATTATGTTCAACATTTACCAAGCCATGAGATTTCCAAAAGATCCAAGAACTTGCTTTTAGGTAGATATCATTAAGCAATGTGTAGAAAAAGCCTTTCAAGAAGATGTACCAGTTGATCACCAAGAACGATACCACTTTATCTCAAGCTTATAATTTTACTAGCTCTACTGTTTACGAATCTGATTTACCTTTTGTTAGTGAAGAATTTCTCCACTATATATTTGCCTTAGGAGCCTTGCAGCAGAATACATCACTTAGCAATGAAGTGGGAAGGCTAGAGTCGATTGTAGCAAAGCCGGATTCTGCAATTTCTAGAAAAAAAATGCAGCAAACTACTACTCCAGAGTTAAAGCAATTACCTGAGCATCTTCACTATGCATTCTTGGGTGATAGTTACACATTTCCAGTGATTTTTGCTATATCACTCACACCTGAAGAAGAGAAAAAGCTGTTGTGTGTGTTAAGGGAGCATAGAACAGCATTGGGATGGACTATTTTCAACATAAAAGGTATAAGCCCCTCCATTTACATGCACAACATTTTAATGGAGGAACTTTACAAACTGTCGATCGAGACCAAAGAAGATTAAATCCAGCAATGAAGGAAGTCATGAGTAATCCAGCAATGAAAGAAGTCATGAGTGCTGAAATTTTGAAGCTCCTCAATGCTGGAATTATCTATGCTATTTCAAACAAGTCATGGGTAAGTCCAGTATAGGTTGTACCAAAAAAGGGTGGAATGATGGTGGTGAGAAACGAGAACAATGAGTTTATTCCTATAAGAATAGTCACAGGTTGGCGTGTATGTATGGATTACCGTTAGTTGAACAAAGCAACAAGGAATGATCATTTTCCACTTCTCTTTATTGGTCAAATGTTGGATTGATTGGCTGGGTATTCCTACTATTGCTTCTTAGATGGTTATTCAGGGTATAACCAGATTGCCATAGCCCCTGAAGATCAAGAGAAAACTACATTCACATGCCCCTATGGAACATTTACTTTTAGGAGGATGCCATTCAGATTGTGTAATGCCCCAGTGACATTTCACCCAGTGACATTTCAACATTGCATGATGGCTATCTTTTTTGATATGGCGAAAGATATAACGAAAATTTTGATGGATGATTTTTCAATTTTTGGTACATCTTTTGATCATTGTTTGTGTAATTTAGCTCTTGTTTTGCAGAGATGTGAAGACAAAAAACTAGTCCTAAATTGGGAGAAGTGCCATTTCATGGTTCAAGAAAGGATCAGGCTTGCCATCGAATATCATCTAAAGGAATTGAGGTTGATCGAGCTAAAATTGCAACCATAAAAAACTACCACCTCCAAAGAAAGTGAAGGGAATCAGAAGCTTTTTGAGACATGCGAGATTTTATAGAAGATTTATAAAGGATTTTTCTAAACTCTAAACCTTTATGCAATCTTCTTGAAAAAAATTATGCATTTGACTTTGATGATGCTTGTTTGCAAGCCTTTAATACAATCAAGGAGAAACTAGTTTCAACGCCAGTTATGACTATACCTGATTGGAGTTAACCTTTTGAAGTCATGTGTGATGCAAGTGACTTTGCAATTGGAGCAGTATTAGGAAAAAAGCGAGACAAACTGTTCAGGGCCATCTATTACGCAAGCCAGATTTTGAATGAAGCACAATTAAATTATAAAACAACTGAGAAGGAGATGCTTGTTGTTGTGTTTGCTTGTGACAATTTTCGGTCTTACCTCATTGGTACAAAAGTGATAGTGTTCACTGATAATGCAACAATTCGTATTTGTTTGGCAAGAATGATGCTAAGCCTAGGCTGATTCATTGGATCCTACTTCTTCAAGAATTTGATTTGGAGGTTCGAGATAAGAAAGGAAGTGAAAATTCAGTTGCTGATCATCTCTCTCGGTTGGAGCAAGAGGAAGTAAGACCAAATTCAGTGATCCAAGAAGCATTCCCCAATGAGCAATTATTTGCATGTGAGATCAAGCTTCCTTGGTATGCTGATATTGTAAACTACCTAGCTTGTAAAGTACTGCCACAAGATCTCACTTATCACCAATGAAAGAAGTTTCTACATGATATGAAATATTATCTTTGAGATGAGCCTTTGTTGTTCAAAAGATGCCCTGATCAAATCATCCAAAGATGTGTACCAGAAGAAGAGATGGAAACCATTCTCCATCATTTCCATTCATCATCATATAGAGGGCACTTTGGAGCAACACGAACAGCAGCTAAGGTACTTTAAAGTGGTTTCTTTTGGCCTTCTATTTTTCATGATAGTTATACTTTGGTGAAGACTTGTGACCAATGCCAATGTATGGGAAATATTTCAAGGTGTCAGGAGCTACCATTGAAAAATATCTTAGAGGTTAAGTTATTTGATGTTTGGGGAATCGATTTTATGGGCCATTTTCCTCATTCTTTTGGATTTGTTTATATCTTGTTAGCAGTGGATTATATGTCACAATGGGTGGAAGCAATTGCTACAACAACAAACGATGCAAAGGTAGTGCTCAAATTTCTGCCTAAGAATATATTCACAAGATTTAGCACTCCACGAGCCATTATTAGTGACGAAGAGACCCACTTTTGCAATAAGTTGTTTGAAAACCTTCTTTCTAAATATAGTGTAAAACACAAGACAGAACTTGGCTACCATCCTCAAACTAATGGCCAAGCTAAAATTTCAAATCAAGAAATCAAGAACATCATTGAGAAGACGGTCAACACCAATAGGAAGGATTAGGCAAAGAAGCTTGATGATGCTTTGTGGGCATACCGTACAGTTTTTAAAACACCTATCGAGATGTCTCCTTATCTATTAGTGTTTGGAAAGGTGTGTCATCTTCATGTTGAGTTGGAGCATAGAGCTTATTGGGCTGTAAAGAAGTTTAATTTTGATTTAAATGCAATAGGAGAAAAGAGACTCTTACAATTGAATGAGATGGATGAGTTCCAGAACGATGCTTATGAAAATACGAAGATCTACAAAGAACAGACGAAGAACTGGCATGACAAACAGATTCTTAGGCGTTAGTTTGCACTAGGACAACAAGTTTTACTCTTTAATTCATGACTCAAACTCTTCCCGGGCAAGTTAAAATCAAGATGGACAAGTCCTTATACAATTAACAGTGTTTCCTCTTTTGGAGCAATAGACTTAAAGGACAAGATAGGGAATATATTCAGAGTTAACGGTAAGAGATTGAAACACTATTATGGGGAACAAGTGGAGAGGAATTGTGAACTTATTCCTTTTGGAGACCCTAATTGATGAAGATTGAAAAGTTTGGCTGTAGATTTTAAAATAAGAGCTTATGGGAGGCAACCCGTAGAACTTTCTTTTATTATTTTATTTTTATTTTGAATAATTTGGATTTTGATGCAGGTTTATTTAGCAAGAATAAAGAGCTAGAAATTGCAAACTACGGTTGATTCACCATAAAACCAGGGAAGTTCCTTTCATTTATTCAATCTTTCTCACTTTTGAATTATAATAAGGACATTGTTTAGTTTAAGTTAGGGGTTGTAAACTCTTATAGTCATTTTGTCTTCTTGATTGCTAGTTATTTTATTTTACTTGTGATTTATAAGTCTTGAGTTTTTGAATTTTCTTACCGAGCATGCATTTGAGTATGATTGAATTCTCTATGACTTTGAAATTTGTGATTGAGGATAGGACTGAGAATATTTTTTTGAATATTTCTTTTTTTGTTAGGCTGAGTTTTGTGGGTACTTAGATTTAAATTTTTGGCCTTGAACATTATTGAGCATATAGTCGTTTTTTTTTTATTCTATTTTGCTGATGAAGAGTATGAGTAGAATTAACTGGGTCAGGGAAGTTCAATCTTGCTTTACCCTAGAATCTGTTGATGAATCCTTGAGGTGAAATCCTAGTTGATACCAAATATTAGAGAAAATCTAGGCATTTTTTTTTTTGTCATAACCAAAAAGCTTTCCCAGCCATCCTAGTTATCATACCATCATTGCATGGTGTATTTCCATAGTCAACCCCCTTAAGCCTTATTTTACATAAGCTTTTATTTATTCTTTTAACTACATTAACCATTCCGGTTCTAAGCCTGAAAAACCATGAATTGGAAATCTACATTTAAAGAGAAAGTTAGTTCAAAGGAAATTATGCTCTGTTTGATCAAAGTGTGTGAGAAAAAAAGCTGAAGTGGTTGAAAATTTAAAAAGGCTACAAGAACCAATGTGGCTGAATGAAAAAGGTGGGAGGCTGAAAAAAAAAGAAAAAAAAAGAGAAATTTTTTTTCTAGGTTTGTTTTTTGCCCAGAGGTGATTTATCCATCATGGAAGGAAGTGTAAAATAGAGAAAACTCAATACGTGGAGTGCAGATCACTTTAGATTTTGTTAAAGGTATACTTAGTATTGCTACATTGATTACAGCAACAATTATATCACCAGTATGAGCATGCAATCTAGAAAGAGTTATGGTTTGAATTCAATGGATATCTTTTATATTGTTCTTTCCACCAAGTATTTTCTTAGTATGCTTTAATTTTCCTTATCCATTTCTTTCTTAGCCCTCACCTTGTGGCCTATCATTACTACTTGATTAAAGACCTTTTGATATCTGATTTTGGTGTTGACTACATCAATGGAGATGATTTTTGTAAATTGGACTTACAAGGTTAAGTTTTGAGAGAATTCATCTGGTTTCAGTTGTTCTACTTTTATCTGAGTTTGTAGGTGGTTTGGAGTTAAATTGACTATATCACACCCACTCTCAATGTTTTAGCTTTAGGTTGAAGTAATTTCTTAACTCTTGCTTGACAAATTGCTAAATTTTTTATTAATTTTCCTGCTATCTTTGATATTAAAAGAGTAAGATACTAGTAATGAAATCTAAATTCAGATCATGGCTTGGTGAGTGATGAGATTTTTCTATGGGGTTATTTTATTTTATTTTTATTTGAGGACAAACAAAGTTTTAAGTTTGGGAGTGTTTGATGCCTTGCATAATTTCCTATATTTTATCACTTTTTAACTTTAAACTTTAGTATAATTTTATTTATTTTTGTTGGTTTTAGGCTTCATTATTGTCATTAAATTTTATTTTAGATTTGAAGAAAAAAAAGATCCAAATTTTAGCATCCTATCGTCTAGAGACTATTTCTCTCATTTAAATGAAGATTTTATTTGAGTATAAAAGCTACTAAAATAAAAGAGACGTGGGCAGAAGTTTTGAATGGCATGTGAAGGCTTAAATCTCACATTCCACATCGGTTAGAAACACATTGTCCTCATGGAGTTTCCCTATAAAAGCCCCATTGTATTTCATCTTCAAGGGGTGGATCTCGAAGGCTTTGCTATCAAGGAGGAAAAGGCTACCGAAGGCGATGAGTATTTTTCACTGTGGATTTTCTTCTCTAAGAAAACTATGGTGAATTCTTTTATGTTGAATTTAATTTGTAGAGTGACCTAAATTTTCTTTATTCTAGGAAAACGATGTGATTATACCCATAGTATAACGCGGTTATTGTAGTACAGCTTTGGGGTGTCGATTCCACAGGGAAACAAGTTAATTACAAAAGAAAATGTGTGAACCTTAAAACGAACAATAAAAGTTAAATGAAAGATTTTTGAGTTTTGATAATAAAATAATGTGAGAAAAATTGTGTAAATGTAAATGAAATATAAATGAGAAATAACAAGGTTCCGGGAATCCTCCTTAGGTTCGTTGCCTTGTTCCACTCTCGATTCAATTGTTTTTATCTCGATTGCAAGATTCACATCCCAAACAAGCAATCGAAAAATATTCAATCAAGCACATTTATAAACTCTAATGTAATTGCTACAAATTACTCATTGATTCCGGTTCAAGCACACATGACCGATCTTAAATATTATCAAGAAATGACAATATCGCAGTAATGGACAATCAGTAAGATAAATCTACCTGAATCAATCACATCCAAACAACATCAATGGAGGAGAAGGATGTAATCACTGGATTAAGTGAATCTAAAAGAAGAAGAATATAAAGTGCAGCTATCACATGAACTCAAATCATTCTTACTTAATCAAAGAGTAAATCATAGACAATGTTTTAACAATAAATCCGTACAAATGAATCAAGAACAGGAAATAAGGAACAACAAATCCCTCAGGACTAATCGTTTTCCCTTATTTGATGATTAGTTGGCCATAGAGCTCAAGGTGGATGAACAATATGGATGCTTTCCCCTTTGATTTCCATCCCTCAAGAGACTCGAAAATATTCTGGATTTGGATCCCTTGGATCCTCCTTTGAAGATGCTGGCTGCACACTCCTTAAAGATGTATTTATAGAACACAAGTAGTTAGGGGAATTTTGGTCCAGAAAATGTCATTGTGCAGCCCTAATTTGGTCTTGGAACGAGTGGGGGATGGAAAGTGAGGGGCGCGGCGCTAGGTGGATGCTGATCTGGAGGCCTGATCTATGTCTACTAAAACTGCCATAACGTTCTCTAGAAAAATCCTTTTTATGAACCGTAAAATTCTCCAGAAAATAGACTTCCGAATCTTTCTAAGCATATATGGCTCATCTCCTGGTTCTTTCTGCATCAATACAGTTTAATATGCAAAGATGATTGATCTGCATGGGCAATTCTGGCAATTTAGTGAAACTCTTTTCTTGGTTTCTCTTCATCTTGGCTCTTCCGCGACCATTATCTCACTCAAGTATTCATTGAAGCTTCGTGTTTAAAATGATGATAGCTTTTCTATCTATTTTTTAAGCTCAAAGTACCTGAAAATGCACTGAAATAAGTCAACGATTCAAGAATAACACTTTAGAGTTATTAAGGTATAAAAGTGTAATTCCAACCTCGATCAACCCTAAAATGCTAACAATTAAGTACTGTTTAGATGCATTTTATGACTCTCATCATGATGTAATCTAGTTTCAAACTATGCTTGCTTTTATATACTAATTTGAAGTAATTCTCTTATATGTTTGTCTGATTTATTCGGAGCTTATTGCTTCTAATTGACTGGCCATTAATTAGATGATTTTGATCTTGTGATTTGCTATCGAAAGAGGGGATTATAGGATAGAACTTGGATATTTCAGCATAGGTAAATATAGAGATCGAAAGACTTATATGAACTTATGTAGTCTTAAAATCGTTGGTCTTAATGCTTTCTTGCTTTATTTATTTGCATACTCTTATGTAAAATGATGAACAAGAATATTTCCAATTGATTATTGAAAGAGGCTTTTGGATGAGTTTGAAGATTTTGCTAACAAACAGAGAGAATTAAATTCAATTAGTTAGATGAGAAAAGCATAGTAAGAGATTAGGTAAAATTGATTTTCTAGAAGTTCTTTTTCTCATTAATTTGATCTTCGAACAACAGCTTTTTTTTTTTCCTTTGAATTGATTTTATTTCGAATTGCAATTACAAACAATCTTAGTAACTTTCCGAAATAAATTGGAGATTAGTATAATTTCGGTACTTGTCAAAAGTGAATTAGCAATCCTTAAGGACAATACTATTCTCATCACTTTACTACAAAACTACGATGTGCACTTCCAGTTTTGCACCGATCAAAACCCTAGTCTTTTAGAGGATTTGTAAATCCTATTTAGGCTGAGCAATGGATCAAACATGTTGAGAAATATTTTGATGTCTTACCAACGACAGATAGACAAAAGGTTGCACTTGCTTCATTTAAGTTGGAAGGTAAGGCTTCTCAATGGTGGAAGGATATTCTGCCTTGATTAAGTACTAATGTAGATCAACCCTTAACCTGGTGTACGTTTAAGGATGTGTTCTTTGCAAAGTATTTTTCAGATGCTTTTATAGCACAACAGGAGAGAGATTTTATTCATTTGAAATAAAACACTTTATTTGTGGCTAAGTATGATAGTAGATTTGTAGCTTTGTCGATGTTTGTACCTAAGTTAGTAAATACAAAGAAGATAAGGTGAAAGATATTTTTAGATGAGTTACACTATGAGATTCGAACTAAACTTTCTTATATGAGTATTGTGAATTATGTTGTGACGGTGGATAAAACATTACAGATTGAGAAAGATATGACGATGTTTAGAGGTAAGAGAGATTGGCTGAAGAGGTATGGATCTTAGGGACCCAGAGGTGGTAGTAATATGGGTGTACAGGGTGGGAGACTACCCAGAGGGGATATTCCTTGCCACAAGGACCTATGATACAGAGTTAAAGGCATGCAAGATTTGTAGCTCAGAGTTTGATTAGTGGGACCCCTAGATTTAGGAGACAGGCTATGGGAACTAGAGGTTATGGTAGAGGAGTGAGTGTGCCACCCAGGGGAAGTGGTAATATGATGTATGATAGAGAGACAAGAGTTTACTATAGATGTAATCAGATAGGACATCTATCTCAGAATTGTCCTACATTGATGTACTTTGTATATATTGAGGGATGACATATTAGTGTAGATTGTCTAGTGGGGAGATATGCTGAGGTAGGTGCTGGAGGTGTTGGGAGGAGACAGATGGAGATAGGTGGTGCATCAAAGAGTATGCGGGGCAGAGGTAGAGGATTAATAGCTGAGAGCGGACGAGGTAGTCAATCACAACCCAGAGAAAATATAGTTTATGCCTTGACTTAGTAAGATACACAAGCTACTCCTGATGTTGTTATAGGTATGATATATATTCTTAATAGACCTGCTAGATTACTGATTGATCATAGTGCAACCCATTCTTTTGAATCTAATATTTTTATAAGGTCTATTGATGCTTGTAATTGTCCTTTGATGCATGCTGTTATTGTTGAGGTTCCTACTGGGGATAGGGTTATTATCAGGACTATTTATCGGGGTTGTGTGATTAGTATGGCTTATAGAGAGTTTGAAGTTGATTTGTTGCCTTTATATAACATATTTTGATTTATTTTGGGGATGAATTGGTTATCTACATATCATGCTTGGCTAGGTTGTTTTAAAAAGAATGTGGTGTTTAGGATACTTCGAAAGAAGGAGTTTAATTTTCAGGGAGAACGTAAGATACTTGCAAACTGTCTTATTTCCGCCCTAACTACTAGTAGATGGTTGAGGATGGGTTGCGAGGGGTATTTTGCGTATGTAGTGGATTCTAAAAAGGAGGCTATGGAGTTAGAAGAAATCTTAGTGGTGAAAGATTTTTCTGATGTGTTCCCTAAGGAGTTGTCCGGTTTGCCTCATAGTAGGGAGATTGAGTTTTCTATTAAGGTGATTTCGAGATCAATATCCATATCTATAATACTTTATAGAATGGCACCAGCTGAGTTGAGAAAGTTGAAAGTTCAGCTTCAATAATTGTTAAAAAATAATTTATTAGACCTAGTGTGTCTTATTGGGGAGCCCTTATGTTGTTTGTAAAGAAGAAGGATAGAACGATGAGGTTATTTATAGATTATAAACAGCTGAATAAGATCACCATCAAGAATAAGTATCCGTTGCCCAAGATAGATGATTTGTTTGAGTAATTGCAGGGGGTTAGGGTATTTTTGAAGATAGACTTGAGATCAGGTTATCACCAATTGAGGATAAAGGAGGGGGACGTGCCTAAGACGACTTTTAGGACACGTTATGGACACCATGAATTCCTTATGATATAATTTGAGTTGACTAATGCTGTAGTAGTATTTATAGATTTGATGAATCAGGTGTTTAAACCATTCTTGGATAGATTTATGATTGTGTTTATTGATGATATCCTAGTGTATTCCAAGAATGAGGAGAAGCATGTGAAACATTTAGAGATAGTATTGGAGATTCTGAAGAGAGGGAAATTGTATGCAAAGTTCTCTAAGTATGTGTTTTGGCTGAATGAAGTATCTTTCTTGAGGCATGTTGTGTCAGGAGATGGTATAGCAGTTGATCCACAAAAAGTAGATGCAACGTTAAATTGGGAGAGACCAACTAGTGTAATTGAGATTAGAAGTTTCTTGGTGTTGGCTGGTTATTATAGAAGATTCATTCATAATTTTTCTATTATTGTTGTACCATTAACTAGATTGACCAGGAAAGAAGTGAAGCTTAAGTGGTCATAAGAATGTGAGAAGAGTTTTCAGCTATTAGAAAGAAAATTTGACTACTGTCCCGGTATTAGTGCTTTCTTTTGGTGATGAAGGATTTGTGGTATATAGTGATACATCGCATTAGGGGTTTGGATGTGTGTTAGTGTAACTTGAGAGAGTTATGCCTATATTTCTAGGCAATTGAAGAATCGTGAAAGAAATTACCTAACCCGTTATTTAGAATCGGCTGCCACAGTTTTTGCTTTGAAGATTTGGAGATATCATCTATATAGAGCCACTTATGAGATTTTCACTAATAATAAGAGTTTGACACATTCACTTACCCAGAGAGAGTTGAATTTGAGGTAGAGAATGTGGATAGAGTTGATTAGTGACTATGACTGTACAATTCACTATCATCAAGGGAAGACGAATGTAGTAATTAATGCATTGAGTAGAAAGTCTATAGAGACATTAGCTATTGTTGGGAGTCATGATATGAGTTTGATGGTGGTATTGAGAGAAATGAGAATGTAGTTAAGTATCAGTGATAGATAAGTATTGATGGAAAATATGGTGGTACAATCTTCAATTATTGATCACATATTAGAAATGCATAGTAGATATAAGCAGATAGAAAAGATTAAACAGGAAGTATTGAGTAGGAAACATACTGAGTTCAGAATCATGGATGATGGTATGTTGGTATTGGAACATAGAATTTGTGCTCCCAATGATGTTGAGATTGGAAATGAGATACTGAGAAAGGCTCATGATTCTGTATATTCTATGCACCCAGATAATAATAAGATGTATAGGGGGTTGAGACAGAATTATTGGTGGCCAAGGATGAAGAGGGATATAGCTTAGTACATTTCTAGATGTTTGATTTGTCAGCATGTGAAGTTTGAGAATAGACATCCAACAGGTTTATTACAACCTCTTATAGTGCTTGAATGGCCATAGGTAGTATGGATTCTGTTTTTTGTTTTCTCTGTGCCTATAGAGGTCATGATGCTGTATGGGTTATAATAGATAGATTTTCTAAGTCTCTGCATTTCCTTTCTATTAAGACTACCTAGAGTCCTGAAAAGTTGGCTAAGTTATATGTAGCTGAGATTATGAGATACTTTTGAGCATTGCATAAGATAGAGATTATAGATTTACTTCTAGATTTTGGAGGGGTTTTCAGATGGCTATCGGTACACAATTGCAGTTTAGTACAAATTTTCATCCGCAAACTTATTGACAGACAGAGATGATCATTAGAATACTAGAAGAAATGCCGAGGGCAAGTGCATTGAGTTTCTTAGTGAATTGAGATGCTTATTTACCTTTGATTGAATTTGCATACAACAATCAGTATCAAACTAGTGTTAAGATGGAACCATTTAAGGCTTTATATAGTAAGAGGTGCAGAACTCTAATATGTTGGGAAAAGGTTTGAGAGAGAAAGATATTTGGTCAAGAGATAATAGATTTGACTACAGAGAGGATCAAATTAGTTAGAGAAAATTTGAATGCAACACAAAGTAGAAAAAAAAATAGGCTATGCTGATAATAGAATACGACCTTTTGAGTTTCATATTGGTGACTGTGTGTATTTGAAGATATATCCGTGGAAGGATGTATTGAGATTTAGAAAGAAATGGAAGCTGAGTCTAAGGTTCGTGGGACCCTATGAGGTGATTCAGAGAGTTGGGCCAATAGCAAATAGATTGGATTTGCCTCAAGAGTTAAAGTAGTTGCACAATGTGTTTTATGTTTCGCTTTGAGAAAATGTTTACATGATGAATCCTATAGTATCCCAAATCAGTCTATAGAACTTCAGGAATATTTGACTTTTATGCAATTACCAGTCAGAATCCTATACAGAAAGGAACAAGTCTTGCATAATAAAGTTATTCCTTTAGTTCAAGTTTTATGGAAAAATAAAGACGTTGAAGAAATTACTTGGGAGCATGAGGCAAGAATGATGAAAGATTATCCCCAATTGTTTCACGATTTAGGTAAGCAAATTTTGGGGACGAAAATTTTATAAAGAGGGTAGAATTGTAATACCCATACTCTTAAAACAAGAGTATAGAGGTAATTTAATTTTTATATTGAATTAAATTATTCATACATGAAAGATTTATTATTGATTTAGAATAACATTTGAAAGATGACTTTGAGAATTTTATTGAAAAGAGTTAGGAATTTTTGAAGAATAAAGTACTGAAAATTATGAATTTTGAAGTTGAAATGAAAGAAATTTGAAGAAAAATGTGGAATGAAGTTGAGAAAATTAATTAGAAAATTGTGATTGTGATGGAAGAAAATATAATTTTCTATAATTTTTCTGAAATTTTTTGGAAGAAAGAAAGGATGAAAAATTGATTATAAAAGAGGAATGACAAAATCGTAATTAAGCAATGGCAAAATCATAAATTTTAAATGCTAAAATACCGATCATAGAATCGCGAGTAACGGGTGGTAGAACTGTAATTTTTAAATGGTGGCAGAAGTGTAAATAACCGATGGCAAAACTGTAATTTTTAAATGCTAGCAAAATCGTAAATAACAGATGGTAAAACTATAAATTATAAAAAAAAAAAATAGATACGGGGCAGTGAAGATAAGTTCACGCCATGTGAACTTTCGGAATGTATATAATATTACTTTTAAAAAATAATGTAAACGATGAAGCGGCAAGCAGTGAAGGTTCACGTGATGTTCAGTGTAAGTAATTTTTTTAATAAAATAATATTATATTATAATTTTTAAAAAAAGAGTTAAACTTACAACATAAGTTCTCAGAGTTTTATGTTCGTTATTTCTCATACATGTTTGGTTTCTCTTCTTTTTTTCAATTTCTATTTAACAAAAGTCTAGACAATAATTTTCTCAATATTATAGATAATTACAGTTATCCAATTTCAGTATCAAGACTTCATCTCAATTTGAGGTAAATTTTCAATAAGACTCATAACTAAATAATTATATTGTTTGAATTAAGTTATGAAATAATAAGAATAATGAAAATTTATGGTTCGGTATTGGTGATAAGCAATTTCAAGAAATTGCTAAAAAGAGCAGGAAAGGAAAAGAGGTGATCAATGAGTAGCTTTAAGTACTATGTGGTGAGTTAGATTTACTTTTAGTAATCGAAATCAATATAAAGTATGAATTGATGATATTTGAATTAATTGTTGAATTAAAATGATTTGATGGTATATGTATAAAATTGATAGTTGATTTAGTATGAAACATAATTAAATGATATGTTGAAAATTTTTATATGAGAAATGATATTTTTAAAAGGATGGATTGATGGAAAATGTATATGAAATTCTTGAAAGTTGTGATTGATAAATTGATATGATATATGAGGAGATAATTTAATATATATGATAAGATAATGATTTTTAAGAGATAGTTCAATTGAATGTTTTGATGTATGTCTGCTTGCATGTTATTGTTCATTTGCATCGAAGACTATGAGGGCAGCTAGTCTGGTTGAGAAGACCGAAAATGTAGCTGGTCTGGCTGAAACATGTCGACATGTGTGAAGACATTCCCAGATGATAATATGAAATGATGAGATAATGTGATGAAAAAAAAAGATGATTTAAATACATGTATTTATTTATTTTATTATTATTGATTGAGATGCTAAAGTATTAGTCTTGATTGTGAAATTATTGATAGACATATGAGCCTCACAGATAGATAAATATGATGAGAAAGAAATTTGAAATGACGATATGATAAAATTGTTTGATTGACTGATTATATGCTGTAAACATCATAACGAGATAAATAATGATGTTGAATTGATAATATTGAGACGATTAAATATATGAGAAGAAAATTGATAGGATTGATATATGAGATATATATTTATTGAAAGATGATAGCTTGGTGATTGATTTATGAAGAGACTGATAAATGATTAAATTATACTTTTAGTAAATTTAATTCACTCAGCTTGTGAAACTCACTTCTCATTGTTGAAATATTTCAGATAGCGGGCAAGATGAGCAGATAGTTGTGCAGATACTCATAGTGAGTAATTATCTTAAGTAAGTCCGGTGGTTAGCATTCTCAGACTTGTGAAAGAAAGAGAAGAAAATTTTAAAATTTTGTAAATATTCATGCATTTTGTATTTATTGTATATATTGTTTATGATAGGAGAAAGATGTTGTATCTACTCTGTAAAGAGTTGATGACTTGATGTATATATATTTTCATTCGATGTATGTTTTTAAATTGTTGCATTTAGTGTCGTGCTGAGATTTCAAAATATGATGACACTGTCTTAGGGGTTGCTAACCCGGGATAAGTCGTTACAACAATATTCACCATCCTAATAAGTTTGTATGCTGAAAAAGTGTCTCAACGTGATTTTTAAAGGTGTTAAAAATGCAAAACACTTTAGATTTAGATTGCATTTGATAAATCCAAATAAATTTACTTAAATCATCAATAAAATGAACATAAAAACAAAATCTACTCGAAGAAATAATGGGAGATGGACCCCATACACCATAATAAATATACTATAAGGGAACTTTAGGGACTGAGAAAGAACGAGCAAATGGCAATTTGTGACTCTTTCCATAATGACATGATGAACACAAACTCATTTGTTTATTTTCTAAAATCGATAGAACTTTGTTGATTACTTTATTGGAAGGATGATTAGGACATTGATGCCAAACATCTACAGACACTCATTCACCTAAAAGAGCATGAAGTGAAGGATTCGAAGTTGATTGAGGTTGACAAGGCTCCAATTTATAAAGACCATGATAAACTTTACCTTGGAGCAGGACCTTCCTCGAGAATCGATCCTTAACAAGAGAAAGATGAGGATGAAGTTCAAAATACACATTATTATCAGCAATGAATTTAGCAACGCTTAACATGTTTTTAGTAATTGTTGGAACATAAAGAAGATCACATAAAAATAAAGGACGAGACGAGGTATTAAACCGAGTAAGACCAATAGGATGGATAGGAAAACATGTTCTATTAACCATATGACTTTTCTCATAACCAATCTATGCAGATTGAAGAGAAAGGTTGTCTAAATATGAAGTTAAATGATTAGTTGCAGTAGAGTTTGGATATCAAGAGGCTGTGGAGGCAGGAGATGCCATCATAGTAGAGGGTGGAGATGGATAATTGGACTTATAAGATTGATCAATCCAAAACGACATTGGAGAGCAGAGTGACCAAAATCATTGCAAACTTGATGTTACAAATGAGAAGCATTGTGAAAGGTGTTTGGACCACCATTAAATGAATTGTTACTATAGTGGCCACAACCTCGTTCGCGACTTGAAAAACTGTTGGATGAGTTACTTCTGGAGGAATAATTATCCCGATTGCCTTTGCGATTGTGTGAAGGTGCACTGTGATGATTGTTATTTCGAGAGGCCATATGAGTAGATAAAGAAGCAACCATGTTGGCAGATGGAGAGAGTGATTCAATAGAATTGAGTTGCTCAAATCTTTTCTCATAACTAAGAAGAAAGACAATGAAGATCATCAATCGTAAGAGGCTCAGTTCGAGTGATTATAGAGATAACGAATGCATCATATTTAGGTCCAAGACCAACAAGAACATACAAAATGAGATCTTGATCAGTAATAACTTGGGTAGCAATAGCTAGTCTTCATTTTTTTAAGATAATCAGTCACGGAGAGTGAACCATTTTGGTGGTCTGAAGCTGAAGTTTGAGTTGCATGATACAAGCAAGCGATTAGGATGCGAACATAGGCTCAAGAGAGGCCCAAACTGCATGAGAAGTGGTATACCCAACCACTTGAGCTAAGATTCCTTCTGTTAGTGAAGAGAGAAGCCAACCAAGAAGAAGCTAGTTTTGTTTTTGCCAAGTAATGTATGCAGGATTAATTGCAAGAGATGTTGACTAAGTTGTAATATCACCACTAGGGTCTATAATAACTTTACCTCCACTTATTTATTTATTTATAAATTCATAGAGCCTTTGCCCCAATATTTAATTCTAAACTTACACTACCAACCTTGCCTTATCAAGCTTTCTGAATTGGTCCTTGATTACTGCTCTATATTGTATTGTAGTATATGAAATTTTTACTTTAAGATCTAATTACTCTTACCTTTATCCATCTTAGGATAATTGAAAAGAAAAAAATGGATAAATCTTACTTTAGGCGACCAAGCAGAAATAAAGAAGAGAAAACATATAAATAACATCGTTAAACTTTTAAATGTTTAGGATGGAAAAGAAAAGACAACCAACATTCTATAAAAATCAATGTTTTACACCATAATCATATTTTTATATATATGGTGTAAATATAGATTGTATTAATATATTAATTTAATTTAATATAAAATAAATAGAAATAGAAATAAATACCGAGAACCCCTAAAATATAATTTTTAATTCTAAAAACTATCATTTTATTTTTCTATAATATTAAAAAATAGCAAACAAAGTTTTTTTTTATAAAAAAAAATATTAGAAGGGAGAGGATGGAGTCCCTATCAAGTATCAAAGCTGTGTGCGTGTCCCTACATGTAGGTCAGACATAAGTGATGATTCATGTTACATCAGCGAGCAAGGCTAGTTTCATCCCACCACAGCAGAAGGATTAGAACAACTGGAACATTATTTGGCATCCAAGGGAGAAAATTATTTCCATATTGTGTTTATTTTTTTTGATAATTGGGAGATTTAAACTAGATATATTTTCTTTAAAGGAGATGGTTATCAAATGGACTGAGCCTAATAAATTAATTTTTCAAAAGGAATTAATTACTAATATCGTAATAATGTATTTTTTTTTTTACCGTTGACTACACATTTTTCCTTCTGGGGAAAATGTAGAAAAACTCAGTTTGGTTCATTACGAGCCAAAATTTTAAAAATTGTTTGGTCTAATTCCAAGTTTTAACCATTTAAAACTTCATCCATCAAAAGAAAAAAAGAAAAGATTATGATTTGGTGAGCTCGTGCATCCATAAGCACGAGTTTACAACCATTACATCTAAAGAATATATAAAATATTTTATAGTTATAACCTTATGTTCATGGGAAACACGAGCTCAACAAAAAATTTCTTAGGAAAAAATTAGAACATCACAAACGAGACATTGGTGACGAATTTCAAAATTACAGATGCTTAATTTTAAATTTTTGTGGTATGTATTTAATTTCCTTGTTGTCTAAGACTAAAGCAATTACAATTGATAAAAATATTTCTTAATATAATTTATTATTATTTACATATTTTTAATATTTTCTATGAAATTAATCTATCAGAAAATCACATGGTGCATTAATACTAAAGTTCATTTCAAAATTGATTAAATTTACATAAATTAATTTACTTTCAGAGATAATATATTACAAAAAAAATTAATTACTTTACATCTAACATTCATTTTACTTCCCATCAATTTTAACATTTACGATAAGTATAATAAAATTAAATAAAAAATTTAAAAAATAAATTTGTCACAAATGATAACAATAAAAACTAAGTAAAAATATAAATAATAAAAAAAATTATATGAAAGAAGGTAAACCTCACTTTAAATAAAAAGTAGTATGATATATATATATATATATATATAGAGAGAGAGAGAGAGAGAGTTGTTCAGGCCGTGTATATATATATAGAAAGAGAGAGAGAGAGTTGTTCAGGCTGTTGCTTCGCAAGAAGAGGATTTATCATTATGGGGGTCATCGTTTTGCTACAGAGGCACAATTTTGTAATGATGTTCAAGTTTGGTTGGAGAAGCCACCGTCTGTGGTCTCTAGAGGTAGCAAATGGGTCGGGTCAATTAGGTTCGAGTCAGATTAGATTCGAGTCATATTGAGTTACGGGTCAATCAGATCGCATGCCATTTCAGATTGAGTCGGGTTAGGTTCGAATCATTTCAATTTCGGGTCGGATCGGGTTTAGGTCGTTTCGAGTTCGGATCAATAAAATAGATATTTATACTTAATTAAAAAATATTTTATTTACATATAATAGGACTAAACAAGTTACATTGTCAAATCCATAAAAATTAATTAATATTAAATAAATTCTTAATTTTTTAATGGAATATGCAATATTATGACTATTAGTCCAAAAATTCAGTTTTAAATGATCCCAGACAACTGGTCCATAATTCTCACTAGTAATGTCTTCTACCAAATTTTGGAGATTAATATAATTAAAAAACTCTTATGTACATACAATATAAATATGAGCTCCAACTACTACAACATTAAACAGTCAGTAAACACAAACCCTGATTTCTCTTTTAGTTTCTTCATGGTATTAGAGTAGTAAGATCCTAAACCTTACACACTGTTCTCTTCTCATCACAAAAACTCATCTCTTCTCATCACAAAAACTCATCTCTTCTCGTAAACCTTAAATAATGGAAAATTTTCCTAACCCTAACCCTATCTCTACTCAACCCAGCCATATAACTGCCAGTGCTGCCACCGTGCTTCCATCTACTGCCAGCTATGCCACCCTACCTCCGCTTGCTGCCACCAATTAAACCCTAATTATGCCCACAACACCACCACCTGCTTTTCCAAATCTAACTCTATTCTCTATTCCTAGTATTACCCACCTAGTAAGTCTAAAATTAGACAACACCAACTATATCCTTTGGCGGTCTCAATTTCTACCAGTTCGCATCAGTTATGACCTCCTTGGCTACATTGATGGTTCTTCTCCCTGTCCCTCTCACCCAGCCCTAACCATTGATGGTCAAATTGTTCTCAATCCTGCCTACACCACCTAGGTTAGAACTGACCAGTGCCTCAGATCCTAGATTAATGCTACTTTCACCTCTGACATCTTGCAAGATGTCTATGATCTATGAACTTCACAAGATGTATGAATTGCCCTGAAACAATGGTACCTTGATCAGTGCAATGCCAATAAGTTTGACCTCCACATATGATATTTTTTATTTCTATTGCAATATTAGTTTCCTAGTTTCACATGTATTACTTTCTTGATTTATTATAACCCTAAGTTTCTTATTTCTATTAGGTTTTATATTCTTAGCCTCTATATATAGACCTGTATTCGTCTTTCAAAACACATCAATAATATAAAGAATTCTTCTCTAATCTTTCTTTATTTTAACATAGTATCAGAGCCTCGTTGATTCTATTTTGAGAGTCGTCTAGGAGTGGGCAGCCTAATGCCACTCGTTTGAATATACTTTTTTCTTCTCGTTCTAGATTATTATACCTATATTTCCTTGCTTTGTTGTGGTTCCTTTGATGGATTTAGTCTTTCGGTTTGCAATTCAATTCAAATTTGATTTTTTTGTTAGTTTTAGTATTGTAAAATCAATTCCTATCCAATTTACTCTGGTTCTCAAGGTATTTTTGGGCATAATCTTTCCATCCGTGACATTTGTATGATCATATTCAGACTCTATGAAGAAGGTGCTTGCTTGTGATGAAGATTCTTGCTTTCTCAAGTTCCGATCTTGAATCCTAGTAATCCTCTTGTTTCTGTATCCTTCAGTAATTCTCACCCAATCTTGTGAAGAGGTGTTAGAGTCAGGCTCGTACTCTTCACTTTATTTTGACCTATGTTTGGGTTCTTTCTTTTTTCTTTCCAACTAGTTCTTCATCAAAGCATGGCGTCAACCTGCCGAGTTGTTCATTAAAGTTTGCTTTTCTCAATGCTTCTTTGATTTTTTTACAAACTCAAGTTGGAATCCACTTTATCACCTTGAGTTTGAGGGGAGCTGTTAACATATATGATATATTCTATTTCTATTGCAATATTAGTTTCCTAGTTTTATATGTATTAGTTTCCTAATTAATTTAGTTTCCTGATTTATTATAACCCTAAGTTTCCTATTTTTATTAGGTTTTATATATTTAGCTTCTATATATAGGCATGTATTCGTCTTTCACAACACATCAATAGTATAAAGAATTCTTCTCCAATTTTTCTTTATTTTAACACACAAGATCTTAAGTTTGATTCCTACCACAACGTGGGTTATTTGTCCAATTTGTTTATTGGTTATTTCTCTCACTATAGATGGGCCTTTTTTTAGTATTGTGGGTTTCAATATGAGTTAATGATAGTACTACTAAGCTTATATTGTGATCCGATCAACTATCTTATTTGTATATAACATAGATTCAATAAAAAATAGAAAAATAAATAACAAGCAATCCTCAGCAAAGCTTTGAATTGAAATTTCAAGGCTAGTTTTAGAAGCTTCTGAACCTTAAATTTCTGGATTTAATTCTTGAAAGAATAATACTTGACTCCACACTAGTGTGGGAAACCTTTTCTTATCAATTTGTGTGATGATTTCACATTGGGTCATGTATTAAAAAAAATAATCATTGGCAAATCGCATGATAAAATATTTCATTAAATAGGCCATACGACTTGCACATGATTTTTTAATACATGATCCAATATAAAATTGCCACATCAATAAATTGGAGGAGTTTTCTCCACATTGATGTGGAACAGGATGGATCTAACAAACATTTCGATGTAAAAAATAAATAAATAAATAAGAGGAGACTTGATAAAAAGACTCATGTTCATGAGGAGACTTTCAATTCTCCTCTACCTAAGCTTCATGATCTACTTCTCAAGGACATGGTCTCTTTGAAGCCTGATGTTCCTTGGTTCGTTTCTTCTTTCTATTGTACCAAAAAAAAAAAGGATCCGTTTATCTTAATCCTTTTGAAGGTTTAAACAGGAACCAATCTAGTAGATTTCCACTCGAGGATCAAACAGAAAAAAAAAATTAAAATGATTTTGAAAGAGAAAAAAATAAAGTAAAGCTTAAAAAAAATGAAGGACCTTGGGGGTAAGTCTCCCCCAAAACCCTCATTGATCCGTTCTTGGGTTTAATGATATGAGAAAGTTCTTTGTTAAGTATGTGTGGAGCAATCCGTATGCTCAGCCTAAGGGACATTGAGCCAAGCATGTGTGGAACAATCCATATGCTTGGCCTAAAAGACATGGAGCCTAGCATGTGTGGAGCAATCCATATGCTTGGCCTAGGAGACATGGAGCCGAGCATGTGTGGAGCAATCTATATGCTCGGCCCATGAGACATTGAGCCGAGCATGTGTGGAAGAATTTATATGCTCGGCCTAGGAAATATGGAGTCGAGTATATGTGTAGCAATCCATATGCTCGACCTAGGAGACATGGAGCCGAGCATATGTGGAGAAATCCATATGCTCGGCCTAGAAGACATTGAGTTGAGCATGTGTGGAGAAATCCATATACTCGGCCTAGGAGGCATTGAGCTGAGCATGTGTGGAGCAATCCATATGCTCGTCCTATGAGGCATTGGGCCGAGCATATGTGGAGCAATCCATATGCTTAAAAGATAATGAGCTAAGCATGTATGGAGCAATCTATATGCTCAGTCTAGGAGACATAGAGCTGAACATGTGTGGAGCAATCCACATGCTCGACCTAGGAGACATTGAGCCGAGCATATGTGGAACAATCTATATGCTGGGCCTAGGAGACATTGGGCTTAGCATGTGTGGAGCAATCCATACGCTCGGCCTAGAAAACATTGGGCCGAGCATGTGTGGAGTAATCAATATGCTCGGCCTAGAAGACATTGAGTCGAGCATGTGTGGAACAATCCACATGCTCGGCCTAAGAGACATGGAGCTGAGCATGTGTGATGCAATCCATATGCTCGGTCTAGGAGACATTGAGCCGAGCATGTGTGGAACAATTCATATGCTCGACCTAGGAGACATTGAGTCGAGCATGTGTGGAGCAATCCATATGCTCGGCCTATGAGACATTAGGCCGAGCATGTGTAGAGCAATCCATATGCTCGGCCTAAGAGATCTTGTTTTTCTAGTAGACTTTTGGGCTTCTTTCCCTCTGGGTCCATGAAGGATGCCTTGAGCTGCCTTTGGGCTTTTTGAAGGGCCTCTGGATATTTTTGGGCTTTTTGTTCCTTTGGGGGCCCAACTTCCTCAGGTAATTTTTTCAGACTGTCTTTTTTGACACGTGGCTTTGTGTCAGACTTCATTAAATGCATGCAGCCATCTTTTGTAAAAATGACGGTGCTGGTTAATGATTGGCTTTCTTGAGGAACGAAACGATGCCATTGGGGAATGAAACGGTGTCTAGGGTTAATCATGTGCCGCATGGTTTATGGCGACTAACTCTTTGGAGAACGTTAAAGTAGCCTCGAGCTCTTAAAATGTCATACCTTCCATCCGTTTTGCTTTAAATGACCTTGTATATCGCGCTCCTTTTTCCTATATAAGGATGTCTTTCTTTCATTCCTCTTCACTTCAGTTCTAGTGATTTCTTTCAGAGAGAAAGTTTATAGAGATAAAGTTTGAGAGTGCTCAGCCTCGTTGTAAAAGTTTGAGAGTTTTCATCCTCATCCTTGAAGTTTGAGAGTGTTCGTCCTTATCATTGGAGTTTGAGAGTGTTCGTCCTTATCATTAGAGTTCGCGAGTGCTTGGTGCCTTGATTTTTCCTAGTGGGAGAAGGCTTGGTGGACGTCTTGGCTTGGTCTTTGGTATTGGTGCTCGGAGGTGTGATGTCGAAGTGTCTTGCCGAGAAGGGAGTTTGTTCGCTCTACTTGGACTGTGGTGAGTCTCTTTCTCCTATTTAATCATGTCTTCGTTGGATAGTTACCGGGATAGACCTAGTAGTGGTAGTGGTAATAGTGGTAACAGTAGTTCCGAGAAAACGGGGTTGGACATGTAATCTTCCAGGAATGAGACCTCAGAAAGAGCCAAGGTCAGGGAGGGGCCATTGGCCATGGTTCCCTACATACCTGTAACGGAGGAGTATAAAGATGACTCATCCTCTGACGATGAGGCAGACGTTGCCTTACCCGATATCAGGGGGGTTATAGCCGTGGATGAGAGGGATGAGTGGGAGTTTGTCGGGAATATGGTTCCTAGTCTGCTCAGAGAGGAGGATCTGGAGGTAATCCAAAAGTCATACCGCATCCCGTGTGAGTATGCCCTGAGGCTAGCAAAGGTGGGAGAGAGGGCTTGTGATGACCTATCGAGACGTGCGCCCTACGAATTGTGCATGTACGAACACCACATAACGGTCGAGTTGCGCTTCCCCTTCCATCCCTTTTTTTGTGCCATACTCCAGTACTTTGATATAGCGCTATGTCAGCTGGTGCCGAACTCAATACGGCTGATAATGGCCTTTATCTACATCTGCTCGGAAGTGGGAAGGCTGATGAACCTAGATGTATTCAAAGCCCATTTTCAGATAAGTAGACATGGCTAGGCCTATTGGGTCGTGGTCAGTACCCGGGCCAAGAGGAGACTGCTGAAGAAGACCTCGTCCTCGATTAAAAGATGGAAGAAGTCTGTCTTTTTCTTCCGGGCTAGTGAGGACTTCGGCGTTCCACTCTCATGGAGCCTGGATCAGGTGGGGAAGTGCAAGAAGCCGAGTCTTCTCCCTCATGAGCCGGAAGAGATGGACGCCATGGTGGCCATGCCATTGTGGAGGTCCTCTATGACAATGAAGAACTGGCGAAGCGCGGTCTCTGCCCCCATGCCCCGAGTCCTCCATAGAGAGTAGTAACCCTGCGTATTGCTTTTTATACTTATTGTTTTTATTGTTTCTGTTTTGCTTTGTGTTGTTTCCATAACTTTACTTTTTGGTTCGAACTAATGCTTTTTCTTTTTGTTTGTCTTGAACAAAGATGAAGGCGACATCGAAAGCCAATGAGTGGGCCAAGAGGCTTGCTCTGGAGAGGAGGAAGGTTGCTTAAGCTTAGAAGTAGCTTACCTCAGGTTCAGGGGCCCGGAAAAGGCCTTGAGCTCCGTCCCCCACCCGCATCGATTTGGAGAACCCTCATCGATGCTCCCTTGAGTTGGAGACTATTTAGGTGTCCTCTGTTGCCCCTTGATCTTCTTGGAGTATCGTTGGTGGGGCGGCGGTCTTTCGGCTCAACTGGGGTTTGAAGGTCGACGACTCTGTTTTCGTGCATCCTCGGGTGGCACGAGAACACTTAGTCATGGGGATCCCTCCTCACAACATGTTGGAGTTGTCCCGGAGGCCTATCAAGACCCTCTGTTCAGTGACCGAGGCTCTTGGTTCTCAGGTATGATTTTTCTTTGGTGTTTAACTATTTTTCCTTTTTCTTTCCATTTCTAACATGGTGGCTAACTACTCTTATTTTGGTTGTAGTCGAGTGTTCTTCTGGGTGTTATGTCTCGCTGTTGTTTGGATACAGCCGAGATGTTGGGCCGAGCTCAGCACAAGCTGGATGATAGCACTGAGCTCGTCTACCAACTGCAGGCGTCGCTGGACGCGGCCAACCAGGCCAGGGCGAAGGCTATCTGGGAGAGGGATGCATCCCTTTAGACCAGGGTCAAGGCCAATTGAAAGAGAGATACTACTGTTTTGGCAGGGCAGCGATTGGGTGAGAAGGCCGAGGCTCGTACTTGGGTTATAGTGGAGAAGGCCTTGGCAGCTTTCTAGGACTTTGCCTCCTTTTGAATGACAGTTGAAGAGGAGAGAGGGTTGTAGTACCTTAAGGGCTTCCTAGAAGCCAAGAGGAGGTCGAGGCGATTCATCCTAAGATTGACTTCTCGGCCCTCGACCTGGTAGACCCTCAGGAGGATGAGGAGGAGGCTGTAGCGGAGGCCAAGGCTGGAGTTCCTGCTGGCAAAGAGGAGTCAGCTGCCCAGTCGGAGGTTGCGGTAGAGGCTGAGGGAGAAGCTGCCTCGGGCCTAGACTAGGCTTTTTTGTTTTTTTTCTTTTATAGTTCAGGACCGTTAGTGCCTTTATTGTACTCCTTTCAGAACTTTATAAAATCTTTTGGTTTTTTCAAACTTGCCTTTTATTACAATTGTTACTACAACCTTATCCAACCAAACTTCTTTCGTTACTTATGCTCGAGGTTCGAGTTATTGGTAGAATCATCGGAGATGTTCGGTGTTCCAAGTACATGTAATGTGTTTCCCACTTAGTTCCTCGAGCTCGAAGGTGTCGGGGTGGCACACCCATTTAATGCCGTATAGGCCCTCCCAGTTAGGGGTTAACTTTTTCGTTTTCATGGGCGAGATACGTCGTTTTTTCATAAAATGAGATCATGCAACCAAAAATATATGCATCGTACCCAAGATTTGTAATATCCGGTGGTTCTCTGCTGATAGACGGCCAATCGAATCTGGGCTTTATCTTGAGCTTCGTCGAGGAGATCGGCAATCATACGAAGAGCCTTGTCATTGCTATTGCTTTCAAAACTTTGTACCCATAGTGAGGGCACCCCGATTTTTAAGGGGATGACTGCTTCAGAGCTGTAAGTCATGAAGAAGGGGGTTTCCCCAGTGGGTGCTCGGGCAGTGGTTTGTTATACCTAGAGTATGTTCGGCAAGTGGTTTGTCCATTATCTGTTTGCCTCGTCCAATCTCCTTTTGATGACCTGTAAAAGCATCCTGTTGGTTACTTCGGCTTGCCCATTAGCTTGTGGGTATCCGATGGAAGAGAAGCAGTGCTCGATATGTAACTTATCACAAAATTCCTTGAATCGAGTGTTGTTGAATTGTTTGCCAAAGTGGTATACTATAGACTTCCAGATGAAGCCTCAGGCCAGGTGGTCGGTGATACTAGCCAGTGGTTCAGCTTCCGCCCATTTAGTGAAGTAGTCTATCATTACGATGAGATATTTTTCTTGGCTAGGTGCCCCCGTGAAAGGGCCAAGGAGGTCCATTCCCCACATGATAAAGGGAAGTGAGCTAGTGACAGAGGTAAGGGGATTTGATGGTTGGCGGGAGATGGCGGAATACTGCTGGCAATTTTTTTCATTTTTTTACGAATTCCATGGCTTTTCCTTGAATCCCGGGCCAGTAGTAACCTTGACGAAGGATTTTGAAAGACAAGGCTCGGTCTCTAAGGTGGTTTCCACATATTCCTTCGTGAACTTCTTGGAGAGCTTAGTCGGCCTCGGTTGGGCTTAGGCACTTTAGGTAGGGCATTGTAAGACCTCTTTTGTATAGTTGATCATTCAAGATTGTGTACTGTACCGCTCGGGAGATGATTTTTTTGGCTTCGTTCCTTTCATCCGGGAGATGACCATCTCACAAATACCGGAGGATAGGGTCAACCCAGGTTTCCCCACTGTCCATAGGTAACACAGTGGCCTTATCGATGCTGGGCACAACGAGTGTCTCGAGGTAAACTGCCCGCATGGACTTGGATTGTTGAGAGGAGACGAGTTGGGCTAGGGAGTCAGCCTTTGGCTTGCGCTAGGTAGCAAGCAATCTTCTTTCATCGGTTTTTGAACTCTCCGTTGGGCTGGTTCACCACCAACTGGGAGTCGCTGTATACGTTTAGGGCTTCAACGGACAGAAATCTGGCCAGCTTTATTCCGGCCAACAACGCCTCGTACTCAGTTTCGTTGTTTGAGGCTTTAAACCCGAACCTTAAGGTGTACTCAACGGTGAAGCCATCTGGGTCACACAGGATGAGCTAAGCATCGCTCCCGGAGTCGTTGGAGGACCCGTCGATGTGGAGTGTCAATTAAGGGACTGACTCGATTTTACCGAGAACTGGGGCAGGATCCACCTGGCTTTGAAGAGTAGTCTCCACAATAAAGTCAGCTAAGGCTTGGGCTTTGATGGATTTACGGGGTTGGTAGCAGATGCCAAACTCTTCGAGCTCCACAAACCACTTGACCATTCTTTCGGAGACATCCAGGTTGTGGAGTACTTGTCAGAGGGATTGGTCGGTTAGAAAGACAATTGTATATTCTTGAAAGTACGGTCGGAGTTTATGGGCTGTGACCAAGAGGGCATATGCCATTTTATCCACAGGAAAGCACCTTGTTTCTGCATCATGGAGGACCTTGCTTACATAGTACACGGGCTGTTGGATGCCTACCTCTTCCCGAATTAGGACGGAGGCCACCACTTCATGTCTGGTCGAGAGGTACAAGAAGAGTTCTTCGCTGGCGATGGGTTTGGTAAGTAGGGGGGTGAGCCCAAGAACATTTTCAATTCATCGAATGCCCTATGGCAGTCCTCGGTCCATACGAAGTCCTTAGTTTTCCTGATGGCTTTGAAGAAGGGGAGACACTTTTTTGTCGATTTTGACATGAATCGACTCAAGGCAGCTATCCGCCCAGTGAGCCGCTAGACTTCCTTCATAGTCCGGGGTGGGCTCATGTAGAGGACGGCCTCTATTTTTTCAAAGTTTGCCTCTATGCCCCTTTGAGTCACCATGAAGCCGAGGAACTTCCCTCCGGTGACTCCAAAGACACACTTAGTGGGGTTCAACTTCATCTGGTAGTGCTGAAGAACTTCGAAAGCTTCTTTCAAGTCAGCTTCGTGGTCTTTAGTCTTAAAACTTTTTACCAGCATATCGTCTACATAGACTTCCATGTTTTAGCCTGTTTGCTCCTGGAAGATTTTGTTCACTAATCTCTGGTAGTTCGCCCCAGTGTTCTTCAAACCGAAGGGTATGATTTGTAACAATAAAGTCCTTGCCCAGTAACAAAAGTCATTTTCTCTTGGTCGGGCCTGTGCATAAGGATCTGGTTATACCCGAAGTATGCATCCATGAAGGTTAGCAACTAGTGCTCGAACGTTGCGTCGATGAGCTGGTCGATTCTTGGTAGAGGAAAGCTATCATTCGGGCAGGCCTTGTTCAAATCCGAAAAGTTGATGCAAATGCGCCACTTACCACTAGCTTTCTTCACCATTACCACGTTTGACACCCAGTCCGGGTAGTTTGCTTGTCGGATGAAATTGGCCAAGAGCAGCTTATCTACCTCAGCCTTGACCGTGGCTTGTCGCTCGGGGGAGAACGATCTCTTCTTCTTGATTACTGGCTTGTGGATAGGGTCCGTGTTCAACCGGTGCACTATTACTTCTGGGTTGATCCCCAGTATGTCTGTGGCTGACCAGGAGAAAAGATCATGATTTTCCTAGAGGATGGTGAGTAAGGATCCCCTAAGGGCCTCGGGGAGGTTGGAACCGATCTGGACGGTTCAGGAGGCATCCTCATCGAGGGGGATCACGGTCAACTCTTCCACTGGTTGGCCCCGTGGATTTTTTCTTTTGTCCCTAAGGTCGTCCAACTCGAGCGGGAGAGTTTTCGTCCTTCTGCCTTCCCTCACAGCATTCAGATATCAAGATTTAGAGATCTACTGGTCTCCCCTGATCTCGTCCACTCCCTCTTTAGTGGGGAACTTTACTTTCAAATAGTATGTGGAGACGACCATTTTGAGCTCATTGAGGGTGGGTCTGCCGAGGATCATGTTGTAGGATGAAGGCTGTGTGACGATCAGGAAAGTTATTTGCATAGTGGTTTCTTATGGAGCCGTTCCTGAGGTTACTAAGAGAACTATGCTACATTTCACAAACACCGAGCCCCTTGAAAAACTATAGAGTGAAGTGGAAACTGGCTCTAACTGAGAATCTCCCAGTTGGATTTGCTGGAAAGTGTCAAGGAATAGGATATCAGCCGAACTCCCATTGTCGACAAGGATGCTTCTAACTTCATGGTTAGCCACGAGAAGGGAGATTACCACGGCGTCATCATGCGGAGTCTGGACTCCCTCCAGATCTTTATCTATGAAAGTGATGGCCATGTTTGCCTTCTGTCGCTTGTGGGGCCCGGTGACTGAGGCTATCGACCTGGTGTAAGTCCTTTCACTGTGCCTGGAAGTGCCTCTGGTCGCGGGGCCTCCGCAGATGGTTTTGATGATTTTGGTCGTGGTGGCCTCCAAGTTTCTTTGGTTGGGCTCCCTGCGGCTCGGCCCGAGACTCTTTTGAGTAGGTCAAATCATCCTGCTTCGATTGGATGGGCGTTCGGGACTCTTCCGGGGTTGTTATGATAATTTCTTCGTCCGGGACCTAGTGAACTCTTGCGACTATCCCTTGTTGATGAGGGCCTCTATTTGGTGATTTAGTGCCAGGCAATCTTCTGTGTCGTGTCCATGGTTTCTATATAACCGACACCACTTGCCTCGATCCTTGTTGAGGCGCAATGGTCTCGGGGGCCACTGCAGGATCGCCTTGTCTTGGATTTGCATCAAGATGTTGGTTCTGAATGCGTTGAGGGGGGTGAAGTTCTCAAAGGGCCTGGAGGCCCTGGGCCTATCCTCGCAGAAAGTCACTTGATGGGTTCCCAGTGCAGACTGCCAGGGACCCTTTCTCTTTCTCTCTGCGTCCCCTTCCCATTCTCTTCAAAAGGCTTAATCATTTTCTGCTAGCATGTACTTCTCGGCTCGGGTAAAGATCTCATTCATGTCGTTGGGTGGTTGCCTGGTGAACTTCGAACTGAAGATCCCGGATCTCAGCTCATTTTTGAATGCTAGTATTTGGACGATAGGGTTGAGGTCAGGGATTTCCTAGGCAGCGGAGTTGAACCTCGAGATGAAGGAGGAAGTTGGATAAAGGGTTTTGCGGCCAGGTTAAGGTCACAACGATGCTTTTTGGTGAGCTTTGGGGGATCTCTTCTACGGGCTGAAGATGTGCTGGGAGAATGCCCATCGTTCAGTTAAGGTGGAATCAAACTCGAAGCTGGCAGTTGAGAACTTGAGTCTTAAGCCTTCTTGTGTTAATCTGAAGAGAGGTCTGATTACTACATGCATAGAGTTATTGCATAAAGACTGAAATTGTGAGCTCCATCATGTCCATAGGGAGCAAAATTATTGTGCTGACTAGTTTGCAAATAAGTTTGACGATGTTAGCTTGGGCATGCATGAGTTTTTGATTCCTCCTGAGGGGCTCCTGTCTCATCTGCAAAATGATAAGCTAGTGTTAGTTTGAATTCATGCTTGTAGAGCGTGAGCTCTTTTCCCTTATACCCCCAAAAATAATTATATAATAATTATATATGTATGCAAGTTATTTGATAAAATGTCTAAATATAGGTAAGTATGTCTTCATCTGTATCAAGTTTTAACTGAATAACTCCATAAATCTAATTGCGAAATAACCCTAAAACCCAATTGTTAAACGAATTAATGAAAAACTTTAAAATCAAACTCAAAGTAGTTTAAAAATAAACAATAAAACAGAAACGATCTCAAGATGATACCAATATGAAAGATATTTATGTATTTCTAGAGTGTATGCATTTATTTCTTTATATGGAATTTACGAATATATATGGGGTAATTTAGATATTTTCATTTTAAATTAATTGACTTTTGGTGCTAGTGACTAAGTTATCCGAATTGCAAACTATTGGAGTACTAGGTTATAACTAGGATTAAATATAAAGATGAATTTATAATTTATTCTAAAATAAATATTATAAAATACAGTTACATTCCTCTAGTTTGATAGTAATTATAACTTAGTTTCAAGTTTTTGAAAAACAAATTTTTTCTCTTGAAAGTTTTAATTGACATTACAATTACATCCAAAGTAATTAATATAGTCAGAGCATTATTGAAACTTATTTTTGATAACCACATAACATTAGGCCTAAAATTTTCCTTTAAGATGTGATTTGCATGTTACACATATGTGATGAATATTAACTAAAAGACATTTGTGTTTTTTTTTTTCATTTTTGTTAAAAATTTAACTGTGAAATGAATTTATTTATTTATTTTAAAAGTTTGACTAGATTTTAATTATTATCAATGATGCATTTGTTTTTTTTTTAAATTTTTTTTTTTTACCCTAAATGATAACATGACGGTTGTACGTTTGTAAATGAGCTAAATTGCTAATAGCATGGTATGGCATATAGTCCAAAATTATTATCTCTTGTGTTGACCTGACCAGGGACGGATTTAGTGAAAGCATCTGCCCCACTAAAAGCTAAAAGACCTTTGAATTGTTTTAGAGAGTTTTTAAAATGCCCCGTTAATACAGAAAAAAATAGTGACACTTTGTACTTTAATAAAAAAGATGGTTTTTTGTTATGACTCTGTAGATATTGTATCTAAATGTTTTCTTTATATGAGAAATATTTATATTAATGATATTATAATAAATATTTTTCAGTATGTATTTTTTTTTATGAAATTGTCTTTATATTTTTCTTAAATTATAAATAGCTTTTTTTAAAAAAAAAATTGTCTTCAATTGTCAAGATTTCTGATCTATCCCTAGACCTAACTTATGTGTCTTGAAAACTGAAACTCTTTAAGAAACTAGGCCTAACGGTACCTTAATTAGTAAAAGAAAAAAAAAAAAACTAACCCTAGCATCTTTTCTATGAACTGTGTTGACAACCCAACCCATCAATTATACTCTCTCAAAGGCAGATGAGATACTTTTCTCAAGAAATGTAGCATTTACAGATCATAAAAGGAAAATAGGAAGGCAAATCATGTTATACAACAGGTTGTTAGTTTTAACTTTACCACACATGCACAAAGTGTGGTCCAATCCAAGCATAATTTCAAATCAATGGAGCAATCTTAGAAAACTTTTTGATACATTAGAAAAAATCAATCCAGTCAATTAAGGAACTGTACAACTTGTCCTCCATATACTTGGTTTTGGCATCCAGACATGAAATCATGGGAATTAAATTGAGCTTCTTATTAACCCAGAATATTCAATCCACGATCTATTAATTGAATAATATATTTGTATTCTAAGTATGTCTTGAATTTTGTTATCTTAGACTCAAAGGTAAAAGCTCAAAGATACGATTTGATTTTCAAATTTTTTTTGTATAAAATCTTAGTGTTAGCCTGACACTGGGGTTACATAGAATGTGAGGATGGATGTATTGAAGTTTAGAGTTTGAAAAAATCACTAAGGTTATTGTAATCTCATTTTATTTCTATAGTGAAACTTAAATAATCTCAAATGTAGATGTATATCAATTTAACCGAATCATAATAAACTTATATTTTATTATTCACTTTATTATGTTATATTTTTTATTATGTCGTAACAATTTGAATTATAAATAGATGCACTTGTCAAATCTCTTTTCTTTTGTTTGCTCTGTATTTTATGGTAAATATCTTTTCATTCAAAGCTCTTTAATCAAGAATTTACTTTGGGCAATGTTGCACGTAAACCCCTTTTTTGTTTGCTTTTAAGTTTTGAATTTTGGTTTAATTTCTCACCAAATGAATGATCACAACATCTTCCTATAGTAAAAACAGTGTCTGATTTAATAGTAGCATGGATATGATTCCTTTAAAGGTGTGATTGAATGAGATCATTTAATAATTTAAATCATCTAGTAAAAACAGTGAATTATCACAGAATTAGTGTATTAAGTTGTGTCTTATCAAAAGAGTAATAAGACACAAACAATAAGAATAAATATCAATCGTACATTTTTTCAGTCAATGAGATTGTGTAAGATAAACACGAAATAAAAATACAATTAACAATAGAGTTTCAAGACAAAAAAATATGCATATTTTGTTATAAGAACTCTTATAAAAAAGTCTCAAGTGAGCAATATACTCCACGTCATATAGTTTGACAGCTGCTCCCAGTCAAGCATTAACATCACAAAGTAATAATGCAAAAGTGTGACATTTTGCAGCAGAAATGCTCTGCTAAATTCCGTTCATGTTATATGTACAGGGCTTCTTATTTTTGACTTTCCTACTAATATCTAGAACTGGAAAGAGAAAGCAACAAAGTTGGGGGCAAGGAGGTAATTGTGATTAATGAGCTGCGTAGGTTTAGATACGGAGAGGATGCATGGCTCTATCTGAAACTGCCTTTACTTCTCGTGTTTGTTGTGTTTGCATGTGGCTACTGGCTAGTTGTCACAGAGGTACTTTGCGACACCGAATTTTTCGCTTTGTGATGGCGTTAACTTCTCCTAAAACTAGCCAACCAACCCAATACACCCATGAAGCACGAGCGCACGCAAGTGTTCATAGGCAATAAGGCTTACAATGGTCAGGTGCTAGCACACTTACTCCCATAAAGTGCATCACTTGCTAGCACCCCTTGCACTAACTTTCTCTGAAATTACTGATCCCGAAATATCCCACAATTCCAAGGTTCCCAGAATCCCCGAGTGATGAATAGATGTTGATAACCATCAGCTAAACACCACAAACCGTAGCAGCATCGTTTTGGGTTTGCATCATGCGGTTATGTTTTGTAGCAGCATCGTTTTGGGTTTGCATCATGCGGTTATGTTTTGTAGCAGCCGTTCGGCACCGAGCTTCCCACATTGCACACATGCCTACTGACTTATCCCACCTATTGTTGACTACCTCAATCTGACCAGATTGTGTCACCAATGTGGGCCTTCTTGCCTCCTGCAATGCCAGCCACTTTTGTACGTGGTCTAGCTTAGTTATGGTTTTATCCAACCTTAGTCCAGCTTTGTTTGTCTTACCACCTGACTTGGTCTAGGTTTGCTCAGCCCGCGACCTTCCTTGGCCCAGCTTTACTCCGCCTGCGACCTATCTTTGGTCCAGCATAACTTAGCCTGCCACTATACTCGGTCTTATCTGAAGGACCTCCCGCTACTTAGCCTTTCCCAAGGCCAGCTCATATTAATCGCCTTGATAGGGTCCTGATCCCTCCTATAGATCAGATTTCCAACTAGGTCGAAACCCATTCAAAAGCCTAGCTTGCTCAGCAAGCTCATTCTCATGTCATTTGTTTAAGTGATCATAAGCTCTCCCTCAAGTGTTCCACCTTGGCTTAGTGCCTGCATACAACCCTCATGCTTATGTGCCCAACATCCTTGTCACCACACAAATCCATTGTCTATGCATATAGCCCTAACGTCTTGTGTTCAACATCCTTGTTTGCCACACAAGCACACTGTTCATGCACATAGCCCACATTTGTGCCCAACATCCATGTTCGCCGCACAAGCACACTGTTCATTCGCACTCCGACCTAACACTTTAGCTTAGATCAGATTTCATCCTCTTTGGGTAATTTCCAAAGAGATCATGGCTAACATGGGTGTAAGCTACCACTGCATGTTGCCTCACGCATTCTTTGCACCTCTTGGCTCCACTCTAAGCCTGGATCCATTTTCCTGGCACACTATGACATTGTGCCTACTTGGGCATTCCTCCCTTATGCCCATGGCCAACATGGGTGGAAGGCCTACCACATGTTGTCCTTTATGCCTCTACGAATTAAAGGGGTAACAAACCACCCATACTAGAATAGTCTGACATCCTCGTCGGAGCCCTATGCTTCCTCATTTGGTGCAAGGTCGACCACATGTTGCCATTTTCGCCTCTACAAATTAAGGGGGTAACAAACCACCCACACCAGAAAAGTCTGACGTACTCGTCGAAGCCCCATGCTTCTTGATCTGGTGCTCGCTATGCCACAATATCATATTCCAAATTTCCTTTCCTTTAAGTTTATCTAGCCACTTCCCCAAGTGACCAAACCGTCTATTAATCTTGCTCACTCCACAAGCCAAGATTATTTCTAACTCGAGATTTCACTGGATTCTAATCACCCGTGCAGCATCCCTAGCTTGCGTCTGATCAGAATCGTTAGTATCCATAGAGTGGCCAATGAAAGCTCTCCCTGTCTTTCATTGTTGATAAAAAAAGAAAAAAGATAAAGCCCATTAAGAGTGATCTCCACAGTATTCCAGGAATAGGCAACGACATCCACATGTCCGCCTCATTCTTCACCTCTATATCCTCTTCCATCTTCGACCCGCCAAAAGAAATAGACAATTGAGCCAACATCCTCTCCACTTCTGGATGCCTGATAACGCTTAAACTAACACATGATTATTGTGTATAGCTGAGGTGTCGATCCCACGAGGAAAGCGAACTACAAGAGAAAGTGTAAACTTTAACACTAAACGATAAAGTTCAAATAAGAAAATATGAGTTTTACGAATGAAATTATATAAGAGAGTTGTGAAAATATGATGAAGAATTCAATAAAGAAATAACAAGGTTCCAGGATCTTGACTCAAATGTTTTATCTCAATTACTAGTTTCACATCTCAAACAAGCAATTGGTAAATATTCAATCAAAGTACATAAATACCCTAATGTAATTGCCATAAATTACTCTTTAATTCCAATTCAAACACACAAGATCTATCTTATAAATTATCAAGAAGCGACAATATATTTAAATAATAATATTGTAGTAATGGACAAACCTATAAGATAGATCTATCGAAATCAATTGCATCTAACAACTTTGACATAAGAAAAGCTTGACTAGACTTATATCGAGAAGAAGAATGCGATCACTGGATTAAGAAAATCTAAGAGAATAAGAACATAAATTGCAGTTACCACATGAATTCAAATCCTTCTTATTTAATCAAAGAGTAAATCATAAACAATGTTTAATAATCAATCCATACAACTGAATCAAAGATAGAAAGAGGAACAACTACACCTAGAAACTCATCCTTTTGCCTTGCTTGGAGTTTAGTTGGACATGGAGTTCATCCTTGATCACCTTGAGAAAGAAGAAGATGGAAGCTCTCTTCAAAAACTCTCCTCTCCCCCTGTTCTTTGAGTCTAAATTCCTATATATAGCTGTATGGAGATGGCTTTATAGACAAAAAAGTCGCTCTAGGGTTTCTGTTCAGGCCGTGTGCTTCTGCTGCTGTCCAGGCCCGGTTCTGCCTGACCTTTGTCTACTAAAACTACCATAACTTTCTCTAAAAAAACCATATTTATAAGCCATAAAATTCTCTAGAAAATAGACATCTGGATATTTCTAAGCATATATGGCTCATCTCCTGGTTCTTCCTGAATCAATACAGTTTAATCCGTAAAAATGACTAATCTGTCACGCTGAAATCATGCACAACTTGACCTTTGTCTACTAAAAATACTATAAATTTCTCTGGAAAAATTATATTTAAAGTCATAAATTCTCTAAAAAATAGACATCTGTATCTTTCCAAGCATATATGGCTCATCTCCTAGTTCTTCCTAAATCAATACAGTTTAATCCGCAAAAATGACTGATCTGTACGGACAATTCTGGCAATTTAGTGAAACTCCTTTCCAAATGCTTGTGAACATGCATAGAACATTCGTGCTTTAATCAACGTTAGCTTTTCCATCTCTTTTAAACCCAAAATATCTGAAAATGCATCGAAATAAATCAATATACCAAGAATGACACTTACGAATTATTAACGCATAAATGTGTAATCCAGCCCTAAAATAACCCTAAATGCTAACAAATAAACACCATTAAGATGCATTTTCTGACTCTCATCATAACCCCCAACTAGCTTATTGCTAATCCCTAGCAATTCAAACGAAAGAAAAATGAAATGAATTCTATACTAGAAATCAAAACAAAACCTAAAATCCTAAAAACACAACAAAGCAATGTTAGTGTTAATCCAAGAGTAATTCAACTTTTTGTCTCAAAAATTGCACATAACACACAACACATAGAATCATTAAATACCACCAAAGTCCAAAAATAATCCAAACATCAACCTCATATTCGTTGTCGACTCTTAAATATCCATCTTACCACAAACCATTAATCCAAACACCCGGATGATTTTATGCACAACATTCATGAATGCAAGTCTTGGCCTCTAAAAACATATTAAATTACGTGACATCAATCACACATCAAACTCCATAGGCTCACTTTTCAAATTACTCTCCACTAATATAGAAAAATCTCACTACATCGGATCACTAGGTCTTTAATAGGCTTGTAACGTTAGGCTAAGGTAAAAGTCAAGAAAGAACGGGAAGGATTGAACAAGTAAAAGAATTCAGTCTCTTAATTTTAAACACAACTTTTTTAAACACTAAATAACCTTACTTCAACACCCAACTCATCCAACCATTTTTCGAGCATTTCTCTCAATAATTCAACACTTTTTTTCTTCTTTCTTTGTCATAATTCACTTCTCTTTTTTATAGCACATAATTTCTCTCTTTTTTTCTTTTTTTTATTCTTCTTTTATAGCACATACCTCCATTTTCATTCTTTACTCTTTTCCACAACCCCCAACCTATCTCCTTTAATGTACTTGGGTTATGGTAGTAATATTTTTTCATATTTCCACCCTTACTCCTCTTAAGTGCTTCTTAACAAATGTGTATAAACTAAGTTCTCTTAAAAGAGAGGTAAGGATAAAATATTTTTAGGCTCATAAAGGTAAGTAAATAGGTATCGAAAGAAACAAGGCTAAATTTTTTTTAAAAAAAAAAGGCTCAAACAGGTAACTAGCGATAAATATAACAAAGGTAAGTTTCAAAGGCTCAAACGGTCCAAAGATAGCCTACATCATATCCTAAGTAGTGTGTATTCTAGGATTTCGCCTCAAGTGATTATCAAATAAGTTCTAGAGCTTGTCGAGACCACAAAAATATTCACAAAACATTCGAACATAAAACTTCTCTAAATGTTTTAGACTAATCATACAATCTTACTGCAAACTAGAGTCTCAAACTAAATGAAGATCGACACTTAAAATTATTCTCAAACCGAAGCAAGATTTACTTCTTCTAAAAGTTATATGCTATCTCAATTATAATCATATCATTGACATGTAAATTAACTCCAAAACGAACACAAAACATACTAAAAACAAACAAAACTAAACCTAATTTTTTTAAAAAATTTCAAATATTTTTTTCTAACAATTTGTCCTAACAAATGAATTAAAACAAAAAAGGGAAAGTGACACCAAACAATTCAATGGTATGAAATAGGAAATGTGTTTCCTTCACCCCCCCAACCTAAGACTTGCATTGTCCCCAATGTGAAAGAAAAAAGTCGAGGGAAAGAAAGAAAAAAAAATGAAGAAAAGAAAACTAAATAAATAAATAAAAATGAAAAATGAAGTAGGAAAAATAAAGATAACGAAAAAGAGTACAATATAAAAAATAATACAGTTATCCGAAAATAAAATAAAAAAACTCAACAAAATTAAAACTAATGTACAATGGAACGAAAGTACCTAATTAAGAAGGATAAACTGGGGGCACCAAAGAGATCTCTTCGGGCCTATCTTCAACATGTTCATGTTCCAAGTAGAGCTTCAACCTTTGTCCATTAACTCGAAATGCACGACCGTCAGAGGGATCTTTAACTTCTACCACTCTATTTGGAAAAACACTCTTCACAACATAAGGTCCCTTCCATCGTGATCTCAATTTTCCCAGATGGAAGTGTAACTGAGAATCATAAAGAAAAACTCGATTACCTTGATCAAAATTTTTTCGGAGTATTTTCTGATCATGTACCGCTTTCATTCTTGAATTTAAGTCCTTAGCATTATCATATGCATCATCCCTCAACTCCGCAAGTTCACAAAGTTGCATTTTCCTCTCCTCATCGGATATCTTCAAGTCATAATTAAAATTTCAAATAGCCCAATATGTTCTATGCTCAAGTTCTACCGGTAAGTGACGTGCTTTGCCGAATACCAACAGATAAGGAAATGCTCAAAGAACTGTCTTATATGTTATCCGGTATGCCCAAAGCGCATTCGATAGGTGCAAAGACCAGTTGTTTCGATTTGGATTTACCTTTTTTTCAAGTATTCGCTTAATCTCCCTATTTGCTAGTACCGCTTGGCCATTGATTTGTGGATGGTAAGCTGTAGAAACCTTATGGGTGACTCCATACCTGTGCATCAAAACCTTAAAAGAACAGTTACAAAAATGTGACCCTTGATCACTAATTATAACACGTGGAGTACCGTACCTAGATAAAATATGATCTTTAAGAAATATAACAACAACTTTATTATCATTAGTGCGGCAAGGTATAGCTTCAACCCATTTAGAAACATAATCAACGGCAAGCAAAATGTAAAGATACCCAAAAGAAGGTGGGAATGGTCCCATAAAATCGATCCCCCCAACAATCAAAGATTTCCACCACTAAGATCAGGTTGAGAGGCATCATATGAGGGCGGGACAATGAACCTAGCTTTTGACATCTTTCACATGAACGACAAAACTCATTAGTATCATTGAATCAAGTAGGCCAATAAAAACCACATTGCAAAATTTTTGCAGCTGTCTTTTTAATAGAAAAATGACCACCACAAGCATAGGTATGACAAAAAGTTAACACACTATCAATTTCCATATCCAAAATGCATCTTTTTATTATTTGATTGGGGCAATATTTAAAAAGATAAGGATAATTCCAATAAAAATTCTTTACCTCAGCTAAAAACTTGCTCTTATCTTGTGCACTCCATGGAGATGGAACTTGACGGGAAACCAAGTAATTTGCAATGTCGGCATACCATGGTGTGTGACAAAGGATAGCAAATAAATTCTCATCCGGAAAGGCTTCGCGAATGGGCAAAATGTCGGTATTATTCCTAAATTCCAAACGAGATAGATGGTCCGCCACAACATTGTCCACCCCATTCTTGTCTTTGATAGTTAAGTCAAATTCTTGCAAAAACAAAATCTGATGTATCAAACGGGCCTTAGCATCCGTTTTTGAGAAAAAAAAATTTAAGGGCGGAGTGATCCGTGAATATAGTGATAGGTGAACCAATTAAATAACCGGGAAATTTATCCAATGCAAATACTATGGCTAGTAATTCTTTCTCGGTTGTGGTGTACATCATTTGAGAATGATTCAAGGTTCTACTAGCATAATAAACAACAATTTTTCCCTCCCTTCTTTGTCCTAAAACAGCCCCTAAAAGCATAGTCACTAGCATCACACATAATCTCAAAAGGCAAGGTAAAATTGGGTGATTGCATAATAGGGGCGGTTGTAAGCTTAGAGACAAGTGTCCTAAAGGCTTTCTCACATTCGGGGCTCCACTTAAACTCGGTATCATTCAACAAAAGGTTACATAAGGGTCTAGAGATAGCACTAAAATTTTGAATAAACCTTCTATAAAACCCGGCATGACCTAGAAAAGACCTAACATCTTTAATATTCTTAGGAGTGGGTAGTTTAGAGATTAATTCAATTTTCGATTTATCCACTTCTATCCCCTTTTTCGGACACTATATGGCCTAAAACTATTCCGAAAGACATCATAAAATGACACTTCTCCCAATTAAGCACAAGCCCTTTCTCTTCATAACTACACAAAACATTTTTCAGGTTAGATAAACATGAATCAAAAGAAGTTCCAAACATGATTAAATCATCCATAAAACTTCCATACATTTTTCAACCATGTCACTAAAAATACTCATCATGCATCTTTAAAAAGTAGTCGGTGCATTACACAAACCAAAGGGCATTCTACGAAAAGAAAAAGTACCAAAAAGACAAGTAAAGGTGGTCTTCTCTTGATTCTTTAAGGCAATTCCTATTTGGTAGTATCCCTAATACCCATCTAAAAATCAATAGAAAGGATGACCAGCCACACGTTTTAAGATTTGATCTATGAATGGAAGGGGAAAATGGTCTTTCCAAGTAGCCGAATTAAGTTTCCTATAATCAATGCACATACGCCACCTAGTCACTACCTTAGTTAGTACTAACATCCCCTCTTCATTTTCTACCATGGTCACCCCGACTTTCTTAGGAACTACTTAAGTTGGACTAATCCACTTACTATTAGATATTGGATATATAATTCCCGCATCTAATAGCTTTAAGACTTCTTTCTTAACTACCTCTTTCATAGTTGGATTTAGCCTTCTTTGTGGGTCTCTATGAGGGTTAGCTCATTCTTATAGATAAATCTTATGGGAACAAATTAAAGGGCTGATACCTTTTATGTCGGCTATAGTCCAACCTAGTGCAGATTTATGCTTTCTTAACAAATTCGACAATTTATCACATTGCACATCACTAAGTTTGGAAGAAATAATAACCGAAAAGGTATCACCTGGGCCTAAGACGGGATGTTTGAGCCCTTTGGGCAGTGGAGCTAAATTAAGCGTTGGTGTCTCCTCGGAAGATGGTTTGGGTGCCTCCCTCTTTTTAAGCAACTCCTCAGAGCATGGTTGCCATGATTTCTTAATAAATCCTTGCGACTTATCAAAAACATCATCAACATCAACGACATCGGGATAAATTGAAGAATCATCAAAATCAAAATTATTAAGAAGGAATTCCAAAGGATTAGAATTATCTTTAATGTACTCATCCTCCAAAATAAGCTCATCGATCATGTAAGTGTCGAAACACTCATCCTCTTCATGTGGCTGCCTTGAGACTCGAAAAACATTCACCTCCAGAGTCATATTTCCAAATGATAATGTCATTAGACCATTCCTACAATTAATGAGGGCATTGGCAGTGGCAAGGAATGGTCTTCCAAGTATCAAAGGAAGTTTTGACTCCGTGTTCACAATAGAAATGGTATCTAACACCAAAAAGTCAACGGGATAATAAAATTTGTCAATTTGCACTAAAACATCTTCCACAATACCTCTTGGTTCTCTTACCGATCGATCCACTAGTTGAAGTACCACAGAAGTCAGTTTGATTTCACCTAGACTGAGTTGCAAGTAAATGAAGTAGGGCATGAGATTCACACTAGCTCCCAAATCTAGCAATGCTTGGCCACAAGCTTTGTTTCTAATTTGGTAAGCCACCGTAGGACAGCTATACTTGGGCGGTGTCTTGCTATCAATTATCACACTTGCTTTCTCTGTTAAGAATGTCGTCTTCTTCACATTGTGCCTCCTCTTGAGTGTGCATAGATTCTTAATGACTTTAGCATAGTTGGGAACCTGTTTTATGATATGAAGAAAATGAAGGTTAATTTTAACATTTTAAAGTTGTTTAAGAATCTCACTTTTTAATGTCAAATTTCTCTTTTTAGGTTTAAGGAGTGCTTGAGGGAAAGACATCGGTATGGAATCACTATAGGCATCTTGTTCCTTGGGGGCTTCATCCTTATTACTCATGGTGTTAGGAATCAAGTTTGATGGTAGAGTGGGTCCATCAATTTCCTTACCACTGCGAGTAGTCATGGCATTAACCTCTTTAACATTTTGATTGTTGGGATTGGAGATTTGTGCCATATGTTGTCCCTTTGGATTAGGTTGTGGCTGCAAAGGAAAATGGCTTTACTCTTGAACCGTCAATAAATTAGTCAACTTGGCTCTTTGACCCCTTATTGCTCCTCTAGCAACCGTTGATTTATCTTGCCTTGCTCTTCCACACTCTAGGCATGTACTTGCATAAATGACTTAAAAACATCTTTCAAAGGTAAAGATTTTTGTGGTGCATTAGATGAAGTTGCTTCCAGTCTCCATTGGGTACTAGATTAGGTAGAAGTTTGTGTATCGGATCTAAAACTAAAATTAGGGTGATTCTTCCAACCAGGATTGAAGATGTTAGAGTAGGGTGAGTATGTTTTCCTAAAGGATATACCTAAAGCATTACACTTTTCCATCATCTCAAAATAGGTTGGACAATCCCTAGGTACATGATCTACCTCATTACACAAAAAACAAGGTTCATGGGACTCTACCCTAGCAACTGGTTCGGGTGCTCTAGCATCCTTGGTTTTTAAAACCTCAATTTCCTTAGTTAGGGCTTCAAGGCTATCCTCTTCCTTAAGTTGATAAATTCCAACGGTTTGGTTTCTCTTAGTACTTTCTATGGCATTGGGTCCCATCCAAGTGTGGGCTTTTTCCAATAAGTCATCTAGAAAATCTATGGCTTCGTCGGGATCTTTTTAAAGAAAATCTCCATTACACATCATTTCTATAATTTCTTTTCCCTACTTAGAAGTCCATCATAAAAATAGCTAACTACCCACCAACTCTCATACTCGTGGTGTGGACAAGAATTCAAAAGGTCTTTGAAATGTTCCCAAACTTGATATAAGGTTTCACTCTCTTTTTGTGCAAAGTTTGAGATTTGTCTCTTGAGGTTATTGATAAGTCTTAAATATTGCATATTTAAGCCCTTTAATTTATATTTGTTAGGTTCTTAATTTGTATTATTTCACTTTATTTTATATTTTTTTTTGTGTTTTGTGTATTTTTATAGGTTTGTGGAGAAAATGAAGCATTTCTGGAGATATCAAGCTTCAAGAGCAAATAGGATGCATAGTGCGATCGATCACACGAGATATACGTTCGAGCGCACCTGCACTCGAGCACACTTACCTATGAATAAGAGCTAGGTCAACATCCCATATCAAAATATTTGCAGTTTAGTGTGTCTGCGATCGATCGTAACAGACATGCGATCGAGTGCACATGCGATCTTGCGCACAAGACATGCGATCGAGTGCACATGCGATCGATCGCACCATTTTGCGATCGAGCGCACTCGGGCCAGTATCCCACATTGAATCTAAAACCTACAGTGCTCCGAGACTCCCCCTATATAAACACCATCTGACTTCATCATTCAGTGTATAATTCCTGGGCCACTTTGGTGTTAATCGGTGGACATCTGCTAGCGTTCTGGTGGATCCCGAAGGCTTTGCTACCACGAGGGGAAGCGCCACCCATCAGCGAGTGAAATTTCTCCCATGTAAAGTTATTTATTTCTTTTTATTTAGTTGTTTTTAGTTTAATATTTAACACTTTTATTATGAATTGTAGTTTCATAGTTATGAGTGGCTAGAATCTTCAGCTAAGGTTGAAAATGAAGCCTCGCCGTTGTTTGGCATAGTAGTTCAGATTTGCTTGTACAAATCTAACAATCTTTTAGTATAAATGTTCTGTCAATTATTTGAGTTAATTTTGTGATTGATTGAGTTTAAATTGTTCTGTTGGATATTCCTTGTGTTTCATCTGATGGATACAGTGAATTGTTTTCGATTAAATTGGATTTCCTTTGTGATTTGTTAAAAGTGGATACATTGGATGCTTTTGGTTTAACTGGGATATTCTTTGTTTTTTGTCGTAAGTTGGATTCATGGAATGTTTTGATAGGCTATGTTTTTAGGACATATATGCTTAAACTTTGGTGGGGTGGATTCGGAAACCTTAGTGTCTTTTTATTATTTTTTAAAATCAATTTAGTTTAGTTTTAATTTGTTTTCCAAAATATCATTCAAAATTCGGAACTAGGTTAAGATAAAGTCAGTTTAGATTAAATTATATTTTCACAACGCAATTCCCTGTGGATTCGACCTCGCACTTGCACAACACTATATTGCAAACGGCTCGTGCGCTTGCGAGTAATTTAAAACTCACAAGAAGTTTTTGGCACTGTTGCCGGGGAATTTTTTGGTTTGTGAAATTTTTGTTTGAATTAATTTTATTTTTCTACTAGTTAGTTAGCACTTTTAATTTAAAAAAAAAAAATTTGTTAATTTTTGTGAGTAGTGTGTTTGCTATTTTTGCTTTATTCTGTTGTTTCTGCTAGTTAGTACCTCATTTTTTTTTCTGTTGGTGTATGCTTGGTCGGAGATCATTGAACTTAGAGTTGATACATTTAGATCCTGACTTAGAAAGAACTCTTAGGAGACAGAGAAGAGCACTAGTTGAGAGAGAGACTGTTGAGATGGGAGAGAATTTTAGTGATGCACATCATCCTGAACATGTAGAGCAACCTAGAGCTTGGAACGTGGACTCCACTACATCCCTTAGGGATTTGTTCGCACCCGTTGCGACTAACTCATCCTCTTGCATAGTGTTGCCACCTACCAATGCCACCCACTTTGACTTAAAGCCAAATGTTATCTAACTCTTACCCTCATTCCATGGCTTAGATCTTGAAAATCCTTATAGTCATGTGAAGAAGTTCAAAGACATTTGTGGCACATTTAAATTCCAAAACTTCTCTGAGGAGTCAGTCCATCTTCGACTCTTCCCTTTTTCTCTTCATGATAGAGCTAGGGCGTGGTTGGATTCTAACACGCCCGGGTCTATTACATCTTGGGAAAACCTGCTTAACAAATTTTATCATAAGTTTTTCCCAATGTCTAGAGTGAATGAGTGCTGAAATGAAATTAGCTCTTTCACTCAGGATGAGGATGAAAAATTTTCTGAGGGTTGGGAGCGCTTCAAAGAGCTACTGATCAGAGGCCCTCCATATGGATATGAGAAGTGGAGACTCGTTCAGTTCTTCTTCCAAGGGTTGACTCAACCCAACCGTAGCATGATCGAGTCTATGAATGGGGGGCATTCTTGAGTCTGACAGGAGATGAAGCATATATGGCGTTGGACAATTTGTCCGACAACTCGCAGCAGTGGGATTTTTCAAGCTGTCGAGATAAGTCCATTCGTGCTCCTAAGAAGGGAGGCATCTATGAGGTCAGGGAGGACGCTGATTTAAGGATAAAGTTAGATGCCCTCACTAAGAAGATTGACACTCTCACTGTGAGCCAATCCATCAATGCTGCCAACATATTCAATGTTGAAAGCTATTCCACATGTGCTAGTCCCATGCATCTAGCACAGAACTGCCTATCAATGCCGGCTTATGCCGAGTATCCTATGGAACAAGTAAATGCTTTCAATATCTATCGAAGGCAGTCAAATGGATCGTACTCCGAGACGTACAATCCAGGGTGGCGGAACCACCCAAATTTTTCATGGAGGCAGAACCAACTAATGAATCAGGGAGGAGCCCCTCATAATGCTCAAAATCAATATCCTCCCGGATTTGCCCAACAAATCCCTGGTCATAGTTGTTCTGCCCATCCAGCACCATTACCTACTTACCAAGCTCCCACTCAAACACCAGCGCTAGTTTCACAGTCACTAGAGGACACCATTAAGGAATACATGAAAATGAATAGCCAATCCATGAGTGACGTAAGGAGTGCAACAATGGTAAACAACCAAGCAATTGCTGAGCTGGAAAGTCAAATAGGGCAAATTGCAAGTCACTTGGGTGAGAGAGAGAAGGGGAAGTTCCCCAGTCAGCCCGTGCCCAACCCGAAAGGACAATTTATGGTTGGGAGTTCATCAACTTCTATGCACAGGGAGGAACAAGTACAGTCGATTGTCACACTGAGGTCTGGGAGACAAGTGGACAATCGAGTGGAAGAGAGCCCTGCTATGCAGCAAGGGCAAGGGAGTGGCAACAAGGAGAAGAGATATGTTGAGCCATCTACAGCCACACCTATTGAGAAAGACCCTCCTAGGTCGTTTGTACCTAGAGCGTCTTACCCTGACAGACTACAGGCGCCCCAAAAAGGAGGGAAGTATGAGGAAATTCTGGAGGTATTCAAACAGGTCCAAATCAATATCCCATTTTTGGATGCCATCCATCAAGTGCCATCATATGCCAAGTTTTTAAAGGACTTGGTCACTATCAAGAGAAGGATGAATGTCCCAAAGAAGGCATTTTTGATCGAGTAGGTCAGCTCAATCCTTCAGTGCAAGCTACCTATCAAGTATAAGGACCCAGGGTGTCCTACCATCTCTTGCATGATAGGAGTCAGCCATATTGAGAGGGCTCTTTTGGATTTAGGGGCGAGTGTGAATCTTCCACCCTATTCAATCTATTTGTAGTTGGGGTTAGGAGAATTGAAGCCTACATCCACGACGCTTCAATTGACTGACAAGTCAGTGAAAAGACCACGGGGAATAGTTGAGGACGTCTTGATAAAAGTGGATAAATTCTATTTCCCAGTGGATTTTATTGTGCTTGACACAGAGCCGGTCTAGAATGTAGGGATTCAAATACCAGTGATTCTAGGGCGACCATTCTTAGCCACGGCTAACGCCCTAATCAATTGTAGGACAGGGGTGATGAAGATCTCCTTCGAAAATATGACAGTGGAGTTAAACATCTTTGATATCATTAGGCAACCACTGGAGTATGATGAAGTGAGAAATGTATGCTTGATAGAAGAGATTCTTGAGGAGGCTGTGGACGAATCAAGCATTGAGGATCCCCTGGAGGCATGTTTTGCTCACTTTGGAGAGGACTTGGGCTTAGATAAGCTACTCGAGGAAGTGAATGCCATTTTGGAGTCTGATCCTCAAGAAAGCAATGAGACAGAGGAGACCACCGAACCTAAAACCCCCAAGAAGGAACTTAAGCCTTTACCAGATAATCTTAAGTATAAGTTCCTAGGTTCAGCCGATAGTTTGCTTGTGATTATAGCTTCAGATTTGGGTGAAGCTCAAGAGGAGAAATTATTAGAAGTCTTAAGAGAGCACAAGGAAGCTATCGGGTGGACCATTGAGGATATCAGGAGAATCAGTCCCTCGGTGGTGATGCACAAGATACATATGGAGGAGAATGCCGAGCCATCGAGGGAGCCACAAAGAAGGCTCAACCCAGCTATGCAAGAGGTTGTGAGGGCAGAAATAATTAAGCTGTTAGATGCAGGGATTATTTATCCCATCTCTGATAGCAAGTGGGTGAGCCCGATTCATGTCGTGCCCAAGAGAGCGGGATTGATAGTAGTAAAGAATAAGGATAATAAGTTGGTGCCAACTCGTGTTCAGTTAGGGTGGAGAGTGTGTATAGACTACCGTAAGCTGAACGTTGCCACAAGGAATGATCACTTTCCACTGCCATTTATTGATCAGATGGTGGAATGTTTGGCTGGGCACGAGTATTATTGTTTTTTGGATGGTTATTCTAGATATAACCAGGTCCCTGTGGACCCCGAAGATCAGGAGAAGACGACGTTTACCTGTCCTTTTGGGACATTCGCCTACCGTCGCATGCCCTTTGGGTTATGCAATGCACCCGCTACTTTTCAGCGATGCATGGTCAGTATATTCTATGACATGGTAGAGTGGTTCTTAGAGATTTTCATGGACGACTTCTCCATCTTCGGTTCAACATTTGAGGAGTGCCTGCACCGTCTCACTTTGGTTTTAGTGCGGTGTAAGGAGAAGAACCTAGTGCTTAATTGGAAGAAGTGCCATTTTATGGTTAAGCAAGGCATTGTACTGGGGCATGTCGTATCTCATCAGGGGATTGAGGTCGACAAAGCGAAGGTGGACCTGATTTCCAACCTTCCACCACCACATACAGTGAAGGAGGTTCGATCTTTTCTGGGCCATGCAGGCTTCTATAGGCAATTTATCCAGAATTTCAGTAAGATCGCCAGGCCCTTGTGCCAGTTATTACAAAAGGATGCCCCATTTATATTTGATGAGGACTGTAAGAAAGAATTTGGGGATCTGAAGAAGATTCTAAGGTCCACACCCATTATTCAGCCACCCAACTGGGGTGTGCCTTTTGAGGTTATGTATGACGCATCAGATTATGCTGTTGGAGTTGTTTTGAGGCAGTGTGTTGATAAACTTCCCCATGTTATCTACTATGCAAGTTGAACTCTAAACGACACATAACTCAATTACTCTACCACTGAGAAGGAGTTGCTTGCAGTTGTTTTTGCATTAGACAAGTTCAGATCCTACTTGTTAGGATCTAAAGTCATTATCTACTCGGACCATGCAACATTGAAGTATTTTTTCTCTAAAAAAGATGCTAAATCTCGTCTTATCCGATGGATCTTGCTACTTCAAGAGATTGACATTGAGATTCGGGATAAGAAAGGTTCAGAAAATGTGGTGGCGGACCATTTATCTAGAATGATTGTGGATTTCACTGAGGTCGCCACTCCCATTTCTGAGACCTTTCCTGATAAGTAGTTAATGCTCATTGCTCAAAATCCCGCTCCATGGTTTGTTGATATAGTAAACTATCTTGTCACCGGACACATGCCTTTGCATTGGGGGCGACAAGATAAATCAAAGTTTTTAGCCATGGTAAAACATTTTTTTTGGGACGATCCTTATCTGTTTAAGTATTGTCCCGATCAGATCATCAGAAGGTGTATTCCTGAGCATGACCAATCTAACATCATCGCCTTTTGTCATGATCATGCTTGTGGAGGCCATTTCAGTGCTAAAAAGACCACTGCAAAGATTTTGCAGTGTGGATTTTATTGGGCTACCATGTTCCGAGACTCTCACACCTACTGTGTATCTTGTGAGCGTTGCCAAAAGCTAGGGAGTCTTTCTAGGAGGAATATGATGCCCCTCAACCCTATTCTGATTGTTGAGATTTTTGACGTGTGGGGCATTGATTTTATGGGACCGTTCCCAAACTCCTTAGGCAACTTGTACATTCTAGTTGCTGTAGATTATCTGTCCAAGTGGGTGGACGCCGTTGCGTGCAAGACCAATGATCACAGAGTTGTGGTCCAATTTTCGAAGGACACTATTTTTGCTCGTTTTGGTACGCCTCGAGCAATCATAAGTGATAGAGGTAAGCACTTTTGCAACCGGATTTTAGTGCAGTTGATGAAGAAGTATTTCATCATACACAGGGTTGCCACCCCATATCACCCGCAGACGAGTGGACAAGTGGAAATTTCTAATCGCGAGATCAAACACATTTTAGAGAAAACTGTGAACCCTAGTAGAAAGGATTGGTCTCTGCGATTGACTGATGCACTGTGGGCATATCGGACAGCCTTCAAGACACCAATTGTCATGTCTCCCTATCGTATTATGTACAGAAAGGCATGTCACCTTTCGGTTGAATTAGAGCATAGAGCCTATTGGGCTATCAAGCAGTTGAACTTCAATTTTTCGAAGGCTGGCACACAAAGGAAGCTCCAACTCAATGAATTAGAGGAGCTACGGAATGATGCATATGAGTGTGCCCGATCATACAAAGCATAAATGAAGAAGACTCATGACCAAAACATTTTGAGACGAGCTTTTGATTCGGGTCAGAAAGTTCTTCTTTACAATTCGCGCCTGCATCTTTTTCCAGGCAAGCTCAAATCTCGTTGGACAGGCCCATTTATTATTCGGTCAGTTTTTCCTCATGGAGCCATTGAGATTGAGGATCCCAAGAATGGTAACACTTTTAAGGTAAATGGACAAAGGCATTCTTGGAGTTGAGGAGTCCGGACATAAAGACGATATTATTGGAGGATCCTAGTTACTCTAATTGAGTGTCGTGTACTAAGGGGAGTCTGGCTGAAGACTTTAAACTTAGTGCTCATGGGAGGCACCCCACAGCTTATCTTTTTATTTGTTTATTATTTTACATATTTATGCTTAATGTTTGTTTTTAGTATTTTTTGTTTTCCAGTATTTATTTCTCAGGGACAATGCGTACTTCAGTTCAAGTTTGGGGGTATGCTACGAGCCATACTAGTCCAGATAGTTCTCCATATCCCAGGTCAGCTCTTTCCATATTATTCACACATTGGGGTCAATATGTAATTTAAGTTTGGGGGTATGGGAGACACATCACACACTTTGTCCTAATTTGTTGTCTTTTCGTCGTAAAGATAAATGCATGCTCATGTTATTTCGGAATTTTGGTCGATCTAAACATTTTCTGTGATGTGATGTCATAGGTAAGCTTAAAATTTTGAACACATGATCTGGTGATAAAGTTTTAAAATTTAGTTACTTACTTTAGGCATTTGAGAATTCACATGTTTGATCTAATCTAACACGAGCACATTAGCACAAATTGTGTGAGGTATGACGTGATTTTAATGTGTACGTTTCCTCGTCTTAACGGAAACTGGATGACTTGTTGGATAAACACTTGGGCATAGAAAAGCACAAAAAAATAAGAAAAAAAGAAAAAATATATAATAATAATACTACTAATGATCATCATCAATAAACTTTCCACTGAGTAACTGGACCTCTTGCCTCAGTAAGCAGTGAGTGTTCACGTTAAAAGGTGGGAATTTTATTCATAATGATCATTGCGAAATTTTTCGCTGAGTAACTGGACCTTTTGCCTCAGTAAGTAGTGAGTGTTCACGTCAAAAGGTGAAAATTTTGTTTGGTAGCATTAAGGTCAGTTTAGTTTCGTAGCCTTTTTTACTCGAGTTGGTAAGTCCTTAGGGGTGTCTTTACACCTAATGTCCTAAAACCATCTGGTTTGGGAGTCATTGACTCAACACTCGCTACATGGGTCAATTAGAAAGCTTAAGGGAATTAAACATAGCAGAGCCTTATATATATTAAAAATAAATAAATAAATAAATAAAAACTATACCATTTTTCGTTCATTCTGATGGGAAATTTGGTGAATCTTGAGACATGGAGACCTTACACATTGGAATTATTTGGAAGCTTCATTTTTATATGCTAATTCACTTTACACAGTGTCAGACTTGTGATGCCTTAACCTACCTTTTGTAAGTAATTAGATTTTAACATTTCTATTCATTGTGAAGATGGGTTTATCTCTTTAAGCTTGGCCATGACTAAATATCATGGTGGTGTGTGCTCCTTAAATTTTTGGATAACATGAGTGATGAACTTATCTTTATGTTCTTTGATTTTCATTTAGTTTTTATTTTGTTTTGCTAAGGGACTAGCAAAATATAAGTTTGGGGGTATTTGATGAGTCTTAAATATTGCATATTTAAGCCCTTTAATTTATATTTTTTAGGTTCTTAATTTGTATTATTTCACTTTATTTTATGTTTTTTTTTTGTGTTTTGTGTATTTTTATAGGTTTGTGGAGAAAATGAAGCATTTCTGGAGATATCAAGCTTCAAGAGCAAAGAGAATGCATAGTGCGATTGATCACACGAGATATGCGATCGAGCACACTTGCCTACGAATGAGTGCAAGGTCAACATCCCACATCGAAATATTTGCAGTTCAGTGCGTCTGCGATCGATCGTAATAGACATGCGATCGAGCGCACATGTGATCGTGCGCACAAGACATGCGATCGAGCGCACATGCGATCGATCGCACCATTCTGCGATCGAGCGCACTCGGGCCAGTATCCCATATCGAATCTGAAACCTACAGTGCTCCGAGACTCCCCTTATATAAACACCATTTGACTTCATCATTCAGTGTACAATTCCTGGGCCACTTTGGTGTTAACCGGTGGACGTCTGCTAGCGTTCTGGTGGATCCCGAAGGCTTTGCTACCACGAGGGGAAGCGCCGTCCATCAGCGAGTGGAATTTCTCCCATGTAAAGTTATTTATTTATTTTTATTTAGTTGTTTTTAGTTTAATGTTTAGCACTTTTATTATGAATTGTAGTTTTATAGTTATGAGTGGCTAGAATCTTCAACTAAGGTTGAAGATGAAGCCTCGCCGTTGTTTGACATAGTAGTTCAGATTTGCTTATACAAATCTGACAATCTTTTAGTATAAATGTTCTGTCAATTATTTGAGTTAGTCTTGTGATTGATTGAGTTTAAATTGTTCTGTTGGATATTCCTTGTGTTTCATCTGATGGATACATTGAATTGTTTTGGATTAAATTGGATTTCCTTTGTGATTTGTTAAAAGTGGATACATTGGATGCTTTTGGTTTAATTGGGATATTCTTTGTTTTTTGTCGTAAGTTGGATTCATGGAATGTTTTGATAGGCTATGTTTTTAAGACATATATGCTTAAACTTTGGTGGGGTGGATTCGGAAACCTTAGTGTCTTTTTATTATTTTTTAAAATCAATTTAGTTTAGTTTTAATTTGTTTTCCAAAATATCATTCAAAATTCGAAACTAGGTTAAGATAAAGTTAGTTTAGATTGAATTATATTTTTACAACACAATTCCCTGTATTCGACCTCGCACTTGAACAACAATATATTGCAAACGGCTCGTGCGCTTGCGAGTAATTTAAATCTCACAACAGTTATTGGTCTTATGGGTTGAGAAATACTTTTGGAAGAAGGCTTGTGTCATGTCATCCCAACTACCTATAGACCTAGGCCTTAACGAGTACAACCAAACCTTGGTGTTATCTTTAAGCGAAAAGGAAAAAAACCTAAGTTTGACGGTGTCTAACATATCGACCATACTTTGAAAGGTTGCTACTACTTTCTCAAATTCCCTAATATATACATAGGGGCTTGCATTCTCTAATCCAAGGAAAGTTGGTAGCAATTGGATCATGCCCTGCTTAAACTCAGGTTGTTGAACATTAGGGGGAACATGATACAAGATGGTGTGGCCGTTCGACTAGGTGCAAGTAGTCCTTAATTGTCCTAGCAACATTCTCATTGTTATTGTTGGCCATGTTAACAAAATTCTCTAAATTCTAGTTTGGGTGTGCACTATGATTTGATCTAAGTGAGCTTTCACTATTGGACATGAAAGGAGAGGGTAACTCTATTTCAGGTCTTTTAATGAATCTACCATGCTTATCTCTCAATCTACTCATACACCAAAGGAATTAGAGGGGAGACAAATAAAGAAAACAAAACAAAATCAAAACAAAAAATCAAAACAAAGAGCAAAGAACAATGTTACCCGCCTTGTCTCAAAGTTGACAATCTTCCTTGTAGTTAAGCGCAGTTCCCCGGTAACAGCGTCAAAATTCGATACCACAAGGAAAGAAAACTATAAAGAAAGTGTAAACCTTAACACTAAACAATAAAGTTCAAATAAGAAAATATGGGTTTTTCGAATGAAATTATATAAGAGAGTTGTGAAAATATGATGAAGAATTCAACAAAGAAATAACAAGGTTCTAGGACTCCTTCCTAAGTTAGTTGCCTTATTGTTATCTTGACTCAAATGTTTTATCTCAATTACTAGTTTCACATCCCAAATAAGTAATTGGTAAATATTCAATCAAAGCACATAAATACCCTAATGTAATTGCCATAAATTACTCTTTAATTCCAATTCAAGCACACAAGATCTATCTTATAAATTATCAAGAAGAGACAATATATTTCAATAATAATACTGCAGTAATGGATAAACCTATAAGATAGATCTATCGAAATTAATTTTATCTAACAACTTTGACCTAAGAAAAGCTTGACTAGACTTATATGGAGAAGAAGAATGCGATCATCGGATTAAGAAAATCTAAGAGAAAAAGAACATAAATTGCAGCTGTCACATGAATTCAAATCCTTCTTATTTAATCAAAGAGTAAATCATAAACAATGTTTAACAATTAATCCATACAACTGAATCAAAGATAGAAATAAGAACAAATACACCTAGAAACTCATCCTTTCGCCTTGCTTGGAGTTTAGTTGGACATGGAGTTCATCATTGATCACCTTGAGGAAGAAGAAGATGGAAGCTCTCTTCAAAAAATCTCCTCTCCCCCTGTTCTCTGAGTCAAAATTCCTATATATAGCTATATGGAGACAGTTTTGTAAACAGAAAAGTCGCCCTAGGGTTTCTGTTCAGGCCGTGTGCTTCTGCTGCTGTCCAGGCCCGGTTCTACTGTTGTCCAGCCTTGTTCTGCCTGACTTTTGTCTACTAAAACTGCCATAACTTTCTCTAAAAAATCATATTTACAAGCCATAAAATTCTCTAGAAAATAGACATCCAGATCTTTCCAAGCATATATAGTTCATCTCCTAGTTCTTCTTGAATCAATACAGTTTAATCCGCAAAAATGACTGATCTGTCACGCTGAAATCACGCATAGTCTGACCTTTGTCTACTAAAATTGCCATAACTTTCTCTAGAAAAATCTTATTTACAAGCCGTAAAATTCTCCAGAAAATAGACATCCAAATCTTTCCAAGAATATATAGCTTATCTCCTGGTTCTTCCTGAATCAATACAGTTTAATCCGCAAAAATGACTGATCTGTACGAGCAATTCTGGCAATTTAGTGAAACTCCTTTCCAAATGTTTGTGAACATGTATAGAATCTTCGTGCTTTAATTAACATTAGCTTTCCATCTCTTTTAAACCCAAAATACCTGAAAATGAATAAAAAAAATCAATATACCAAGAATGACACTTAAGAATTATTAACGCATAAATGTGTAATCCAGCCCTAAAGCAACCCTAAATGCTGACAAATAAACACTATTAAGATGCATTTTCTGACTCTCATCAATGCCCAGCACACTGAATTTCCCTCAGTTGTTGTTTCTGATGTCCTTCTCTACTAAGGACTTAGGGTCTGCCACATATGACATTCTCTAAACCTTCCTTTGATTTGGTACCCTTATACCAAACCGTCATCAACTTGCTCCCCCTGAAGAAAAATTGAGACTCTAAAAATGAGCTTTAGAAGGTTAACCATAGTCAGCTTGCAACATCCCCAACTATTTTCGCAACTCAACTGACTTGGAATGAGCTATTCCGAAAGACATTGTGCACATGCTATACTTCTCTCCCCTCCAAGGGTCAAGCTGTCCCCTTTGAATAAGGCTCAAACCGTAAAGCAGACACCGAGTCCACCTTCTCCTTCTTGGACTAACTTCCAAGATTGAGTAATCTACCATCACTGGCAAAACTCCCTGCAACCAGTGCATTCAGCCTTCTCCGCTTGAGAAACTCCTATGTCCAATAACAATTATCTACCATCACTGTTGGAACTCCTTACCACCAGTGCATTTAGCCTTTCCTCTTCTTGGATACTTTAAGGCCCGATTAGGAACATCTACCATCACTGTTGGAACTCCCTGCCATCAGTGCATTTAGTCTTTCCTATTTTTGGACATTCTGATGGCCGATAAGGATCACTTACCATCCCTATTGGAACTCTTTTCCACCAGTGCATTTAGCCTTTTCCTCTTTTTAGGGCACCTCTATGGCCGAAAAGGATCATCTACCATCACTGTTGGAACTCTCTTCCACTAGTGCATTTAGCCTTTCTTATAAGGGTCATCACAAAATGAAGCAACTAGCAAACTTTCCCTTTTGCCCCTGTTGTTGCTCAGTGCCCTCAACATTACCATGAGACACCACCCCATGGTTATGATTTTCGAAATGCCATGAGACTCCACCTAATGGTTATGATTATGCCATGATACTCCACCCTATGGTTATAATCTGAAAGGGCCATAAGACTCCACCCCATGGTTATGATTCTCGGACTACTTTTCATCATGAAAATGACTGTACCCCCTTTCCAAGAATCTCTCATTCCTTTCAAAATTAGTGGATGCATAATTTTGAAGATCCACCAATCCTTCAGCTGCCGCAACCGCAGTAGGCAAGTCTCGCATACTCTGCCTTCTCAATTCTGTCTGTGCCTCCGGTAGTAAGCCTGATAAGAAATTATATAACTTGTCTTCCACATAGTCATCAAGCCTATGTATTTCCATTATTACAGCGACTCCTTAGCCACCCAATAATTTTGCAAGGAAGGAATTGATCCGTTAATTCTTATTGCAGGTTCCCTCATACCCACAGTTTACTTTTCTTGCCTCGTGGAAATGAACAATCTTCAAAATCTGTTCCTATATCCTACTGAAAAAGATATCAGTCCTTTGTGTTCCTTGAACCGCCAAAAGACTTAACTTCTGGAACTTCAGATTTGAAGTCACCACACTTCCAGAGTTTTCCCTCGAGCTTGCCACTAGCCTTTTTTAACGATCGTCGATCAACAACGTGAAGTTGGAGTTCAAAATAGTGATGCTTGCCGTAAAGCCATCCAACTCTTCTTGCACAACCTGATTATTGTTAGCAATCCCATGTCTCACCCTTGCAGCTTATGGCCCAATGCCTTGCATTTAGCACAACACAGCATTAACAAAATACTCCAATCAAGCTATATATTGCTCTCCTGTTGAACCAACGAAGATCTCCCATTGAACCAACCGAGCTCTGATACCAATTATCACAGGGGTATTTTTCGACACCAAAATTTTTGCCTTGTGATGTAGCTAGCTTCCCCTGAAACTAGCCAGCCAACCCAAAACACCCACAAAGCATGAGCGCACACAAGTGTTCAGAGGCAAAAAGGCTTACAATTGTCAGGTGCTAGCACACTTACTCCTATAAAGTGCTTCACTTGCTAGCACCCCTTGCTCCGACTCTCTCTGAAATCACTGGTCCTGAAATATCCCACAATTCCAAGGTTCTTAGAAGTCCCGAGTGACGAATGGATTATATAACTGTCAGGTAAACACCATTAACCATAGCAGCATCATTTTGGGTTTGTATCACGTGGTTATGTTTTGTAATAGCTGTCCCGCACTGAGCTTCCCAACTTGCGCACATACCTACTGACTTATCCCACCTGTTGTTGACCACCTCAATCTGGCCAGATTATGTCACCAACATAGGCGTTTTTGCCTCCAAGAATGCCAGCCACTTTTACGCGTGGTGTAGCTTAGTTATGGTTTTATCCAACCTTAGTCTAGCTTTGTTTGTCTCACCACCTGACTTGGTCCAACTTTGCTTAGCCTGCAACCTTTCTTGGCCCAGCTTCACTTCGCCCACGACTTACTTTGGTCTAGCATAACTTAGCCCGCCACTATACTTGGTTGTTGTGTGTTTATCCACCTAAATAAATAAGTAAATAATCGCACTTGTTTTACTTGCAAGTGCACAAGGTCAACAGTGTAGTATAGTGTGCGAATGCAAGATCATCTCCACAGGGATTGGTAAAGTTCAATTTAGAATTATATTCGCAATATAAAATGATAGAAATAATAAAAGCGTTGAGAAATAATAAAGATAAAATACTAAGGATAAAGGCGTAGGGACTTGATATCCACCACTAATTATGCTACCATAATATAACAGTATGCCAATGCTTTATTCATGCCATGTATACCTACTGGTTCCCAACCTAAGGGCATGGTATCTACTCCTTAAGCTATTGATTTCCCTAAGCAACGAGATAGGCATGGTATCTACTCTAACTCTTTTCTTCCTTAAGGGATTCAGCATGGTATCTGCTTGAGTTGTTCCTTAAGAAAACATAGGTACTATGGAAATCGACAACCACATGAGACCTAGGGCATGGTATCTACTCCCAGTTTCCCATGTTGATGAACCCGAGTATCCGGATAAGATATCCCTTGTTACTAATGTTAGACCCAGGACTCGGTCATCCAAATTGATCTAACTAACAAGTCCATACCACATGCACATATTGATCAGACATATACATATGAGGAATTTAAATAAAAGCGGGTATTAATCAAGTTTAAGCAACATAACATAAATATCGCAAGGCGCCAATACTAAATTTATTGAGTAAACATAATTAGGGCTTCAACCAAGCCCTACTAAGAATTTAATTACACATAATAAAATAAAAAGGAAAGAAGAAACCCGAGAGAAGAGTCGTCAATTCCACTCCACGGTCTCCTTCTCCAAGCTAAAGCAAAAGATAAAATAAGTGATCTAAGAAGTGATCCCCCTAAGAGGTGATGCCTTTTGTGTGTGATTTACAAGTGTATTTATAGGTCTTTGAGAAGTCCTAATCGGCTCATGAGTTCCTAAACTTTCCTAAAACGCAAAACTCCTTTATTTCCACAATAGGGTTTTTTCCAAAATAGGGTTCTGCAGTTTACTGTTCACACCCGTACAGGTGCGCTCGATCGCATATGTGGTGCACTCGATCGCAATGCTGTGCTCGATCACACAGAGGAGTGCGCTCGATCGCAATTTAGCCAGCAGCTGCTCTAGGATTTCCAGATTTATTCCTTTAAGTGCCAAAAATGGTTCTTTTTCTCCAAGACCCTATAAAAACGTGTAAAACACAAAAGTGAAGTAAAATAGACTAAAACATATAGATAAAGAACTTAACAAATGTAAATTAAGGGGCTTAAATTATCACACCCCCAAACTTACATATTGCTAGTCCCTTAGCAATACAAAACCAAAAACTAAATGAAAAACAAAGACGCAAAGATAAATCCAATGCTCATGGTGTCCAACAAAAGTTTAGGTTTCACACAAAACTATGATGCGCATTCATGAGCAAGCTTAACAAATATAAACACATCTTTGCAATGAATACGAGTTTTGAATGCAAATCACTTTCATGAGGCAGGTTAAGACATCACAAGTTTAACTGAGTGTGTGGTGGACTAGTACATAAAAGATTGGGTTTCTAAATAATTCTAATGTGTAGTGTTTCGATGACTCAAGATTCACCAAATTTTCTATTAGAATCAACAAAGATGGCATAGATTTTCTTCTTTTCTTTTATTTGTGAGATTTTTGCCAAGTTAGTTCTCTTAAGCTTTCTATTTGACTCGTGTAACGAGTGTTTAGCCAATGACTCCCAAACCAGATGGTTTTAGGGCATTAGGTGTAGAAACACCCCTAAGGGCTTACTAACTCGAGTCAAAAAGGCGATGAAACTAACTGGTCTTAATGCTACCGATCAGAATATTCCACCTTTTGACGTGACACTCACTGCTTACTGAGGCAAGAGGGCCAGTTACTCAATGGAAAGTTCTTTTTAATGATCTTTACGAGCATTATTTTTTCTTTTTGAGCAATAACAAACTTTTTCTATTTTCTTATGCCACCGCGTTAATCTAATAGGTCATCTGGTTCACAGTCAAGCAAAAGAAACATACAAATCAAAATTACATGTCATACCCCACACAACTATGTGCTAATGTGCTCATGTTTAGTTTAAATCGAACTTGTGAATCCTTAAATGCCTAAAAGAAAGTGATTATGGTTCAAAATTTAATTATTGGCCCATATGTTCAAGGTGTTACGCTCACTTATGAAGTCAAATCATATAGTTTGTTTAGAACACCAAAAAATTTTGGAACGGAATGAACATGTATTTATCTATGAAAAACAACAAAAAAAAAACTGGGATAAATTGTGTGTGAATGTGTCTCCCATACCCCCAAACTTAAATTATACATTGTCCCCAATGTGTGAATAACAAGGAAAGAACTGACCTGGGAGATGGAGAACTAGCTAGGTTGGCATGGCTCATAGCGTACCCCCAAACTTGAACGGATGCACACATTGTCCCTAAAAAATAAAAACTAACGTAATACCGGAAAACAAGAAGTAATAAAAATAAATAAATAACAATAAATACGTAAAATAATAAAAATAAAAGGATAAGCTGTGGGGTGCCTCCCATGAGCGCTAAGTTTAACGTCTTCAGCCGGACCAAACTTTATTTTTCCCCAAAACTAAGAGTGGCAGCAGCTAGCATAGGAAGTGTCTTATTCTCTCCCATATAAGCATAAGATAAGTGCTCGGGCAGCTGCTTGAATTCCAAGTTAAGTGCCTGTACAATAAAAGGAAAAATAGTATTAGTAGGCACATGAGTATCAAATGGATCAGTGTACTTACTTTTATGCTTTGGAGAGGCTTCAATGAGGTGCATAGTGTCAATGATGTCATCAGTAACATCCTTGCATTTGGGCTCAATATCCGATCTTGGGACACTATAGATAAGAGCGATTTCTACTGGATCAATGTGATGGACCTGAAAAGCTTCCTCAACAACACTTTGCGTCATGCATACATGAAAACATTTTATATTATCTCGGGGTAATTTTAATGCATTATATCTTTTGAGTTCAACCTTCTCACCATTTACCTTCTCCATCTCACTTACCTTGGATGTGGATGCTTGTGCAGGCTCATCAACTCCGATGATCCTACCATTTGTTAGAGTTGTCACAGCATTTAGTTGCTGATGTCCTCTTGGAGTAGGTAGTGGTTGGACTAGAAGTTCACCCAACTTTCTTTCACTCAGCTCCTTAGCCAATTGCCCCATTTGTTCCTCGAGTCTTTGAATGGCTTGCTCATGTTTTGTAGTGGTTTGTCGTTGCTCAATCATGAACTGTTCTTGTGAAGTCATCAATTGCGTCATAAGACTCTAGGTCACTATTTTCTGATTTTGGTACTAGTTGAGCTGCTGGTTGGAAGTGTCGTTGCTGTCCTTGAAGATTCAAAGCATTTTGAGTGTTGCTCCATGAGAGGTTGGAGTGGTTCTGCCATCCAGGATTGTAGGTATTTGTATATGTGTTGTTCGGTCCCTCATAATTTGCTTGCTCTTGATCTATAGTTGAACACAGAGGACAAGTATAAGTATTATAATCAAAATGAAAGCATATAGCACATACCTGGTGTTGTGTAGCCTACGGACTAGGTGAGTTGTTCTGATCAGCCATGACTTTTATGAGCATGTTTAGCTTTCTTTCCATAGCAGCCATCTGATTTGAAGATCTATCATTGAAGCTCACCTCATACATACCCTTGCTTTTAATTCCTTGTCTACCTTTTGACGAGAATTGTTGGATGTGCTCACTTAATGTCTCAAATAGCTCCATGGCTTCTTCACTAGTCTTCTCCATCAGCACACCTCCACAACCGAAATCCACTATACCTTGATTTATGCCACTCAAACCTTCATAGAAAGCTAGGACCAGCTCATCTTGAGGTAAGTTATGATGTGGACATTTGAGTAGCAGCTCATTAAAGTGTCCCCATGCCTCAAAGAAAAATTCTCCATCCCTCTGTTGGAAGGATTGAATCTCCTTCCTCATCTGCCTTGTCTTTTGGGCTGGAAAAAATTTCCTTAGAAATCTACTGGATAGCTCTTCCCAAGTATGGATGGAATCTACAGGCAATGAATGATACCACATTTTAGCATTATCTTTTAATGAAAAAAGGAAAAGAATTAACCTGATTCCCTCTTGATCTAGGCCCCGAATATGCTGGAACTTGCAGAGATCACAGAATTCTCGAAGGTGCAAGTGTGGATCCTCAGCAGGTATACCCCTAAAATGAGTCAAGGCACTGAGTATCTGCGGAGATATGTAATAATTTTCTTCCGCCTTAGGTTGATATGCAATGCATGAAGGATGGTTGAGGTTCTGTGGAATGAAGGATTGTTTCATAGGTCTCTGTTCTGGTGGCAGTTGGTTGTAAAGCTGTTCCATTGGTGCTTCACCCTCAAATTCTTATTTTTTCTTCTCGAAGTTGTTTCTAGGCCTCTTTTGAATGATCTGCTCACTCTCTATATCAAGTGGAAGGATGGTTGGGTTCCTCACTTGAAGCCCTTGCATGAATCAGTAGGAATACCTTAGTGCAGCAGCTTCAGTACTGCTGCTCGGGTAGTCTCTGGACTATTTGCGCTTGAGCGCACACTGAACTACGCTCGATCGCAGACTTGCGTTCGATCGCACAAGGCGCTGCGCTCGATCGCAATGAGGACAGAAACTCCTCCTCTGCACACCTGAACAGAAAACGAAAAGGAGGAATAAATCTGATTTTTGATAAAAATAAAAATAAAACAGAACAAAATAAAATAAAATAAATTAAAATAATAATAAATAAAAAAACTAACGAAAATAATTCCAAAAAAAAAATTTTAGCACAATCCCCGGCAACGGCGCCAAAAACTTGTTGTGCGTTTACCCACCTAAATAAATAAGTAAATAATCGCACTTGTTTTACTTGCAAGTGCACAAGGTCAACAGTGTAGTATAGTGTGCGAATGCAAGATCATCTCCACAGGGATTGGTAAAGTTCAATTTAGAATTATATTCGCAATATAAAATGATATAAATAATAAAAGCGTTGAGAAATAATAAAGATAAAATACTAAGGATAAAGGCGTAGGGACTTGATATCCACCACTAATTATGCTACCATAATATAACAGTATGCCAATGCTTTATTCATGCCATGTATACCTACTGGTTGCCAACCTAAGGGCATGGTATCTACTCCTTAAGCTATTGATTTCCCTAAGCAACGAGATAGGCATGGTATCTACTCTAACTCTTTTCTTCCTTAAGGGATTCAGCATGGTATCTGCTTGAGTTGTTCCTTAAGAAAACATAGGTACTATGGAAATCGACAACCACATGAGACCTAGGGCATGGTATCTACTCCCGGTTTCCCATGTTGATTAACCCGGGTATCTGGATAAGATATCCCTTGTTACTAATGTTAGACCCAGGACTCGGTCATCCAAATTGATCTAACTAACAAGTCCATACCACATGCACATATTGATCAGACATATACATATGAGGAATTTAAATAAAAGCGGGTATTAATCAAGTTTAAGCAACATAACATAAATATCGCAAGGCGCCAATACTAAATTTATTGAGTAAACATAATTAAGGCTTCAACCAAGCCCTACTAAGAATTTAATTACACATAATAAAATAAAAAGGAAAGAAGAAACCCGAGAGAAGAGTCGTCAAATCTGCTCCACGGTCTCCTTCTCCAAGCTAAAGCAAAAGATAAAATAAGTGATCTAAGAAGTGATCCCCCTAAGAGGTGATGCCTTTTGTGTGTGATTTACAAGTGTATTTATAGGTCTTTGAGAAGTCCTAATCGGCTCATGAGTTCCTAAACTTTCCTAAAACGCAAAACTCCTTTATTTCCACAATAGGGTTTTTTCCAAAATAGGGTTCTGCAGTTTACTGTTCACGACCGTACAGGTGCGCTCGATCGCATATGTGGTGCGCTCGATCGCAATGCTGTGCTCGATCACACAGAGGAGTGCGCTCGATCGCAATTTAGCCAGCAGCTGCTCTAGGATTTCCAGATTTATTCCTTTAAGTGCCAAAAATGGTTCTTTTTCTCCAAGACCCTATAAAAACGTGTAAAACACAAAAGTGAAGTAAAATAGACTAAAACATATAGATAAAGAACTTAACAAATGTAAATTAAGGGGCTTAAATATGAATATTTAAGCTCCTATCACACCCCCAAACTTACATATTGCTAGTCCCTTAGCAATACAAAACCAAAAACTAAATGAAAAACAAAGACGCAAAGATAAATCCAATGCTCATGGTGTCCAACAAAAGTTTAGGTTTCACACAAAACTATGATGCGCATTCATGAGCAAGCTTAACAAGTATAAACACATATTTGCAATGAATACGAGTTTTGAATGCAAATCACTTTCATGAGGCAGGTTAAGACATCACAAGTTTAACTGAGTGTGTGGTGGACTAGTTCATAAAAGATTGGGTTTCTAAATAATTCTAATGTGTAGTGTTTCGATGACTCAAGATTCACCAAATTTTCTATTAGAATCAACAAAGATGGCATAGATTTTCTTCTTTTCTTTTATTTGTGAGATTTTTGCCAAGTTAGTTCCCTTAAGCTTTCTATTTGACTCGTGTAACGAGTGTTTAGCCAATGACTCCCAAACCAGATGGTTTTAGGGCATTAGGTGTAAAAACACCCCTAAGGGCTTACTAACTCGAGTCAAAAAGGCGACGAAACTAACTGGTCTTAATGCTACCGATCAGAATATTCCACCTTTTGACGTGACACTCACTGCTTACTGAGGCAAGAGGGCCAGTTACTCAATGGAAAGTTCTTTTTAATGATCTTTAAGAGCATTTTTTTTCTTTTTGAGCAATAACAAACTTTTTCTATTTTCTTATGCCACCGCGTTAATCTAATAGGTCATCTGGTTCACAGTCAAGCAAAAGAAACATACAAATCAAAATTACATGTCATACCCCACACAACTATGTGTTAATGTGCTCATGTTTAGTTTAAATCGAACTTGTGAATCCTTAAATGCCTAAAAGAAAGTGATTATGGTTCAAAATTTAATTATTGGCCCATATGTTCAAGGTGTTACGCTCACTTATGAAGTCAAATCATATAGTTTGTTTAGAACACCAAAAAATTTTGGAACGGAATGAACATGTATTTATCTATGAAAAACAACAAAAAAAAAACTGGGATAAATTGTGTGTGAATGTGTCTCCCATACCCCCAAACTTAAATTATACATTGTCCCCAATGTGTGAATAACAAGGAAAGAACTGACTTAGGAGATGGAGAACTAGCTAGGTTGGCATGGCTCATAGCGTACCCCCAAACTTGAACGGATGCACACATTGTCCCTAAAAAATAAAAACTAACGTAATACGGGAAAACAAGAAGTAATAAAAATAAATAAATAACAATAAATACGTAAAATAATAAAAATAAAAGGATAAGCTGTGGGGTGCCTCCCATGAGCGCTAAGTTTAACGTCTTCAGCCGGACCAAACTTTATTTTTCCCCAAAACTAAGAGTGGCAGCAGCTAGCATAGGAAGTGTCTTATTCTCTCCCATATAAGCATAAGATAAGTGCTCGGGCAGCTGCTTGAATTCCAAGTTAAGTGCCTGTACAATAAAAGGAAAAATAGTATTAGTAGGCACATGAGTATCAAATGGATCAGTGTACTTACTTTTATGCTTTGGAGAGGCTTCAATGAGGTGCATAGTGTCAATGATGTCATCAGTAACATCCTTGCATTTGGGCTCAATATCCGATCTTGGGACACTATAGATAAGAGCGATTTCTACTGGATCAATGTGATGGACCTGAAAAGCTTCCTCAACAACACTTTGCGTCATGCATACATGAAAACATTTTATATTATCTCGGGGTAATTTTAATGCATTATATCTTTTGAGTTCAACCTTCTCACCATTTACCTTCTCCATCTCACTTACCTTGGATGTGGATGCTTGTGCAGGCTCATCAGCTCCGATGATCCTACCATTTGTTAGAGTTGTCACAGCATTTAGTTGCTGATGTCCTCTTGGAGTAGGTAGTGGTTGGACTAGAAGTTCACCCAACTTTCTTTCACTCAGCTCCTTAGCCAATTGCCCCATTTGTTCCTCGAGTCTTTGAATGGCTTGCTCATGTTTTGTAGTGGTTTGTCGTTGCTCAATCATGAACTGTTCTTGTGAAGTCATCAATTGCGTCATAAGACTCTAGGTCACTATTTTCTGATTTTGGTACTAGTTGAGCTGCTGGTTGGAAGTGTCGCTGCTGTCCTTGAAGATTCAAAGCATTTTGAGTGTTGCTCCATGAGAGGTTGGAGTGGTTCTGCCATCTAGGATTGTAGGTATTTGTATATGTGTTGTTCGGTCCCTCATAATTTGCTTGCTCTTGATCTATAGTTGAATACAGAGGACAAGTATAAGTATTATAATCAAAATGAAAGCATATAGCACATACCTGGTGTTGTGTAGCCTACGAACTAGGTGAGTTGTTCTGATCAGCCATGACTTTTATGAGCATGTCTAGCTTTCTTTCCATAGCAGCCATCTGATTTGAAGATCTATCATTGAAGCTCACCTCATACATACCCTTGCTTTTAATTCCTTGTCTACCTTTTGACGAGAATTGTTGGATGTGCTCACTTAATGTCTCAAATAGCTCCATGGCTTCTTCACTAGTCTTCTCCATCAGCACACCTCCACAACCGAAATCCACTATACCTTGATTTATGCCACTCAAACCTTCATAGAAAGCTAGGACCAGCTCATCTTGAGGTAAGTTATGATGTGGACATTTGAGTAGCAGCTCATTAAAGTGTCCCCATGCCTCAAAGAAAAATTCTCCATCCCTCTGTTGGAAGGATTGAATCTCCTTCCTCATCTGCCTTGTCTTTTGGGCTGGAAAAAGTTTCCTTAGAAATCTACTGGATAGCTCTTCCCAAGTATGGATGGAATCTGCAGGCAATGAATGATACCACATTTTAGCATTATCTTTTAATGAAAAAAGGAAAAGAATTAACCTGATTCCCTCTTGATCTAGGCCTCGAATATGCTGGAACTTGCAGAGATCACAGAATTCTCGAAGGTGCAAGTGTGGATCCTCAGCAGGTATACCCCTAAAATGAGTCAAGGCACTGAGTATCTGCGGAGATATGTAATAATTTTCTTTCGCCTTAGGTTGATATGCAATGCATGAAGGATGGTTGAGGTTCTGTGGAATGAAGGATTGTTTCATAGGTCTCTGTTCTGGTGGCAGTTGGTTGTAAAGCTGTTCCATTGGTGCTTCACCCTCAAATTCTTCTTCTTTCTCCTCGAAGTTGTTTCTAGGCCTCTTTTGAATGATCTGCTCACTCTCTATATCAAGTGGAAGGATGGTTGGGTTCCTCACTTGAAGCCCTTGCATGAATCAGTAGGAATACCTTAGTGCAGCAGCTTCAGTACTGCTGCTCGGGTAGTCTCTGGACTATTTGCGCTTGAGCGCACACTGAACTACGCTCGATCGCAGACTTGCGTTCGATCGCACATGGCGCTGCGCTCGATCGCAATGAGGACAGAAACTCCTCCTCTGCACACCTGAACAGAAAACGAAAAGGATGAATAAATCTGATTTTTGATAAAAATAAAAATAAAACAGAACAAAATAAAATAAAATAATAATAAATAAAAAAACTAACGAAAATAATTCCAAAAAAAAATTTAGCACAATCCCCGGCAACGGCGCCAAAAACTTGTTGTGCGTTTATCCACCTAAATAAATAAGTAAATAATCGCACTTGTTTTACTTGCAAGTGCACAAGGTCAACAGTGTAGTATAGTGTGCGAATGCAAGATCATCTCCACAGGGATTGGTAAAGTTCAATTTAGAATTATATTCGCAATATAAAATGATAGAAATAATAAAAGCGTTGAGAAATAATAAAGATAAAATACTAAGGATAAAGGCGTAGGGACTTGATATCCACCACTAATTATGCTACCACAATATAACAGTATGCCAATGCTTTATTCATGCCATGTATACCTACTGGTTGCCAACCTAAGGGCATGGTATCTACTCCTTAAGCTATTGATTTCCCTAAGCAACGAGATAGGCATGGTATCTACTCTAACTCTTTTCTTCCTTAAGGGATTCAGCATGGTATCTGCTTGAGTTGTTCCTTAAGAAAACATAGGTACTATGGAAATCGACAACCACATGAGACCTAGGGCATGGTATCTACTCCCGGTTTCCCATGTTGATTAACCCGGGTATCTGGATAAGATATCCCTTGTTACTAATGTTAGACCCAGGACTCGGTCATCCAAATTGATCTAACTAACAAGTCCATACCACATGCACATATTGATCAGACATATACATATGAGGAATTTAAATAAAAGCGGGTATTAATCAAGTTTAAGCAACACAACATAAATATCGCAAGGCGCCAATACTAAATTTATTGAGTAAACATAATTAGGGCTTCAACCAAGCCCTACTAAGAATTTAATTACACATAATAAAATAAAAAGGAAAGAAGAAACCCGAGAGAAGAGTCGTCAATTCCGCTCCACGGTCTCCTTCTCCAAGCTAAAGCAAAAGATAAAAGAAGTGATCTAAGAAGTGATTCCCCCAAGAGGTGATGCCTTTTGTGTGTGATTTACAAGTGTATTTATAGGTCTTTGAGAAGTCCTAATCGGCTCATGAGTTCCTAAACTTTCCTAAAACGCAAAACTCCTTTATTTCCAAAATAGAGTTTTTTCCAAAACAGGGTTCTGCAGTTTACTGTTCACGCCCGTACATGTGCGCTCGATCGCAATGCTGCGCTCGATCACACAGAGGAGTGCGCTCGACGCAATTTAGCCAGTAGCTGCTCGAGGATTTTCAGATTTATTCCTTTAAGTGCCAAAAATGCTTCTTTTTCTCCAAGACCCTATAAAAACGTGTAAAACACAAAAGTGAAGTAAAATAGACTAAAACATATAGATAAAGAACTTAACAAATGTAAATTAAGCGGCTTAAATATGAATATTTAAGCTCCTATCACTTGTTCAAAGGACCTCCAGCTACTTAGCCTTTCCCAAGGCCAACCCATATCAATCACCTTGATAGGGTCTTGATCCCTCCCATATATCATATTTCCAACTAGATCGAAACCCGTTTAAGCCTAGCTAGCTTAACAAGCTCTTTCTCATGTCATTTGTTTAAGTGATCATAAGCTCTCCCTCAAGTGTTCCACCTTGGCTTAGTGCCTGCATACAACCTTTATGCTTCTGTGCCCAATATCCTTGTCACCACACAAATCCACTATCTATGCATAGAGCCCTTAAGTATTATGTCCAACATCCTTGTTTGCCACACAAGCACACTGTTCATGCACACAGCCCACATTTGTGCCCAAAATCCATGTTCGTCGCGTAAGCACATTGTTCATGCGAACTCTGACCTAACACTTTAGCTTAGATCAAATTTCTTCCTTTTTGGGTAATTCACAAAGAGATCACGGCTAACATGGGTGTATGCCGTCACTGCATATTGCCTCGTGCATTCTCTACACCTCTTGGCTCCACTCAAAGCTTGGATCTATTTTCATTGCACATTATGACACTGTGCCTACATGGGCATTCCCCCCTTATGCCCATGGCCAACATGGGTGCAAGGCCTACCACATATTGTCGTTTGCGCCTCTGCAAATTAAGGGGGTAACAAACCACCCACACTAGAAAAGTCAGATGTCTCGTTGGAACCCCATACATCCTGATCTAGTGCTCACTACGCCATAATATCATATTCCGAATTGCCTTTCCTTTAAATTTATCTATCCACTTCCCCAAGTGACCAAATCGTCTATTAATCTTGCTCACCCCATGAGCCAAGATCATCTCTAACTCAAGATTTCACTGGATTTTAATCACCTGTGCAGCATCCTTAGCTTGCATCTGATTAGAATCATCAGTATCCATAGAGCAACCAATGAAAGCTCTCCCTGTCTTTCATTGTTGATAAAAAAAGATAAAGCCCATGAATAATGATCTTCACAGTATTCCTGGAATAAGCAATGACAACAACATGTCAACCTCATTCTTTACCTTTATATCCTCTTCCATCATTGGCCCGCCAAAAAAAGTAGACAATTAAGCCAACATCCTCTCCACTTCTGGATGCCCAGCACATTGAATTCCCTTCAGTTGTTGTTTCTGATGTCCCCCTCTACTAAGGACATAGAGTTTGCCACCTTTAATATTCCCTAAACCTTCATTTGATTTGGTACTCTTATACCAAACTGTCATCAACTTGCTCCACCTAAAGACAAATTTAGGCTCTAAAAATAAGCTTTAGAAGGTGAACCATAGTCGACTTGCAATAGCTCCAACTATTAACGCAACTCAACTAACTTGGAATGAGCTATTCTGAAAGACATTGTGCACATGCTGTACTTTCTTACTCCCCAAGGGTTAAGCTGTCCCCTTTGAATAAGGCTCAAACCGAAAAGCAGACACCGAGTCCACCTTCTCCTTCTTAGACTAACTTCCAAGATTGAGTAATCTGCCATCACTGGTAAAACACCCTGCTACCAGTGCATTCAACATTTTCCGCTTAAGATACTCCTATGTCTAATAAAGATCATTTACCATCACTGTTGGAACTCCCTGCCATAAGTGCATTTAGCCTTTCCTCTTCTTGGATACTTTAAGGCCCGATAAGGATCATCTACTATCACTATTAGAACTCCCTGCCACCAATGCATTTAGTCTTTCCTAATTTTGGACATTCTGAAGCCCGATAAAGATTATCTACCATCACTATTTAAGCTCATTTCCACTAGTGCAATTAGCCTCTCCTTTTTTGAGGACACTTCTATGCCCGAAAAGGATCATCTACCATCACTGTTGGAACTCACTTCCCTCAGTGCATTTTTCCTTTCCTATAAGAGTTATCACAAAATGGAGCAACTAGCAAACTTTCCCTTTTGCCCCTATTGTTGCTCAATGCCCTCAACATTACCATGAGACACCACCCCATGGTTATGATTTTTGAAATGCCATGAGACTCCACCCAATGGTTATGATTATGCCATAAGACTCGACCTTATAGTTATAATCTGAAAGGGACATGAGACTCCACCCCATGGTTATGATTCTTGGATTACTTTTCATCATGAAATGACTTGCCCCCTATCCAAGAATCTCCCTTTCCTTTCAGAATTAGTGGATGCATAATTTTGAAGATCCATCAATCCTTTAACCACCACAATTACAATTATTAAGTCTCGCACACTCTGCCTTCTCAGTTCTGTCTACGCCCACGACTGTAAGCTTGACAAGAAATTATGTAACTAGTCTTCCATATAGTCAGCCATCAAGCCTCTATGTTTCCATTATTAGAGTGACTCCCTAACCACTCAATAATGTTGCAAGGAAGGAATTGATCTGTCAATTCTTATTGCAGGTTCCCCTATACCCAAAATTTACTTTTCTTGCCTTATGGAAATGAACAACCTTCAAAATTTGTTCCTATATCCTACAGAAAAAGATATAAGTCCTTTGTGTTCCCTGAACTGCCAAAAGTCTTAACTTCTGAAACTTCAAATTTGAAGTCACCACGTTTCTAGAGTTTTCCTTCAAGCTTGCCACTAGCCTTTTTCAACGATCCTCGATCCACAACGTGAAGTTGGAGTTCAAAATAGTGATGATTGCCATCAAGCCATCCAACTCTTCTTGCACAACCCGATTATTGTTAGCTATCCAATGTCTCACCTTTGCAGCTTGTGGCCCAATGCCTTGCATTTATCACAACACTGCATTAACAAAATACTCCAATCGAGCTATACACTGCTCTCCCATTAAACCAACCAAGGTCTCCCGTTGAACTAACCGGGCTCTAATACCAATTATCACAGGGGTACTTTTTGACACCGAATTTTTTGCCTTATAATGGTGCCAGTTTCCTCTGAAACTAGCCAGCTAACGTAATACACCCTCAAAGTACGAGTGCGAGTAAGTGTTCATAGGCTATAAGGCTTACAATTGCTAGGTGCTAGCACACTTACTCCCTTAAAGTGCTTCACTTGCTAGCACACCTTGCTCTGACTCTCTCTGAAATCACTGATCCCAAAATATCCCACAATTCCAAGGTTCTTAGAAGTCCCGAGTAATGAATGGATGTTGACAACCATCAGGTAAACACCACTAACCGTAACAGCATCATTTTAGGTTTGCATCGAGTGGTTGCGTTTTGTAGAAGCTGTCCTGCACTCAGCTTCCCAACTGGTGCACATGCCTACTGACTTACCCACCTATTATTGAGTACCTCAATCTGGCAAGATTGTGTCACCGACATGGGTATTTTTGCCTCCTATAATGCCAACCACTTTTGCGCGTGGTCTAGCTTAGTTATGGTTTTATCCAACCTTAGTCCAGCTTTGCTCAGTCCATGACCTTCCTTGGCCCAGCTTTACTTCGCCCGCGACTTATCTTTCATCTAACATAACTTAACCTGCCATTATACTTGGTCTTGCTCGAAAGACCTCCCTTTACTTAGCCTTTCCAAAGGCCATCCAATATCAATCACCTAGATAGTGTTCTGATCCCTCCCATAGATCAGATTTCTAACTAGGTCGAAACCCATTCAAATGCCTAGCTGGCTCAACAAGTTCTTTCCCATGTCGCTTGTTTAAGTGATCATAAGTTCTCTCTCAAGTGTTCCACCTTGGCTTAGTGCCTGAATATAACCGTCATGCTTTTGTGCCCAACATCCTTATCACCACACAAATCCACTATCTATGCACACAACCCTCACTTCTTGTGTCCAACATCCCTATTCGCCACATAAGCACACTATTCATGCACACAGCCCACATTTGCGCCCAACATCAATGTTCGCGGCACAAACACACTGTTCATGGGCACTCCGACCTAACACTTTAGCTTAGATCGGATTCCTTCTTCTTTGAGTAATTTCAAAAGAGATCATGGCTAACATAGGTGTAAGCCGCCATCGCATATTACCTCACGCATTATCTGCACCTTCTAGCTCCACTCTAAGCTTGGATCCGTTGACTTTTCACACATTGACATTGGGCCGACTTGGGCATTCCTTCCATATTCCCTTGGCCAATATGGGTTCAAGGCCTACCACATGTTGTCATTTGTGCCTCTAGAAACGAAGGGGGTAACAAACCACCCACATTAGAAAAGTCAGACATCCTCGTCGGAGCCCCAAGCTTCCTGATCAGGTGTTAGGCTGACCACATGTTTCCATTTTCGCCCTTGTGAATTAAGGGGGTAATAAACCACCCACACCAGAAAAGTCTGATGTCCTCATCGGAGTCCCATACTTCCAGATCTGGTGCTCAATACACCACAATATCATATTCTGAATTGCCTTTCCTTTAAGTAATCTAGCCACTTCCCCAAGTGACCAAACCGTCTAATAATCTTGCTCACTCCATGAGCCAAGATCATCTCTAACTCGAGATTTCGTTAGATTTAAATCACATGTGCAATATTCCTAGCTTGTGTCTGATTAGAATCATCAGTATCTAGAGAGCGGCAATGAAAGCTCTCCCTGTCTTTGATTGGTGATAAACAAAAAGATAATGCCTGTGAATAGTGATCTCCACTGTATTATGGGAATAGGCAACAACATCCACATATTTGCCTCATTCCTCACCTCTATGTCCTCTTCTATCTTCGTCCTGCCAAAAATGTAAACATAGAGCCAGCATCTTATCCACTTTTGGATGCCCAGCACACTGAATTCCCCTCAGTTGCTGTTTCTGATGTCCCCCTCTGTTCGGGACATAGGGTTTGCCACCTTTGACATTCCTTAAACCTTCATTTGATTTGGTACCCTATACCAAACTATCATCAAATTGCTCCCCCTGAAGACAAATTAAGGCTTTAAAAACAAGCTTTAAAAGGTTACCATACTCGGCTTGCAATAGCCCTGACTATTTCCGTAACTCAATCGACTTGGAATGAGCTATTCCGAAAGAGGTTGTGCACATGCTTTACCAATCCCTGTCTTTCTTTGTTGATAAACAAAAAGATAAAGCCCATGAATAGTGATCTCCACAGTATTCTAGGAATAGTCAACGACATCCTCATGTCCTCCTTATTCCTCACCTCTATGTCCTCTTTTATCTTCGACCTGCCAAAAGATGTTGATAATGGAGCCAGCATCATCTCTACTTTTGGATGCCCAGCATATTGAATTCCCCTCAGTTGTTGTTTCTGATGTCCCCCACTGCTAGGTACTTAGGGTTTGCCACCTCTGACATTCCCTTAACCTTCCTTTGATTTGGTACCCCTATACGAAACTGTCATCAACTTGCTACCCCTGAAGATAAATCGAGGCTCTAAAAATGAGATTTAGAAGGTTAACCATAGTCGGCTTGCAGCAGCCCCAACTATTTTCGCAACTCAATCGACTTGGAATGAGCTATTTCGAAAGAGATTGTACAAATGCTCTATTTCCTCCCACCCCAAGGTCAAGCTATACCCTTTGAATTAGGCTCAAACCAGAAAGTAGACACTGAGTCCACCTTCTCTTTCTTGGACTAACTTCCAAGATTGAGTAATGTACCATAACTGGTAAAACTCCCTGCCACTAGTGCATTCAACCTTCTCTGCTAGAGACACTCCTATGACCAATAAGGATCATCTACTATCACTATTGGAACTCCCTGCCACTAGTGCATTTAGCTTTTCCTCTGGTTGGATACTTTGAGGCCCAATAAGAATCATCTTCTATCACTGTTGGAACTCCCTACCACCAGTGCATTTAGCTTTTCTTCTTTTTGGACATTCCGAAGCCTGATAAGGATCATCTCCCATCATTATTTGAACTCCCTACCACTAGTAAATTTAACCTTTTCTCTTTTTTAGATCACTTCTAAACCTGATAAGGATCATCTACCATCACTGTTAGAACTCCCTTCCACCAGTGCATTTAGCCTTTCCTATAAGGCTCATCACAAAATGGAATAACTAACAAACTTTCCCTTTTGCCCCCGTTGTTGTTCAATGCCCTCAACATTACCATGAGACACCGCCCCATGGTTATGATTTCCGAAATGCCATGAGACTCTACCCTTATGGTTATGATTATGCCTTGAGACTCCACACCATGGTTATAATATGAAAGGGTTATGAGACTCCACCCAATGGTTATGATTCATAGGCTATTTTTCATCATGAAAATGACTTGCCCGCTTTCCAAGAATCTTCTTTTCCTTTTAGAGTTAGTGGATGTATAATTTCGACTGCAATAGGCAAGTCTTGCACACTCTACCTTCTCAGTTCTGTATGCACCCACTGTTGTAAGCCTGACAAGAAATTATATAACTTGTCTTCCATATAGTCATCAAGTCTATGTGTTTCCATTATTAGAGTAACTCTCTAGCTGCCCAATAATGTTGCAAGGAAGGAATTGATCATCAATTCTTATTGCAGGTTCCCCCATACTCACAATTTACTTTTTTTCCCTCGTGGAAATGAACAACCTTCAAAATCTGTTCCCATATCCTACAGAAAAAGATATAAGTCATTTGCTTTCCCTACACCGCCAAAAGACTTAACTTCTAGAACTTCAGATCGGAAGTCACCACGCTTCCAGAGTCTTCCCTCGAGCTTGCCACTAGTTTTTTTCAACGATCTTTGATCAACAACGTGAAGTTGGAGTTCAAAAGAGTGATGCTTGTCGTCAAGCCATCTAACTCCTCTTGCATAACTTAATTATTGTTAGCTATCCCATGCCATACTTTTGTAGCTTGTTTCCCAATTTCTTGCATTTAGGGCAATGCTGCACTAACAAAATACTCCAATCGAGCCGTAAATTACTCTCTTGTTGAACCAACCAGGATCTCCCATTGAACCAACCGGGCTCTGATACCAATTATCACAAGGGTACTTTTCGACACCGAATTTTGCCTTGTGATGGTGCTAGCTTCCCCTAAAACTAGCCAGCCAACCCAATACACCCACGAAGCACGAGTGTACGCAAGTGTTCATAGGTGATATGGCTTACAATGGCCAAGTACTAACACACTTACTCCCATAAAGTGCTTCACTTGCTGGCACTTTTTGCTCCGACTCTCTCTGAAATCATTGATTTGAAATATCCCATAATTCTAAGGTTCCAAATGATATGATCCACGCCAAGAACTAAGAAATTAATGGATCAAGAAAACTTCCAAGATCATCTAGAAGCAGATTTATGTGAGATCGCGACCCATTGCTTATATTGAAGCAAGAACCTTGGTATAATGAAGACTGAGACCGTGACCCATTGCTTATATTGAAGCAAGAACCTTGGTATAATGAAGACTCCACAATCAATTATGGGAGGATTGATTGATAAGTCGAAGATGAACGCCACAAAAACTCTGATAAGTTCAGAAGTTCTAAAAGAACTAAAGAGAAATTTATCTCCAAAAGTATGAATCAAATCTGAATTGTGTTATTCCAAAAGCCAATGGCTATTTAAATACATGAGAATTTGTAACCAATTAGAAAAAGGAAAACTAAGAAATAGGAAATAAACCTAAACATAATTCTGGTAGAAATAGGAAACTATGAAATAAGAAATAAACCTAAATAGAATTCTGGTAACCTAAAATCAAAATAAAGAAAATACCTAACTTGGCATGTAAGCCTTATAATGCAACAATTAAATTCAGAAGGAAACAATTAAGAAAAGGTGCAAGGTGCAAGCCCAAAGTGGAAGAAGATTCGGATGCAACAGCCTGCTGGATTTAGGCCCATCATAACAGGCCCAAATGATATCCTTTTTGGAACTTTCTTAGGTCTAAATTGAAGTTCAAAATGTCATCTTTCCACCCCAACAAGTTTCAGCCCATTTGGAGATGCGGGCAAGAAGCTACGATCATTTTAATTCTGGTCATTAGGTCTTCCCGAAATTCCAAAGTGGAAGTTGCCTTGGATCATGGAAACCCATCCTTGTGGATCATGTATAGCATCATCCTTGGGCCCCCAAAGATGGTTCTTAGCCCAAATGTGTTGAATAAGCCCATTGAGAGTTTCCTTGAACCTTTTAGCTCGAGCCCTTGTAACTGGACCAATTGGAACTTGAAGAGGATCCACATCCCATTTGTTAGCCATGTCCTCATCATTTCCCTCCTCTTGAAAAGGATTTTTCCTCAAATCATCACCTACATCAAAAGGGCTTAAATCAGAAACATTAAAAGTGGCACTAACATTGTACTCACCGGGCAAATCCAATTTGTATGCATTGTCATTGATGCGCTCAAGGACTTGAAAAGACCCATCTCTTTTAGGAAGTAACTTTGAACGCCTTTGTTTTTAAAATCTTTCTTTCCTCATGTGTAACCAAACCCAATCTCCGGGTTGAAAAATTAGCTGCCGGCAACCATTGTTAGCTTGTTTTGCATATTATTCCGTTTGCCTCTCAACGTTTAGTCTTTCTTTCTCATGTATCTGCTTAACAAATTCAGTCTTTTTCTTTCCATCCAAGTTAGCATGTTCCGACATAGGTAATGGCGTTAAATCCAACGGAGTTAAAGGATTAAAACCATAATCAATTTCGAATGGTGAGAATTTAGTAGCAGAATGAATAGTACGATTATAAGCAAACTCAACATGTGGTAAACACTCTTCCCAAGTTTTGATGTTCTGTTTAATAATAGCTCTTAACAAAGTAGACAAAGTTCTATTTACTACTTCAGTTTGACCATCAGTTTGTGGGTGACAAGTAGTAGAAAATAATAGGTTAGTCTCTAACTTATACCACAAAGTCTTCCAAAAGTAACTCAAGAACTTAGCATCTCTATCTGAAACTATTGTTCTAGGCATACCATGTAATCTTACAATTTCTCTAAAGAACAAAATAGCAACATTGGAAGCATCATTAGTTTTGTGACATGGAATAAAATGTTCCATATTAGAAAATCTATCCACAACCACAAAAATTGAATCTCTACCACATTTAGACCTAGGTAAACCTAACACAAAGTCCATCGAAATATCTATCCAAGGCTCACTAAGAATGGGTAGTGGCATGTATAAACCATGGGGTTTCACTCAAGATTTTGCCTACCTATATGTGACACATCTACCACAAATTCTCTCAATATCTCTTTTCATGTGTGGCCAATAGAAGTGTACTTTTAAAACGGCTAAGGTCTTAGCAACTCCAAAGTGACCCATTAACCTCCTCCATGGGATTCCCTCACTAACAAATCACGCAAAGAGCAATTCGGTACACACAACTTATTCTCCTGAAATAAGAATCCCTCGTGCCTAAAGAACTTACCCACTGTGTTTTTCTCACAAGCCCGAAACCCCTCACAAAAATCGGTGTCTGAAGGATACAACTCTTTAATGTACTCAAAACCAAGTAATTTTGCATCTAGAGTAGAAATTAATACGTACCTTCGAGAAAGTGCATCTGCAACGATGTTTTCCTTACCTTGCTTATATCGAATGACATATGGAAATGTCTCGGTGAATTCTACCCATCTTACATGTCTCCTACTCAACTTGTGTTGTCCTTTTAGATGCTTCAAGGACTCATGATCGGTGTGAATCACGAACCCCTTAGGCCAAAGATAGTGTTGCCATGTTTCAAATGCTCGAACCAACGCATAAAATTCTTTATCATAAGTAGGATAGTTTAAAGCTGCTCCACTTAATTTCTCACTGAAATATGCGATTGGTCTTCCTCCTTGCATAAGAACTGCGCCGATACCTAAACCTGAAGCATCACATTCAATTTCAAAGGTTTTAGTAAAATTAGGCAAAGCAATTAAAGGAGCATGAGTTAATTTTTCTTTGATCAATTAGAACACCTTTTCTTGCTCGTCTCCCCATTTGAATCCAACGTGCTTCTTGATGACTTCGTTAAGCGGTGCGGCAATACTGCTAAAGTCTTTCACGAACCTCATGTAAAAACTAGCAAGTCCATGAAAACTATGAACTTGACTTACACTCGTGGGACTTGGCCATTCTTTAAATGCACGAATCTTCTCTTCATTAACCTATATTCCTTGTGCACTCACAACAAAACCAAGAAACACAAGCTTATCAGTGCAAAAAGTGCACTTCTTCAAGTTAGAAAACAACTTTTCTTTTCTAAGCACATCCAAAACTGATTTTAAATGTACAACATAATCATCTAAGTTTGTGCTATAAATGAGAATATCATCAAAATAAACAACAACGAATCTGTCTATAAAAGCTCGCAAAACATGGTTCATTAATCTCATGAAGGTACTTGGTGCATTTGTTAGTCCAAATGGCATAACTAACCACTCATATAAACCATATTTCGTTTTAAAAGCAGTTTTCCATTCATCACCCTCTTTCATTCTTATTGGATGATATCCACTTTTTAAATCAATTTTAGAGAATACACATGCACCATGCAATTCATCTAGCATATCATCTAAACGAGGAATAAGATGTCGATACTTTACCGTTATGTTGTTGATTGCTTAGCAATCAACGTACATTCTCCACATCCCATCCTTTTTAGGAACCAGAATCACCGGAACAGCGCACGGGCTCATGCTTTCTCTTACGTACCCCGTTTTCATTAATTCACTAACCTGCCTTTATAGTTCATTTGTTTCTTTGGGATTGCTTTGATAGGTTGGTCGGTTTGGAATTGTAGCACCGGACACGAAATCAATTTGATGTTCAATTCCTCGAATAGGAGGTAAGCCATGTGGAATCTCCTCGGGAAATATATCATCAAACTCCTATAAAAGAGAAACAATAGAACTAGGCAAAGATGAGTCAAATTGGTTAGTGTTTAACACCTCTTTGTACAAAAGTACAATCATTGGCTGATTTAAAATCATCGCTCTTTTTATTTCACTCTCTTTTTGTAACCTCACTTGATCTTTATAAACCTGCTTTGGTGTTAAAGGAACTAGAGTGATTGTTCTTTGATTTCTTACAAATGAATATTTGTTGGTGAAACCATCATGCTTAACACGCCGATCGAATTGCCATGGCCGGCCTAGTAATAAGTGTCCAGGTTGCATCGGAACTACATCACACAAAACTTCATCTTCATATTTTCCAATATGGAAGGAAACTAACGCCTGTTTGTTCACCCTCAGTTCACCACTATTATTGAGCCATTGTAACTTGTAAGGCTGAAGATGTTCAATTGTTGACAGCCCTAATTTCTCAACCATTGTAGTGCTAGCAACGTTAGTACAATTACATCCATCAATAATCACACTACATACCTTGTTTTGCACGTGGCATATAGTATGAAAGATATTTTCTTGCTGTACTTCGTCATCTTCTTTGATTTGCGCACTTAGAGCTCTCCTTGCAACCAACAATTCTCCTTGGGCAGCGTATTCCTCATCACTTGCATCTTCCAATGGTGCCATAGATTTGGTATCTTCTTCGCCCTCAGTTTCAATTTCACCATTATCTCGCAATACCATAACTCTTTTGTTCGGACATTGGCTTGCTATGTGACCCCTGCTTTGGCATTTAAAACACTTAATATCACGATTTCTAATGGTGGAAGAGTCAGTTTTACCTTGATTTCCATGGCTGGTACTTTCTTGCTTTTGCTCGGTTTTGGGCTTGGCCGTGGCTTACTTAACAAAATTCGGCCTCCAAGATGAACCCGAGTTAGGGCTTTATCATGTATTGTTGCCCCTCCTCTTGAGTTGGTTATCAATTTTGATAGCCATGTGCACCGTATCTTCCAACTCCACATAATGATGCAACTCCACCGAATTAGCAATTTCTAGGTTCAAACCAACCAAGAACCTAGCCATAGTAGCCTCTCAATCCTCCTCTACATTTGCTCAGATCATAGCTACTTCCATCTCTTTATAATAATCATCCACACTCCAATTACCTTGTGTAAGACTTTGTAATTTTTGGTACAACTCATGGTAGTAATGGCTTGGACCAAACCATTTCCTTATCACGGTTTTCATCTCCTCCCAAGTCTCTATTGGACACTCTCTATTTCTCCTCCTGTTTAACACTAGTTGATCCCACCAAACAATCGCATAGTCAAAAAATTCAATGGCCACAAGTTTAATCTTTTTAAGCTCGGAATAATTATGACAATCAAACACTAATTCTATCTTCTTCTCCCACTCAAAGTAAGCTTCAGGATCGTTTTTGCCTTGAAACGATGGAATCTTCATCTTAATACTACCCAAGTTATTATCTTCCCGATTCCTAGCTTCTCTACCTCGACCACCAAATCTCCTATGGCTAACAACTGATTCCTGATCATCTTCTTCATCAAATCCATTCCCATAAGACTCTTCATCTTCAACTCTCTCTCCCCTAGGTTGAACTCTCTCCTTCCGACGCACATTATGAGCATTTTGTTGCTGCCCCACACGTGTATTCTCTACCCGATCTATCTGCTCATGAATTTGTTCCATCTCTATTCTCAATACTCTTCTCATCTCACCCATTAAAGCCTCCATGAGCAACCTTGGATCACCCTCTCCCGATGTATCTCCAGAATTATTTTTGTTCTTGTCGTCTGATATGTTTGCTGCAAAAAAAATGTTAGAAAAACAAAAGGACCTCACACACTCCCTTACGTGTTTCACTCAAAGAATGAGTCACTCAATTTCACTCATGTTTTCACACAAAAATTAGATTGGTTTTTCTGCTCTTATGTGCTCACCACTCTTGCCTTTTTCCACTCGTAATAATCCTCTATAGGTTCTTATCAAACTAATCGAACAAGTATCAAAGTTTCCAGCAACAATTCACCAAAAATTCACAAAGATATTCAGATTTAAAGGCTAGAATACAAGGAAACAAATATGAGAAATTGAAATAAGAATTGAAAGGATTGAATCTAAATATTACGCATTTTCTTTTTTTTTTACGTTTTTCTTTCTAAACTGGAATTTTTTTTTTTTTAATGAATCAAAACAAAAGATAAGCAAACCTGCAACTAGAAAGCTCTGATACCAACTGATATGATCTATGCCAAGAACTAAGAAATTGATGGATCAAGAAGACTTCCAAGATCATCTCAAGGTAGATTTATGTGAGACCGCGACCCGTTGCTTATATTGAAGCAAAAACCTTGGTATAATGAAGACACCACAATCAATTATGGAAGGATTTATTGATAAGTCGAATATGAACGCCACCGAATCTCTGATAAGTTTAGAAGTTCTAAAAGAACCAAAGAGAAATTTTTCTCCAAAAGTATGAATCAAATCTGAATTGTGTTATTCGAAAAGCCAATGGCCATTTAAATACATGAGAATTCGTAACCAATTAGAAAAAGGAAAACTAAGAAATAGGAAATAAACCTAAATAGAATTCTGGTAGGAATAGGAAACTATGAAATAGGAAATAAACCTAAATAGAAAACTGGTAACCTAAAATCCAAATAAAGAAAGTACCTAACTTGGCATGCAAGCCTTATAATGCAACAATTAAATTCAGAAGGAAACAATTAAGAAAAGGTGCAAGGTGCAAACCCAAAGTGGAAGAAGATTCGGATGCAACAGCCTGCTAGATTTAGGCCCATCATAATAGGCCCAAACGATATCCTTTTTGGAACTTTCTTAGGTCTAAATTGAAGTTCAAGACTTCATATTTCCACCCCAACAAGTTTCAGCCCATTTGGAGATGCGGGCAAGAAGTTATGATCATTTTAATTCTGGTCATTGGGTCATCCCGAAATTTCAAAGTGGAAGTTCCCTTGGATCATGGAAACTCATCTTTGTGGATCATGTATAGCATCATCCTTGGGCCCCCAAAGATGGTTCTTAGCCTAAATGTGTTGAATAAGCCCATTGAGAGTTTCCGTGAACCTTTTAGCTCGAGTCCTTGTAACTGGACCAATTGGAACTTGAAAAGGATCCGCATCCCATTTGTTAGCCATGTCCTCATCACCAAAAGCCCCGATTGATGAATGGATGTTGATATCCATTAGTTAAACACCACTAACTGTAGGAGCATCGGTTCGGGTTTACATTACACGGTTATATTTTGTAGTAGCCGTCCCGCACCGAGCTTCCCACCTTGCGCACATGCCTACTAACTTATCCCACCTATTGTTGACTACCTCAATCTGGCCAGATTGTGTTACCAATATGGGCCTTTTTGCCTCCTATAATGCCAGCCACTTTTGCGCATGGTCTAACTTAGTTATGGTTTTATCCAACCTTAGTCCAGCTTTGTTTGTCTCACCACCTGACTTGGTCCAGCTTTGCTCACAACCTGACTTATTTCTGCCATACAACTAATGAGCACAATTGTAAGAAATATAAGGACTATACTAGAAACCTAATAAGGCTAGCATAGAACCTCTAATTAGTATGAAAAAAAATAATGCTCATAATTCCCCAAAATTATCTAATCTTACCAGATTGAGCACTACCAATCTCTCTTGAGTTTTACAAACTCATGTCAATGCTCAATCTCCAAAATCTCAAGAATGTACCCATTATATCGACACTCCAAGTATTAATATAACTTGCTAGCAGTAGGTCACATTTCTATATATTTGGGTATGATATTTGACAAGTCTTCTCTTGCCTTCATATCACTTAAACTTGAACTAATATGCATTCCTAGACGTACCATTCCAGACTGAATCATCCATAACCCTTTGGCAACATGTTAAGGTAGAAACCATTAAACCTTATCTCTGTGACATAGTCTAAGGTCACATAGGGCATTAAATATGAATCTTTTCGAGATTCATATAGGCCTCGCACAGTTAGAAAGCAAGGATCTAATCATTTATCGTGCTATCTCTTGAATTGTCGAATAAAAGCTCATGGAGTATGAATTAATGCTATGGTGATATTCTCTTCCTATAAGAGTGTATATCTTACAATACCATCACCATATGGATCTTAGTCTAGTTAATACTCACGCATTGTGCGTCCTCATGACTAACCTGAGTCTTTTATTAACTCGCTACCATAAGCAACCTAGTTGCTTTTCTAAAGCATTTAATTTTGGTCTAGTATCCGACTACCTTCCAAGCATACATAATTTGTGTAGTAATCATGTTCGGTCCAACTAATGCTTACATTAGACCTTATTTTGTCCTTTATCAGACGACACACCGTGATTGCTCATTAAACGCTCATATCGTGTTCAATTCACTAGAATTAATAATGCCTTATCTCTACTCAATATCATAACACTAGAGGCAATTGCTTGTGCGAGTAAGTCGATTTAATGCTTGGTGACATACCTTTCATTATGAAACCTAGTCTCATGATGTATGTGTGTGCAAATAAGATACTCTACCATGCCACGATCCCATATCATAAGAAATCAAGTTCATGGTGATTTTTATGAATGGACCAACTAGAGAGTATCTAATAAGGTCAACTGCAAACACTTAATCAAGAGTCTACGAGATACAAATCCATCCTTCTAATGATGACTCGTTTTAAGAGATTAAACAATCATTTTTATATATGTGTTCAATACTAGGTCACTATGCACAAAACAAAAATAATTGTAGTGATCCTTTTACAATGTTCAATTATTAATTTTCTTAATGCCCTTACTTTAGGATGAGATTTTATTTAATGAATTATATCTGTTAAAACAATTCAATTGTACAATCTTTGAGTTTGCAATCCAATTTATGACTATGAGGCACTTCATGAATCTCTTTTACTCGATACCTTAAGTAACCACATGTCTTTGAATAGGTAATCATTCCACTAAGGCATAAACGATTAGAATTAAAGTCACATAAAGTGATCAGTGACTAGTCATTTATCTCATGTCTACCCCTTTAAGGATTTATAAGTATTCAAATCACTTTCTAGCTTTCTTAAAGTTTAGTATCTAATTTATATGGTCGAATTCTCTCTTTAAGTGAAAACGTAAATGCACTCAAGTGTACTGGATTTCACCACGTTATACTCCTATGAGCAATCCCCAAATTTTATATTCAATTTAGTCAACGTGAATAAATTACAATTTTTTTTTATGAAGCTCTCTTAGGAAATAATATTAAATTATATTAACTTTTTTCTTTTATCATAGCACATGAGCTATCTTTCCTAACATCATATGATTATGACAAATTTGAGATTTCACAATGTGATCATCTTATTTAACTGTCCATATATCTAAGTAATTCTCCTTAGAAACCATTACCTTATAAACATATTCTTAGGATTCACACTCCGAGCAAAAGTTTATAAAACTTTTGTCCATATTCAATAATGATTATGGATAGCCACATAAGGTTACATTGTCAGCATCATCCAAAAAAACACATTTAGAAGATTCTCTGGATGATTGTCTTAGGTCCCATAAGAATCCTATGGTGCTCACATCTTACGCGCCACAAAGACTTTCAATGAATCTACTAATAAACTCAATCATCTAAATCACGCACCATCTATTATACATCAAAGAAATATATCCTAACTTCCATATGCAACAATGTTTAGACGATTCTAGAAATGATTCTCAACTTAGTTAGCAATTAACTTCCCCTAACAAGCATGTGACAATGCTTTCCAAAAGTGTTGTCATTTATCGAACACCCTTAGAAATAAATCTCTACCAGTTCTTTGTAGGTGATGAGAGAATTCATCCATATTGATTTGACATTTGCTAAGGATCTTGAATTTAAAAAACGTGATCTTTTTTTGCAGAGCATATATAAGAAAATTTTTATACAAGTCTCTAATTTACAAGAAATACATGAACTCATATTGCTTCCATAAAACTAGGACGGTGGAGGTCACGAACATACCTCAAGTGTGATCTTGGAATCAATATTTGGAAGCATACTCCCACTATCTAGAAGCACACTCCTACTCAATGGTATACTCCCATTAGATAGTATATCACTCACACTATTCTCGGCGACCTTGATAAAAACATTTTAAGAAATATTTTACTATCTATAAAATCTATTGGGTGGGGTCATTTAAAAATAATTTGTAAAAATATTTTACAAAAATTCTTTTATAGTTCAAAACTTTCGATTACCTATCGAGAATAACCGAAGAGATCCAATGACTCCTTACAATTTACTTCTAGATCCTCTTCTTTTTCTTATCATGCTTGGAATATTACCATTGTGAAAATTCACATTGCGCAACCAAGCTTATTTATTCAACCATTTCTTATGCGGATAAATTTTAATTGTTAAGTGTAGTTTGTTAAGGATAGAGGCAGCAATACATAATTCATCTTTATTTTTGAGCTTATGTACCATCAATCTTCTTCCTCAACCAATTTTCATTCTCAAAAAATATATTTGTGAAGTTCGAAAATAATCAAATTATTACGAAATTATTTTCATCATAAAATTTTGTTTCGATATAGGCTTGGTCCATAATTTTAAGAAGAAATTTTATTATAATAGAAATGATTTAGATTCCTCAAGCAAACATGTTAAGCAAAATTATGCTCTAGATTTTGTGAGAATAAAAAAATACCAACCAAGTCGCATAATTATGATGAGATAATTTCGTTTTGAATGCCCATACACAAACTAATGTGTTAATGTAGGAAATAGATAATATTGAGAAATGTTCATTTTGTCTTGCACAACCGTAATACTCGTGTTCTTAAAGTAATGGTAAAGAAATAATTTGATAGTTATGACATGAAATTAAAATAATGTATACACAAAAGATTTATTTTTAAATAAAATGATTCTTTTGAAGAAAAAAAACAGGCGTCCAAGTGTAGTAAAAAGAAAAAGAAAAAGAAAACACCAACACTTTGATACAGGTGTTGGCTGTCTAACATGCATTTTGCATTTTAGACAACACATATAAATCGTGGCAACAAAAAGAGGGGTGGTGATTATATATATATATATATATATATATATATATATATATATATATATATATATAGTTTTAGTTTATTTTAATTAATTCTTACCAATTCCTGCTTGGTTTTCTTCAACTTCAATTCAAATTTACTCTATTTCTTTAAACACTTGGGGACCCAAAGAAATGTTGAAATATTTAAATTTTGAAGAGGTTTATGGGAGAATTTTAAAGACAGTCGAGGAAAACTCTAAGAAAAACAAACGGTAATAATGTGAATTTTAATTTTTAAAATTTAGCATACACGAAAATTTCCCGGAATTTGATGCATAAATTTAAAGGTATGAATTACGAAAAAATTAAAGAATAAATTAGGATTTTAAATATAAATATTATGTCAGGTGTTTGACGATCAGCAATCGAGGAAAACTGCTCGATGGAGCAAGAAAGGCAAGGAGGTGATCCACGATTAGTTCTAAGTGCTACGTGGTGAGTTAAATTTAGTTTTAGTAATCGAGATAAATATGAAATATAGAGTAACAATATTTGAATTAATTATTAAACTATGATTAGATGATATATGAAAGTTGGTTGATGAATATGATAGAAATAATTGATATGTTAAAGTTTTATTATATGAGAAGTAATATTATTGAAATAATGATTGATAATTTGATAGGAACTATGAGGAGATAATTTAATGAATATTATAAAATAATAAAGAGATGGATAGCTAAATAGAATGTCTGAATGTATGCTTGTTAATATATTATTTTTCATATGCATATGCATGAAATAAAAGAACCAAGAAGGCAGCCGGTCTAAATGAAACTGTGACAGCTGATAAAGCTGAAAATAAAAGAACCAGGAAGACAACTGGTCTAAACAAAACCGTGACAGCTAGTATAGCTAAAAATAAAAGATCCGGGAAGGCAACCGGTCTAAATGAAAATAAAATAATCGGGAAGGCAACCAATCTAAATTAAAACATTTCTACATGTGGGAAGACATTCCCAAATAATAATGGTATTTAAATTTATGCATCACATTTTGTAAATATTAATTATTACTTCTTGAGATGCTAAGGTGTTATTCTTGATTGTGAATTTTTTAATAGATAAATGAGTCCTAATGAGAAACACATATGATGAAAAAGATATATGAAGGTTTGAAATGATAAGAATTTCTGACTAATTGATTACATGTTGTGAACCTCATAACGAGGTAATTGAAGATGTTGAATTGAGAATTTATAGATGATTAAATATATGATTGAAAGTTTGATATGTTTGATGAGTAACTTAAGAAGATATTATATATTGGGGGAATTATGAAATTGAGTTGTGATAACATAATATTGTTATTGAATTATACGAGGAAATAGATGAATTGATATCAGAAGATTATTATAAGTAATTGAACTATAAGATGTGACTGAAAGTATATAATCGAGTACTTCTAGTAAATTTTATTCACTGAGCTTGTGAAGCACATTCCTCATTGTTAAATAATTTCAAGTAGCAGGCAAGACAAATAGATTGGTAAACTGAGATTCAAACGGAGTCATTATCTGTAAGTCACGTGGTCAACATCCTCAAACTAATGGAAAGAAACAAAAAAAATATTTTTAAATAATCATGCATACTATGTTGTATATATTGTTAAGTTGAGATCTGAATGATGTAACTCCCTTGTTGAGGGTTGAGAATTTACGTATCTAGATAATTTAGTTGATGTTTTCATAATGTTGGATATATGTGTCATGCTCGGATTTCAAATTTTAATGAACCGGTCGAAATGAAAATAAAAGAACTGGAAAGGCAGCCAGTCTAAGCTAAAACATGTCGACATGTGGGAAGACGTTCCCAAATAATAATAATATTTAAATTAATGCATCGCATTATTGTAAATATTGATTATTATTGCTTGAGATATTAGAGTGTTATTCTTAATTGTGAATTTATTAATAGATAAATGAGTCTCATAGAGAGACAGATATGATGAAAAAGATATATGAAGGTTTGATATGATAAGAATTTATGAGTAATTAATTACATGTTGTGAACCTCAAAACGACGTAAATGATGATGTTGAATTGAGAATTTAGAGATGATTAAAAGATTGATATGTTTGATGAGTAACTTAAGAAGATATTATATAATGGGGCAATTATGAAATTGAGTTGTGATAACAGAATATTGTTATTGAATTATACGAGGAAATAGATGAATGGATATCAGAATATTATTAGAAGTAATTGAATTATAAGATGTGACTAGAAGTATATAATCGAGTACTTTTGGTAAATTTAATTCACTGGGCTTATGAAGCTCATTCCTCATTGTTAAATAATTTAATGTAGCAGACAAAACAAATAGATTGGTGAGCTGAGATTCAGACGGAGTCATTATCTGTAAGTCAAGTGGTCAACATCCTCAGACTAATTGAAAGAAACAAAAAAATATATTTTTAAATAATCATGCATATTATGTTGTATATACTGTTAAGTTGATATCTGAATGATGTAACTCCCCTGTTGAGAGTTGAGGATTTATGTATGTAGATAATTTAGTTGATGTTTTCATATTGTTGCATATATGTGTCATGATCGGATTTTAAATTTTAATGACCTGGTCTAAATGAAAATAAAAGATCTGTGAAGGCAGCCACTCTAAGCTAAAACATGTCGATATGTGGGAAGATGTTCCCAAATAATAATAATATTCAAATTCAAGCATCGCATTGTTGTAAATATTGATTATTATTGCTTGAGATATTAAGGTGTTATTCTTTATTGTGAATTTATTAATAGATAAATGAGTCTAAAAAGATATATGAAGGTTTGATATGATGAGAATTTATGAGTAATTAAAACCTAAAAATGAGGTAAATGATGATGTTGAATTGAGAATTTAGAGATGATTAAAAGATTGATATGTTTGATGAGTAACTTAAGAAGATATTTTATAATGGGGGAATTATGAACTTGAGTTGTGATAACAGAATATCGTTATTGAATTATATGAGGAAATAGATGAATGGATATCGGAAGATTATTAGAAGTAATAGAATTATAAGATGTGACTGGAAGTATATAATCGAGTACTTCTGGTAAATTTAATTCACTGAACTTGTGAAGCTCATTCCTCATTGTTAAATAATTTCAGGTAGTAGGCAAGACAAATAGATTGGTGAGCTGAGATTCAGACGGAGTCATTATCTGTAAATCACGTGGTCAACATCCTTAGACTAATGGAAAGAAACAAAAAATATATTTTAAATAATCATGCATACTATGTTGTATATACTGTTAAGTTGAGATCTGAATGATGTAACTCCCCTGTTGAGGGTTGAGGATTTATGTATGTAGATAATTTAGTTGATATTTTCATAATGTTGCATATATGTGTCATGCTCGGATTTCAAATTTTAATGACCCAGTCTAAATGAAAATAAACTAACTGGGAAGGCAGCCGGTCTAAGCTAAAACATTTCGACATATGGGAAGGCATTCCCAAATAATAATAATATTTAAATTAATGCATTGAATTGTTGTAAATATTGATTATTACTGTTTGAGATATTAAGGTGTTATTCTTGATTGTGAATTTATTAATAGATAAATGAGTCTCATAGAGAGACAAATATGATGAAAAAGATATATGAACGTTTGATATGATAAGAATTTATGAGTAATTAATTACATGTTGTGAACCTCAAAAAGAGGTAAATGATGATGTTGAATTGAGAATTTAAAAATGCTTAAAAGATTGATATGTTTGATGAGTAACTTAAAAAGATATTGTATAATGGGGGAATTATGAAATTGAGTTGTGATAACATATTATTGTTATTGAATTATATGAGGAAATAGATGAATGAATATCGAAAGATTATTAGAAGTAATTGAATTATAAGAAGTGACTGGAAGTATATAATCAAGTACATTTGATAAATTTAATTCACTGAGCTTGTGAAGCTCATTCCTCATTGTTAAATAAATTCAGATAGCAGGCAAGGCTAATAGATTGGTGAGCTGAGATTCATACGAAGTCATTATCTGTAAGCCACGTGGTCCACATTCTTAGACTAATGGAAAGAAACAAAAAAAATGTATTTTTAAATATTCATTCATACTATGTTGTATATACTATTCAGTTGAGATTTGAATGATGTAACTCCCCTGTTGAGGGTTGAGGATTTATGTTTGTAGATAATTTAGTTGATGTTTTCATATTATTACGTATATGTGTCGTGCTGGGATTTCAAATTGTAACGACCCAGTCTAAATGAAAATAAAAGAATTGGGAAGGTAGCCGGTCTAAGCTAAATCATATCGACATGTGGGAACACGTTCCCAAATAATAATATTTAAATTCATGGATTGCATTGTTGTAAATATTGATTATTATTGTTTGAGATGCTAAGGTGCTATTCTTGATTGTGAATTTACCAATAGATAAATGAGTCTTATAGAGAGACATATATTATGAAAAAAAATATGAAGGTTTTATATGATAAGAATTTATGAGTAATTAATCACATGTTTTGAATCTCATAACAAGGTAAATGATGATGTTGAATTGAGAATTTAGAGATTATTAAATATATGATTGAAAAATTGATATGTTTGATGAGTAACTTAAGAAGAGATTGTATAATGCGAGAATTATGAAATTGAGTAGTGATAACAGAATATTGTTATTGAATTATATGAGGAAAAAGATAAATGGATATTGGAAGATTATTATAAGTAATTGTATTATAAGATATGACTGGAAGTTTATAATCAAGTACGTCTAGTTAATTTAATTCACAGAGCTTGTGAAGCTCATTCTTCATTATTAAATAATTTCAGATAGCAGGCAAGGCTAATAGATTGGTGAGCTGAGATTCAGACGAAGTCATTATCTATAAGCCACGTGGTCCACATCCTCAGACTAATGGAAAGAAACAAAAAAAACATATATTTTTAAATATTCATGCCTACTATGTTATATATACTGTTCAATTGAGATCTGAATGATGTAACTCCCCTGTTAAAGGTTGAGGATTGAGGATTTATGTATATAGATAATTCATTTGATATTTTTATATTGTGGCATATATGTGTCGTGCTGGTATTTCAAAATGTGACGACACCATCTTAGCGATAGCTAATGCGGGATGGGTCGTTACAATTTTGTTATCAGAGCATTAGGTATTATAATTCTATAGACTTCATAAAAATATAAAGAAGTGGAAGATTTAAATAAATTATGTATTAATGCAGAGTTTGAGGATGACACATGGACATGTTAGAGCTAGAGGTAGAGTTCTAAATTAAAGGGGATGTGGTTGACCCCCAATATTTAGAGAGCTAAAGCAGAGGAGGAGGTTGAGTCTGTGGTTCATGCAAGGGAGCAGGTTGCTAGTGCAACTGGTACTTGTAGAGATGGGAGGGAATCTGAGATTAAGAGGGATGAATTGAGAAAAATTCTTGATCATGCTATAGAGAGAATAAATGCAGCAGAAGAAATGTCTGATAATTTGCAGAAGAGATTAGAGGAAAGGGGTAGAGTAGAGCCTGACATGGTGAGACAAGAGGTTCATGAGAGAGAAGGTGTGTTCACACATGAGATGCAAAGGGATTGTTTTGTGAGATTTCTTAAATTTAAACCCCAATCTTTTAGAGGATCTGTAAATCCTGTGGAAGTTGAGTAATGGATTAGGCATGTCGAGAAATATTATGAAGTCTTACCAACGACAGATAGACATAATGTTTCTTTTACTTCATTTATGTTGGAAGGTGAGGTTTCTCAATGGTGGGAAGATATTTTGCCTAGATTAAGTACACAGATAAAACAACCCCTAACTTGGCATAAGTTTAAAGATGAGTTTTTTGTGAAATAGTTTCCAGATACATTTCGAACACAACATGAGAGAGATTTTATTCATTTAAGATAGAATACCGTATTTGTGGTTGAGTATGATAGTAGATTTGTAGCCCTGTTGAGGTTTTTACCTGAGTTAGTAAATATGGAGAAGAGGAAATGTAAGCGATTTTTAGACGGGTTACACTATGAAATTCGATCTAAACTCTCTTACATGGATATTTGGAATTATACTATACTGGTGGATAAAGTATTACAGATTGAGAAAGATTTGATGAATTTTAGAGGTATGAGAGATTGGCTGAAGAGATCTAGATTGGAGTGACCTAGAGGTGGTAGCAATATGAGTGTGCAGAGTGGGAGACTACCCTAGAGGGGGCGTTCCTTGTCATAGGGAACTGAAGTACAGAGTCAGAGGCAAGCAGGATCTGTTTCTTCTGTAGCTCAGAGTAATATCTGTAGGACCATTAGATTTGGGAGACAGGCTATGGTAACTAGGAGTTATGGTAGATGAGTAAGTATGCCACAAAGGGGAAGTGGTAATCTGATGTATGATCGAGAGCCAAGGGTTTGCTTTAGATGTAATCAGACGGGGTATCTGTGTCGAAATTGTCGTACTTTGATGTGCTTTGTATGTGATGTGGGATGGCATGTTGGTGTAGATTGTCTAGTGAAAAAATCTACTAACGTAGGTAGTGGAGGCATTGGGAGAAGACAAGTGAAGAGAAGTGGTGGATCATGGAGTGTGCAGGGCAGACGTAGAGGATCAGTAGCTGAGAGAGGACGTGGTGGTCAGTTATAGCTCAGAGACAGCAGAGTCTATGCATTGACTCAACAGGATGCACAAGCCACTCCTTATGTTGTTATAGGTATGGTATTTATTATTGATAGACCTGCTAGATTATTGATTGATTATGGTGCAACCCATTCTTTTGCATCCAACATTTATATGAAATCTATTGATGCTAGTGTTAGTTCTTTGATGCATGCTAGTATGGCTGATAGAGAATTTGAAGTTGATTTATTACCTTTAGATATGATAGATTTTGATTTAATTTTGGAATGAATTGGTTATCTGCATATCATGCTTAGGTAGATTGTTTTAGGAAGAATGTGGTGTTTAAGATACCCGGACAAGAGGAGTTTAATTTTCAAGGAGAACATAAGATACTTGCCAATTGTCTTATTTCTGCCATGACTGCTAGTAAATGGTTAATGAAGGGTTGTGGGGGGGTAGTTGGTATATGTGGTGGATTCTAGAAAGAAGACTAGGAAGTTAGAAGAAATCTTAGTTGAGAAAGATTTTTCTGATGTATTCCCTAAGGAATTGTCTGGGTTGCCTCCTAATAGGGAGATTGAGTTGTCTATTGAGGTGATTCTAGGATCAGCACCTATATCTACAGCACCTTATAGAATGGAGAGGGACATGCCTAAGATTGCTTTTAGGACATATTATGGCCATAATGAGTTCCTTGTAATGCCATTTGGGCTGACTAATACTCCCATAATATTTAAGGATCTAATGAGTCGAGTGTTTAAACAATTCTTGGATAGATTTGTGATTGTATTTATTGATGGTATTCTGGTATATTCCAAGAATGAAGAGGAGCATGGACAACATTTAGATATAGTGTTGGAAATTCTGAGAAGAGAGAAATTGTATGCAAAGTTCTCTAAATGTGAGTTTTGGTTGAGGGAAATATCTTTCTTGGGGCATGTTATGTAAGGAGACAGGATAATAGTTGATCCATAGAATGTAGAGGCAGTGTTGAGTTGGGACAGACCCACTAGTGTAACTGAAATTAGAAGGTTTTTGGGGTTGGTTGGCTATTATAGGAGGTTTATACATAATTTTTCTATGATTGCTGGACCATTGACTAGATTGACCAGGAAAGAAGTGAAGTTTAGGTGGTTAGAAGAGTGTGAGAGGAGTTTCCAACTATTGAAAGAGAAATTGACTACTGCTTCGGTATTAGTGCTTCCTTTTGGTGATGAAGGATTTGTGGTATATAGTGATGCATCACATCAGGGGTTGGGATGTGTGTTGATGCAACATGGGAGAGTTATAGCTTATGTTTCTAGGCAATTAAAGAACTATGAGAGGAATTACCCGACCCATGATTTAGAATTGGCTGTCATAGTTTTTGCTTTGAAGATTTGGAGATATCATCTGTATGGAGCCATTTGTGAAATTTTTACTGATCATAAAAGTTTAACGCATGTTGTGAGTTTTAAATTACTCGCAAGCGCACAAGTTGTTTGCAATATAGTGTTGTGCAAGTATGAGGTCGAATCCACAGGGAATTGCGTTGTGAAAATATTTTTATCTAAACTAAGCTTATTTTAACCTAGTTCCAAGTTTTGAATTGTCTTTTGCAAAACAAATATAAACTAAACTAAATTGATTTAAAGACTAATGATAAAAACACTAAGATTTCTGAATCCACCCGACCAAAGTAAAGCATATATATTCATGTTCTATAAAAATAATCTATTAAAACATTCCATGAATCCAACTTTAAACAAATCACAACAAATATCCCAATTAAACCAAAACAATCCAATGTATCCGCTTTTAACAAATCACAAAGGATATCCAATTTAATAAAAAACGATTCGATGTATCCATCAGATGAAACACACGGAATATCCAACAGAACAATTTAAAAACTATCAATCGTAAGAATTTACTCAAACAATTGACCAGAACATTTATATTAAAAAAAAAACATCAAAATTGTATAAACAAATCTGAAAATCTTATGCCAAACAACGGCAGGGCTTCATCTTCAACCTTAGTTGAAGATTTTAGCCACTCATAATCATGAAACTAAAGTTCACAATAACAGTACTAAACATTAAACTAAAAAAAACAGTAAATTAAAACTGACTATACATGGAAGAATTCCACTTGTTGTTGGGTGGCGCTTCCCCTCGTGGTAGCAAAACCTTCGGGATCCACCAGAAAGCAAGCAGAAGTCCTCAAGATTGCACACCAAATGATGAAGTGAGATGGTGCTTTTATAGAGGAATTCCCGGAGTGCAATAGGTTTCTAATTCGATGTGGGATACTGCCCGAATGCACTCAATCGCAGCAAGGTGCAATCGATCGCATGTCTTGTGCGCTCGATCGCACTGCAAAGATTTCTGACTGATGTGGGATGTTGATCATGCACTCGTTCGTAGGCAGGTGCGCTCGAGCGCAGGTGCACACGATAGCATGTCTCGTGCGATCGATCGCAATAAGCATCCTAAGCTTTTACTATTTGAAGCTTCACAGCTCTCAAAATGCTTCATTTTCTCCACAAACCTATAAAAATACAAAAAACACAGAAAATACATAAAATAAAGTGAAATAATACAAACTAAGAGCTTAACAAATATAAATTAAGGGCTTAAATATGCAATATTTAACCCTCATCAAATACCCCCAAACTTATATTTTGCTAGTCCCTTAGTAAAACAAAATAAAAAACTAAAAGAAAAAAAACAAAGAACACAAAGATAAGTTCACCACTCATGGTATCCAAAAATTTAAGGAGCACTCAAAACCATGATATTCATATATGAGCAAGCTTAAAAAAAATGTAACCGATCTTTGTAATGAATAGGAATTTTAAAACCTAATTACTTACAAGAAGCATGCAAGACATCACAAGCTTGAATCAGTGTAAAGTGAATTATCATATACAGATGAGGTTTCTAAATAACTTCAATGTACAATGTCTCCATGTCTTAAGATTCGCAGGATTTCTCATCAAAATGAACAATGATGGCATAGTTTTATTTTACCTTTTTTTTTATATATATATAAGGCTCTGCTATGATTAGTTCCTTTAAGCTTTCTAATTGACCCATGTAGCGAGTGTCAATGACTCCCAAACCAGATGGTTTTAGGACATTAGGTGTAAAGACACCCCTAAGAACTTACTAACTCAAGTCAAAAAGGTTACAAAACTAAACTGACCTTAATGCTACCAAGTAAAATTTTCACCTTTTGACGTGAACACTCCCTGCTTACTGAGGTAAGAGGTCCAATTACTTAGCGAAAAGTTTCGCAATGATCATTATGAATAAAATTCCCACCTTTTGATGTGAACACTCACTGCTTACTGAGGCAAGAGGTCCAGTTACATAGTGGAAAGTTTATTGATGATGATCATTATTTTTCTTTTTTTTTTATGCTTTTCTATGCCCAAGTGTTAATCCCACAAGTCATCCAGTGTCAGTTAAGTCAAGGAAACATACACATTGAAATTGCATGTCATACCTCACACAAATATGTGCTAATGTGCTCGTGTTAGATTGACTCAAACACGTGAATTCTCAAATGCCCAAAGTAAGTAACAAAGTTTTAAAACTCTATCATCAAATCATGTGTTCAAAATTTTAAGCTCACCAATGAAATCACATCACAATATTTGTTTAGATCGACTAAAATTTCAAAATAACATGAGCATGCATTTACCTTCTTTTTTTTTAAATGAAGAAAAACAACAACAAATTAGGACAAAGTGTGTGTAATGTGTCTCCCATACCCCGAAACTTAAATTACACATTGACCCCAATGTGTGAATAATATGGAAAGAGCTGACCTGGGATATGGAGAACTATCTGGACTTGGTATGGCTCATAGTATACCCCCAAACTTGAACTGAAGTACGCGTTGTCCCTGAAAAATAAAGATTGGAAAACAAAAATACTAGAAACAAACATTAATAATAAATATGAAAAATAATAAGTAAACAAAAAAGATATGCTGTGGGGTGCCTCCCATGAGCGCTAAGTTTAAAGTCTTTAGCTAGACTCTCCATAATAGACGACGCTCAATCTGAGTAATTAGGAACCTCCAACAATATCGTCTCAATTTCCGGACTCCTTAACTCCAAGAATGGTTTTAGCCTCTGTCCATTTACCTTGAAAGTGTTACCATTCTTTGAATCTTCAATCTCGATGGCCCCATGAGGAAAAACCAACCGAATAATAAATGGGTCTGTCCATCGAGATTTGAGTTTGCCTGGAAAAAGATGCAGGCGTGAAATATACAGAAGAACTTTTTGACCCTGCTCAAAAGCTCGTCTCAAAATGTGTTGGTTATGAGTCTTCTTCATTTGTGCTTTGTATGAACGTGCACAATCGTATGCATCATTCCGCAGCTCCTCTAATTCATTGAGTTGGAGCTTCCTTTGTAAGCCTGCCTTTGAAATATTGAAGTTCAGCTGCTTGATAGCCCAATAGGCTCTATGCTCTAATTCAACCAGAAGGTGACAGGCGTTTCCGTACACAATACGATATGGGGACATGCCAATTGGCGTTTTGAATGTTGTTCGATATGCCCACAGTGCATCATTCAATCGTAGAGACCAATCCTTTGTACTGGGGTTCACAGTCTTCTCCAAAATTTGCTTGATCTCACGATTGAAAATTTCCACTTATCCACTTATCTGTGGGTGATACGGGGTGGCAACCTTGTGTGTGATGAAATACTTCTTCATCAGCTGCTCAAAAATCTGGTTGCAAAAGTGCTTACCTCCATCACTTATGATTGCTCGAGGTATACCGAAACGATCAAAGATAGTGTCCTTCAAAAACTGGACCACAACTCTGTGGTCATTGGTCTTGCATGCAACGGCCTCCACCCATTTGGATAGATAGTCCACAACAACTAGGATGTACAAATAGCCAAAGGAGTTTCGGAAAGGTCCCATAAAATCAATGCCCCACACGTCAAAAATCTCAACAATCAGAATAGGGTTGAGGGGCATCATATTTCTCCTAGAAAGACTCCCTAGCTTTTGGCAGCGCTCACACGATACACAGTAGGTGTGAGAGTTTCGGAACAAGGTGGGCCAATAGAATCCACACTGCAAGATTTTCGCAGCAGTCTTCTTAGCACTGAAATGGCCTCCACAAGCATGATCATGACAAAAGATGATGACATTAGATTGGTCATGCTCAGGAATACACCATCTGATGATCTGATCGGGACAATACTTGAACAGGTAAGGATCATCCCAGAAAAAATGTTTTACCATGGCCAAAAACTTTGATTTATCTTATCGCCCCCAATGTAAAGGCATTTGAACGGTGACAAGATAGTTCACTATATCAGCAAACCATGGCGCGGGATTGTGAGCAATGTGCATCAATTGCTCATCAGGAAAGGTCTTAGAAATGAGAGTGGCGGTCTTAGTGAAATCCACAATCAATCTAGATAAATGGTCCGCCACCACGTTTTCGGAACCTTTCTTATCCCGAATCTCTATGTCAAACTCTTGAAGTAACAAGATCCATCGGATAAGACGAGATTTAGCATATTTTTTAGAGAAAAGATACTTCAATGCAGCATGATCCGAGTAGATAATGACTTTAGATCCTAACAAGTAGGATCTGAACTTGTCTAATGCAAAAATGACTGCTAGCAACTCCTTCTCAGTGGAAGAGTAATTGAGTTATGCGTCGTTTAGACTTCTACTTGCATAATAGATAACATGGGGAAGTTTATCAACACGCTGCCCCAAAACAACTCCAACAGCATAGTTTGATGCGTCACACATAATCTCAAAAGGCACACCCTAGTTGGGTGGCTGAATAAGGGGTGTGGACATCAGAATCTTCTTCAGATCCCCAAATGCTTTCTTACAGTTTTCATCAAATACAAATGGGGCATCCTTCAGTAATAAATTGCACAAGGACCTGGTGATTTTGCTGAAATTCTGGATAAATCGCATGTAGAAGCCTGCATGGCCCAGAAAAGATCGAACCTCCTTCACTGTACGTGGGGGTGGAAGATTGGAAATCAGGTCCACCTTCGCTTTGTCGACCTCAATCCCCCGATGAGATACGACATGCCCCAGTACAATACTTTGCTTGACTATGAAATGGCACTTCTCCTAATTAAGCACCAGGTTCTTCTCCTTGCACCGCACTAAAACCAAAGTGAGACGGTGCAGGCACTCCTCAAATGATGAACCAAAAATGGAGAAGTCATCCATGAAAATCTCTAAGAACTGCTCTACCATGTCAGAGAATATACTGACCATGCACCGCTGAAAAGTAGCAGGTGCATTGCATAACCCAAAGAGCATGCGACGATAGGCAAATGTCCTGAAAAGACATGTAAACGTCGTCTTCTCCTGATCTTTGGGGTCCATGGGGACTTGGTTATATATAGAATAACCATCCAAAAACCAATAATATTCATGCCCAGCCAAACACTCCACCATCTGATCAATAAATGGGAGTGGAAAATGATCATTCTTTGTGGCAGCATTCAACTTGCAGTAGTCTATACACACTCTCCATCCTGACTAAACACGAGTTGGCACCAACTCATCATCCTTATTTCTCACCACTGTCAATCCAGCTCGTTTGGGCACGATATGAATTGGGCTCACCCACTTGCTATTAGAGATTGGATAAATGATCCCTGCATCCAACAGCTTAATTATTTCTGTCCTCACAACCTCTTGCATAGCTGGGTTGAGCCTTCTTTGTGGCTCCCTCGATGGCTTGGCATTCTCCTCCAAATGTATCTTTTGCATCACCACAGAGGGGTTGATTCCCTTAATATCCTCTATAGTCCAACCAATAGCTTCCTTGTGCTCTCTTAAAACATCTAATAATTTCTCCTCTTGAGCCTCAACCAAATCTGAAGCTATAATCATAGGCAAACAATCTACTGGACCTAGGAACTTATACTTAAGATTATCTGGTAAAGGCTTAAGTTCCTTATTGGGGGGTTCAGGTGCTGCAATCTCCTCTGTTTCATTGCTCTCCCGAGGAGGAGACTCCAAAATGGCACTAGCTTGCTCGAGCAACTTATCTAGATCCAAATCCTCTCCAAATTGAGTGAAGCATGCCTCCAAAGGGTCCTCAATGCTTGATTCATCCACAATCTCCTCAACAATCTCCTCTATCAAGCATACATTTCTCACTTCATCATATTTCAGTGGTTGCTGACTGATATCAAAGATATTAAGCTCCACTATCATATTCGCGAAGGAAATCTTCATCACCTCTGTCCTACAATTGATCAAGGCATTAGCCATGGCTAAGAAGGGTCGCCCTAGAATAACCAGTATCTGAATCCCTACATTCTGGACCGGCTCTGTGTCAAGCACAATAAAATCCACGGGGAAATAGAACTTATCCACTTTTATCAAAACGTCCTCAATTACTCCCCGTGGTATTTTCACTAACCTGTCAGCCAATTAAAGCGTCGTGGTTATGGGCTTCAGTTCTCTTAACCCTAACTGCAAACAAACTGAGTAAGGTAGAAGATTCACGCTTACTCCTAGATCCAAGAGAGCCCTCTCGATCTGGCTGACTCCTATCGTGTAAGAGATGGTAGGACACCCCGGATCCTTATACTTGATAGGCAGCTTGCACTGAAGGATTGAGCTAATCTGCTCGATCAAAAATGCATTCTTCGGGACATTCATCCTTCTCTTGATAGTGATCAAGTCCTTTAAAAACTTGGCATATGACGACACTTGATGGATAGCATCAAAAAATGGGATATTGATTTGAACCTGCTTGAATACCTCCAGAATTTCATCATACTTCCCTCCTTTCTTGGGCGCATGTAATCTCTCAGGGTAAGGCACTCTAGGTACAAATGACTTAGGAGGATCCTCCATAGTAGGTGTGGCTGTAAATGGCTCAGCATCTCTCTTCTCCTTGTTGCCACTTCCTTGCCCTTGCTGCGTAGCAAAGTTCTTTTCAACTCAATTGTCCACTTGTCTCCCAGACCTTAATGTGACAATCGATTGCACTTGTTCCTCCCCGTGCGTAGGAGTTGATGAATTTCCAACCATAAACTGTCCTTTCAGGTTGGGCACGGGCTGACTGGGGAACTTCTCCTTCTCTCTTTCACCCAAGTGACTTGCAATTTGCCCTATTTGACTCTCTAGCTTGGCAATTGCTTGGGTGTTTACCATTGTTGCAGTCCTCACTTCGCTCATGGATTGGCTAGTCATTTTCATGAACTCCTTAAGGGTGTCCTCTAGAGACTGTGAAACCGATGCTGGCGTTTAAGTGGGAGCTTGGTAAGCAGGTGATGGTGCTGGATGGGCTGAGCGACCATGATTAGGAATTTGTGGAGCAAATTTGGGAGGGTATTGATTGTGAGCATGATGAGGGGCTCCTCCCTGATTCATTAGTTGGTTCTGCTTCCATGAAAAATTAGGATAGTTCCGCCACTCTGGATTGTAAGTCTCGGAGTAAAATCCATTTGACTGCCTCCGATAGTCGTTGAAAGCATTCACTTGTTCCATAGGATACTTGACAAAAGCTGGCATTGATGGACAATTTTTTGCTAAATGCATGGGACTAGCACAGATGGAATAGCTATCAACATTGAATGTGTTGGCAGCATTAATGGACTGACCCACAGCGAGAGCGTTAATCTTCTTAGTGAGAGCATCTAACTTTATCCTCAAGTCTGTGTCCTCCTTAATCTCATAGATGCCTCCTTTCTTAGGAGCACGAGTGGACTTATCCCGACAGTTTGAAAAATCCCACTGCTGCGAGTTGTCGGATAACTTGTCCAATGCTTTGTATGCTTTATCTTCCGTCAGACTTAAGAATGCCCCCCCATTCATAGACTCGATCATGCTACGGTTGGGTTGAGTCAACCCTTGGTAGAAGAACTGAACGAGTCTCCACTTCTCATATCCATGTGGAGGGCATCTGATCAGTAACTCTTTGAAGTGCTCCCAGCTTTAAGAAAACTTCTCATCCTCATCCTGAGTGAAAGAACTAATCTCCTTTTGGCACTCGTTCACTCTAGACATTGGGAAAAACATGTGATAAAATTTACTAAGCAGATTTTCCTAAGATGTAATAGACCCGGGCGTGTTGGAATCCAACCATGCCCTAGCTCTATCATGAAGAGAGAAAGGAAAAAGTTGAAGATGGACTGACTCCTCAAAGAAGTTCTAGAACTTGAATGTGGCACAAATATCTTTGAACTTCTTCACATGGCTGTAAGGATTTTCAAGATCTAAGCCATGAAATGAGGGTAGGAGTTAGATGACATGTGGCTTTAAATCAAAATGGGTGACATTGGTAGGTGGAAACACTATGCAAAAAGATGAGTTAGTCACAACGGGTGCGAACAAATCCCTAAAGGATGTAGTGGAGTCCACGTTCCAAGCTCTAGGTTGCTCTACATGCTCCGGTTGATTTGCATTCCTAAAATTTTCTCCCATCTCAATTGTCTCTCTTTCAACTAGTGCTCTCTTCTGTCTCCTAAGAGTTCTTTCTAAGTTGAGATCTAAATGTGTCAATTCTAAGTTCAGGGATCTTCGACCAAGCTTACACCGCACAAAAAGCACTAAAATAAATTAACTAGCAGAAACAAAATAACAATAAAGTAAAATAAGTGCAAAAAAAAAAAACACACTACTCACAAAACGAGCCAACAAAAATTGGCAAAAATAATTTTTTTATTTTTTTATTATTTTTATAGGCCAATGCAAATAGAAACAAATAAAATTGTAAAAAGAAAAAAAAATCAAACAAAAAATGCTAACTAACTAGTACAAAAATGAAATTAATTCAGACAAAAATTTAGTTTTCACAAACCAAACAACTCCCCGGAAACGGCACCAAAAACTTATTGTGAGTTTTAAATTACTCGTAAGCGCACGAGTCGTTTGCAATATAATGTTGTGCAAGTGCGAGTCGATTCCACAGGGAATTGTGTTGTGAAAATATTTTTATCTAAACTAAGCCTATTTTAACCTAGTTCCAAGTTTTGAATTGTCTTTTGCAAAACAAATATAAACTAAACTAAATTGATTTAAAGACTAATAATAAAAACACTAAGGTTTCTGAATCCACTCCACTAAAGTAAAGCATATATTTTCATGTTCTATAAAAATAATCTATCAAAACATTCCATGAATCCAACTTTAAACAAATCACAACAAATATCCCAATCCAACCAAAACAATCCAATGTATCTGCTTTGAACAAATCACAAAGGATATCCAATTTAATCAAAAATGATTCGATGTATCCATCAGATGAAACACACGGAATATCCAACAGAACAATTTAAAAACTATCAATCGTAAGAATTTACTCAAACAATTGACCAGAACATTTATACTAAAAAAAAAATCAGAATTGTATAAACAAATATGAAAATCTTATGCCAAACAATGGTGAGGCTTAATCTTCAACCTTGGTTGAATATTTTAGCCACTCATAATCATGAAACTAAAGTTCACAATAACAGTGCTAAACATTAAACTAAAAAAAACAGTAAATTAAAACTGACTATACATGGGAGAAATTCCACTCTCTATTGGGTGGCGCTTCCCCTCGTGGTAGCAAAGCCTTTGAGATCCACCAGAAAGCTAGCAGAAGTCCTCAAGATTGCACACCAAATGATGAAGTAAGATGGTGCTTTTATAGGGGAATTCCCGGAGTGCAAAAGGTTTCTAATTCGATGTGGGATACTGCCCGAATGCGCTCGATCGCAGCATGGTGCGATCGATCGCTTATGCGCTCGATCGCACTGCAAAGATTTCTGACTGATGTGGGATGTTGATCATGCGCTCGTTCGTAGGCAGGTGTGCTCGAGCGCAGGTGCGCTCGATCGCATATCTCGTTCGATCGATCGCAATAAGCATCCTAAGCTTTTACTCTTTGAAGCTTGATAGCTCCCAAAATGCTTTATTTTCTCCACAAACCTATAAAAATATAGAAAACACAGAAAAAACATAAAATAAAGTGAAATAATACAAACTAAGAGCTTAACAAATATAAATTAAGGGCTTAAATATGCAATATTTAACCCTCATCAACGCATTTACCTACTAAGAAATTGTTGAATTTGAGGTAGAGGAAGAGAATGGAGTTGATTAGTGATTATGACTGTACAATTCATTATCAACATGAAAAGGCTAATATTAGAAGTAATTGAATTATAAGATGTGACTGGAAGTATATAATCGAATACTTCTGATAAATTTAATTCATTGAGCTTGTGAAGCTCACTCCTTATTGTTAAATAATTTCAGGTAGCAAGCAAGACAAATAGATTGGCAAGCTGAGGTTCAGACAGAGTCATTATCTATAAGCCACGTGGTCCACATCCTCAAACTAATGGAAAGAAACAAAAAAAAAATATTTGTAAATATTCATGCATACTATGTTGTATATAATGTTCAGTTGAGATATGAATGATGTAACTCCCTTGTTGAGGGTTGAGGATTTATGTATGTAGATACTTCAATTGATCTTTTTATATTGTTTCATATATGTGTCGTGTTGGGATTTCAAATTTTAACAACCCGGTCTAAATGAAAATAAAAGAACCGGGAAGGCAGTCGGTTTAAGCTATAACATGTCAACATGTGGGACGATGTTCCCAAATAATAATAATATTTAAATTCATGCATCGCATTATTGTAAATATTGATTATCATTGCTTGAGATGCTAAGGTGTTATTCTTGATTATGAATTTATTAATAGATAAATGAGTCTCATAGAGAGACATATATGATGAAAAAGAAATATGAAGGTTTTATATGATAAGAATTTCTGAGTAATTGATTACATGTTGTGAACCTCATAACGAGGTAAATGATGATGTTGAATTGAGAATTTAGAGATTATTAAATATATGATTGAAAGATTGATATGTTTGATGAGTAACTTAAAAAGAGATTGTATAATGCGGGAATTATGAAATAGAATAGTGATAACAAAATATTGTTATTGAATTATATAAGGAAATAGATGAATAGATATCAGAAGATTATTAGAAGTAATTGAATTATAAGATGTGACTAAAAGTATATAATCAAGTACTTCTGGTAAATTTAATTCACTGAGCTTATGAAGCTCACTCCTTATTGTTAAATAATTTTAGGTAGAAGGCAAATCAAATAGATTGGTGAGCTGAGATTTAGACGGAGTCATTATCTGTAAGCCACAGTTTCAATTATTTTTCATTGGTAAATCATTTATGTTCATTTCCATCATTGGACATGAGTTTGTATGCATTCCCACTTAAAATCTTAACCACTAAAATTGGTCATTCCCAATTAGTAGACCATTTGCCTAACTCTTGATCTTTTAATTTAAGTGGAAAAATTAATATCCAAACTAAGTGTCATTCTATAAATACTTTTATTTTAACCCTTTGGTTATAAGCCATAGCAACGTTTAACTTTTATTGCATTATATTATCTAATGCTTTGGCTTGGACTTTCTCGAGATCATCAAGCTCAACAAATATTAGCATCATGATATTCTATATCACTTAATTCGTTTTGCTTGGCCACCCTTAATGATTTAACAGTAATTTCAATAGGCAGAACTGCATCATGGCCAAATACTAAGGCAAATCGAGTAGTCCTAGTACTTGATCTCTTCGATGTTCGAGGCCTATAAGACTTCAGATAACAAATCATCCTATTTTTTGGGATTCTAGTCTATTACCTTTTTTATATTATTTTTTATAATCTTATTAGTTTATTCAGCTTTACCATTAGCTTGAGCATTATATGTACTAGAATTAATTAAATTAATCCCATAATCCTGTAAGAATGCTTAAACCCGTTACTCGTTGAAGACGCGTTATCCGCAGTTAAAGATTTTGGGATTCCAAATAATGAATTATCGTATTTTGGAAAAAATTAATGAATTGAATTTCATCAATTTCTTTATAGGATTAGCTTCTAACCATTTAGTGAAATAATCAGTGGCACTAACATAAATGTGTGTCCTTTACTTGAAGTATGGTAGACATTTCCAATTATGTCAACGGCCCATCCTCTGAATGGACATGGTTTGACTATTGAATATAAGGGGCTAGTAGGAACTCGGGGTGTGTTCCCATGTCATCGACATGCTTAAAAGCCCTTAAAGTATTCCAAGAAATCCTTTAAACATGAAAGCTAGTAAATACTTTCATATTAACCAACACAGTTTTAGTGCTGACAGATGAGCGCCACAAATTCCTTCGTGCACCTCTATCATGACTTGTGAGATCCCAAAACATCCCAAGGTGAGATATTTAACCTTTCACTCAATTTATTATTATAAATACCTCAAAGAGTAATCAGAGTAAACTAAAATTCATCAATATGTGGAAGCATTAAATCAAACTTTTCACACTAGTACATAACTTTGTGCATACATAACTGATCAAGTCTTATTACATAACACAACACTATTGCACACATACTAATACAAACCACTCTCATACTCTATTTACAAATATACATGGTACTTGACTTCCTTATTAACTGAACTCTAAATTCTCTATGCAAAATCTATTATGCCAGCTTACTCAGGTACACTTCCTTCATGATCTAAAATTAGTTCATTTAAAGAATGGGTTAGCCAAACAACTAGGCTCAGTAGGGATCTATAAAGGATATGTGCAAGTGTACGATTATAAATGCATATATGAATGAGATATGAATGTAGTGATGTTCATGTGTACATCATATCAAGAACACATAGTACACTAATAGGTTGAGTAGATGCGAGCGATCCACCATCCCATACTAATGGTTACAACAAACTACTCTAAGTAATAATAAGTAATGCATTACTAACTAAATTGAAAGGATACTCTCCATACTAATTAATTCAATACCACTTCACTTTGGTCCAAATCAATCCTTCAAGGCCTAAGTTATTTAAACAAAGATCTTAATTGATCTAGTAAGGACCTCGTGAGTAATCCAATAGTGTTCAATCAATCACTAAGGATGAAGTCAAGTATCACACCCAAACAAGGTTCAATCGATCACTAACATTCAATAGTGTAACGTCATGCACAACGCACACCCAATAGGGAGGTTAATCTGTTAGGACATGTCCAACATGCATGCCTTGAACAATACTTCTTCATTCAATTTTGATAACTCCTTTTCATTCTCACGCATGCACATTCACATACACATGCACATTCTTTGATAAAAACCATAGCTTAATGAATCTATCATGCTTGAACATAGAAAACTAAAACATCATTATTTTACTCATTATATAACATTTCTAGGTGATTCAAAATAATATGAAAACTAGACTTCTGGAACTATAACTTAGATATAAGAATCCTGTAATTTGGTCTTAAAACGATCACGCTACATTATTTTAAAGTTGAACTATAGAATCTGTCCTGATAATGGAGACTAACTTCTAGACATATAATTGAGCTCAAATTTAGTATACTAACTCTAGATGTGTAGAAATATAACATACTAAAAATTCAAGTTTATTGCACAACAAGAGGATGACTTATAGACCTCTAATAGAAACTATCTATTTGAATCAAGTTTTGACATTTATGATTCCAAACTATAACAATACATGATTTTAATCATTCTTTGTATGAATTCATAATATAATTCATTCATTAAAGCAGGAAAAACATAAATAAATATGATGCATGGTAGAAACCATACCTTAACACAAAATCTCATAATTTCTTGAAATTGAACTCGTAAAAGTGTTGAACACCAAGTACCATGCAATAATTGTGAAAGAACTTCTTCAAACTAAATTTTATTTAATTTTTCCCAAACTTTTCACTCAAAATCTTCAAGAATCAAACCTCACTATGCTCTCTCTCTCTCTCTCTCTCTCTCTCTCTCACATTTATCTTCCTTTGTTTTCTTCTCATTTTAGTTTATTTTTTGACTGAATTGAAAAGATAACACCAATCTGATTATGAAGCCCACACAAGTAGCTCTTTGAAGAACTAAGAAGCCTTGTCATGCTTGACACATGTTAAAAAATGAATAAAATAGACCCTAGTGGGCATGTTCCCAAAATCACTCAAGCACAATTCAAGGCCTAATTCAAAGCCCAAAGGCAAAACAAAATCTTCCCAATTCCAAAATGCGATTCTAATTAAAAATTCATAATCTACACAAAATTCTAAGCTTAGCAGTCAATTTTTACATTAACTCGTGGTCGTTTACCTATTTAAATTCATCACAAAACCTAAATTAGTCATAGTTTTCTTTTAATCGATAATAATTCAAACAAGCCTAAGACACACCACTTATGAAATTAATTATCATACATATTTGTATTATATTATCATGTATATATGAAATTTCTTGGGTCTCACATGACTTATAGTGACTCCTCTGTCCCTAGACACTTCAAAAGTAATCCTTCAGTGTCTCATTTTTACAACTCTTCATTCTCTCCCTAAAAAACATAATGTTGAGCTTTTAACTTTAAATTTTTTTTTTTTTTTTGTATTTGGATTCCTTAGGAATTCTATAATTGGTTGTCTCTAATCATTTTCTTGATAAACTTAGACGGTAAAAACATTTGTTACAAATTTTATGTCACTGACAAGAATGAACATTCTTTGACATAGCCTAGCTAATTTATTTGTCCAATTAATTAGCACCCGATGCCTTATAGCCGTTTGAGCCAACATATTTTCTCGACTTTTCCTCTCGAGAGACGTAATGTAAAGTTACATCGTCAAGTTCTTTGAGCAATTATTGTACTACTACTAAGTATGGCACCAACATGGCACTCATACATTTGTATTCTCCTGTTAATTGCTAGATAACAAGTTGTGAGTTTTATTCAATTTCTATTAAATTTTCTTAAGTACCTCAAGTCGAATAATTAAGGCTTCATACTTATCCTGATTATGGGATTAGTTCCCTTTAGATGAAAAGCTAAATTTATGGGATTAGTTCCCTCTAGATGAAAAGCTAAATTTGTTTGTATTCTAGCAGGGGAATGAATTGAGATACCAATCCCATTTTCCTTTGTTATTTTAGATCCATCGAAATCTAGTTTCCATGGAGTTAAACTTATAAACAGGTTTTCCTCTGTGATTTCTAATTCTATGTTGGAATGGTAATCCAAGGAATCTGTTAAGGTTTAACACTTAACTGCCTTTTGAAGAATATAAATTAAGTAGAATTCAATAATGGCTAAGCTTCATTTAACCATTCTACCACTAAGTATGGGTCATTATAGGATATACTTAACTATATCAATTTCAGTAATTATATGAACCACAAAACTTAAAAGGTAATTACATATTTTAGTCACAGCAAAATATAGTGCTAAACATAATTTTTCAATTGAAGAATATTTTCATTCCATTGAATTTAATACATGGCTTAAATAGAAAATAGCTTGCTCGAGGTTACATTCATTTCCTTGAGCTAACAAAATTCCGATTGAATCTATTGTAGTCAATATATAAAGCTTCAACGATTTTCCTCATTGAGAAAAGATCAAGATTATAGGGTTCAAGAGACATTACTTTATCTCCTCGAAATCCTTCTGGTGGTGCTCTTCCCATAAGAAAGCTTCTTTTTCTTTGAGTTTCAACAATGGATAGAAAACTTGAGTTTTACTTGCAACATTAGCAATAAAACGCCTTAGAAAATTCACTTGCCCCAAGAACCTTTGAAATTCTTTCTTATTAGAAGAGGGTTTAGCTTAAATTATTCTTGTGGCTTTGTTCTGGTAGACTTCAATTCCTCAACTATGCATAAGAGATCCTAAGAAGTTTCATGCATTCACACAAAACACACACTTCAAAAGATTTAGTTTTAAATGGTGAATCCTCATTCTTTTAAATCCTTTATCAAGAGCTTCGAGGTGTGAGGCAAAGTCTTGCAATTTAACTACTATGTCATCATTATAGGCTTTTATGAATTTTTAATCATATCATGGAAAATAAAATTCATAGTATGCTAGTAAGTTGCCTTAGTGTTTTTCAACCTAAAAGGCATTACTACCCACTCGAATGTTCTCGGATTACCAGGACAGTAGAAGATAGTCTTATGTATATCCTCTAGACCTATAAAAATTTGATTGTATCCAGATCCATCAAGGAGAGCACTCGGTTATAGGCTACACTGTCTACTAATAAATCAACTACTAGCATAAGGTACTCATATTTAGAAGTAGCACTGTTTAAATTCTTAAAGTTCGTACATACCTTGAGTTGGCCATTTTCTTTATTACTGGACTATACTAGAAATTCATTCTATATACCTGGCTATTTGAATGAATCCAATTTTCAATAGGCACTTGATCTCTTTCTTAACTTTGAAGATGATTTCTGTGGACATCCTTTTGGGTTCTTGTTAGAATAATTTTTAGCCTTTCTTGATAGGTAGTCGATGTTCTACATAGCTTGGACTTAGTCTTGACATCTCCTCCTAGTCCCAAGAAAAGTATTCCTTATACTGCCTCAGAAGAGAAGTGAGTCACTCTTTTAAGCTTTAGGGAAGTAGCTTATTAATAAAGGTTGGTTTTGCTTCCTCTCCATCACCCATATCAACTTCCTTCATGGGATCTTGTGTTTTACCTTTGAGTCTTCTAGGTTAGCTAAGGTAGTCTCAAGATCTTTCAATTCAATTTCGTCAAGGTTTTCTAAACTTTCGACGTTATACTGGTGTATTATTTTTTGTTCAACCAGTGGCCAACCTTGATTAGGGCAATGCTATGACCTCACTATTTTATTTGCAAAGTTGACTACTCATATTCTATTCTATATTCGATCAACGACATCTCTGACTTCTTTTCTATCAAGCATAGACTGGGTAGCTCCTTACAAGCCTACTCGAAAGCCACTTCCTCTAGCTCTTTTTCGAACACGGTTATCTTAGTTGGCTTCCCGTGCTTGTCTCTTCCCAACCTCTTAACACAACCAACATTTTTCTCATAAAACTTTGCCTTGATTCTATTTGAGGAAGCCATGAATGATTAATCATTTGCATACACAGTTTCAACCTAGTTATTATCATTATAAAAGAAAAGTGATTGATTCAACAATGATGGTATTTATTAATTGGAATGAATCCAATCTTTCCCTAGTAAGGGGTTGTAACTTAAAGTTGAGTCAACAAAAAAAAATGTAGCTACTGTGACTCAAATTCTAACTTGTAATTCGACGGGGATCACTCCTTGTGTTTTGATTGTGTTCCCTGAAAACTGCAAATAGATACCTCAAAATGGATTAAATCCTTTTATGTTTTCTTCAGTTTACGGAGCATGGTATATGGTAGTATGTTGACTGTTACACCACTGTCAACTAATATATGATTCATAGGTTCACTTTCCATATGAACGTTAATATACATTAGTTTAAAGTGTTGGGACATACCTTAGATAAGCTTTTCAATGATTATAGGAGTCATTTCTCCCATCTTCACCTGCTCTGTCCCTAGTTCCTTGCTCTATGTGCACAGTGCCTTTTGTGGTTATTCCTTGATTATTCTCATATCCTTGATCTCAACCTCTTTAACCTCAAGTGTTTGACCATGCACTACTCGAAATGAAGAGGGCAAGAGAATGACCATGTTATAATCCATTGTCATGGCTTATTTTTTCTGAGTTTTCTTTCTCGGGTTCATTGCTATGGTCCTCTTCACTCAAGTCTTCTTTGTTATGGTATTCTTTATCTTCGATGGGATTGATCTTACCACTGTTTTGGTTGGAATCTTCCTTGGGGTTTGTCATTCTTCTGAAATCTCTAAGGTCTCTGATGGTTGTCCTTGTTGGTTTATTAGCGCATTCATGATGTGTATGGGCTCTTCGAAGCCCATGGATGTCAATCATTCATCCCTTACCTCCCCTGTGATTGGGTCGATATTATTTTGGAACTGTGATGAATTCTCCATCTTGGGTCCAGGTTTCTCTTACGTACACTTTTCCTCATCATCACTATAATCTAAAAATGTCACTATTATCTTCTTCCTATCAAAGAAGTTAATGACTCTTTTCTTTCCTTGTTACTCTTGAGCTCGAGTGATTTCTTCTTCTTCCTTTGAACTAGAAGTCTCAACTCTTCTTTCAAGCTTCTTGTGTTCTATAGCTTTTTAGGATGCTCCATGTTGTTCTTCTCTCATATATTGTCTTTATTTGGCAGCTTACTGGCATAGCCAACTTCTACGCTGGGTTTGAGTCATGTTGAGGAAATTTTGGTTGTAGTTGTATTTGTATTTCGGCTTCAGATGTTCCTTCATGTTGGTAAGAAGGTGATAGCTTTTTTCAGTTCTGTGAACGGCACTTTCAAGGTTCTTGGATTCCTCAACACGACCTATGTTGCTTCTTCCTTTTGTCGGCCGAATACTAGCTATGTATAAGGCCTAATTCTTAAAACAGCTTAGCCTCTCTTGCAAATATCCGACCCTTCTTCCTTGAGCATTGGTCATTTGTAAAACTGATGTTGGTCGAGGGGTAGCTAGTTTTTCTACTCGAGCTAGTTTCTTTCCTTCTACTTTTTCCTGGTCTTTTATTATCACCTGTTCCACGAACAACTCAACCATTTTCTCTTGAAAACTAGTGTATAAGATGTTCTCAGCGTTGGGTAAGGTTACTGGGAAAATCGATCCAGGAGCTTCGGTTGCTGGTCTCGAGATTTTAGTAACTTTTGGCTTCAACTCTTCATCTTCAACGATTGTTGGTTGACCATTATCTCCATCTCCCCATCCTGTGGGTTTGATCTCCTCAAATGGCATAGGATTTGCAACTTTGGAGTATGTAACATAATAAACGAACTTACCTGAGGGCTTTCCTATCAATCCAACTTCAGGATCCCCAGCCTCATATCGTTCCTTCAGGATTTGTTATTGAGTCATCTTTCGCGAAGTACTCATGGTTGTTTTTGAAAGTAAACACTGAGGATAAGTTAACTCCTTATTATCTTGCGATAGTTGATAAAAATTTATGGCAAGCATGTTAGCATTGACCAAATCAAGGAATGGGTTAGTGTCAACTTGCATGATTTCTATTTCCTTCTCAGAGAATTTAAGTATTCCTCAATCTATCTTATCCTTAATTAGATTTCTAAACATGATGAATTTGTTAGTTGAGTGAGTAAAAAAGTTATGCCAATTACAGAATTTTTTTCTTTAAAGCTCTTTATTCGAGGGCATTTTATGTTGCCCTACTAATCTAAGTCACTTAGCCTGCAAAAACAGATAAAAAATGTGATATGCTTTACTTATGTCAAAAGAATATAATTTCACTAGAGCAGTGCATTTATTGGACTATTGCATATGAATTTGTTTCTTTTACAGAGCATCACACATGAAGGGCTCTCAACCAATAAACTCGCTACATCCACGTCTACATTGGGATCATAATAATATGTCCCTTAATACAGAGTCCTATTTTTCTGTTCTTCCCTCAGTATATACTCATATCTGGCAACCCATTCTTCTAGCTCAAACAAGTCAGAGAAGACCATTCTTTCGAACTTCTTACTGAATTTGAAGCTCAACCCAGCCTTGGCTAGCCTCACGTACACGATTTCAGATAAGCCAATTACACTTGGCTTGAGCCCACTTGAAGTGATTCAGGTAATCTTTAACGGTCTCATCCTGTTGTAGTTTTAGGCTAACTAAATCAACCATGGAAATGCCTATACTCATTCGAGCGAAATGAGTTAAAAACCTTTCCTACATGTCCTCCCAATTCATTATCGAGTTTTGAGGGAGATTAATGTACCACGTGAACGTCTATCCTGTCAAAGAGTTAGAAAACAAACAAACCTTCATAAAATCGTGGTTAGAGTGTTATCCACATTGGATGGTAAAATGTTAAATGTGTTTTAAGGTTGTTTTCTCGTCATCCCTAGAAAATATCGTAAATTTAGGAATTTTTTAGTTTCTAGAAACTCAAAATATTGGTCTATGTAATCAGGGTAGGGCTTCCTATAAACGAGCCTATGTACCCTATAGATCCCATGCCTATATAAATGCTTGAACTATTCGAGAAATTTAGGCTGTATTTGGTCTGGGATATGAGGTTGATTACCACGCACGAGGTTGTCAAGGTTAAAAGGCGGTAGAACTATGAGAACTTGAAAAGCCTCATGGTTTTCAAGTGGTAATTTTTGAGGTCGAACTCCAACCCATCCCAGGATATTTGGTTGTGCCAATGGTATATTGGGTTGGATGGGTTGTGCTAATGGTATATTTGGTTAGATTGGTTGCGCCGATGGTGCATTGAGTTGGACAACTACAACATTTGCTCGATCTTGGATGTTTGATTGTCCTTAGAGGATCTGCTAAATGGTTGGAATATTAGGAAATCTTATACGATTCAATATGACAAGATGATAACCTAGTGCTTAAATCATGGGTAGGTGGCATCTGTACTCTAATAAGTTGCTGGACTCCAAGGGATGGTTGTCCCTCAATAGGTGGAGCATGCACGAACTAAGGTTCCATTGGCGCAGCAGTGTTGTGCAAATGTCTACCTAAATTAATAAGCAAATAATTGAACGTTATACTTGCAAGTGCACAAGGTTAAAATGGTAACATAGTGTAGAAGTGCAAGATCATTCCCACAGGGATTGATAAATTTTGATTGAAAATTAATTTCGCAATATAAAATGAGATAAAGAAAAAGTGAGTTTAATTCGATAATGATAAAAGTGTAGGGTTTTGATATCTACCACTAATCATGTTTTCACAATAAAACAATATGCCAATGCTTTAACCACATTATGAATACCTAATGTTGCCAACCTAAGGGCATGGTATATACTCCTTAAGCTATTGATTTCCCTAAGCAATGAGTTAGGTATGGTGTATAACTCTTTTCTTTCTTAAAGGATTTAGCATGGTGTATACTAAATTGTTCTTTAAGAAAGCATAATATCTGTGGAAATCGACAAACACACGAGGCCTGGGGTATGGTATATACTCCCGGTTTCCCATATTGATTAACCCAAGAATCCGACGTGGATTTCTTTTGTTACTATTATTAAACCCAGGACTTGGCCATCCAAATTAATTTAACTAACTAGTCCATACCACATGCATATGTTGATCAGGCAAACACATATGAGGAATTCAAGAAAACATGAACTAATCAAGTTAAGCATCATAATGTAATTATCACAAAGGCGTCAATATTGAATTATTGAGTAACATAATCAGGGCTTCAATCAAGCCCTACTAACAGATTTAGTTACACATGAGTTTGATGTTAAACATCTTCATAAAGTAAATTAGAAAGGAAAGGAATAAACTCGAAAATGCTTCCTTGAAAAGCCGTCATTTCTTCTCCAAAAACACTCCTCCTTTATTTCTGTGTTTACAGCCTATTTATAGAGTTTTAGTAACCCTAGAAACATTTAAAAACCCTAGAAGTCGTAAAACAAAACCCTAAGCCTATTTCCAAAATAAGACCAGCCGCCATACTGTTTATTGATGTTCAAATGCGCTCGATCACAGTATGTCGAAAATATACCTAAATAAATAAGTAAACAATCACACTCATTTTACTTGCAAGTGCACAAGGTCAACTTAGTAGTATAGTGTGCGAAAGCAAGATCATCTCCACAGGGATTAGTGAATTTCGTTTTAGAATTATATCCGCAATATAAAAAGATAGAAATAATAAAAGAGTTGAATTCGATAAAGATAAAGGCGTAGGGACTTGATATCCACCACTAATCATGCTACCACAACAAAACAGTTTGCCAATGCTTTACTCATGTCATGAATACCTAATGGTTGTCAACCTAAGGGCATGGTATCTACTCCTTAAGCTATTGATCTCCCTAAGCAATGAGTTAGGTATGGTATCTACTCTAACTCTTTTCTGTCTTAAGGGATTCAGTATGGTATCTACTGAGTTGTTCCTTAAGAGAGCATAGGTACTATGGAAATCGACAACCACACAGGACCTAGGGTATGGTATCTACTCCCAGTTTCCTATGTTGATTAACCCAAGAATCCAGTGTGGATATCTTTTGTTACTAATATCAGACCCAGGACTCAGTCATCCAAATTGATCTAACTTATAAGTCTATACCACATGCACATATTGATCAGACATATACATATAAGGAATTTAAATAAAAGTAGGTATTAATCAAGTTAAGAAACATAACATAAATATCACAAAGGCGCCAATACTAATTATTGAATAAACATAATTAGGGCTTCAACCAAGCCCTTACTAAAAGTTAAGTACACATAATAAAAATAAAGGAAAGAAGAAACCCAAAAGAAAAGTCGTCAATTCTCCTCCACAGTTTCATTCTCCAAGCTAAAGCAAAAGATAAAAGAAGTGATTAGATGATGTCCGTGTGTGTGCTTTACAGGTGTATTTATAGGGGGTGAATAATCCTAGAAGGCTCAGGAACCCTAAACTTTCCTAAAACATAAGTCTTTTATTTCCAAAACTAGTTCTACCACTTTACTGTTCACACCCGTACATGTGCGCTTGATCACACATGTAGTGCGCTCGATCGCAAGGTTGCGCTCGATCGCCCTTCCTAGTGCGCTTGATCACACTCTAGACAGTATCTGCTCCAGGTTTTCCAGTTTTCTTCCTTTTAAGCTCCAAAAGCTTCCAAAATGCTTCATTTTCTTCATAGACCTATAAAAACCATGTAAAACACATAAATGAAGTAAAATGGACTAAAATAACATAAACCAGTGCTTAACAAATGTAAATTAGGGGGCTTAAATATGAATATTTAAGCTCCTATCACACCCCCAAACTTACATATTGCTAGTCTCTTAGCAATACAAAACTAAAAACTAAATGAAGAATAAAATTAAAGATAAATTCATTTCCATGATACTCAAAGATTTGGGTTGCACATAAAACTATGATAACCGTTCATGAGTAAGCTTATAATAAAAACACATTTTTGTATTGAAAAAGGATTTTTAAAAGCTCATGTTACTTATCTAAGGTTAGTTTAAGGCATCGCAAGTTTGATTTGTGGGTGATGAATTAGCACATATAAGATGGGGCTTCCACATAATTTTAGCGTATAGGGTTTCGATGCCCAAACTTTTATCGAATTCCTTATCAAAGAGAGCAAAAATGGCATAATACTTACTTTTTTTTTCTTTTTCTTTTTATCATGTGATCTTTACCATATTGAGTTCCATCGAGCTTTCTATTTGACCCTTGTAACGAGTGTTTAGCCAATGACTCCCAAACTAGATGGTTTTAGGGCATTAGGTGTAAAGACACCCCTAAGGACTTACTAACTCGAATCAAAAAGGCTATGGAACTAACTGGTTTTTATACTTCTTAATGAAATTCCCACCTTTTGACGTGAACACTCAATGCTTACTGAGGCAAGAGGCCCAGTTACTCAGTGGGAATATTTATTATGATCATTAATGGTTTACTTTCCACCTTTTGACATGAACACTCAATGCTTACTGAGGCAAGAGTCCCAGTTACTCAGTGAAAAGTTTTTACTGATCATTAGAAGCTTTTTGATCACTTTTTTGCATGATGAACATTTTTCTTTATTTTTTTCTTCTTTATTTTTCTTATGCAAAGTGTTCCTTTCAACAAGTTATCCGATTATAGTTCGATTATGGAAACATATACAAGAGAATTATATGTTATACCCCACATAAATGCGTGTTAAATGTGCTCGTGCAAATTTGGATCAAACTCGTGAATTCTTAGGTGCCTTGAGGTAGGTAACTAAACTTTGTAAAATTACCATTACAAGACTATGTGTTCTAGCTTTTAAGCTTACTAATGACGTGTTAGCAAATTTTTAAATCAACTAAAATTTTTTTGTTTACCAAAAGAACATGCATTTATCTTCCTAAAAAAAAAACTGGGACTTAGTGTGTGCATGTGTTTCAAGTGCGTGTGTGATAGTATCTATTATGTCCCACTACCCCCAAACTTAAAATACACATTGTCTTCAATGTGTGTGGCATGGAAAGATCTTACCTGGGAGATGGAGAACTAGGTTGCTTGCTTTGCTTGTAACACGCCCCCAAACTTGAACTGGATGCACGCACTAAGTACCTGACAAAGAAAAATAAATGTTGTTCCGGAAAACAAGAAATATAAATACTTGTTATGTAAATATAAATATAACAAAAGAAAAATACTAAAATTCAAAGGATAAGTCTAGGGTGCCTCCCATGAGCGCTAAGTTTAACGTCTTTAGCCGGACCAAGCCTTATTCTTCCCCCAAACTAAAATTTGCAGCAACTAGCACAAGTAGTTTCTTATTTTCTCCCATATAAGCATAAGCCAACTGCTTCAACTCCAAATTTGGTACCTGGACAATAGAAGGAAAAAAAATAGTATTAGTAGGCACATGAAGTTCAAATGGATCGGTGTACTTACTTGGGTGCTTTCGAGAGGTCTCTAGGAAGTGCACAGTTTCAATGATGTCATCAGTAACATCTTCAGACTTTGGCTCAATATCTGATCCTTTGAAATAATGGGTGAAGGTGGTCTCCAATGGATCAGTGTGATGGACATGACAAACTTGCTCAACAACACCTTGCTTTCATTCACTCAGCTCTTTAACTAATTGCCCCACTTGTACTTCCAATATTTGAATGGCTTATTCATGCCTTGTAGTGGTTTATCTTATCTCAGTCCGAAATTGCCTTTCCTTTACCATAAACTGATCTTGTGAGGTCATCAATTGTTGTTGCTGAGTTACCAACTGCATCACAAGACTCTCTAGGTCACTTTTCTTTGATTCGGGAACTGAGTGGGCTGCTTGTTGGGAGTTCCTTTGTTGCCCTTGAAAGTTCAAGGCATTTTGATCGTTGCTCCATGAGAAGTTGGGGTGAGTCTACCATCCAGGATTATAGGTATTTGCGTATATATTGTAGTTGTTCAGTCCCTCATGATTTGCTTGCTCTTGATCTGCAGATGAATACAAAGGGCAAGTGTCAGTAGTGTGATCAAAATAAGAACATATAGCACATACCTGGAGCTGTTTGGCTCGTGGACTAGGTGAGATGTTTTGAGCAGTCATGGCTTTTATAAGCATATATAGCTTCCTCTCCATAGCAACTAGATAAGCATAACTAGCTTTTGCCATTGGTGCTTATCCCTTGAATGAATTAGTTAAAAAGCTTTAGTATATCAGTTTCAGTACTGCTGCTCGGGTACTCTCTGGAGCTTTTGCGCTCGAGTGCACCAAGAACAGAAATCGATCGCACTAGGCTTGCGCTCGATCGCAATGAGGACAGAAACTCCTCCTTTGCACACCTGAACAAAAAACAGAAAACAAAAAGAGGGAATAAATCTAATTTTTGATAAAAATAAAATGGAACAGAATAAAATAAAATAAAATAAAACTGACAAAAATAATTTCAAAAAGAAATTTAGCACAATACCAGACAACGACGCCAAAAACTTGTTGAGTGAAAATATATCTAAATAAATAAGTTAATAATCACACTCGTTTTATTTGCAAGTGCACAAGGTCAACTTAGTAGCATAGTGTGCGAAAGCAAGATCATCTCCACAGGGATTAGTGAATTTCGTTTTAGAATTATATTCGCAATGTAAAAAGATAGAAATAATAAAAGAGTTGATTTTGATAAAGATAAAGGTATAGGAACTTGATATCCACCATTAATTATGCTACCACAACAAAACAGTATGCCAATGCTTTACTCATGTCATGAATACCTAATGGTTGTCAACCTAAGGGCATGGTATCTACTCCTTAAGCTATTGATCTTCCTAAGCAATGAGTTAGGCATGGTATCTACTCTAACTCTTTTCTATCTTAAGGGATTCAGTATGGTATCTACTGAGTTGTTCGTTAAGAGAGCATAGGTACTATGGAAATCGACAACCACACAGGACCTAGGGTATGGTATCTACTCCCGGTTTCCTATATTGATTAACTCAAGAATCCAGTGTGGATATCTTTTGTTACTAATATCAAATCCAGGACTCGGTCATCCAAATTGATTTAACTAACAAGTCCATACCACATGCACATATTGATCAGACATATACATATGAGGAATTTAAATAAAATCAGGTATTAATCAAGTTAAGCAACACAACATACATATCGCAAAGGCACCAACACTAATTATTGAATAAACATAATTAGGGCTTCAACCAAGCCCTTACCAAAAGTTAAGTACACATAATAAAAATAAAGGAAAGAAGAAACCCGAGAGAAGAGTCATCAATTCTCCTCCACAGTTTCCTTCTCCAAGCTAAAGCAAAAGATAAAAGAAGTGATTAGATGATGTCCTTGTGTGTGCTTTACAGGTGTATTTATAGAGGGTGAATAATCCTAGAAGGCTCAGGAACCCTAAACTTTCCTAAAACATAAAAGTCTTTTATTTCCAAAACTGGTTCTACCGCTTTACTGTTCATGCCCGTACATGTGTGCTCGATCGCACATATAGTGCGCTTGATCGTAAGGTTGCACTAGGTCACCCTTCCTGGTGCGCTTGATCGCACTCCAGACAGTATCTACTCCAGGTTTTCCAGTTTTCTTCCTTTTAAGCTCCAAAAGCTTCCAAAATGCTTCCTTTTCTTCATAGACCTATAAAAACCACGTAAAACACGGAAATGAAGTAAAATGGACTAAAATAACATAAACCTGTAAGGACCCGCTTTGCCATGTTGGTATATATTATCCGCTTTGGCCCCACTGGGCCTCACTGTTTTGTTCCTGGCGAAGCCCACAAGCTCCCCAAAAGGCCTATACCAACACCAGGGTCACGGATCACTTATATCCAACACATAACTTTCTCCTCTAGTCGATGTGGGAACCAAGACCGCAATCTCCCCCACTTGAGGCACAGCGCCCTCGCTGTGTGGCCCCACCCTCGATAACCCCGCAAGGCTTTCGAGGGTCCAGCTCTGATACCAAATGTAAGGACCCGCTCTGCCATGTTGGTATATATTGTCCTCTTTGGTCACGTGCTATGGAGCTGACACCTCGTGCCTCAACCATCGCAACACGCACCTCAAGGTTTTGTTCCCCGCAAGGAGGCCTATTACTGGTAAGAGTGTACGCAGCGGAAACACCTCTACCTACAATATATTTTCCTCTTTGGTCATGTGCCATGGAGCCGACACCTCGTGCCTCAACCATCGCAACACGCACCTCAAGGTTTTGTTCCCCGCAATGAGGCCTATACCAACACCAGGGTCACGGATCACTTATATCCTTTCCCCTCTAGTCGATGTGGGAACCAAGACCGCAATCTCCCCCACTTGAGGCACAGTGCCCGCCATCCAGGGTTATAGGTGTTTGCATATGGATTGCATAAGGATAGTGTTAGTTATGGTGGTCCAATTTAATTGGGAGATCAAGCAAATGGATATGACGACAACATTCTTATATGGAGAGTGTTGGTATTTGTCTTAGGATTAAACGGGATTTGAAATTCATCATCAGGTCAGGTTGTGCGCCACGGCCCAGGTGGTGTGCACCGCGGCCACCAGCAAAGGAGAAGACCTGGAGGAGGTGTGCGCCGTGGCTCAGCCTCCCCCATGCCACGGCACCCAGAAAGGATGAAGAGGGTGCCTTGGTCCGTGCCACGGCCCAGTCCAATCTAAGCCTCAGCGCGAGGTTGGTGCTCAAATGTGAGCAGGAGGCAAGGCAGCGAGAAATGGATCTTGGATACCGGATGCACTTATCATATGTGCCCTCACAAGGATTGGTTTAAGAATTTCAAGGAAATCAATGATGGAAGGGTTTTCTTGGGGAATGATACTTCTTGCCAAGTGAGGGGGATAAGAGACATCCAGTTGAGGATATTTGATGGAGTCACAAGGCTGCTGCAGAATGTGAGGTATCTTTTGGATTTGAAGAGGAATTTGATCTCATTGGGGCAGCTAGATTCCATGGGGTATTCATACAAAGCAGAAGGAGGAAAGATCAAGGTGACCAAGGGATCTTTGATAGTGATCAAAGCAGCAATAAAAGATGGACTCTATGAGATGATCGGAGAGACAGAAATCAACAATCAAGCAGCAAGCTTGATGGCTGAGATAGATAAGGCAGCCCTTCGGCACACTCGCTTGGAACATATAAGCAAAAAAGACCTGTAAGTTCTCAACAAGAATGGTCTACTTGATGGTGACAAAGTAGAGAAATGTTGCATGTTTATCCACATAAATTAATGAGCGAATAATCGTATAGTTTTACTTGCAAGTGCACAAGGTCAATGGTAGCATAGTGTGCAAGTGCGAGATCAATTCCACAGGGATTGGAGAATTTCGTTTTAGAATTAGTTTCTTAATAAAAGAAGATTAAAATAACTATTGAATGTGAATTAACAATAATGAGAACATAAGGCTTTGATATCCACCACTAATCAAACTTTCCCAATGAGTAATATGCCAATGCTCTAGCCTTACCATGAATACCTAATGGTTATCAACCTAAGGGCATGGTATCTACTCCTTAAGCTATTGATTTCCCTAAGAAACGAGTTAGGCATGGCATCTACTCTAACTCTTTTCTTTCTTAAGGGATTCAACATGGTATCTACTGAGTTATTCCTTAAGAGAGCATAGGATCTATGGAAATCGAGAACCACACAAGACCTAGGGTATGATACCTACTCCCGGTTTCCCATGTTGATTAACCAAAGAATCCGGTGTGGATATATTTTGTTACTAATGTTAGACCGAGGACTCGGTCATCCAAATTGATCTAACTAACAAGTCCATACCACATGCGTATATTGATCAGACATATATATATGAGAAATTTAAATAAACACAGGCATTAATCAAGTTAAGCATCATAATCAAGGCTATCGCAAAGATAATCAATAAATGTATATATGGGAAAGTATAACTAGGGTTTCAATCGAGCCCTATAAAGAGTTAGTTACACATGCTATCTAAGATAAGCATCGTAATATAAACTAAACATAAAATATAAAACCCGAAGACTACTGTGGAGATGAGTCGTCAATTCCTCTCCAAGCTTACAACATCGAGCCAAAGTAGAAGATAAAAGAAGGGATCATTTTTTTTTATCAGTAAATAAAGCTTGTATTAATAAAACATTTACAAAAGAATCATTGGGCATACCCAGAAGATATACAGAGAGCAATTACAAAAAAAACAAAAATAAGCTTACAAAAGAAGCCTACACAAAAAACTTACAAGAGAAGCCTAATCTGAGGACAAAGAGCATACACAATTCTATAAATTACAATCTGGATCTTCTTGACAAGACTGGAAGCATGAACAGTGGAATGATCAAACAATTTGGCATTTCTTGCCATCCATATATTGTAAACTGAGCATGCTAGGGCAATCCTTTTGGCTATGGCTGGGGGGCCAGTTCCTCTAACTTTTTGGGACCACTTGATTGCACTTTCAATTGTGTTCATCTGCCTTCTGCAGCCAAGCCACCTCTTGACAAGGGATCATTTTTTGTGTGTATTTATAGGGGTTGAATAACCCTAGAAGACTCTGGAAACCCTAAACTTCCTAAAACACAAAACGTCCTCTATTTCCAAAACTGGTTCTATTGTTTTACTGTTCACGCCCGTACATGTACGCTCGATCGTAAGGCTACGATCGATCCTTCTTTGTGTGCGTACGAGCGCTTGTGTGCTCCATCGTTCCAAATAATGCGCTTGATCGCACTTTAGCCAGCAGCTGCTCTAGGATTTCTAGATTTTTTCCTTTGAGTGCCAAAGTTACTTCTTTTTCTCAAAGACCCTATAAAAACATGTGAAACACATAAATGAAGTAAAATAGACTAAATTAACATAACTAAGGACTTAACAAATGTAAAAAAAAAGGCTTAAATATGAATATTTAAGCACCTATCACACCGTTAAACCTACATATTGCTAGTCCCTTAGCAATACAAAACTAAAAACTAAAATGAAAAATAACGACACATAGATAAATCCAATATTCATAGTGTCCATAAAATTTTAGGTCTCACACAAAACTATGATGTGCATTCATGAGCAAGCTTAACAAATGTAAACACATCTTTGCAATGAATAAGAATTTTGAACGCAAATCACTTTCATGAGGTAGTTTAAGACATCACAAGTTTGACTTTAGTGTGTGGCGAACTGGCACATAAAAGATTAGGTTTCCAAATAATTCTAATGTGTAGTGTTTTGATGTCTAAAGATTTACCAAATGTCTTATTAGAATCAACAAAGATGGCATAGCTTTTCTTTTTTCTTTTATTTGTGAGATTTTTGCCAAGTTTAGTTTCCTTAAACTTTCTATTTGACTCATGTAGTGAATGTTTAGACAAAGACTCTCAAACCAGATGGTTTTAGGGCATTAGGTGTAAAGACACCCCTAAGGACTTACTAACTCGAGTCAAAAAGGCTACGAAACTAACTGGTCATAATGCTACCAATCAGAATTTCCACCTTTTGACGTGACACTCACTGCTTACTGAGGCAAGAGGGCCAGTTACTCGGTGGAAAGTTCTTTTTAATGATTATTGTGAGCAAAATTTCCACCTTTCGACGTGACACTCACTACTTACTGAGGCAAGAGGGCCAGTTACTCAGTGGAAAGTTTGTTTAATGATCATTAGGAGAACTTTTCTCTTTGCGCAATAATAATCTTTTTCTATTTTCTTATGCCAAAGTGTTAATCTAACAGGTCATTTGGCTCACAATCAAGCCAAAGAAACATACAGATTAAAATTACATGTCATACCCACACAATTATGTTTTAATGTGCTCGTGTTAGTTTAGGCCAAACTTGTGAATCCTTAAATGCCTAAAAGTAAGTGATCTAGGTTCAAAACTTAATTATTGGCCCATATGTTCAAGGTGTTAAGCTCACTTATGAAGTCAAATCATATTGTTTGTTTAGATTACCCAAAAATTTTGGAATATAATGAACATGCATTTATCTATAAAAATAAAAATTGGGACATAGTGTGTGTGTGAGTGTGTCCCCATACCCCCAAACTTAAATTGCACATTATCCCCAGTGCATGAGAAGCATGGAAGGATCTGACCTGGGAGATGTAGAACACAACGGCTGGCATGACTCGTAGCATGCCTCCAAACTTGAACTAGATGCACTGACTATGTCCTTGAAATAGAAAAATAAAACAAACATAAACTGGAAAACAAGTAATAATAAACAGTTATAGAAAAGTAAATACTAACAATAAAATACGAAAAAGGATATGCTTTGGGGTGCCTCCCATGAGCACTAAGTTTAACGTCTTCAGCCAGACGGGGTATCCTCTCACTACTGATCGTCAGGTGGAGCAGTCGAAGAAGTACCGAGTGCCGAAGGTAGGTGATCAAGGATGGCCTGTAGCATCACCTCCTGTCGTGCAAACTGCACTTCCAAACTATCTATGCGCTGGTGCACTAGTGATGTAGCTGCAGAGACCTCACCTATCTGTGTCTTGTGCCCCAATGGGCACACTTTTCACTGGAGGATGGTGTCCACGAGCCAGAGTCGTAGAGGTAACTTTGACCGGCTCACCGCGTTGTTGTGCCTATCAGCGTACTGGCCAGCACACATGTCTTCGATGATCGTGCTTAGGTCAAAAGACTCTGGTTGCTCCTTGATATCGGTGTCCTCTGGAGGGGACTCATCACAACAATGAAGAGCGACAGCTATGTCGGCACTGGTCACCTCTATGGATGTGCCTTGGACTGAAAAAGTTAAGATTCTCAGCCTGCTGTAGTCGAATGATATGTACTCATAAAACTGGACTATAAGTTGGGCATAGGAAGTCGAGTAAGCTGGCTTGAATAGCCTCTTTAGCCCCCGATGTTTAAATGCCTGGACTACCTATTGAGTGGCATCCATGTGCTTAAAGACTTCATCAATATGGAAAGCGGTCTCGAATAATAGCTCTCTTTGCTCGATGCTGGGCTGGGAAGACTGGCCACGGCTACTCGAAGCACGGGAGGTGGAGGTAGATTATTTGGACATGTTTATCTTAGTTCCTATCAAACTTGCGATCGATCATGAATATGTGCGCTCGATCGCACACAATTAGACCTTTTGTTGAATAGCTTGTGGGCGACAGAAGTTGGAAGCTATGGGTAGCCCACAAACACGATCTTCAACCTCCTGTAAACATGAAAGACAACCACACAACACAGGAAATATGTAAATAATTGGGAACAATTAAAAACATGGGTGATTGTGCGTAATTAAATAGAAAAGAAAAAGAAAGTGGAATGGGATATACCTAGAGTCACGAATTTGGTGCAGTGTGTGGGTGAAATGTGGAGATGATGATGATGATGAGTGAGACTAAGGTGGGGTGGGTGATGTAAAATGAGAGAGAGTTAGGGGAGGAGTGTTGTGTGAAAGGGAGAGTGCGAGTAAGAGAGTGGGAGTGAATTATGAAGAGAATGTGAGTGAGTGAGGGTAGAGAGTGAAATGTTTAAATCCATCACGTGATTGTCTGCCACGAGTGTGCTCGATCGCACTCTTGTGGTCGAACACACTGAATGGTGCGCTTGATCGCATAGTAGTAATGTATGGAAAAAATAAACACTCACCAAGGCTGGAATGATAAAGCAAGAACAATACAACCTTACCGTGTGTTAGTGGCCTCAGTACCACTCACTAACCTCAAAAGAGGTGCTTGAGCTGTATGGGTAGTAGAATATGAATTGCTCAAGCACTCTCGTGCTGCAGTGCTACTCTTTTTTAAGGAAGCACTTAGAGCCCACATTAGGTGGCTCCAGTGCTATTGACAGCTGCTTCGTCTCTAATTTTGGTACCTGGTCAATAAAATAGGGAAAAGCAGTATTAGTAAGTTTAGGATTTTCAACTCGAGGATTATACTTACTTGAAGGCTTGGGTATGTTCTTGATGGTGTACATAGCTCCATTGATATCTTTAATCACATTGTCATCCTCTGGCCTAATGTCCAATCTTGTGTCATCATGGTTGGGGATGGTCTCTAATGGAGCTGTGTGATGGACCTTAGAAACTTTCTCAACAATACCTTGCATTAAGCTCACATTATAACACTCATTATCATTTTTGGTTGATTCATCATTTACTTTTATAGTGACAATGCCCCTTTTTACACTAATATTCATGTCAGCAGTGATCATAAATGGTCTTCCTAAGATGATAGGGAGTGGTAATGGCATATGGCATTCCTCCATGTCTAACACAATAAAATCAGCATGTAAAATAAATTTACCTACTCTTACCAAAACATCCTCGAGGATACCTCTCGGTCATTTGATGCTTCTGTCAGCCAATTGCAAAGTCATGGAGGTTGGTTGGAGCTCCCCCAATCCTAGTGTCTCGAATACACTGTAGGGTAACAAGTTGACACTCGCTCCTAGGTCCAATAATGCATGCTCAAAAAGTTGGTTACCTAGCATGCAAGGAATGGTAAAACTACCCGGATCTTTTAATTTTGGTGGTGGTTTTCTTAATAGTACAGCACTCACCTCTTTGGTCAAGGCTACCGTCTAATGCTCCTGAAACTTCCTTTTGTTAGTGCAATAATCTTTTAAAAATTTAGCATAAACAAGAAGTTGTTTTATTGCATCTAATAAAGGAATGTTTATTTCCACCTTTTTCAAGGTTTCGAAAATGTCACTCAGTTTAGTTTCCTTTTTAGACTTTACTAACCTTTGAGGGAAGGGTGGAGATTCATTTACCTTTTCTATCTCACTTACCTTAGAGGTGGAGGCTTTGTCTGGAGATGCTCGTGCAGACTCATCGATGCCTATGATTTTTCCACTTCTCAGGGTTGTCACAACATTCAATTGTTGATGTCCTCTTGGATTAGGTATTGGTTGGGCGAGGAGCTCTCCTTGCTTTCTGTTACTCAGTTCCTTGGCCAGTTGCCCCATTTGTATCTCTAGTCCTTGGATGGCCTGATCATGTTTGGCAGTGGTTTGTCTCATCTCAGTCCGAAATTGTCTAGTTTCTTCTATGAATTGTTCATGTGAAGTCATTAATTGTTGCTACTTGAGTTGCTAATTGCCTCACAAGACTTTCGAGGTCGCTTTTCTTTGTCTCATGAGCTGAATGAGCTGCTGGTTGGAAGTTTCTCTACTGGCCTTGCTGGTTCTAATTGTTTGCATAATACGATAGTTGTTTAGTCCTACGTAATTTGCGTGTTTCGGATCTGCAGAAGAATACAAGGGACATGTATCAGTATTATGATCACATTGGAAACATATCGCACATACTTGGAGTGGTGTGGCTAGTGGGTTAGGTGAGGTGTTCTGGGCTGCCATGGCTTTAACCAACAGGTCTAGTTTCCTCCCCACAACAGTTATTTGAGGAGATGATCCTCTATTTAAATTTACCTCACACATACCCTTACTCTTGGTTACATGTCTACCTCGAGAGGACAACTACTGAGTGTGTTCACTTAGGGTTTCGAAGAGTTCCATGGCTTCTTCGCTGCTTTTCTCCATCAGCACTCCCCCACAACCTGAATCAACAATACTTTTGTTAGTATCACTCAAACCTTCATAAAACACTTGTACCAATTCATCTTGAGGTAGGTTATGATGTGGGCATATGAGTAGCAGCTCGTTGAAGTGTCCCCATGCTTTGAAGAATAGGTCTCCATCCTTTTGTTGGAAGGATTGAATCTCCTTCCTCATTTGCCTCGTCTTTTGGGCTGGGAAAAACTTCCTTAGGAATTTGCTAGCCAACTCCTCCCAAGTGTGGATAGAAACTGCAGGCAAAGAATTGTACCATAGTTTAGCATTATATTTTAAGGAAAAAGGGAACAAAATTAACCTTATTCCTTCTTAGTCTAGGCCTCGGATGTGCTGGAACTTGCAAAGATTGAAGAACTCTCGAAGGTGCAAGTATGGATCCTCATTAGGTGTACCCCTAAAGTGAGTCAATGCACTCAATATTTGCGGAGATATATAGTAGTTGCCTTCTGCCTCAGGTTGATACGCAATACATGATGGCTGATCAAGGTTTCGTGGGATGAAGGATTGCTTCATCGGTATTCGTGTAGGTGGTTGCTGGTTTTCAAGCTGTTCCGCCACTATTGCTTCATTCTCGAATTCTTCTTCATTCTTGTTGTGAGTTTTAATTTACTCGCAAGCGCAAGAGTCGTTTGCAATATAGTGTGTGCAAGTGCGAGGTCGAATCCACAGGGAATTGTGTTGTGAAAATATATTTTTAATCTAAACTAACTTTATCTTAACCTAGTTCCGAATTGTGAATGATATTTTAGAAAACAAATTAAAACTAAACTAAGTTGATTTTAAAACTAATAAAAAGCACTAAGGTTTCTGAATCCACCCCACCGAAGTTTAAGCATACATGTTCTAAAAATATAGCCTATCAAAACATTCAATGAATCCAACTATAAGACAAAAAACAAAGAATATCCCAACTAAACCAAAAGCACCCGATGTATCCGCTCTTAACAAATCACAAAGGGAATCCAATTTAATCGAAAAGCATTCAATGTATCCATTAGATGAAACACAAAGAAAATCCAACAGACAATTTAAACTCAATCAATTATAAGATTAAATCAAATAATTGACAGAACATTTATACTAAAAATTATCAGATTTGTACAAGCAAATCTGAACTACTACGCCAAACAACGGCGGGGCTTCATCTTCAACCTTAGCTGAAGAGTCTAGCCACTCATAACAATAAAACTATAATAAAAAGTGCTAAACATTTAAACTAAAACAACTGAATATAAAGAAATAAATAAACAACTTTACATGGGAGAAATTCCACTCGCTGACGGGCGGCGCTTCCCCTCGTGGTAGCAATGCCTTCGGGATCCACCAGAATGTTGGCGGACGTCCACCGGTAAACACCAAAGTGGCTCAGGAATTGTACACTGAATGATGAGGTCAAATGGTGTTTATATAGGGGGAGTCCCGGAGTAATGTGGCTTGCAGAAACTATGTGGGATACAGGCCCGTGTGCGCTCAATCGCAGTATGTTGCGATCAATCGCAGGTACGATCGATCGCATGTCTTGTGCGCACGATCTCATGTGCGCTCGATCGCATGTCTTCTATGATCGATCGCAGATGCATTGAACTTCAAATATTTCGATGTGGGATTGATGACCTTGAGCTCGATCATAGGCAGGTGCGCTCGAGCGCATGTGCGCTTGATCGCATATCTCGTGCGATCGATCGCAATGTCTCCAGAAGCTTCAAATCTCCTGAAATGCTTCATTTTCTCCACAAAGCTATAAAAAACACACAAAACACAAGAAAAACGTAAAATGAAGTAAAATACTACTAACTAAGAGCATAACAAATGTAAGTTAAGGGTCTAAAATATGCAATATTTAAGACTCATCAAATACCCCCAAACTTATATTTTGCTAGTCCCTTAGCAAAACAAAATAAAAGACTCAATGAAAAACAAAGAACATAAAGATAAAGTCATCACTCATGGTATCCAAAAATTTAAGGAGCACACATCACCATGATATTCATTCATAAGCAAGCTTAAAAAGGTAAACCCATCTTCGCAATGAATAGAAATGTTAAAATCTAATTACTTACAAAAGGCAGGATAAGGCATCACAAGCTTGAATCAGTGTAAGGTGAATTAGTACATAAAAATGAAGCTTCCAAGTAACTCTAATGTGTAAGGTCTCCATGTCTCAAGATTCACCGAATTTCCCATCAAAAATGAACGAAAAGGCATAGTTTTTATTTTATTCCTTTTTTTTCTCTTTTTTTTTATTATTAAGGCACGACTATGTTTAGTTCCCTTAAGCTTTCTAATTGACCCATGTAGCGAGTGTTAAGTCAATGACTCCCAAACCAGGTGGTTTTAGGGCATTAGGTGTAAAGACACCCCTAAGGACTTACTAACTCGAGTCAAAAAGGCTACGAAATTAAACCGACCTTAATATTACCAAGCAAAATTCCACCTTTTGACGTGAACACTCACTGCTTACTGAGGCAAGAGGTCCAATTACTCAGCGAAAAGTTTATTGATAATAATTTTTTTTTTTTTTTACGCCCAAGAGTTCATCCAACAAGTCATCCAGTTTCAGTTAAGATAAGGAAAAATACACATTAAAATCACATGTCATACCTCACATAATTTGTGCTAATGTGCTCGTATTAGATCAGATCAAACATATGAATTCTAAAATGCCTAAAGTAAGTAACTAAATTTTAAAAATTTATCACCAGATCATGTGTTCAAAATGTTAAGCTCACCAATGACATCACATCACAGAAAATGTTTAGATCAACCAAAATTTCACGATAACATGAGCATGCATTTATCTCTATAACGAAAAGACAACAAATTAGGACAAAGTGTGTGATGTGCCTCCCATACCCCCAAACTTAAATTACACATTGACCCCAATGTGTGACTAATATGGAAAGAGCTGACCTGAGATATGGAGAACTATCTGGACTGGTATGGCTCATAGCATACCCCCAAACTTGAACTAAAGTACGCTTTGTCCCTGAAAAATAAAAACTGGAAAACAAAAAATACTAGAAACAAAAATTAATCATAAAAATGCGAAATAATAAATAAACAAAAGAAAAGATAAGCTGTGGGGTGCCTCCCATGAGCGCTAAGTTTTACGTCTTCAGCCAGACTCTCCCTAGAATACTACACTCAATCTGAGTAACTAGGATCCTCCAACAGTATCGTCTCAATGTCCGGACTCCTCAACTCTAAGAATGGTTTTAGCCTCTGTCCATTTACCTTGAAAGTATTACCATTCTTAGGATCCTCAATCTCGATGGCCCCATGAGGAAAAACCGATCGAAAAATGAATGGGCATGACCATCGGGATTTGAGCTTGCCTGGAAAAAGATGCAGGCGCGAATTATAAAGAAGAACTCTCTGACCCAGCTCAAAAGCTCGTCTCAAAATATTTTGGTCATGAGTCTTCTTCATTTGTGCTTTGTATGATCAGGCACACTCATATGCATCATTCCGCAGCTCCTCCAATTCATTGAGTTGGAGCTTTCGTTGTGAGCCAGCCTTGGAAAGATTAAAATTTAGTTGCTTGACAGCTCAATACGCACGATGCTCTAATTCAACTGGAAGGTGACATGCCTTTCCGTATACAATGCGATAGGGAGACATGCCAATTGGCGTCTTGAAGGCTGTCCGATATGCCCACAGTGCATCCGTCAATCGCAGAGACCAATCCTTTCTAGTAGGGTTCACAGTCTTTTCCAAAATATGTTTGATCTCGCGATTTGAAATTTCCACTTGACCACTCGTCTGTGGGTGATATGGAGTGGCAACTTTGTGCGTGATACAATATTTCTTCATCAACTGCTCAAAGATCTTGTTGCAAAAGTGCTTACCTCCATCACTTATGATTGCTCGAGGCGTACCAAAACGAGCAAAAATAGTATCTTTCAAGAACTGGACCACAACTCTGTGGTCATTGGTCTTGCACGCAACAGCCTCCACCCACTTAGACAGATAGTCCACAGTAACTAGAATGTATAGGTAGCCAAAGGAGTTTGGGAATGGTCCCATGAAATCAATGCCCCACACATCAAAAATCTCAACAATCAGAATAGGGTTGAGGGGCATCATATTTCTCCTAGAAAGACTCCCTAGCTTTTGGTAACGCTCACAAGATATACAGTAGGTGTGAGAGTCCCGGAAAAGGGTAGGCCAATAAAATCCACACTGCAAAATCTTTGCAGCAGTCTTTTTAGCACTAAAATGGCCTCCACATGCATGATCATGACAAAAGGCGATGACATTAGATTGGTCATGCTTAGGAATACACCGTCTAATGATCTGATCAGGACAATACTTGAACAGGTAAGGATCATCCCAGAAAAAGTGTTTTACCATGGCCAAAAATTTTGATTTATCTTGCCTCCCCCAATGCAAGGGCATGTGTCCGGTGACAAGATAGTTCACTATGTCAGCAAACCATGGTACGGGACTGTGAGCAATGTGCATCAATTGCTCATCAGGAAAGGTCTCAGAAATGGGAGTGGCAGCCTCACTGAATTCTACAATCAATCTAGACAAATGGTCCGCCACCCACATTTTTCGAACCTTTCTTATCCCGAATCTCAATGTCGAACTCTTGAAATAGCAAGATCCATCGGATAAGACGAGATTTAGCATCTTTTTTAGAGAAAAGATACTTCAATGCAGCATGGTCCGAGTAGATAATGACTTTAGATCCTAACAAGTAGGATCTGAACTTGTCTAATGCAAAAACGATTGCAAGCAACTCCTTCTCAGTGGTAGAATAATTGAGTTGTGCATCGTTTAGAGTTCGACTTGCATAATAGATAGCATGGGGAAGTTTATCCACACGCTGCCCCAAAACAACTCCAACAGCATAGTCTGATGCGTCACACATAATCTCAAAAGGCATATCCCAGTTAGGTGGCTGAATAATGGGTGTGGACGTCAGAATTTTCTTCAGATCCCCAAATGCTTTCTTACAATCCTCATCAAATAGAAATGGGGCATCTTTTTGCAACAACTTGCACAAGGGCCTGGCGATCTTGCTGAAATTCTGGATAAATCGCCTATAGAAACCTGCATGGCCCAGAAAAGATCGAAACTCTTTCACCGTACGTGGGGGTGGAAGGTTGGAAATCAAATCCACCTTCGCTTTATCGACCTCAATCCCTCGATGAGATACGATATGCCCCAGTACAATTCCTTGCTAGACCATAAAATGGCACTTCTCCCAATTAAGCACCAGGTTCTTCTCCTTGCACCGTACCAAAACCAAAGAGAGACGGTGCAGGCACTCCTCAAATGTTGAACCGAAGATGGAGAAGTCGTCCATGAACATCTCCAAGAACCGCTCTACCATGTCAGAGAATATACTGACCATGCACCGCTGAAAAGTGGCGGGTGCATTGCATAACCCAAAGGGCATGCGACGGTAGGCGAAGCTCCCAAAAGGACAGGTAAATGTTGTCTTCTCCTGATCTTCGGGGTCCACGGGGACCTGGTTATATCCAGAATAACCATCCAAAAAGCAATAATACTCGTGCCCAGCCAAACGCTCCACCATTTGATCAATAAATGGAAGTGGAAAGTGATCCTTCCTTGTGGCACTGTTCAGCTTACGGTAGTCTATACACACTCTCCACCCAGACTGCACACGAGTTGGCACCAACTCGTCGTCCTTATTCTTTACTACCGTTAACCCAGCTCGCTTGGGCACGACATGAATGGGGCTCACCCACTTGCTATCAGAGATGGGATAAATGATCCCTGTATCTAACAACTTAATAACCTCTGCTCTCACCACCTCTTGCATAGCAGGGTTGAGCCTTCTTTGCGGCTCCCTCGATGGCTTAGCATCTTCCTCCAAGTGTATCCTGTGCATCACCACCGAGGGGCTGATTCCCTTAATATCTTCAATGGTCCAGCCGATAGCTTCCTTGTGCTCTCTTAAAACCTCTAACAATTTCTCCTCTTGAGCCTCTCTTAAATCTGAAGCTATTATCACAGGCAAACAGTATGCTGGACCCAGGAACTTATACTTAAGATTATCCGGTAAAGGCTTAAGTTCCTTCTTTTGAGGTTCTGGTGACACCTTCTCCTCCTCCTCCTTGCTTTCTTGAGGATCAGACTCCAAAATGGCATTTACTTCCTCAAGTAACTTATCTAAACCCAAGTCCTCTCCAAAGTGAGCAAAGCATGCCTCTATGGGATCCTCAATGCTTGATTCATCCACAGTATCCTCAAGAATCTCCTCTATCAAGCATACATCTTTCACTTCATCATATTCCAGTGGTTGCCTAGTGATATCAAAAATGTTCAACTCCACTGTCATATTTCCAAAGGAGATCTTCATCACCCCTGTCCTACAATTGATTAGGACGTTAGCTGTGGCTAAGAATGGTTGCCCTAGAATCACCGGTATTTGAATCCCTACATTCTGAACCGGCTCTGTGTCAAGCACAATAAAATCCACGGGAAAATAGAACTTATCCACTTTTATCAAAACGTCCTCAACTATCCCCCGTGGTCTTTTCACTGACCTGTCAGCCAATTGAAGCGTCGTGGATGTGGGCTTCAATTCTCCTAACCCCAACTGCACATAGACTGAGTAGGGTAGAAGATTCACACTCGCCCCTAGATCCAAAAGGGCCCTCTCAATATGGCTGACTCCTATCGTGCAAGAGATGGTAGGACACCCCGGGTCCTTATACTTGATGGGTAGCTTACACTGAAGGATTGAACTGACCTACTCGGTCAAAAATGCCTTCTTTGGGACATTCGTCCTCCTCTTGATAGTGACCATGTCCTTTAAAAACTTGGCATATGATGGCACTTGATGGATGGCATCCAAAAATGGGATATTGATTTGGACTTGCTTGAATACCTCCAGAATTTCCTCATACTTCCCTCCTTTCTTGGGCGCCTGTAATCTCTCGGGGTAGGGCGCTCTAGGTACAAATGACCTAGGAGGGTCTTTCTTAGTAGGTGTGGCTGTAGATGGCTCAGCATCTCTCTTCTCTGTGTTGCCACTCCCTTGCCCTTGCTGCATAGTAGGGCTCTCTTCCACTTGATTGTCCACTTGTCTCCCAGACCTCAGTGTAACAATCGACTGTACTTGTTCCTCCCCGTGCGTAGGAGTTGATGAACTCTCAACCATAAATTGTCCTTTTGGGTTTTGCACGGGCTGACTAGGGAACTTTCCTTTCTCTCTCTCACCCAAGTGACTTGCAATTTGCCCTATTTGACTCTCCAGCTTGGCAATTGCTTGGGTGTTTACCATTGTTGCACTCCTCACATCGCTCATATTTTGGCTAGTCGCTTTCATGAATTCCTTAAAAGTGTCCTCAAGCGACTGTGAAACTGGCGCTGGTGTTTGGGTGGGTGCGTGGTAAGCCGGTGAAGGTGCTGGATGGGCAGAACGACCATGATTAGGAATTTGTGGGGCAAATCCAAGAGGATATTGATTTTGAGCATGATGAGAGGATCCTCCCTGATTCATTGGTTGGTTCTGCCTCCATGAAAAATTTGGGTGGTTCCGCCACCCTGGATTGTACGTCTCGGAGTACGATCCATTTGACTGCCTTCGAAAGTCATTGAAAGCATTTACTTGTTCCATAGGATACTCGGCACAAGCCGGCATTGATGGGAAATTTTGTGCTAGATGCATGGGACTAGCACAGATGGAACAGCTTTCAACATTGAATGTGTTGGCAGCATTGATGGATTGGCTCACAGTGAGAGCGTCAATCTTCTTGGTGAGGGCATCTAATTTTATCCTTAAATCAGTGTCCTCCCTGACCTCATAGATGCCTCCCCTCTTAGGAGCACGAATGGACTTATCTCGACAGCTTGAAAAATCCCACTGCTGTGAGTTGTCGGACAACTTGTCCAACGCCATATATGCTTCGTCTCCTGTCAGACTCAAGAATGCCCCCCCATTCATAGACTCTATCATGCTACGGTTGGGTTGAGTCAACCCTTGGTAGAAGAATTGAACGAGTCTCCACTTCTCATATCCATGTGGAGGGCATCTGATCAGTAACTCTTTAAAGCGCTCCCAGCTTTCAGAGAACTTCTCATTTTCGTCCTGAGTGAAAGAGCTAATCTCCTTTCGGCACTCATTCACTCTAGACATTGGGAAAAACTTATGGTAAAATTTGCTGAGCAGGTTTTCCCAAGATGTAATAGACCCGGACGTGTTGGAGTCCAACCACGCCCTAGCTCTATCGTGAAGGGAGAAAGGGAAGAGTCGAAGATGGACTGACTCCTCAGAAAAGTTCTGGAATTTGAATGTAGCACAAATGTCTTTGAACTTCTTCACATGACTATAAGGATTTTCAAGATCTAAGCCATGGAATGAGGGTAGGAGTTGGATAACATGTGGCTTCAAATCAAAGTGTGTGGCATTGGTTGGTGGCAACACTATGCAGGAAGATGAGTTAGTCGCAACGGGTGCGAACAAATCCCTAAGGGATGTAGTGGAGTCCACGTTCCAAGCTCTAGGTTGCTCTACATGTTCAGGATGATTAAAATTTTCTCCCATCTCAACAGTCTCTCTCTCAACTAGTGCTCTTTTCTGCCTCCTAAGAGTTCTTTCTAAATAGGGATCTAAATGTGTCAAATCTAAGTTCAAGGATCTCCGACCAAGCATACACTAACAGAAAAATAATGAGATACTAACTAGCAAAAGCAACGGAATAAAGCAAACACAAAACTCAAAATTTTTTTTTTAAAATTAAATTAACTAGTAGAAAAATAAAATCAATTCAGACCAAAAATTTTCACAAACAAAACAATTCCCCGGCAACGGCGCCAAAAACTTGTTGTGAGTTTTAATTTACTCGCAAGCGCACGAGTCGTTTGCAATATAGTGTGTGCAAGTGCGAGGTCGAATCCACAGGGAATTGTGTTGTGAAAATATATTTTTAATCTAAACTAACTTTATCTTAACCTAGTTCCGAATTGTGAATGATATTTTAGAAAACAAATTAAAACTAAACTAAGTTGATTTTAAAACTAATAAAAAGCACTAAGGTTTCTGAATCCACCCCACCGAAGTTTAAGCATACATGTTCTAAAAATATAGCCTATCAAAACATTCAATGAATCCAACTATAAGACAAAAAACAAAGAATATCCCAACTAAACCAAAAGCACCCGATGTATCCGCTCTTAACAAATCACAAAGGGAATCCAATTTAATCGAAAAGCATTCAATGTATCCATCAGATGAAACACAAAGAAAATCCAACAGACAATTTAAACTCAATCAATTATAAGATTAACTCAAATAATTGACAGAACATTTATACTAAAAATTATCAGATTTGTACAAGCAAATCTGAACTACTACGCCAAACAACGGCGGGGCTTCATCTTCAACCTTAGCTGAAGAGTCTAGCCACTCATAACAATAAAACTATAATAAAAAGTGCTAAACATTTAAACTAAAACAACTGAATATAAAGAAATAAATAAACAACTTTACATGGGAGAAATTCCACTCGCTGACGGGCGGCGCTTCCCCTCGTGGTAGCAATGCCTTCGGGATCCACCAGAATGTTGGCGGACGTCCACCGGTAAACACCAAAGTGGCTCAGGAATTGTACACTGAATGATGAGGTCAAATGGTGTTTATATAGGGGGAGTCCCGGAGTAATGTGGCTTGCAGAAACGATGTGGGATACAGGCCTGTGTGCGCTCGATCGCAGTATGTTGCGATCGATCGCAGGTACGATCGATCGCATGTCTTGTGCGCACGATCTCATGTGCGCTCGATCGCATGTCTTCTGTGATCGATCGCAGATGCACTGAACTTCAAATATTTCGATGTGGGATTGATGACCTTGCGCTTGATCATAGGCAGGTGCGCTCGAGCGCATGTGCGCTCGATCGCATATCTCGTGCGATCGATCGCAATGTCTCCAGAAGCTTCAAATCTCCTGAAATGCTTCATTTTCTCCACAAAGTTGTAAAAACACACAAAACACAAGAAAAACGTAAAATGAAGTAAAATACTACTAACTAAGAGCATAACAAATGTAAGTTAAGGGTCTAAAATATGCAATATTTAAGACTCATCAATTCTCCTCGAAGTTGTTTCTAAGCCTTTGTCGGATGGTCCGCTCAAGCTCAGGATCGAAAGGAAAGAATGTTGGATGTCGGGATCGAAGTTCGTGCATGAATGAGATAAAACAGCTTTAGTACAACAGTTTAACACTACTGCTCAGGTAACTCCCTGCCTTAATTGCGCTCGATCGTCGCATAAGAGGGTGCGATCGATCGCAAGTGTCACAGAAAGTTCTGCTGGTGTGCCTAAAACAGAAAAGAAATCGATTAGGGTTTGATGAAAATAAAAATAAAGATGAAAAATAGAAACTTAAATTTTTTAGAAAAATTAAAGTAGAATAAAATAAGAATAACGATAATTAAACTAAATGAAAATAATTCTTAAAAGGAAATTTATGGCAATCCTCGGCAACGGCGCCAAAAAACTTGTTGCACGTTTATCTACCTAAATTAATGAGCGAATAATCGTAAAGTTTTACTTGTAAGTGCACAAGGTCAATGGTAGTATAGTGTGCAAGTGCGAGATCATTTCAACAGGGATTGGTGAAATTTGTTCAGAATTAGTTTCTTAATAAAAGAAGATTAAAATAACTGTTGAATGTGAATTAATAATAATGAGAACATAGGGCTTTGATATCCACCACTAATCATACTTTCCCAATGAGTAATATGCCAATGCTCTGGCCTTACCATGAATATCTAATGGTTGTCAACCTAAGGGCTGGTATCTACTCCTTAAGCTATTAATTTCCATAAGCAACGAGTTAGGCATGGTATCTACTCTAACTCTTTTCTTTCTTAAGGGATTCAGCATGGTATCTACTGAGTTGTTCCTTAAGAGAGCATAGGACCTATGGAAATCGACAACCACATAGAACCTAGGGTATGATATCTACTCCCGGTTTTTCATGTTGATTAACCCAAGAATCCGATGTGGATATCTTTTGTTACTAATGTTAGACCGAGGACTCGGTCATCCAAATTGATCTAACTAACAAGTCCATACCATATGCACATATTGATCAGACATATACATATGAGGAATTTAAATAAACACAGGCATTAATCAAGTTAAGCATCATAATCAAGGCTATTGCAAAGATAATCAATGAATGTAAATATGTGAAAGCATAACTAGGGCTTCAATCGAGCCCTATAAAGAGTTAGTTGCACATGCTGTCTAAGATAAGCATCGTAATATAAACTAAACATAAAATATAAAACTCGGAGACTACTGTGGAGACAAGTCGTCAATTCCTCTCCAAGCTTACAACTTCAAGCCAAAGTAATAGATAAAAGAAGGGATCATTTTTTGTGTGTATTTATAGGGGTTGAATAACCCTAGAAGACTCTGGAAACCCTAAACTTCCTAAAACGCAAAACCTCCTCTATTTCCAAAACTGGTTCTGCCGTTTTACTGTTCACGCCCATACATGTGCGCTCGATCACATTCGTTGTGCACTCGATCGCAAAGCTGTGCTCGATCCTTCTTTGTGTGCGCACGAGCGCTTGTGCGCTCGATCGTACCAAATAGTGTGCTCGATCGCACTTTAGCCAGCAATTGCTCCAGGATTTCCAGATTTCTTCCTTTGAGTGCCAAAGTTGCTTCTTTTTCTCAAAGACCCTACAAAAACATGTGAAACACAGAAATGAAGTAAAATGGACTAAATTAACATAACTAAGGACTTAACAAACGTAAATAAAGGGGCTCAAATATGAATATTTAAGCACCTAGCAAGAAATTGGATTTCTGCGAGTGTTGCATTCTTGGGAAACAACACCAGGTCAGCTTCAACATTGGAGTGCACAAGTCTAAGGACATTCTTGACTACATTAATTCGGACCTTTGGGGACCAGCAAGAACACCAATAGAGGGAGGTAACGTTTACTCTCTATCTTTAATTGATGATTATTCAAGAATGGTTTGGGTTTATTTGCTTAAAAATAAATCAGATGCCGTGAATAAATTTGTGGTGTGGAAACAGTTACAGGAGACTCAAACGTATAGGGTAGTTAAGGCTTTACGAACCGATAATGGCTTAGAATTTTGCAATAAATATTTTGATAAATTCTGTGAGTTAAATGGCATTCTAAGACATAGAACGGTTGTAAAAACACCTCAGCAAAATGGAGTTGCTGAGAGGATGAATAGAACCCTTATAGAAAATGTTAGGTGCATGATAATTGGGTTCGATTTACCAAAATATTTTTGGGGGGATGCTGTGTCTACTACTACATACTTGGTAAATAAATCATCCTCTAGAGCTTTAGAGCACAAGACTCCCATGGAGATGTGGAGTGGGAAACCCCCTGCGTTGAACAACCTTAGGACTTTTGGGTGTGCTACATTTGCACATCAAAAGGATGATAAACTTAACCCAAGGTCTAGAAAATGTGTATTTCTAAGGTATGGTGATGGGGTTAAAGGTTATGGGTTGTGGTCCTTAGAATCAAAAGGAATGAAACTCATAATAAGTAGGGATATTATTTTTAATGAATTGTTATTTCCTTATTTGGAGAAAACTAACCCTGCAGGGGCTACTGAGCAAACCAGTTTGGAATTTGTGGAGCATCACATCAATGAAAATTCAGTTCAGGTAGAACAAGGAAGGCAAGAGGGTTTGGACTAGGTAGAGCCCATTAATGAAGGCCATGCTCAGGATACTCAAGAGGAAGCTGAACTATAAGAGGTTGATGCAGCAAGTCAGAATGACTACCAGCTCACAAGGGTCTGGGAAAGGAGGGTGGTCAGACCACCATTGAGATATGTGTTTGCGGATGCTAATGTAGGAGCTCCTTGGATAGAAGGAGAGGTTAAAACAGAAACTTACATGGATGCCACAGAATGTAAGGAGTCACCAAAGTGGTAGCTAGCTATGGAGGAAGAAATGGATTCTTTGAGGAAGAACAAATCTTAGGAATTGGTGCCCAAACCAGAAAAATAGAGAGTTATGGATTGTAGATGGATCTACAAGATCAAAGAAGGAAACACTCTAGGGGATGAAGTCCGGTATAAAGCTAGGCTGGTGGCGAAGGGGTTCACACAAAGAGAAGGCATAGATTTCACCGAAATATTCTCACCAGTTGTGAAATATAAGACGATACGGATAATATTGGCTATGGTGGTCCAATTTGATTGGGAGATCAAGTAAATGGATGTGAAGACAGCATTCTTGCATGGAGAGCTTAATGAGACCATCTACATGAGGCAACCCGAAGGCTATGAGGAAGGAAAGCAGGGAGAGTTGGTGTGCAAATTGAAGAAATCTCTCTATGGCCTGAAGCAATCACCTCAACAATGGAATAAGAGGTTTGATTCCTTTGTAACCAGCCTAAGTTTCATGAGGAACTACTATGATTCGTGCTTGTATTACAACGGGCAGAAGGTGGAGGAAGTGGTGATCATCCTCACCTTGGTTGGTTGGGAATAGCAGGGAGAGGATAAAAGAATTGAAGTCTCAACTCAGTTGGGAATAGCACAGAAGATCCTTGGGATGAATATAATTCGGGAAAGGGAGAGAAATAGATTGAAGATTTCTCAGAATTCCTACCTAGAGAAGATGATATCTAAGTTCTCAATGGAAGATAGCAAACCAGTGAAGGTTCCTCTTGCTAGCCATTTCAAGTTCTCCAGCGATCAATGTCCAAGATCGGAGGCGGAGAAGAAGGAAATGGAAAAGGTCCTTACTCTAGTGCGATCGGTTCAGTTATGTTCATCATAGTAAGCACTAGACCTGATATTGCTCATGCAATAAGTGTCCTCAGTAGGTTTATGAGTAATCTTGAAAAAGAGCATTGGCTTAGGATGAAGTGGTTGCTGAGGTACTTGAAGGGAAGCCCAAAAGTAGGGCTGACTTATGAGAAGAGGGGTAAGTCCATCTGTCTTGAGGGTTATGAGGATTCGGACTATGGAGCAGACAGGGATAAAAGAAGATCGATTACCTCTTACAATTGAGGCTGAGTACATAGCGACAACGAAAGCCATTAAGGAGGCTATGCGGTGCAAAGGGTTGTTAGAAGAATTGAAGGTCCTGAAAGAGCAGGTGGTGGTGTATTCGGATAGCCAAAGTGTGTTGCACTTGTGTAAGAATCTAGTGTTCCATGAGAGGACAAAGCACATGGATGTTCGATATCATTTCATTCAGGAAAATGTTACGGAAGGATGCATTCATGTGGATAAGGTAGCCATGGAGGAAAATCCTGCAAATTTAGGCACCAAGGTTCTACCTCTAAGTAAGTTCAATCATTGCATTGGACTTCTTTGGATTGGAGTCGGTTGATATGGTGACTTAAGTTGAGTTTGGATCCCGAGTTCTCTGCACAATAGGTTTGGGTTTAATCGCTTAGACAATGGTAGAGATTGTTGGTATTTGTCTAAGGATTAAACGGGAGTTTAAATTCATCATCAGGTCAAGCTGTGTGCTGCAGCCCAGGTGGTGTGCGCTGCGGCCACCAGCAAAGGAGAAGATCTGGAGGAGGTGTGCACCATGGCTCAGCCTCCCCCACACCGCGGCACCCAGAAAGGATGAAGAGAATGCCCTGGTCTGCGCCATGGCCCAGCCCAATCCAAGCCTCAACACGAAGCTCTAAGCCTTAGCACACCCTATTCCAAGCCTCAGCATGAGGCACACCTAATGCTTATGTTTTAGCATTTCAAATGGTGCGTAAGGCATGACTAAAATGCATAGGATCACTTAGAATTGATTGAGGGCTAAGGTTGATTGGTCCTCAAGATCTAAGGGTGGATATTGATCCTTAAGATGGGTCAAGAAGTTGGTGCACTATATAAAGGGTCACCTAGCTTTAATCTCCAAAAGTGTGAGGAATAACTTTTGATTGAAAGTGAGATCAATTGTAAGATTTCAAAGACATAAAACAAGAGAGACTCATTGTAAAGGCTGGTTGTTTAGAAAGAGAGAGTAGAATGGAAAGGGGATTCAAGGGCATGTAAGGGGAATTTTTTTAGGAAAATTCCAGGGTTAGTTCTTATCAATTTCTTTTACTTCTTCTTCTTTGGTTCTTCAAGAACATGAGTTTCTTGGATAGGGTTGCTATATTTGTAAAGAACCATTGATTTAGTGCAGAGAGTTTAGAGGAACTCACGGGGACGTAGGCTATTGCCGAACCTCGATAACAATTGCTATGTCCTTTCATTTCTTTGATTTCTGTTTCTATTTTCGATTCACCTTTACAAGTCATTCCAGACTTGGGTGTTTGGAAGATCACCATCTAGGCATCTCCAAGTTGATTTCCAACAGAGAGCTTGATGAGATCATCTGCATGAGGCAACCCGAAGGCTATAAGGAAGGAAGGCAGTGAGATTTGGTGTGCCAATCAAGCCTCCTCAAGTACTTTCTAAGACATTTACATATATCTAGCTATTTCATGTAGCCATCTTGAAAAAGATCAAACGTAAAGTAAATCTTTAATTTTGCAAGGGAAAAATGTGTATTTTTTCTTGAATGAGCATTGATCTGTGATTATTTTTTCTTGTTTTGATTTTAAATTTATTTTCTTACAGGGCTGCAGTTCAATCTTTACTATAAGCATAAACTTTGTAAAGAATCTAGAGGTGTATTTCATAGATCTTGATTTGTTTTTTTGGGATGACTGAGAGTATACATAAATCTTGTTTTGAGCTTCTTTACCTTTGTTATGGATGTTATTTATCTTAAGTTTCTTCTAATATTTCGTATGACTTAAAATATAACTTTATATATAATCTGTATCTAAACTATATTTGTATGTTTATGTACATATGTCAGCACAGAAAACATTCGAGTCAATGTTTTCTATGCAGGAAAAAATAAATCAATATATGTAGTATTAAGGAAAACAGAACATCCCGGCCATTTGTGTGCAGTGTCAGTACTGAAAACGTAGTCAGTAGAGAGGAAACCATGGTGCAGGAGGTACATGGGCTGATATTCTGACTGATTTTCTTAATTCTTATAGATCTGCAAGGTTGTCGGAGTATGATTAGCCTTTTGTCATAGTTTAAGGCATCCCATAGGGTATTACCTATTATTAGCAAACGTTATTGTTTCCTTTATTTATCACAGTGAATGGTTCTTACAAGGAAATTATTAGTGCTGGACATGAGCACTCAGTAATTGAAATCGCCAATTGTAATGATATATGTGGTAGTAGGTCTCACCATAGGAATTTATATGGGCTATTCACTAACTCAGCTAAAGTTTTTAGATTTGGTAGTAAGTTATCATATTTGGGAGTAATATCAAAATGTTACAATTACTATCAAATATGAATTATTTTAGAAATAGATTTGCCTATTTTACTAGAAAATGTGACAACTAATTTTCATGCGTTAAGACTTGGCAAGGAATCTAAAAAAAAAATCCAATTTCATGTCAAAACACAATGTATTTAATTTAGACTATATCATTTCCATTTAATTTAAATCAATCTCATAGTTTTCATTGTAGTTTGCCTTCAAGTTCAAATGGGTACTTATTAGTTCTAGCATGACTCTTTGGTCAAATTTATGTTGACTTGTTCAGGTGAGATCAAAATCAGATTAGGCCATTAAAAAGTAAAATGATTACTTTTAATATTATTTTTGTTCATTTCTCTTAGCTTGGTTATTTTGCTTATTGTTCTTTTCTCCTAATATTTATCATTTGCAGCATGCTGTTTCATTAATAAAATTGTCTTTTACTATTAAAAAAACTAGTTAATTTGCGAAGAATGACCAATTTTATTTCCTCTTCTCAACAACTACAAGAATCAAATGGCGTTTGGCTCAGCTGGTGAACAGGGAGATCCATGTATGGACTTTGCCTTGAACTTTGGTTATGATCACGACTTTATGACGAAAGAGAATATTCAATCACTTGAAAATGAGCAAAATGAAATAGTTGGGAACTTATCAAATGTAAGTAAGCATGTGGATGCTTTTTGTTATGATGTTATTTAGATGAAATTAATATATAGAGAGTTTCTAGTAATAATTAATTAACTTTTCAAGTATTTTTATTAAATAATAAAAAATTTCATTATTCAACTAATTAATTAAGTTTTGGGTAATGATGGTTGATAAGGAGGTTGTGGTGTTAGGATCATCGAGTGGAAGCAATCCGCCACTAATGAATCATTCAAACTCCAACCAGAACCTGATAGCCCCAATATTTGTACAAAAAAATTGTGAAATTTTGGAGCCCTCACCTCCATTCAACAATTCTTCACTAATGAGGTCACCTGCAGTAACTTACAATCCAGTAACAGTACATTGCTTTCTTTATGTATAAATTAACATGCCATCTCTTGTTTGATATATCAATCATATTCTAAATCTAAACAATTTTACCTTATTTCATAAATATACTAAATATATATTAGGTTCAATTCATTTTGTTAATGTTTGGTCAGGATTGTGTAAAACAAAATACAAACAATGGACTGATAAGTCATTGGAGCTAATTCAATTGATACTTAACATACCATCTATTATCTATTGTTTTCAAAGTATTAAATGTTATATTTTTTATATAGATAATTAACCTAATACTTCACTGAAATGCAAAACTAATTAACATAACTTAGTGCTATAAATATGAAGTGCTTCATCTTCTGAATTGCTGAAAACTTCTTAATTTTAGGAGTCAACAATTATTTGACGGACAAGTCAATCAACTCCCTTTGGTGCCAACATTCAGTTCACAGTTAGAAGACTCCTTTCTTGCTGAATAGCCTATTTAACTATCTTAATTTCAAGTTATTGTTGATATATTGAACAACTTATAATTTCTTGCTTTTAAACTTCTTATAGGCTACAAGGTTTCCAGGGACTAATGAATCAAACTACCAAGCCAAGTGCTTCATACCAAAGCCTTGACAGTTCCAAACCAAATCCAATCTTGAACTCGAGGACTTAACAAGTAAAAATCTCACTCAAGACCTCGTTAATTGCACTTTTTTTTTAATCAAGCTTTATTGTGCATCGTAGACTGACCTTATAAAATTTTGGTTGAAAAAAAAAATTAGCATGGAATTTCGAGGCGTGGTCATGGTAGAGGAGGATTTGAATTTAGGCAATTATCGAGACACTCCAAGGTATTGCATTTTATTCACATATTATCTTGTTATAAATTCGTAAACATATTAAAGTTTTGTTGAATATATCTCTTCTTCATAAAAGTGGAAAACCAATTAAGTACAGATCGAGACTTGAAAATCAAATCACACATTTTAGTAGAACTAAGATGACTATAAGATATTCATTTTTACTTTAATTGAATGTAGACATTACCTACTTTGGGAGAACAGGCTCTGATAATTAGGGATTCACAATCTCAAGCAAATGAAGTTGGGAGATATAGTATTTCCAATCTTATGGACTAAAGGTTGTTTTATGGAACTTTATATAGTCATGTTTCATTTTTATTTTCATCAAACCGTAGTGTAAATTTCTTTCACCACTCATGCGAATTTAAAGCAAAAGGTTTGGAGATTTCAGGCCAATTAAAAATGCACTCTATGATCCAATGTTTGAGGCGATTGGTCTCCCCGTCGACCCCCATCTGAGATGTATGCTACTAAATAAATGGTAATTTTTTTATCTTCTTGATCATTTAACTTTTAACCGGCTTTATAATTTTATTAGGAGCAAATATAAGATGTCTTACTTAGTACGATCATATCATGGTGCAATATCATACTTTTTTCAATAGTAAAATAAAATATAAATTTAATCAGCATAAAAAAAATGATGCAAAATTACTAAGATTTCCAAAGGTGCAACATCATATTAACAATAATTGATAATTTACTCTCTGTCCATCATCATAGGATGAGAAAGAGTGAATCATGTGACAAAATTTAATCTTTCAAGGGTTTTTCCATAACAGATGAGACCTCATGCGGATGTGAAGAGTCGAGGGGTGCTTTGATATTTTGGGGTATTTTCTATGTCGACATGTTAGTGAATGTTCCGTCTGGACAAATTTTACAAGGTATTACATGTTCTGATGAAATCTATGGAGAAGAGTAGTTGAAACTTCCTTTAAAATAAATTATGGAACCTTACTGTTTTGTAACTGTGTTTCAAACTTTGATTTAAACTTTTGGTTTGGTGGTTAAATAAAAACTAGTATCTTTATTGTTTTGTGGTTGGAATGTAGAAGTAATTTAATTTTCGATTGAAAAAGAATTTATGAATGAATTAGAAGCTTGCAAGAAAAATGAAGAGAAAAGGCAGTATATATGGATTAGTACACAACTTATTGAATTAAAATTTTGGTGAAAGCGTCGTTCATGTACAGCAAGACATTCTCTTGCACGTGAAGTGTCATTCATGTATAGCAAGACATTCTCTTCACGTTGTTCAAGTATAGCAAGATATTCTCTTACCCAAGAGTAAGACACTCCAATTGTTTTAAAGTCTACCAGATTAGTCAACTGACATTCATCGTACTCCTACGAAATTAGGAATATAAATTCTTCATTCATTGTACAAATCTGTCAAAGAATCACCTTGTATTATAGGAGAGAATCTTTCCTACATTATTGTAATTGATTCTTATTGATGGGTTTGGCTTCAATCCTCGTACTTTGATTAAAGGATGCAATCTCAACTTTTCATGTATTATGTGCGTGGGATCGACAAATTTATGGATTATGTGGAATCCATACCTACATTAATGGTTGAGATTACGTCATTTTCTTAAAGGATGAAAAAGGTAAATGATGGAACCTAAGTCCCTTACAGATAAATGTAAATAAAACCAGATGCAATCACTCTATGGGACACACTGCCAAATTCCTAAAACCTTAGGACTTTCATGGTATTAGAGCAGCAGCGATCTGAACCTATACCTCTCTGTTTTTTTTTTCTCCTGCTCTAATACATCCTTTCAAATGTTCGAATGGCATCTTCAGCTTCTTTCATCCTCCCACATGCCTTATTTTACCACTCAAAATATTATGAACCTTGTATGTGTTAAATTACAATTCACCAATATATCTCTTATGGAAGATCTAGCTTCTTCCTATTTTGTGCTCACAAGACCTGTTCAAACTTTGATTTAAACTTTTGGTTTAGTGGTTAGATATATAAAAACTGTAGTAGTATCTTTAATGTTTTTTGGTTGAAATGTGGAAGTAATTCAATTTTCTAGAAGATCTTATTTGAAAAGATTTCATGTATGAATTCAAAGCTTAAGTAAAATAAACAGAGAAGGGATTATATATATGGATTACTACACAATTTATTAATTTAAACTTTTGGGTGAAGTGTCATTCATGTATAGCAAGACATTCTTGTACCCAAGAATACACTCCAATTATTTTTGAGGCTATGCATTCTCATTAGCATAAACTTCATATTGAAGCCTGACCATTTCCTTGAGGGTGAAAAAAGAGAAAAGAGAAAAGACGAAGAGAAAATGGGCTTGTGTAGAAAAAAATTATATTTTATTTTCTCTTTCGAGTTAAATCAAAAAGTTCCATCAAAGCTAAAAGAGTGGGGATGAGATGTTAGACGGTCTTTTGAATGTGTATTTAGGTCAAGAGAGTAGCATAAGTGTGTAAAAGTCTAAGAGAAAGGTGGAAGTAGAATAAAGAAATGAAGATATTTTAGTTCAGTGTGTTGATGAAAAGAATTGAGTAAAAAATAAGAAGTCGATATTACTACCAATATTGTCTTATATTTATCCATAAATCCACACAAATTATTATTATTATTATCATCGTAATTCTATAAGCATTTATTATGATATGCTTACTAAAAGTAAGGTCAAACTCATCTTTGATATGCCAAAAGTTAATCTTAGCTACTTCATTGCCTTTTGATCGTTCTTCCACCACATCTAAAGAACATACGATATAGTTTAACAGTCCAAGAAGTAAACAAGTAATTAATAATTATCTATATCAAGTAATTACAAGAATTAATTAAACCAATACATATACAATATCACAAGTTTCCTTTTCTTTTTCTACCTTTCTTTCCTTTCCTTATCAAATTTTAGATTTACATCTCATGACAATGATACTTTTGAACTTAATCAAGTAAATTCTAAGTTAAACTACAAGAGAACTTACATATAAGAAGTTTCTCCCAACTACTGAAAAGCTATTCCAATTTAAAGAAACCATACCAATTTTAATAATAATTATACCATCAAGCACTTATATTTTCAACTCATATAATTCACACTTTTCATAAACAAACTTAGAGTAAATCATATAACTTTCAAAAAACCCACTTAATAGAAGTTTTCCAAACTTTTAGTTTTATCACTAGAAAACCTAAGAACTCAAGAAGTTCCTTTAGTTTTGAAAAAAAAAATACCCAATTAAACTTTTCTTATTTCCTTCCATAATTTTCTCATCTTCACAAATTCCAAGAAAATTATAACTCTAACAAAGAAAAATCTCCAATTTATGAAATTAAACCAAATTCAATCTAACCCATACTCTTCTAGGTCTCAACTTGCATATTATACAATAATCACAACTCAAATCAAACTCCAACATCATAGTTTTACAACATAAAATTTCCAGAATTTCTTCAAAATTTCATTCCATTGCAAATACATCAAACTAATTCAATTTAAACTCAAATTATCTTAAAGAAAGTCCTAGAATCAACTTTAAGAAGTCTACTTTAACTTAGAGAGGGTTAGAACTCAAAACTTACTCAAATTCTTGGTGACAAACAGCCCAGAAAACTGTCCCTTTATGGTGAGTGTGCCCCACGTGCCGCCTTCCATTGCTCGTGACAGCCCACCTCTGGCACTGTACTCTTCCTCTAGCTTCCCAAAGTTGTTCTATAAAATTTGGGGGCATTTGGACTTAGGGTGGATGGGCTATGGCTAAACGAAATTAGGAAGAAATTGGGTTTTCTTTCAAAACCATTTTCTGTCTCTCTCTATCTCTAAATCTCTCTCTCTCTGCCCGCGCACTACGGAAGAAAGGAGAAAATTCTTGAAGTTTCTAGGCCTTTAGCCTTTATATAGCCCTAATGGCTTTTATCTCTTTACCCCTCCAGTTATCTTTAATGAAATTGCAAGTCATCTCCTCCATTTTCTAACTAAAACTACTAAGGCCCAAAGCTTATATTTATAACAAAATATCCATAATTTAACTTTGCTTTTGAATAACTACTCCCCTTTGTCTCATGCCTAATTTTCCCCTTAAACAATAGTCATATATATATATATATATATATATATATATATATATATATATTTAAATTAACCTCAAATTTCTCTTATACACCAATTATAATTCGAAAATACAAACTCAGTGATTTAAATATTCTTATTGAGGTACTGGTCTCTACAAATATAGAATTTTATTTGGCCTAATAGAAGAACCCCAAGTTTGCCACTAATCATTAGGCATGTCTTCTTTACTCATTTGTATCTTTAAATTTTGGTCCACTTTTTTTTCTTTTTTTTTAAAGCCAGTTCCAATTCAAATCTATAGTATGTAAGAAAGTCCAATTTATAGGACTCGCTTGAAATTTAATAAAAGTTGACCTTATGACAGAAAAAATGGCATTTTTGGGATAAATTTATTACATATAGAAGCCAATACATTTTACTACTTTTTTTATTTATTTTGAAGATGCCTAATGATATAGAATTTTTTTAATTTAATTAGAGGTGCTAATTTATTCTCCACTTCTCATTTTATTGAGTTTTCCTTTCCTTATATTTGTTGAATATTTTTGTTCATGTTACGTAAAAATGTAATAGCTAGTGATAAAATATATAGGCAATGCATTAAACCTAGACAAGCATATTGAAAAAATTGTAAACACAGCTTGAAATGGAATACAACTAACTAGGGATAAATGGTTAACAGTATTAATAGACATAATTAAAATGTCATACACATGAAGTCTTTATGTTTACGATAATTGATCAAAAAATTCAAAACGTGGGCAGCGCACAAGAATTTTATTTGTGAATAACTTCTTCTGCCATATTGCCCGCATATTTAACTGGCCCTCATACTTTTATAAAATAACATAATATAAGTTCACAAAAATTCGAAAAAAGATTCTTAATTAAAGAAAATTTTCCACCATTAACTTAATGACACAAACACAATACACATAGTTTTCCTACATAAATAAGCTAGTTCCATTAGTTAGGGCTTTGTCTTCTTATTCCAACTTTTCCTTCAGCCCATAGAAAATATCAACATTACCATTTGTCTTCGTATCTTATACTTCTCATACTGTCCTTCTCTTGTTTCATTTAATTTCCAGTCTCCTCAATTACTTTCTAAGATATATACATCTATCTAGCTATTTCATGTAGCCATCTTGAAAAAGATCAAATGTAAAAGAGATCCTTAATTTTGCAAAGGAAAGGGTGTGTATTTTTTCTTGAATGAGCTTGATCAGTGATTATTTTTTTCTTGTTTTGATTTTAAATTTATTTTCTTACAGGGCTGCAGTTCGATCTTTGCTATAAGCATAAACTTTGTGAAGAATCTAGAGGTGAATCTCATAGATCTTGTTTTGTTTTTTTTTGGGATGACGGAGAGTATACACAGATCTTGTTTTGAGCTTCTTTACCTTTGTTATGGATGTTATTTATCTTAAGTTTCTCTCAATATTTCTCATGACTTAAAATATACCTTTATATATAATCTAAATCTAAATCTATAGTTGTATGTTTATGTATATATGTCAGCATAGAAAACATTCGAGTCAATTTTTTCTATGTAGGAAAAATAAATCTATATATGTAGTATTAAGGAAAACAGAACATCCGGCCATTTGCATGCAGTGTCAGTACTGAAAACATAGTCTGTAGAGAGGAAACCATGGTGCAGGAGGTACATGGGCTGATTTTCTTAATTCTTACAGATCTACAAAGTCGCTGGAGTATGGTTAGCCTTTTGTCGTAGTTTAAGGCATCCCTTGAGGCATTACCTATCATTAGCAAACGTTATTTTTTTCTTTGTTCATCACAGTGAATGGTTCTTACAAGGAAATTAGCAGTACTGGACCAAAGCACTCAGTAACTGAAATCACCAATTGTAATGATATATGTGCTAGTAGGTCCCACCACAGGAATTTATATGGGCTATTCACTAACTTATACGGTAGATTTTATCCTTCCAGATAAAGTTTTTAGATTTGGTTGTAAGTTATCATATTTGGGAGTAATATCCAAATGCGACAATTACCATCAAATATGACTTATTTTACAAATAGATTTGACTATTTTACTAGTAAATGTGACAACTAATTTTCATGTGTTAAAACTAGGCAAGGAAACTAAAAAAAAAAATCCAATTTAATGTCAAAACACAATGTATTTATTTTAGACTATATCATTTCCTTTGTATTTAAATCAATCTCATCGTTTTCATTGTAGTTTGCCTTCAAGTTCAGCATACAGAAATGGGTACTTATTAGTCATATCATGATTCTTTGGTAAACTTTATGTTGACTTGTTCAGGTGAGATCAAAATGAGATTAGGCCATTAAAAAGTAAAATGATTAATTTAATATACTTTTTGTTTATTGGTCTTTGCTTGTTTGCTTTGTTCGTGCGATTGTTCGTTTCAACTAATATTTATCATTTACAGCATGCTGTTTCATTAATAAAATTGTCTTTTACCATTAAAAAAAACTAGTTAATTTGCGAAGAATGACCAATTTTATTTCCTCTTCTCAACAACTACCATAATCAAATGGCGTTTGGCTTAGCTGATGAACAGGGAGATCCATGTAGGGACTTTGCCTTGAGCTTTGATTATTATCATGACTTTATGAACAAAGAGAATAAATGAGGAAAATGAAACAGCTAGGAACTAAACAAATGTAAGTAAGCACGTGGATGTATTTTGTTATGATGTTCTTTAGATGAAATTAATATATAGATATTTGTAGGTAATAATAAATTCACTTTTCAAGTATATTTATTAAATAATAAAAAGTTTCATTATTCAACTAATTATTTATGCTTTGGGTAATAATGGTTGATAAGGAGGTTGTGGAGTTAGGATCATCGAGTGGAAGCAATCTGCCACTAATGAATCATTCAAACTCCAACCAGAACCTGATAGCCGCAATATCTATACAAAACAATTGTGAATTTTTGGAGCCCTCACCTCCATTCAACGATTCTTCACTTATGGGGACACCTGCAAGAACTTACAATCCAGTAACAGTACATTGCTTTCATTATGTATAAATTAACATGCCACCTCTTGTTTGATACATCGATCATATTCTAACTCTTAACCATTTTACCTTATTTGATATATATACTAAATATATATTAGGTTCATTTAATTTTGTTAATGTTTGGTCAGGAGGGCATGGATATTCGGTCATTGCTAGCTAAAGCAAATAATAATCACCCTCCAATGATTGCTGATACTGGAAACTCAGATTCTACTATTGTAAATTCTCCCACCATACTGCGATTGGGAACTACCTCCTCTAATACTCCATTGATTGAGAAAGAAGCGACCTAGTTATTTATATTATCTCATAAATTAACTATTAATCACCATGTGTGCCTTTTTCTCATGATCCAGGAGGCGAATAACCCACAAAAATAGTGCGATTAAGGCTGAGCAACGTAATTTGGTTTACTTAAATCCGCTTAATACTTCTCAGACTAAGCATCTCCTGTATATCAAAACTTATCTTTTATGCTTAATGATATAAATTATCAAAATTGGTTTTATGTTGCATTCTAAATTAGATATCCTTTATGCTTATGCTTGTTTTTCTTTCCAAAAAACATCAACTTAGGCCTCCACCGATGGGTCATGATATAAATCCGCTTAATCATGAGTACAACACATTATTTGGGGACGAACTTCTAGGAAACATATCAAGCAATATTTCAGGCAACAACCAGCTTGCATTGTTGGACCCTCAAAACGCAGTGAGTACTTATTAATTATATTGTTTATTCGTTTAAAATTTTATTGTGTTAAGTTTCACTATAATGTATTGAACATGTATAAACAGACAATAGTCAGATTCTTATGTGATAAACTACAGTGACCAGATCTGATCTCTCAGCAACAGAACCCTCCATATAGGCCTATGACTACTCCTTTTTGGTATGACTTAGATTTCGTCATCTATCGGTATGAGTATTATTATTTGTGTAAAACAAAAAACAAATATGAAGTGCTTAATCTTTTGAATTGCTGAAAACTTCTTAATTTCCGAAGTCAACAATTATTTGATAACAGATAAGTCAATCAACTCCCTTTGGTGCCAACATTCAGTTCACAGTTAGAAGACTCCTTTCTTGCCGAATAGCTTATTTAACGATCTTAATTTCAACCTGTTGTTTATATATTGAACAACTTATAATTTCTTGCTTTTAAACTTCTTATAGGCTACAAGGTCTCCAGGGACTAATGAATCAAACTACCAGGCAAAGTGCTTCATACCTAAGCCTTGACAGTTCCAAACCAAATCCAATCTTGAACTTGAGGACTCAACAAGTAAAAATATCACTCAATGACCTCTTTAATTGCACTTTTTTTTATCAAGCTTTATTGTGCATCTTACACTATCCTTATAAAATTTTGGTTGAAAAAAACATTAGCAAGGAATTTTGAGGCGTGGTCATGCTAGAGGAAGATTTGAAATTGGGAAATCATCGAGACACTCCAAGGTATTGCATTTTCTTTACATTTATCTTGTTATAAATTCATACACATATTAAAGTTTTGTTTAATATATCTCTTCTTCATAAAAGTGGAAAACAAATTAAGGACAAATCGAGACTTCAAAGTCAAATAACACATTTTAGTATAACTAAGATGACCATAAGATATTCATTTTTACTTTAATTGAATGCAAACATTACCCAGTTTGGGAGAACAGGCTCTGATAATTAGGGATTCACAATCTCAAGCAAATGAAGTCGGGAGCTCTGGTATTTCCAATCTTATGGACCAAAGGTTGTTTTATGGAACTTTACATAGTCATGTTTCATTTTTATGGGAATTTAAACCAAGAGGTTTGGTGATTTCAGGCCAATTAAAAATGTTCTCTATGATCCAATGTTTGAGGTGACTAGTCTCCCCGTCGATCACCATCTGAGATGTATATTACTAAATAAATGGTATCTTTTTTTCTTCTTGATCATTTAACTTTTAACCAGCTTTACAATTTTATTAGGAGTAGATATAAGATGTCTTACTTAGTACGATCATATCATGGTGCAATATCATACTTTTTTCAAAAGCAAAACAAAATATAAATATAATCAGCATAAAAAAAAGGATGAAAAAATTACAAAGACTTCCAAAGGTGCAACATCATATTAACAATACTTGATAATTTACTCTCAGTCCATCATCATAGGATGAGCTAAAGTGAATCACATGACAAAATTTAATCTTTCATGGGTTTTTCCTTAACAGATGAGACCTCATGTGGATGTGAAGAGTCGAGGAGTGCTTTGATATTTTGGGAGATTTTTTATGTCGATTTGTTAGTGATTGCTCTTTCTGGACAAATTTTACAAGGTATTATATGTTTTGATGAAATCTATGGAGAAGAGTAGTTGAAACTTCCTTTAAAATAAATTATGGAACCTTATCGTTTTGTAACTGTTCTTCAAACTTTGATTTAAACTTTTGGTTTGGTGGTTAAATAAAAACTAGTATCTTTTTTGGTTTTGTGGTTGGAATGTAGAAGTACTTAATTTTTTATTGAAAAAGATTTGATGAATGAATTCGAAGCTTGCAAGTAAATTAAAGAGAAAAGGCCGTATATATGGATTAGTACATGATGCAGGAGGGTCCGAGCCAGATGATGCTGAGTTGTCAGATAGCACGTTGTTGGCACTAAGGTACTTAGAGTTGGCAGATCAAGCACAAAACTGACAGGTGGACTACCTAGAATGGGCCACGGGTTCAGATCGGGCCCCAAAAGACCCTAATATGATTGGAAACGGGCTTCTGAGAAAAACTCAGGTTCAACCCTGAGTGTCATCGTTTTTAAGCCAAAAAATGGTGTTTAGGCCCTCAATTTGGCAGTTTTCAGTTTTTAGAAAACTTTTTATTTTTATTTGCAATTACTTCAAATTCGACCTTAATTTAATTTTCTTATTTTAGCTTGACCTTATAAATAAGGTTTTAGGGTTTAGTAAACATTATTATCGGTATTTGCATAATTTTAAATAAAGCATCAGAGCTATTTCTCTGTGTTTTTAGGGTTTTTCTTGTGTTTCTCCCTGTGAAATATCTGTTACGACTAGCCTACAGAATAATTGCTCTTCTGCCCGGCATCAATTGGTATCAGAGTTTCAGCATCTTCCTAGGGTGAGATTTCATCAGTTTCGATGGCTGGTGGTCGTGGTCGTGGTCGTCGCGGGCAGGTTCCGAACAAGGAAGCCCCACAACGTGATCGTAACATTCAGGATACGATGATTGAGGATTTACAGAGGCAAGTCGCAAAGTTAACCCAGCGCCTAGCGGTGCGGAATTTCGGTGATCGTGAGATGGAAGATCATGATTCCGATTCTAGTTTCGAAAACTTGTATTACAGTCCTGGTCGATTCAAGGAGCACCATGGTTGGGAGGATCGTTATAGAGACCTCGGATTCAGAGTGGATCTACCCGAGTTTTCTGGTACGTTACAGGCCGAAGGATTCATCGATTGGTTGAATGAAGTGGAGCATATTTTCGAGTATAAGGAAGTACCAGATCATGTCAAAGTGAAACTGGTCGCCATGAAACTCAAAGGCAGAGCATCTGTGTGGTGGGAGCAGTTGAAACGCTCACGCGACCGGCACAGCAAGGCCAAGATCATAGATTGGGAGATGATGAAGAAGAAGATGAAGGGTCACTTCCTTCCTTTCAGCTACACTCAAACCTTGTTTCAGCGACTTCATTCGTTGAGGCAAGGCACAAGATCGGTGGATGATTACACGGAGGAGTTCTATAAATTGATAGCCCGGAATGATTTATCTGAGACAGAGGAGCAGATGGTGGCATGGTATTTGGGGAGATTACAGTAGCCCCTGCAGGATGTCCTCAGCCTTCACTCACTGTGGACCGTTTCTAAAGCATACTAGCGTGCACTTGCGGTGGAAAAATAGCAGACCAGGAGGCCAATGAACCGAAACAGCAATCAAAGTAGTCGGCTAGTTCACCCTCAAGAATTTTGTCCTGCCCAGCAGCCACCCCAAGGTAACCCTAGCTCAAATATTAGATGTTTCAGATGTGGTGAACAGGGACAAAAATCGACTGAGTGCAGGAAGCCTGCTAGTTAGAAGGGCAAAAATCTCCTAATTGAGGATGACATGGTAGACAAAACTGAGGAGATTGGAAAGCCTATGTATGACAATGATGAAGATGGAGATGTTAGGTATGTGAAACAGAAGATTACAAAGAGGACGAAAGAATTTGTTGATCTTGATGAGCAGGAAGTTGTTTCTGATGGGGAGCGATTGGAGGATCAGAGGCTTATTGATGACATCAGTAAGCACAATAATGCAGTGTTGCATTTGTTGGTCCAAAAATCTGCAAAAGTTCAGGCTAGGCCAGTTGAGAAGAATTTTGAATTGTCCATTGTGTCCCCAAAGTTAAACGATAGAAAAAATTACGATGCTCCTGGGGAGAACAATAGGAGACACTATGATGCCCATGAAGAAACTGATGCAGGAGGATCCGAGTCAGATGATGCTGAGTTGTCAGATAGCACGTTGTTGGCACTGAGGTACCTAGAGTTGGCAGATCAAGCACAAAACTGGCAGGTGGACTACCTAGAATGGGCCACGGGCTCAAATCGGGCCCCCGAATACCCTAATCTGATTGGAAACGGGCTTCCAGGCAAAACTTAGGTTCAGCCTTAAGTGTCATCGTTTTTAAGCCAAAAAACGATGTTTAGGCCATCAATTTGGCAGTTTTCAGTTTTTAGGAAACTTTTTATTTTTATTTGCAATTGCTTCAAATTTGGCCTTAATTTAATTTTCCTATTTTAGCTTGACCTTATAAATAAGGTTTTAGGGTTTAATAAACATTATTATTGGTATTTGCATAATTTTAAATAAAGCATCAGAGCTGTTTCTCTGTGTTTTTAGGGTTTTTCTTGTGTTTCTCCCCGTGAAATATCTGTTACGACTAGCCTGTAGAATAATCGCTATTCTGCCCGGCGTCAGTACACAACTTATTGATTTAAACTTTTGGGTGAAGCGTCATTCATGTACAGCAAGACATTCTCTTACACATGAAGTGTCGTTCATGTATAGCAAAACATTCTTCTTCACATCGTTCAAGTATAGCAAGACATTCTCTTACCCAAGAGTAAGACACTCCAATTCTTTTAAAGCCTACCAGATTAGTCAACTAACATTCATTGTACTCCTATGAAATTAGAAATATAAATTCTTTATTCATTGTACAAATCTGTTAAAGAATCACCTTGTATTAAGGGAGAGAATCTCTCCTATATTATTGTAATTGATTCTTATAGATGGGTTTGGCTTCAATCCTCGTCCTTTGATTAAAGGATGCAATCTTAACCATTCATGTATTATGTGCGTGGGATCGACAAATTTATGTATTATGTGGAATCGATATCTACATTAATGGTTGAGATTATGTCATTTTCTTAAAAGATGAAAAAGGTAAATGATGGAACCTGAACCCCTTATAGATAAATGTATATAAAAGCAGATGCAATCACTATGTGGGATACACTACCAAATTCCTAAAACCTTAGGACTTTCATGGTATTAGAGCAACAACGATCTGAACCTATCTCTCTCTGTTATTTTTTTCTCCTGCTCAAATACATCCTTTCAAACGTTCCCATGGCATCTTCAGCTTCTTTTGCTACAGTTGATCCTGATCTTTCATCCTCCCCAATGCCTTAGCTTACCATTAAAAATGTTACAAACCTTGTATGTGTTAAATTACAATTCACCAGTATATCTCTTAAGAAAGATCTAACTTCTTCCTATTTTGCGCTCACAAGACCTGTTCAAACTTTGATTTATACTTTCGGTTTAGTGGTTAGAAACATAAAAACTGTATCTTTAATGTTTTGTGGTTGAAATATGGAAGTAATTTAATTTTCTAGAAGATCTTATTGGAAAAGATTTCATATATGAATTCAAAGCTTAAATAAAATAAAGAGAGAAGGGATTATATAGGGATTAGTGCACAATTTATTGATTTAAGCTTTTGGGTCAAGCGTCATTCATGTATAACAAGACAATCGCGTACCCAAGAATACACTCCAATTCTTTTAGAGGCTATGCAATCTCGTTAGCATAACCTTCATATTGGAGCCTGACCCTTTCCTTGAAGGTGAAAAAAGGAAAATGGGCTTGTGTAGAAAAAATTTATATTTTATTTTCTCTTTTAAGGAAAACTAAAAAAATTCAATCAAAGCTAAAAACATTTCAAGTTAATCGAGTAAACATAAAAAGACGGATAACAATTTTTTTTATGCTTGTCAATATTGTGACATACAAATTGCTTTCAATATTAGTCATCGTTCTGTATCTTAAATAACTGACCAAAAACTTCAAAATTTATCATCAAAATTTAATTAATTGGATTACAAGGTATTCATTATTCAAAGCTCAAACTTAGAATATCCATGAAGTCAGATTGGTCATAACCCACCAACATATCCTTTTCCAAACTCAACAGGTCATATGTGTGACACTCATTCAAATGACTTTTTCTTTATTTGTTAAAAAGTTCACTGTCTTTTCCTTTTTTATTGTATTTATTTCAATGATAAATGAAAATTTGGAAATAAAATACATGAAAGAAAGTATTTTATTAGTTTTGGATTCTTTGAAAATCAATTTCATGTAAAATAAGATTTTACATTGGTGAGTGAAAAACTTAACAAAACAATTTCCCTTTTTTTTTGGCATAAGTTGTTTTATAAGTGATTGGAAAATGGTTCTTTTTTATAGAAGAAATTATTTTCCCACTTTCCTAAAATTTCTCACTTATTACATCACTAATTTTCTCTTTTTGTTTATTTTAAACATTTTTCATCATTTATTTTCATATTTCAACTGAAAACTTTTAATTTTACATGACTCTCATTTTAAATAAATTTGGTTTTACATTGTAATACATTTTTCATGTAAAGAAATAGAATCGAAATTAATTTTACTTTGTAATACATTTTACATGGAAACAAATGAGGCTTTTGATTAATAAGCTACTATCAGATAAGTCCCATACCAATCCTCACCAACAATTTTCTACAAGGCACTTCACTCCCCCTTTCTTTTTTATGAAAACTTAATGGTACAAATCAAACTAAGCCATGGAAATTCTGGAAATGTTAAGTCAGTGAAGTTTTTACTTTTTTCAAAACTTCGGATAAGATTACAAAGATGTTAAATCTCTAAAAATTAGAAGCTTGGATTCTCTCTTTTCCTTATCAAGATTAGCAGTAAGTTTCATTGTACTGACAGAAAGGACAACAAATTCCCTTACTTCTGAACCATATTGAAAAGAAAATACATATACATATATATGTATGTATGTATGTATTTATTTATGGAATGAACATCAAGTGATTCAATTTCTGACACTAATTTTTATTGTTTTGATTTTAAATATATTTTCACATAAGGTTTGGTTTGATCTTGCTTATAAGCCACATCTAAAGGTGAATTACATAAGAGTTTTTTGAGCTTTTTCTTTTGGTGACGAGCGTATACATTGATCGTGTTATGGATATTATTTGTCTTAGGTTTCTCTCAGTATTTCGTAAGACTTAAAATGTAATTTAAATATAAATGTTATATACACGTATGTATATATAAGATCTGAATCTAAATCTACACCTACGTCTATATCTGTATTTGTATCTATATATGTTAAGACAGAAAACTACTATTAAAGAAAGTAACACATTCCAATGATCGATGAATTGTGCAGTTCTCGAGACTGGAAACCGAGTAAAGTACTTCAAATATACTAGTTAAAGAAGAAATGTGGAATACCCGTATAGGAGCTACATATATGGTTTAACATATATTTTGAGTTATTTTCATAATGCTTACAGATCTGATAGTTGAATCGTTGAATTCATGTTCAAGTTCAACATATAGAAATGGTTACATAATTATTTCCAGCATGATATTTAAGTCAACTTTGCATTGACTTGTTCGGTTGAGTTCAAAGTGAGATTAGGTCATTAAAAAGTTAAATGAATACTATAGGTCTAATAATTATTTTTATTGTACTGTTGTTAGTTAATGAAGAATGATCAATTTTATTTCCACTCGTAAAAAATCATAAGAATTAAAGGGTTGGTGGCTAAGCAGATGATTTGGGAGTTGTATCTATGGACACTACAACAAATTAAGTTTTTAGTAGTGCATCAAAACGTCACAAAAAATTAATAATTTCATCATGAAGTATTTGGGTAACCAAAAAAATATGTCATGATGATTGTCAACTTAGCTTCGTTGACAAAAGTATTTGTGACGGTTCAATAATGTTGTTACTAATTGTTAGTTATAGGTGAAAAAATTGATAATCATCACCAAAGAAAAAATGTTTTGTGATTGAAAGTTGTGTCAGTAATACTAATGAAATTTCATCATTAAAGGATTGTATTCGTCACTAAATACATAACAAAGGTTTACTATATTTGAAGAAAAGTTATGAGTCATCTTAAGAACGACTAATTAGTAACACAATCTTAAGAATGACTAATTAGTAACACAAAAAAAAAAAATAGTCATAAAAGCTAGTAACATGTTGTCGCTAAATAGAGGAAATTTTTGTGACACTACGTAATGATTCATTTCAAGCGGGCCCTACTAGAGACGACATCCTTACTTTTCAAGACTTAGCACTTGAACAATTGTAATAAGAATAGAGTCTAACACAGATGTAGGATAATATACGTATATCATAGTAAGTAAGTACAACTTTGATCCATAATACAATCATTTAACTTTACAAAAGGACGTCTCATGAGACATAACTTCAAAATATTCAACTTAGTATAAAATACTGGACTGCTATTACAAAAAAGAGATTGTACATGGATGCTAGCACTTGGACCCACCTAGAGACTTCTCTTCCTTGCTTCTTCACTAATGTTTCAAGGTCCTTGAATAATCTTCTTGAAATAGTAAGAGGGAGGGGGTGAGCTAAAAAGCTTGACAAGTAATCACATTACTCGAAGTAATCAAAGAAATCCTTCATATTCATGCTGAGTGAACTAGAAAGTTTTGATTATGGGAAGATTTAAATTGAAAAATACTTTTGGTGTCTACTATGTAGGAGTTTTGTCCAAGGATTAAACAAAGAAGAAGAATGGAGTTTAGCATGTACAAAGTATGCACACTAGTGTGCACCACAGCCCAGCTCTTTCTAGGCCGCAGCGCCCAGTAAGGGAGGTAGCCTGGAGGAGGTATGCACCACTGCTCAGCCTCCCCCAGGTCGCGGTGCACAGAATGGATGCAAGGTGTGCTGGTTCAGCCCTGCCTTGAGCCGTAGCCTACCCTATTTTGGGCCGCGGCTTGAAGGGACACTAATGCACACTGATTCAGCAATTTAAAAGGTGTGTGAGGCATGTTAAAAATGCATAGCTTTACTAAGGATTGATGAAGGGCTATGGATGATTAGTCTTCCAGATCTAAGGGTGGACATTGACCCTCAAGATTGGACAAGAAGTTGGTGCACTATATAAAGGGTCACCTAGCTTCATTGTGACATAACTTTTGAAAACTTGTGATTAGAATTGAGATCAATTGTAAGAGTGCAAAGACACTAAAATCAAGAGAGACTTTATAGAGAGGCTAGTTGTTTAGAAAGAGAGAGTAGAATAGAAAGGGATTCAAGGGCTTGTAAGGGGAATTTTCTCAGGGTTAGTTCTTATCACTTTCTTCTTCTTCTTCTTCTTCTTCTTCTTCTTTTGTTCTTCAAGAACCTGTGAGTTCTTGGAAGGGTGTTGCTAATTTTAAAAAACTCCATTGATAAGATAGTGCAAAGAGCTCAGAGGAGCTCACGGGGACATAGGCATATTGCCAAACCTTGTCAACAAATTGCTTGTGTTCTTTTCTTTCTTGCTTTGATTGGTTGCTGTCTCTTTTCTTTATACAAGTCACTCTAGACTTGGGTGTTTGGAAGACCATCACCTGGACATCTTGAGAGGTGGTTTCCTGATTATGCCCAAAACATAACGCGGTTGTTGTAGCACAGCTTTTGGGTGTCGATTCCACAGGGAAACAAGTTAACTACAAAAGAAGGTGTGAACCATAACACAAACGATAAAGATTTAAGTGAGAAAATATGAACTTTTAGTAATGAAGTAATTGTGTAAAATAGATTGTTAAATACAATAGGGAAACAACAAGGATCCGGGTATCCTCCCTAGGTTCGTTGCCCTAATCCTAACTTGATTCAGTTGTTTTTATCTCGATTGCAAGTTTCACATCCCAAACAGACAATTAGCAAGTATTTAATAAGAGCATATATAAACCCTAATATGATTGTTATGAAATACTTTTTATTTTCGATTCGTGCACACATGATTTGTCCTATAGGTTTATCAAGAAACGAAAATATATCTTTGTTGACAATATTGCAGAAATGGACAAACCTAAAGGCTAAATCTATCAGACTCAATTATACCTAAACAATCTTGACATAAAAAAAAGCATGACTTGATTACGCCCAAAACATAACGCGGTTATTGTAGTACAGCTTTGGGGTGTCAATTCCATAGGGAAACAAGTTAATTACAAAAGAAGGTGTGAATTTTAACACAGACGATAAAAGATTGATTGAAAGAATTTGAATTATGTGAAAATAGTGTGAAGGAAATTGTGTAAATAGATTTAATAAGAAATAAAAAGGTTATGGAAATCCTCCCTAGGTTCGTTGCTCTAATCCTAACTTGATTCAGTTGTTTTTATCTCGATTCCAAGTTTCACATCCCAAACAAGCAATCGACAAATATTCAATTAAAGCGCATGTAATAACCCTAATGTAATTGATATGAATTATTCTTTACCTTCAAGCACACATGACCTAACTTATAAATTATCAAAAGACGACGGTATATTTAAATGACAATGCTGCAGCAATAGACAAATCTATAAAAGAGATCTACCGGACTCAATCACACCCAAACAGATACACATAAGAAGAGTATGACTAGATTTATATGGAAAAGAAGCATGCAATCACCGGACTAATAAAAAATCTACTAATTAAATTAAATAATAAAACATAACAATGTTTAATGAAAATAATATCCAACTACAACTGAATCAAATAAAGGAAAATAAGAACAACTACACCTAGGGATTCATCCCTTCGCCTTGCCTGGAGACTAGCCAGCCATGGGGCTCATACTTCCTTGAGTTGCCTCCGGCCTCTCAACGATCATCCTCAGCTTTCCCTCAAATTTATACTTTCGGATTCCTCCTAAAAGCCCTCTGGATTGCTCCTAATGGCCCTCTAGAGTCACTCTCTAATGATTTCAGATGAGCTCTAATTGATCCGTAAAAGCTAAAGTGGAGGGGGTTTTTTTAGGGCAACCCCCGGAGTGCTGTGTGTTTTCTATCCGATGTGGGATTTTCCCTGAGTGCACTCGATCGCAGCCTTCTTGCGCTCGATCGCAGTTGTGCTGCAAAGTACTTCTTGGTCGATGTGGGATGTGCACTCGATCGCACTGATTGTGCGCTCGATCGCAATATAGGCAGCTGTCCATCTTGTCCTTCCAGAAGCCTAGGCTCTTAGTCTTTTAAGCAACGATCACTTCTTTTTCTCTTTTAAACTCAAAGTACCTGAGAATTATACTGAAATAAGTCAGTGGTCCAATAATATTACTTTAGAGTTATTAACACATAAAAGCACAATAAAGACCGAGATCAATCCTAAAATGCTAACAATTAACCACTGTTGAGAAGCATTTTATGACTCTCATCACAATCCCCAACTAGCTTATTGCTAGTCCCTAGCAAATCAAGCGAAACTAAGAGATGAATTTTATGGTGGGAATCAAAGTAAATGAAAAGCAATATTAGTGTTAACCAGGAGTAATTCACATTTTGTCTCAAAAATTTCACATAACACACGGCACAAAGAATCATTAAATTTCACTAATATCCAAAAGTAATTCAAACATCAATCTTAAAATCGTTATTGACTCTTAACATCCATCTTACCACAAACCATTAATCCAAACACCCGGATGATTTTATGCATAACATTAATGAATACAAGTCTTGGCCTCTAAAAACATAATAAATTGCGTGACATCAATCACAAAAACAAGCTCTATAGGCTCACTTTTCAAATCACTCTCCACTATTGTAGAAAAATCACACTACATTGGATCAAAAGGTCTTTAATAAGCTTGTAACGTTAGGCTAAGGTAAAGGTTAAGAAAGAACGGGAAGGATTCAACAAGTAGAAGAACTTAATCTCTTAGTTTTAAACACAACTCTTTAAGCACTGGATAACCTTACTTCAACACCCAATTCTTTCAAACATTTTTCGAGCATTTCTTTCATCAAATCACCATTTTTTTTCTTTTCTTTCTTTCTTCTTTCTTTGCCATAATTCTTTTTATTTTTATTTTTTTTGGGCACATAACCATTCACCTTCTTTTTCATTTTTTTTTTCTTTTTTTTTCAACATCCCCCAACTTATCTCCTTTAATGTACTTGGGTTGCGGTAGTGATATTTTTTCATATTTTCACCCTTACTCCTTTTAAGTGCTTCTCACAACATGTGTATAACTAAGTTCTTTTAAAAGAAAGGTAAGGGTAAAATATTTTTAGGCTCATAAAGGTAGGTAAGTGGTTTATCAAAATAAACAAGGCTCAATTTTTCTTTTCAAGAAAAAGGCTCAATTAGGTGACTAGTGATAAATATAGCAATGGTAGGTTTGAAAGGCTCAAACGGTCCAAAAAAATGGCCTATATCATATCCTAAGTAGTGTGCATTCTAGGAATTCGCCTCAAGTGGTTATCAAGTAAGTTCTAGAGCTTGTTGAGACCGCAAAAATATTCGCAAAATAATCACACATAAAATTTCTCTAGATGTTATAGACTAATCATACAATCTTACCACAAACTAGAGTCTAAAACCAAATGAAGATTGATATTTAAATTAATTTCAAACCGAAACAAAATTTAACTTCTTCTACATGCTATCTGCTATCTCAATTATGCTCATATCATTGACATGTAAATTGACTCTAAGGCAAACACAAAGCTTGCTAAACAAAAACAAAGATGACACCAGACAGTTCAATGAAAGAAAAAGAATATGTTTCCTCCACCCCCAACTGAAAAATCACATTGTCCTCAATGTTAAAGAAAAAGGTAAAGGAAACTCCTTTTGTAAGCAAAAATGCACGGCAGTTGAAACTTGTGCATCTCCATATGAACTGCATGCTAACTTTCTGGTTGAAAGTCTGATCTACAACATAGAACAAACAAAAAGAAAGCATCTGTGGTGTACCATTAAGACTTCCATCGTGTGTTAGCATACTAAAAATTAAAAGTAAAATACAAATAATAATAAAAAAAAAAACAAAACAAATAAACAACACAAAAACAAATAAAAGAAAAAAAATGTACCTCTGTTGTGTGGTCAAGGTAAGTAGACAGGATCCATAAGTGGAATGTCTTCCATTTCCGGATCTTGCCTATCCATTAAGACCTTAAGGCGTTGACCATTGACTTTAAAGACCCAGCCATCTCTAGTATCCTCAATTTCTACTGCCCCATTTTCAAAAACATTTTTCACCATAAAAAGGCCGGTCCACCTCGACCGAAGTTTTCCAAGATGCTTATGGAGTTTAGAGTCGTACAAGAACACCCGATCATTAGATTTAAACGTTTTCCTCAAAATATTTTTATCATGGAATACTCTCATCTTAGCCTTATAGATTCTAGAGTTCTCATAAGCATCATTCCTTAACTCCTCTAACTCGGTCAACTGATATTTTCGAAGCTTACCGGCTTCTCCTATGTCAAAATTAAAAGATTTAATTGCTCAATATGCTTGATGCTCGAGCTCTACAGGTAAGTGGCAAGGCTTTTCAAAAACAAGCTGATAAGGTGACATACCTAAGGGAGTTTTAAAAGCTGTACGGTAAGCCCAAAGTGCATCAACTAGTCTCAGGGATCAATCCTTGCGATCCGGGTTAACAATTTTTTCTAAAATTTGTTTAATCTCCCTATTAGCGAGCTCTACTTGCCTATTAGTCTGAGGATGATAAGCGATAGAAATTTTATGTAACAGCCCATATTTTCGCATCAAAGCTTCAAAAGAACGGTTGCAAAAATGTGTACCTTGATCACTAATTATAGCACGTGGTGTACCAAATCGAGATAACACATTTTCTTTAAGAAATTTGATTACCGTTCTATTATCATTGCTTCGGCAAGCTGCTGCCTCTACCCACTTAGATACATAATCTATTGCCACAATGATATATAGGTATCCAAAGGAAGGAGGAAAGGGTCCCATAAAATCGATGCCCCAACAATCAAAGATTTCAATTACTAAAATGGGGTTTAAGGGCATCATATTTCGACGAGACACAGCTCCTAACTTTTGACACCTTTAACATGAGCGACAATAGGTGTTTGCATCCTTAAACAAGGTAGGCCAATAAAATCCACACTGTAAAATTTTTGCAGCGGTTTTTTTCATTGAAAAGTGGCCTCCACAAGCTAGGGAATGACAAAATTCTAAGACACGTGCAATCTCTTCATTAGGGATGCAACGCCTTAGAATTTGGTATAGGCAGTACTTGAAAAGATAGGGGTCATCCCAATAAAAATTACGTACCTCATATAAAAATTTCCTCTTGTCTTGAGCGCTCCAATCCACTGGTATCTCACTTGTAACCAAATAATTCACAATGTGAGCAAACCATAGTAAAGAAGTAACATAAAGTAAATACTCATCGGGAAAGTCATCTTTGATCGGTATGTCATCAGATGTGTCTTCAAATGTGAGCCTTGAAAGATGGTCAGCCACTACATTCTCTACTCCTATCTTGTCTTTGATGGTGATGTCGAATTCTTGTAGGAGTAGGATCCATCGTATTAAGCGTGCCTTAGCATCCTTCTTTGTAAGAAGGTATTTGAGAGCAGCATGATCTGTAAAAATAAGGATAGAAGAACCAATTAAGTATGCACGAAATTTATCTAAAGCAAATACTACAGCTAGCAATTCTTTTTCAGTTGTGGAGTAATTCATCTGAGCACTATTCAGAGTCTTACTAGCATAGTAAATTACAAAAGGTTTTCCCTCTCTTCGCTGTCCAAGAACAACACCTACAGCGTAGTCATTAGCATCACACATGATTTCAAACAGTAAATTCCAATCAGGTGACTGCATTATAGGTGCTGAAGTAAGCTTGCCAATCAGTGTTTTAAAGGCCTCTTGACAAGCTGGTGTCCACTTAAATGGGGTATCTTTAATTAAGAGGGCATATAATGGTCTAGATATGTTGGAAAAATTTTATATGAACCTCCTATAAAAGCCAGTATGACCAAGGAAAGATCTCACATCCTTTATTGTCTTAGGTGTAGGCAATTTAGAGATTAATTCAATCTTAGATTGATCAACCTCTATTCCTTTAGAAGAGACAATATGCCCTGAGACAATACCGGATGGGACCATGAAATGATATTTTTCCCAATTTAAAACCAATTCTTTTTCCTCACATCAAATTAATACTCTTTCTAAATTCATTAAGCATGTATCAAATGAAGATCCAAAAACAGTCAGGTCATCCATAAAAATCTCCATGCAATTTTCAACCATGTCAGTAAAAACACTCATCATGCAACGTTGAAAAGTGGCAGGGACATTACATAATCCAAATGGCATTCTACGAAAAGCATAAGTGCCAAAGGGACAAATAAAAGTGGTTTTATCCTGGTCTTCTAATGCAATTTCTATCTGATAATAGCCAGAATAACCATCTAAGAAACAGTAAAAAGGATGACCAGCTACACGCTCAAGAATTTGATTAATAAAAGGGAGTGGGAAATGGTCTTTCCGGGTGACAACATTTAATTTTCTGTAATCAATGCACATACGCCACTCGGTCACAAGTTTGGTAGGGACTAACTCTCCTAGGTCATTCATTACCACAGTGACTCCAGACTTTCTGGGAATGACTTGTGTAGGACTTACCCATTTACTATCAGCTATGAGATATATAATACATGCATCTAATAGTTTTAGCAATTCATTTTTCACTACTTCTTTCATAGTGGGGTTAAGTCTACGTTGAGGGTTCTACGAGGACTGGTTCCTTCATCCAAATTTATTTTATGGGAGCAGATCAGGGGTCTAATTCCCTTCAAATCAGCCATGCTCCATCCTAAGGCCGATTTATGTGCAATTAAAGTCTGAATTAATTTCTCACATTGGGTCTCAGATAATTCAGAAGAAATAATAACAGGAAAGGTATCACCTGGATCGAGAAAGGCATGTTTTAAACCCTTAGGTAGTGGCTTCAATTTGACTTTAGGTGCTTCCACACTTGAAGGGATTTGTTTTCCGCTTCTGTCAGGCAACTCCTCAAACCTGGGGTGCCACACCCGAATGCCATAATCCTAAGATTTGTCAAAAACAGCACAAGTATCAATTATATCAGTTTTATCATCAAACAAATCAATCTCAGAATTAACAAGAAAACTCTTAAAAGGATCAAAATCATGCGCCATGGAAACTCCCTCATCGATGAGTGACTCGATCATGTATAGTGGTGGTTTTCGTCCTCCTCTTCGGGCTGTTTTGCAACATTGAAAATGTTCACTTCTAAGGTTATGTTTCCAAAAGATAGCTTCATGAGTCCATTCTTGCAATTAATAAGAGCATTTGCAGTAGCAAGGAAATGTCAACCTAAAATCAAAGGAATTCTAGAGTTAGTGTCAACCGTAGAAGTAGTATCAAGGATTAGGAAATCAACAGGATAGTAAAATTTATCAATCTGAATCAACACATCCTCTACCACACCCCAGGGTACTTTGACTGAACGGTCAGCCAGTTGTAGCACCACGCCGGTTGGTTTGATTTCTCCTAAACCTAGTTGTAAATAAATAGAAAATAGCATCAGGTTTACACTAGCTCCTAAATCTACCAAGGCTTGTCCAACCTCATGATTTCCAATGCTACAAGCAATGGTAGGACAACCTGGATCCTTGTATTTTGGGGGAATTCTTTCCTCAATTAAAGCACTAACTTGCTCAGTTAGAAATGCAGTTTTCTTGACATGGTGTTTCCTCTTAATTGTGCATAAATCTTTGAGTAATTTTGCATAAGTAGGAACTTGTTTAATCACATGCAACAGAGGAAGATTGAGTTTCACTTGCCTTAAGTTCTCTAGGATTTCGTTATTGAAGTCCAGATTTTTCTTATTTGACTTTAAGGCTTAAGGAAATGGTGCCTTAACAGGACTTTTGGTCACTTCAGGGTCTTTGGACAGCTCGGTATTACTACTAGTTTGACCCTTTTCCACATCCTCGGATTCATTCATTCGTGAGATATGCAGTGACTTACCACTTCGGGTCACTATGGCATTTACATCCTTCAAATTTTCTTGTGCCACATGTTGACCGCGAGGTGTGGACTGAGCTTGGGAAGGGAACTTACCTCGCTCAGTAACACTTAAGGAGCCCATTAATTTGGACACTTGGCTCTTAATTTCTTTATGCTCTTCAACCACCTGCGTAATTAATACCTCAACCCTCTGGTTTATCTTACCTTGTGCCTCTATAAAAGCCTGTAAGGTGTCTTCTAAGGAGTTCCTAGAGGATAAGGGTGCATGATAAGGTGCAGGGGATGATCTAGGGGGCTGTACATGCTGCTGACTTTCAGATTTCCAACTGAAGTTGGGGTAATTCTGCCACCCCGGATTATAAGTGCTAGAGAAAGGTGCAAGAGGCTTCTTGTACATGCCTAAGGAATTACATTGTTCCTCATACAGCCCTCTCATATTAGCAAATGTGGGGCCTTCTTGGAGGAGATGATCTACCCCGCCACACACAAAACACAGCTCTAAAGACTCGGCATGATTAGCCGCATGTGTTTGCTTTGAGCCCTTAGTTTTCAATGCTTCTAACTCTCTAGTGAGTAGTTCGACCTTAGCTTTCAGATTGTCTTCTTCCCTAAGATGGTATATCCCTCCACCACTGGGGTTTCCTATAGGTCGCGACCTACTCGCGCTTTCAGTAGCACTAGGTCCAGTCCATGTATGAGCTTTCTCAGCAAGCTTATTGAGGTATTCAAGAGCCTCATCGGGGTCTTTTTACAGAAATTCCCCATTGCACATCATCTCTACAAATTGGCGTTCTCTATAGGTAAGACCCTCATAGAAGTAGCTCACTAAACGCTAATTTTCATACTCATGGTGTGGACATATACTTAACAGCTCTTTAAATTTATCCCAAGACTGATACAAAGTCTCGTTTTCCTTTTATGAAAAGGTGGAGATTTGTCTTTTCAACGCATTAGTCTTGTGCTTAGGGAAGTATTTGTTAAAGAAGGCCCTAGTCATCTCAGTCCACAATCCAATAGATCGTGGTCTCAGTGAGTATAGCCAACTCTTAGCTCTATCCTTCAAAGCGAAAGGAAAGAACTTAAGCCACACAATGTCAGCAGTTGCACCTTGACTATGGAAAGTTGCAACTACTTCCTCAAACTCTCTGATGTGCACATATGGATTCTCATTTTCCATGCCATAAAATGTAGGGAGTAACTGTATCATCTCTGTTTTAAGGTCTAATTGTTTTAAGGTCTAATTGGGGAATGTTGGCTGGAAACATGATGCAAGATGGTGTGGTTGTACGTGTAGGGTGGAGGTAATCATGAAGGGTCCTAGCAGGTTAATCTTCGTATTCATTCATTTCCATAGGACTAGATGGATTATCAAATAAAGGGTTTAAAAAGTTCAATGCTGACTCTAGCACAGGCCTACAAGCAAATCTCCCCAAATGGTCTCTATATCTAGGCATGCAAGTTCACAAAAATCCTAAAAAGAAAGAATAAAATAAATTAATGCAGCAAGCTAAAAGAAGGAACAAAGTTACCACTTTTACAGCTGCTGAAAAGAAAAACTATTTACTGTTCTTCTACCGTCATGTCAAAAGTTGACAATCTTCTTTGTACTTAAGTGCGTTTCCCCGGCAACAGCGCCAAAATTTGATTACGCCCAAAACATAACGCGGTTATTATAGTACAGCTTTGGGGTGTCGATTCCACAAGGAAACAAGTTAATTACAAAATAAGGTGTGAATTTTAACACAGATGATAAAAGATTGATTGAAAGAATTTGAAGTATGTGAAAATAGTGTGAAGGAAATTGTGTAAATAGATTTAATAAGAAATAACAAGGTTCTGGAAATCGTCCCTAGGTTCGTTGCCCTAATCCTAACTTGATTCAGTTGTTTTTATCTCGATTGCAAGTTTCACATCCCAAACAGGCAATCGGCAAATATTCAATTAAAGCGCATGTAATAACCCTAATGTAATTGATATGAATTATTCTTTACCTTCAAGCACACATGACCTAACTTATAAATTATCGAAAGACGATGGTATATCTAAATGACAATACCTCAGCAATGGACAAATCTATAAAAGAGATGTATCGGACTCAATCACACCCAAACAGATACACATAAGAAGAGCATGACTAAACTTATATGGAAAAGAAGCATGCAATCACCGGACTAATAAAAAATCTACTAATTAAATTAAAGAATAAAATATAACAATGTTTAATGAAAATAATATCCAACTACAACTAAATCAAATAAGGGAAAATAAGAACAACTACACCTAGGGATTCATCCCTTCTCCTTGCTTGGAGACTAGCCAGCCATGGGGCTCATACTTCCTTGAGTTACCTCCGGCCTCTCAACGATCATCCTCAGCCTGCCGTCCAAATTTATACTTTTCGATTCCTCCTAAAGGCCCTCTGGATTGCTCCTAAAGGCCCTCTGGAGTCATTCTCTAATGATTTCAGATGAGCTCCGATTGATAACTAAAGTTGAAGTGGAGGGGGGTTTTTATAGGGCAACCCCCGGAGTGCTGTGTGTTTTCTATCCGATATGGGATTCTGCCCGAGTGCGCTCGATCGCATGTGCGTTCGATCGCAGCCTTCTTGCGCTCGATCGCAGTTGTGCTGCAAAATACTTCTTGGTTGATGTGGGATGTACGCTTAATCGCACTGATTGTGCGCTCGATCGCAATACAGGCAGCAGTCCATCTTGTCCTTCCAGAAGCCTGGGCTCTTAGTCTTTTAAGCAACAATCACTTCTTTTTCTCTTTTAAACTCAAAGTACCTGAGAATTATACTGAAATAAGTCAGTGGTCCAATAATATTACTTTAGAGTTATTAACACATAAAAGCACAATAAAAACCGAGATCAATCCTAAAATGCTAACAATTAACCACTGATGAGAAGCATTTTATGACTCTCATCATGACTAGATTTATATCAAAGAAAAAGATACAATCACTGGATTTAGAGAAAATCTTATAATTAGATAGGAAAGTAAAGCATAACAATATCTTGACAATAAATCCTTATTACAACTGAACCAAATAAAGGAAAATAGGAACAACTACACCTAGGGATTCATCCTTTCTCCTTGCTTGGAGATTAGTTCGCCATGGGACTCATGATCGAATACTTTGATGGAGGAGAGTGTGGCTCCTTCTTTGAGTTTTTCAAACTTTGATTGCTTCCTCCTCTTCAACTCTAAGTGATCTATTTATAATACAAGGGTCCAAGGGTGTTTTTGGGTTTAATCTATTGCTAAAACCTTAATTAAGTTGAGACTTGGAGATGGGAAAAACGTGTGCGCACTGCGGCACAGGCTGAGGGGTGCTGCGGCACTTGCCTTTCACTTGGTTGGGTAGTTCCTGTGTGCTGCGGCATGAGCTGAGGGATGCCGCAGCATAGGCTAATGCAGAAAGGGTGAAGACTCCTGGATGCCGTGGCACAGACTGAGGGATGTCGCAGCACACCCTGGTGCTTTGATTTCTCTTTATGTTTGCTTCTCCGCAACCACTACGATACTTCGTTATGCATGAAATCTTGGCGCTTGAAGCAACGATCGTTTTTCCTTTTCTTTTGGAATCAAAGTACCTAAAAATGCACCGAGATAAGTCAATGATCAAGAATATCACTTTAGAGTTATTAACGTATAAAAATGCAATTAACACCGAGATCAACCCTAAAATGCTAACAATTAAGCACTGTTGAGATGCATTTTATGGCTCTCATCACAACCCCCAACTAGCTTATTGCTAGTCCCTAGCAATTCAAGCAAAAACGAGAGATGAATTCTTTCCTAGGAATCAAAACAAGGTAAAGCAACGCTAGTGTTAAACAAGGAGCAATTCACATTTTTGTCTCAGAAATTGCACATAATACGCAGCACATAGAATCATTAAATATCACTTAAGTCCAAAAGTAATTCAAGCATCAATCTTAAAATCGTTATTGACTCTTATCATTCATCTTACCACAATCCATTGATCCGAACACCCGGATGATTTTATGCATGACATTCATGAATACAAGTCTTGGCCTTATAATAAATTGTGTGACATCAATCACTTAAACAAGCTCAATAGGATTATTTTTCAAATCACTTTCCACTATTGTAGAAAAATCACAGTATATCGAATCAATAGGTCTTTAATAAGCTTGTAACGTTAGGCTAAGGTAAAGGTTAAGAAAGAACAGGAAGGATTTAACAAGTAAAAGAACTCAATCTCTTAGTTTTAAACACAACCACTTTAAAGCACTAGATAACTTTACTTCAATGCTCAATTCTTTCAACCATTTTTATAAGAGCATATCTCTTGATAAATCACCTCTTTTCTTTTCTTTTCTTCTTCTTTGTCATACTTCACTTCTCTTTTTCTTTTGTATTTTTGGCATAAGACCATTTACCTCTTTTTTCATTCTTTTCTTTTCTTTTCTTTTCCACAACCCCCAACTTATCTCCATTAATGTACTTGGGTTATGGTAGTAATATACTTTTGCATATTTCCATCCTTAGTCCTCTTGAGTTCTTTTCAACAAATGTGTATAACTAAGTTCTTTTAGAAGAAGGGTAAGGATAAAATATTTTTAGACTTATAAGGGTAAGTAAATGGGTTCTTGAAAGAAATAAGGCTCAAATTCTTTTCCAAGAAAAGGGCTCAAACAGATGACTAGGAATAGATATTGCAAGGGTAGGTTTGAAAGGCTCAAACGGTCCAAAAATGACCTGTATCATATCCTAAGTAGTGTGCATTCTAGGAATTTGCCTCAAGTGATTATCAAATAAGTTCTAGAGCTTGTCGAGACTGGAAAAGTATTCACAAGGCAATCACACATAAAACTTCTCTAAATGCTTTAGATTAGTCATACAATCTTACCACAAATAGAGTCTCAAACCAAATGAAGATTGATATTTAAATTATTCTCAAACCGAAGCAAGATTTAACTTATCTCAATTAAGCTTATATCATTGACATGTGAATTAAATCCAAGGCAAACACAAAGTATGCCTAAAACAAAAGGTAAGGGAAGGTAACACCAAGCAATTTAATGAAAAAGAAATATGTTTCCTCCACCCCTAATTTAAAAATTGCATTGTCCTAAATGTTAAAGAGAAAGTAAAGGAAACTCCATTTGTAAGCACAAGTGCATAGGTGCTAAAATTTGTGCACCACCAGGTTAATTACATGCCATTCTTCTTGCTGAAATTCTAATCTGCAACATAGAACAAGACAACAAAAAGAGAGCGATTGCGGTGTACCCTTAAGATTCCCACCATATGTTAGGTTAGCACATAAAATGGAGAAAAATAACTAAAAATGAAAAATAAAGGATGAAAAAGAAAATAACGAAAGTGAAAACACAATATATAGTAGGACAGTGAGGTGAAAAAAAGACAAAAGGAAAATAGGCAAGCAAAAGATAGAACCCAAACTATTTCTCGAAGTCCTTATCATCGTCTTCATTCCCTTCATTTTCTTCACCTACCTCGGGAGGTGGATCAAAAGATGAACCCAGATAGGGTGGCATAGTAGAAAATTTATCCATATTACAACCAGTAGCAGAGGCAAGGTGTTGGTACATCTGATCAAAGGAAGAGTAGACCCCCGCTTGATAATCGGCTTGCCGAGCCAAGAATTGGTCTTGCCTAGCCAAGATTCGATCTTGACGATCTATCCTATCAAGAAACATTCTCTGATGCTCATCAAAATGATGCTCTAAACGCTCAAGGCACTCAGTAACCATGAAATACCTAGAGGGTGGAGGGGGGCAGCAATCACCGCTCATTCTCCTGGAGTTAGCGGCCGGGAAGCTCTAATCTGAGCGAGCATATAATCATTGATGGGTTTCTTTGGTTGCTGGGCCTCCTCATCAGTACTGTATTGGACGCCAACTCGGATGCATAATTGTGTAATTAAAGAAGGAAAGTATAATCTGAGCTTTTGTCTAATAGTGTGTATGATAGAGTTAAAGATGACTTGACCCACATCGATAGTCATTCCCATCAAAATGGCATAAATTAGAACAACTTTTTCAATAGTTAGGGTACTATAATGTGTAGTAGGTAGCATCCTCTGACATACGAAATATTACCAAGCCCTAGCGTTGGTAGTTAGAGAAGGATCGGGTAAGGTGACAGGGGTATCACCCGTCAGTTTCCATGTAGTGCCCGGAACACAAAGAGTGTTGCGAATCTCTTCATAATTAATTGTAGACACATATGCACTATACTCACTGTGTTCGATGTCAGGTAACCCATAGAAGCTATTAATGGATGTGCTGCTAAAAGAGACTATTTGTCCTCTCACCCTCACTTTACCATTCCTATGCTCGTCGGCATTAGTGTAAAATTTTCTAACCAAATTTGTGAGGGAAGGAGAGGGTGATCTTGTAAATGGACCCCAATTCCTATCGAGAATCATTCTAAATAAGGTCGGATTACCCCTCTCGGTGATGTTGAATCCTCTCTCGGGAATGGGTTTTCTAGTTTGCATCATTCTAAGATATCTCTCACTTGCCTCAAAACTAACAAATTTGGTCTCATCATACTCTTGTTGTTGTTTCCCCTTAGGTCTCTTGGTCTTAGGTGCCATGAAAATCAAATATATAGAACAATAGACTTAAAGCAAAACTTAACCACCAAATAGCACAAGGGAACAATAAAAAGGAAGAAATAAGTCTTACTTGATGTCCAAAGTTTGGAAGGAGAAAGACTACCTCACCAACTTGAAGTGTTCTTGATGAACCCAAAATATTCTTAGAACCAAGCTTTAGAGAGAGATTGCTAGCAAAATCTAGAAAATTAGTGATCAAGTTAGCAAGAAATTATGGTACAAACAAGAAATTTTAGACTAAAAGGGAGTGGTTATGTGAGGTTTTTGTGAGAGGAAGAGAGAGGAGTGAGTGTGCTCTATTTTGGGAAAGTTAGAAATGAAGAATGAAAGTGCAGATTTAGGTTTTTAATGTGCAAAGTTTCGAGTAGGTGCTGCAGCATGGGCCTAGGCGTGCTGCAACATTGGCTGATGGGCTTGGAGGCGTGCAATTTGGGTGGTGCAGTGTGCCAGATGAAGGGACGTGGTGCTTAGGCTGGGCCTGTATTGCATGCATTATGGGTGCTGCAACGTGGGCCTAGGCGCGCTGCGGCATGGGCTGGGCTTCCTTCTGCGTGCTGGTTTTGCTGATGGACCTGGTTCTGCAAAAAAAAAAAACTTTTTTGTTTACAGAAAAACACATAAAATAAAATTAGTAAGAACAAAAATAAAAATTAGAATAAATAAAACTAGAAGCTAAAAATTAACTGAGGATAGTCTTAATAAAACAATCAAAATAAAAAGAAAAATAAAACTAAAAAAAAAAAATACCTTTGTTGTGTTGTCAAGGTGAATAGACCGGATCCGTGAGTGGAATATCTTCCACTTCTGGATCTTGCCTATCAATGAAGATTTTAAGGAGTTAACCATTTACTTTAAAAGTCCGACCATCTCTAGTATCCTCAATTTCTACCGCTCCATTTTCAAAAGCATTTTTCACTACGAAAGGACCAGTCCACCTCGACCGAAGTTTTCCAGGATGCTTATGGAGTCTAGAATCGTATAAGAACATCCGATCATTAGGTTTAAATTTTTTCCTCAAAATGTTTTTATCATGAAATACTTTCATCTTTGCCTTATAGATTCTAGAGTTCTCATAAGCATCGTTTCTTAACTCTAACTCGGTCAACTGATATTTTCTAAGCTTACCAGCTTCTCTTATGTCAAAATTAAAAGACTTGATGGCCCAATAAGCTTGGTTTTCGAGCTCTATAGGTAAGTGGCAAGGCTTTCCAAAAACAAGCCTATAAGGTGACATGCCTAAGGTAGTTTTAAAAGCTATACGGTAAGCCCAAAGCGCATCAACTAGTCTTAAAGACCAATCCTTGCGATCCGGGTTAACCGTTTTTTCTAAAATTTGTTTAATTTCCCTATTAACAAGCTTTACTTGTCCACTAGTCTGAGGATGGTAGGCAGTAGAAATTTTGTATAGCACCCCATATTTTCTCATCAAAGCTTCAAAAGAACGGTTGCAAAAATGTGTACCTCGATCACAAATTATAGCACGTGGTGTACCAAATCGAGATAACACATTTTCTTTAAGAAATTTAATTACCTTTCTATTGTCATTGCTTCGGCAAGCTGCTACCTCTACCTACTTAGATACATAATCTATTGCTATAATGATATATTGGTATCCAAAGGAAGGAGGAAAGGGTCCCATAAAATCGATGCCCCAACAATCAAAGATTTCAATTACTAAAATAGGGTTTAACGGCATCATATTTCGGCGAGACACAGCTCCTAACTTTTGACACTTTTCACATGAGTGACAATAGGTGTTTGCATCTTTAAACAAGGTAGGCCAATAAAATCCACACTGTAAAATTTTTGTAGTGGTTTTTTTCATTGAAAAGTGGCCTCCACAAGCTTAGGAATGACAAAATTCCAAGATGTTAGCAATCTTTTCATTAGGGATGCAACGCCTTAAAATTTGGTCAGGGCAGTACTAGAAAAGATAGGGGTCATCCCAATAAAAATTATGTACCTCATATAAGAATTTCCTCTTGTCTTGAGCGCTCCAATCCATTAGTACCTCACCTGTAGCTAAATAATTCATGATGTGAGCAAACGATGGTAAGGAAGTAACGGAGAGTAAATGCTCATCGGGAAAGTCATCCTTGATTGGCATATCATCATGAGTGTCCTCAAAAGTGAGCCTTGATAGATGGTTAGCTACTACATTCACCACTCTTTTCTTGTCTTTGATGGTAATGTCAAACTCTTGTAGGAGTAGGATCAATCGTATTAGTCTTACCTTAGCATCCTTCTTTGTAACAAGGTACTTGAGGGCTGCATGATCTGTAAAAATAAGGATAGGGGAACCAATTAAATAGGCACGAAATTTATCCAAAGCAAATACTACAGCTAGCAATTCTTTTTCAGTGGTGGAGTAATTCATTTGAGAACTATTTAAAGTCTTACTAGCATAGTAAATGACAAAAGGTTTTCCCTCCCTTTGCTGTCCAGGAACAACACCTACAACGTAGTCACTAGCATCACACATGATTTCAAAAGGTAAAGTCCAATCCGGTGACTGCATTATAGGTGCGGAAGTAAGCTTGCTAATCAGCGTTTTAAAGGCCTCTTGACAAGCTTGAGTCCATTCAAAGGGGGTATCTTTAACCAGGAGGGCATATAAAGATCTAGATATGTTCAAAAAATTTTGTATGAACCTCCTATAAAAACCAACATGTCCAAGGAAACATCTTGCATCCTTTATTGTCTTAGGTGTAGGCAATTTAGAGATTAATTCAATCTTAGATTGATCAACCTCTATTCCTTTAGAAGAAACAATATGACCTACGACAATACCGGATGGCACCATGAAATGGCCTTTTTCCCAATTTAAAACCAATTTTTTTTCCTCACAGCGAATCAACACTCTTTCTAAATTCATTAAGCATACATCAAATAAAGATCCAAAAACAGTTAGGTCATCCATAAAAACCTCCATGCAATTTTCAACCATGTAACTAAAAATACTCATCATGCAACGTTGAAAAGTAGCAGGGGCATTGCATAATCCAAATGGCATCCTACAGAAAGCATAAGTACCAAAAGGACAAGTGAAAGTGGTTTTATCTTGGTTTTCTAATGCAATTTCTATTTGATAATAACAGGAATAACCATCTAAGAAGCAATAGAAAGGATTATCAGCTACACGCTCAAGAATTTGATCGATAAATGGGAGTGGAAAGTGGTCTTTCTAGGTGGTAGCATTTAATTTTCTATAATCAATGCACATACGCCATGCGGTCACAAGCTTGGTAGGAACTAACTCTCCTAGGTCATTTTTTACCACAGTGACCTTGAACTTTTTAGGAACGACTTGCGTAGGACTTACCCATTTACTATCAACTATGGGATATATAATTCACACCTCTAATAGTTTTAGAACTTCATTTTTCACTACTTCTTTCATAGTGGGGTTAAGCCTACATTGAGGGTCTCTACAAGGACTAGTTCCTTCATCCAAATTTATTTTATGTGAACAAATTAGGGGACTAATACCTTTTAAATTAGCCATGCTCCATCCTAAGGCTGATTTATGTGCATTTAGAGTTTGAATTAATCTCTCACTTTGAGTCTCAGATAATTCAGCAGAGATAATAACAGGAAAAGTGTCACCTGGACCGAGAAAGACATGCTTTAAACCCTTAGGTAGTGGCTTCAATTCGACTTTAGGTGCCTCCACATTTGAGGGGACTTGTGTCTTGCTTCTTTCGGGCAGCTCCTCAAACTTTGATTGCCATGCCCGATTGCTATAATCCTAAGATTTGTCAAAAATACCACAAATATCAATTATATCAGTTTTATCATCAAATAAATCTATCTCAGAATTAACAAGAAGATTTTCAAGAGGATCATAATCATGAGCTAAGGAAACTCCCTCATTGATGAATGACTCGATCATGTAAAGCTAGTGGTTTTCGTCCTCATCTTCGGGCTGTTTTGCAACATTGAAAATATTCACTTCAAGTGTCATGTTTCCAAAGGACAGCTTCATGAGTCCTTTCCTACAATTTATTAGAGCATTTGTAATAGCAAGAAAAGGTCTACCCAAAATTAAAGGAATTTTAGAGTTAGTGTCAACAACAGAAGTAGTATCTAGGATTAAGAAATCAATAGGATAATAAAATTTATCAATTTGAATTAACACATCCTCTACCACACCCCGGGATACTTTGACTAAATGGTCAGCCAATTGCAATATCACGCCGGTTGGTTTGATTTCTCCTAATCCCAGCTGTAAATAAATGAAAATGGCATTAGGTTTACACTAGCTCCTAAATCTAGCAAGGCTTGTATAACCTCATGATTTCCAATGCTGCAAGCAATGGTAGGACAGCCCGGATCCTTGTATTTTGGGGGAATTCTTTGCTGAATTAATGCACTAACTTGCTCAGTTAGGAATGTTGTTTTCTTGACATGGTGCTTCTTCTTAATTATGCATAAATCCTTGAGAACTTTTGCATAGGTAGGAACTTGTTTAATCACATGCAAAAGTGGAAGATTAAGCTTTACTTGCCTTTAGTTCTCTAGGATTTCATTATTTATTTCTAGGTTTTTCTTGTTTGATTTTAAGGCATGAGGGAATGGTGCCTTAATAGGACTTTTGGTCACTTCAAGGTCTTTGGGCAGCTCGGCTTCACTACTAGTTTGACTCTGTCTCTCATCCTCGGGTTTATTCATTGGTGGGATGTGTAGTGACTTACCACTTTGGGTCACAATGGCATTTACATCTTTCAAAATTTCTTGTGCCATATATTGACCGTGAGGTATGGACTGAGCTTGCGAAGGGAACTTACCTTGCTTAGTCACACTTAAGGAGCCCATTAATTTAGACACTTGGCTCCTTATTTCTTTGTTCTCCTCAACCACTTGTGTAATTAATGCCTCACACCTTTGGTTTATCTTTCCTTGTGCTTCTATAAAAGCATGTAAGGTGTCTTCTAAAGAGTTCCTAGAGGATAAGGGCGCATGATAAGGTGCAGGGTATGATTTAGGGAGCTGTGCATGCTGCTGATTTTCAGATTTCCAGTTGAAGTTGGGGTAGTTTCGCCACCCCGGATTATAAGTGTTAAAGAAAGGTGCAAGAGGCTTCTAGTACATGCCTAAGGCAATATATTGTTCCTCATACAGCCCTCTCATATCAACAAATGTGGGACACTCTTGGGCGAGATGATCCACTCCGCCACACACAAAGCATGGCTCTAAAGACTCGGCATGATTAGTCGCATTTGTTTACTTTGAGCCTTTGGTTTTTAATGCATCTAACTCTCTAGTGAGCATTTCGACCCTAGCTTTCAGATTGTCTTCTTCCCTAAGATGGTATATTCCTCCACCACTAGGGTTTCCTATAGGTCGTGACCTATTTGTGCTTTCAGTAGCACTAGGTCCAGTCTATGTATGAGCTTTTTTAGCAAGCTCATTGAGGTATTCTATAGCCTCATCGGGGTCTTTTTGCAGAAATTCACCATTGCACATCATCTCTACAAATTGGCGTTCTCTATAGGTAAGACCCTTATAGAAATAGCTCACTAAACGTCAATTTTCATACCCATGATGTGGACACATACTTAATAGCTCTTTAAATTTCTCCCAAGACTGATACAAAGTCTCGTTTTCTTTTTGTGCAAAGGTGGAGATTTGTCTTTTCAAAGCATTAGTCCTATGTTGAGGGAAGTATTTGCTAAAAAAGACTTAGGTCATCTCATTCCATGACCTAATTGATCGTGGTCTCAGTGAGTAAAACCAATTCTTAGCTTTATCCTTCAAAGAGAAAGGAAAAAACTTGAGTCTCACGATATCATCAGTTACATCTTGACTATGAAAAATCGCAACTACTTCCTCAAACTCTCTAATGTGCACATATGGGTTCTCGTTTTCCAAGCCATGAAAGGTAGGGAATAATTATATTATCACTGTTTTAAAATCTTGATGGTGAGTATTGGCTGGAAACATAATGCATGATGGTGTGGCTGTCCGGCTAGGATGTAGGTAATCTCTAAGTGTCCTAGTAACATTCTCATCAGGGTTTTCAGCTATGTTAACAAAGTTTTCTAAATTTTTTGTTGGGTGTACACTAGGATTTGATCTAGGCGAGGTTTCACTAACGGACATGGAAGGGAAGGGAAGGGTATTTCTATTTTGGGTCCTTTAATGAATCTTCCTCACGAATCTCTCGGTCTAGCATACACCAACTGAGTTTTTGAAAGTAATAAATAAAACATACAAAATAGAATAATAAAAAAAAATCAGAAAAACTAATAGAAAGGAACAATAGTACCGTCTTGTCTTAGAGTTGACAAACTTCCTTGTAAATAAGCGCGTTTCCCCTGCAACAGCGCCAAAATTTGATTACACCCAAAACATAACGTGGTTGTTGTATCACAGCTTTGGGGTGTCGATTCCATAGGGAAACAAGTTAACTACAAAAGAAGGTGTGAACCATAACACAAACGATAAAGATTTAAGTGAGAAAATATGAACTTTTGGTAATGAAGTAATTGTGTAAAATAGATTGTAAAATATAATAGGGAAACAACAAGGATCCGAGAATCCTCCCTAGGTTCGTTGCCCTAATCCTAACTTGATTCATTTGTTTTTATCTCGATTGCAAGTTTTACATCCCAAACAGGCAATCGACAAGTATTCAATAAGAGCATATATAAACCCTAATATGATTGTTATGAAATACTTTTTATTTTCGATTCGTACACACATGATCTATCCTATAGGTTTATCACGAAATGACAATATTGCAGTAATGGACAAACCTAAAGGCTAAATCTATTGGACTCAATTATACCCAAAAAATCTTGACATAAAAAAAAAAAGCATGACTAGATTTATATCAAGGAAAAAGATACAATCGCTGGATTTAGAGAAAATCTTATAATTAGATAGCAAAGTAAATCATAACAATATCTTGACAATAAATCCTTATTACAACTTAACCAAATAAAGGAAAATAGGAACAACTACACCTATGGATTCATTCCTTCGCCCTACTTGGAGATTAGTTCGCCATGGGACTCATGGTCGAATACTTTGATGGAGGAGAGTGTGGCTCCTTCTTTGAGTTTTTCAGACTTTTATTGCTTCCTCCTCTCTAACCCTAAGTGATCTATTTATGATACAAGGGTTCAAGGGTGTTTTTGGGTTTAATTTATTGCTAAAACCCTAATTAAGTTCAAATTCGGAGATGGGAAAAATGTGTACGTGCTGTGGCACAGGCCGAGGGGTGCTGTGGTACTTGCCTTCCACTTGGTTGGGTAGTTCCTGGGTGCTGCGGCATGGGCTGAGGGATGCTGCAGCATAGGCTGTTGCAGAAGGGTGGAGACTCCTGGACGCCGGGGCACAGACTGAGGGATGCCGCAGCACAACCTAGTGCTTTGATTTCTCTTTATGTTTGCTTCTCAGCAACCACTCTGATACTTCGTTATACATGTAATCTTGGCACTTGAAGTAATGATCATTTTTCCTTTTATTTTGGACTCAAAGTACTTGAAAATGCATCGCGATAAGTCCATGATCAAGAATATCATTTTAGGGTTATTAACGTATTAAAATGCAATTAACACCGAGATCAACCCTAAAATGCTAACAATTAAGCACTGTTGAGATGCATTTTATGGATCTCATCATTTCCCAATAGTGGTATCAAAGCATGCATAGCTGGGTATCAGAGCAAGAACAGAAGATATCGGAGCAGGACTCCAAGAATCAAAGAACAAACTTCTTGGGTGATTCAAGAACGGAGAAAAGATCAAGATCAGATCGTGCTCTTGAGGGTGATTCAAGAATGGTGTTAAGATCAATCTTCGATCATGTTCTTGAGGTTTAGAAGAAGTTGGAAAGCATTTGTGGCTGCTGCACAAATCTGGGATCATCTCCACAAGATAGGATCAAATTTCATTGTTGAGAAGTTTGATGGAAAGGGAGATTTTTTCTTGTGGAAGCGGAAGATCAAGGTTGTTCTTATGCAACAGAAGGTGGACTTGGATATTTGAGAAGATGATGCTTTTCCAGCAAGTATCACGGAGGACCAATGCATTGAGATGAAGAAGATGGCATACAGCACCATCTTCCTACACATGTCGGATAGTGTCACAAGGGAGTGCGGAGACTCGGAAGATCCTACTGTCATATGGAAGAAACTAGATGAGTTGTTTCTTACCAAAACTCTCCCTAACAAGATTTATCTTCTTAAAAGAATCTTTGCTTTTAAAATGGATCCTAATAAAGAGTTGCAAGAAAATCTTGATGTCTTCAATAAATTAGTTCAAGATTTAGCTAGTTGTAGTATTAAATTCCCGGATGAACAATTGGCTGTTATGTTATTAAATTCTCTTCCTGATTGTTTTGACAGTTTAATTAATGCAATTAAATATAGAAGAGATACACTAAGCAAAGAAATTGTGGTCAATGCTATAAGGGCTAATGATTTCAAAGCCAAGAGTAGGGAGGCATCAAGTGGGGAAGGGCTGTTCATAAGAGGAAGGCCAGCAACTCGGAATGGCAGTAGCATTCATGGCAACTACCGGGAGAAATCAAGAGGTAGAGGGCAGAGCCATGGGATATCTCATTCCAAACCGAAGTTTGGAGGAAGGCTATGCTTCTACTACAATAAAGAGGGTCACTTCAAGAAAGATTGCAAGAAAAAGTTGTGGGATGAGAGAGGGAGAAGCCATACCAACAATGGAGAGGCTTCAGTTGCCAAAGGAGAACAGCAAGATGATGTTCTTGTTGTGTGCTCAAATGTGAGCAGGAGGCAAGGCAGCGAGAAATGGATTCTGGATTTCGGGTTCACTTATTACATGTGCTCTCACAAGGAATGGTTCAAGAATTTCAAGGAGATCATTGATGGAAGGGTTTTCCTGGGGAATGACAATTCCTGCCAAGTGAGGGGGATAAGAGACATCCAGTTGAGGATGTTTGATGGAGTCACAAGGCTACTGCGAAATATAAGGTATCTCTTGCATTTGAGGAGGAATTTGATCTCATTGGGGTAGCTAGATTCCATGGGATATACATACAAAGCTAAGGGAAGAAAGATCAAGGTAACCAAGGGTTCTTCAATAGTGATCAAAGCAGCAATCAAAGATGGACTTTATGAGATGATAAGTGAGACAGAAATCAAGGATGAAGCAGTAAGCTTGATGGCTAAGATGGATATGGTAGAACTTTGGCACAATCACTTAGGACATATAAGCGAAAAGAGGATGCCAGTTCTTAGCAAGGATGGTCTACTTGGTGGTGACAAAGTAAAGAAACTAGATTTCTGTGAGAGTTGTATTCTTAGGAAGCAACATTGGGTCAGCTTCAACACCAGAGTGCACAAGTCTAAAAGGATTCTTGACTACATCCATACAGATCTTTGGGGACCAACAAGGACACCAACACAGGGAGGTAATTGTTACTTTCTGTCTTTAATTGATGATTATTTAAGAGTGGTTTGGGTTTATTTGCTTAAAAATAAATCGGATGCTTTGAATAAATTTGTGGTGTGGAAAAAGTTGCTGGAGACTCAAATGGGCATGGTGGTTAAGGTGTTAAGAACTGATAATGGCTTAGAATTTTTTAATAAGGATTTTGATAAATTTTGTGAATTAAATGGCATTCTAAGACATAGAACGGTTGTGAAAACCCCTCAGCAAAATGGAGTTGCTGAGAGGATGAATAGAACCCTTATGGAAAAGGTTAGGTGCCTGTTAATTGGGTCTGGTTTATCAAAATATTTTTGGGGAGAAGCTGTGTCTACTGCTGTATACTTGGTTAATAGATTACCCTCTAGGGCTTTAGACCTTAAGACTCCCATGGAGATGTGAAGTGGAAAACCCCCTAAGTTGAACAATCGTAGGATTTTTGGATGTGTTGCATATGCACATCAAAAGGATGATAAACTTAACCCAAGGTCTAGAAAATGTGTGTTTCTAGGGTATGGTGATGGGGTTAAGGGGTATAGGTTGTGGTCTTTAGAACCAAAAGGAATGAAACTCATAATAAGTAGGAATGTTATTTTTAACAATTTCCCTACTTGGAGAAAACTAACCCTGCAAGGGCTAGTGAGCAAACCAGTCCAGAATTTGTGGAGCATCGCATCAAAGAGAATTCGATTCAAGTAGAGCAAGGAAGGCAAGAGGGTTCAAACCAGGTAAAGCCCATTGATGAAGGCCAAGCTCAAGAAACTCAAGAGGAGGCTGAACTGGAAGGGGTTGACGTAGCAAGTCAGAATGACTACCAATTCACAAGGGACCGGGAAAGGAGGGTGGTTAGACCACCTTTGAGATATGGTTTTGCGGATGCTAATGTAGCTGCTCCTTGGACATAAGGAGGGATGGTTGAACCAGAAACTTACATGGATTCCATGGAGTGTAACGATTCGTCAAAGTGGTAGCTAGCTATGGAGGAAGAAATTGATTCTTTGAGGAAGAACAACTCTTGGGTATTGGAGCCCAAACCAGAAAAAACAGAGAGTTGTGGATTGTAGATGAATCTACAAGATCAAAGAAGGGAACACGCCAGGGGATGAAGTTCAGTATAAAGCTATGCTGGCGGCGAAGGGGTTCACACAAAGAGAAGGCATAGACTTTACCGAAATATTCTCACCAGTTGTGAAATACAAGACGATCAGGATAGTGTTCGCATTGGTGGTCCAATTCAATTGGGAAATCGAGCAAATGGATATGAAGACAATGTTCTTACATAGAGAGCTTAATGAGACCATTTACATGAGGCAACCCGAAGGCTATAAGGAAGGAAGGCAGGGATATTTGGTGTGCCAATTGAAGAAATCTCTATATAGCCTAAAGCAATCACCTCGGCAATGGAGTAAGAGGTTCGATTCCTTTGTAACCAGTCTGGGTTTCATAAGGAGCTATTATGATTCATACTTATATTACAAGGGGTACAAGGTGGAGGAAGTGGTGATCATCCTGATATATGTTGATGATATGTTGCTGGTTGTGAGCAGCATAGAGAGGATAAGGAAATTAAAGACTTAACTCAGTGAGGAGTTTAATATGAAGGATCTTAGCCATGCACAGAAGATCCTTAGCATATGTATCATCTAGGAAAGAGAGAGAAACAAATTGAAGATCTCTCAAACTTCCTACATAGAGAAGATGATATCTAAGTTCTCTATGGAAGATAGCAAACCAGTGAAGGTCCCCTACTCTAGTGCAGTTGGTTCTGTAATGTTCACCATGGTAAGCACTAGAACTGATATTGCTCATGCAATAAGTGTCCTCAGTAGGTTTATGAGTAATCCAGAAAAGGAGCATTGGCTAAGGATGAAGTGGTTGCTGAGGTACTTGAAGGGAAGCCCAGATGTGGGGCTGGTTTATAAGAAGAGGGGAAGTCCATCTGCCTTTAGGGTTATGCTGATTCGGACTATGGAGCAGACCGGGATAAAAAGAGATCAATTACTTCCTACTTCTTCAATTTAAATGGATATTATGTAAGTTGGAAGGCTCACTTGTAGCCGGTGGTAGCACTCTCAACAACCGAGGCTGAGTACATAGCGGCTACGAAAGCCATCAAGGAGGCTATGTGGTGCAAAGGGTTGTGAGAAGAGTTGACGGTACTAGAGGAGCAGGTTGTGGTGTATTCGGATAGCCAAAGTGCATTGTATTTGTGCAAGAATTCGGTGTTCCATGAGAGGACAAAGCACATAGATGTTTGGTACCATTTCATTTGGGAAAATGTTTTGAAAGGATGCATCCATGTGGGCAAGGTAGCCACGGAAGAAAACCCTACGGATTTAGGTACTAAAGTTCTACCTTTAAGTAAGTTCAATCATTGCCTTAGACTACTTAGGATTGGAGTCGGTTAATATAATGACTCAAGATGAGTTTTGGTTCTGAGTTCTTTGCACAATTGGTTTGGGTTTAATCGCTTAGACAAAGAAAGAGACTGTTGGAGTTTTGTCCAAGGATTAAGCAAAGAAGAAGAATGGAGTTCAACATGTACAAAGTATGCACACCAGTGTGCACCGTGGCCTAGCTCTTCCTAGGCCGTGGAGACCAGCATGGATGCAAGGTGTGGTGGTTCAGCCCTGCCTTGAGCCATGGCCTGCCCTGTTTTGGACTGCGGCTTGAAGGCACACTAATGCACACTGATTTAGCAATTCAAAGGGTGCGTGAGGCATGTTAAAAATGCACAGCTTTACTAAGAATTGATGAAGGGCTATGGATAATTAGTCTTCTAGATCTAAGGGTGGATATTGACCTCAAGATTAGACAAGATGTTGGTGCACTATATAAAGTGTCACCTAGCTTCATTGTGACATAACTTGTGAAAACTTGTGATTAGAATTGTGATCAATTGTATGAGTGCAAAGACACTAAACTCAAGAGAGATTTTGTAGAGATGCTGGTTGTTTAGAAAGAGATAGTAGAATAGAAAGGGATTCAAGGGCTTGTAAGGGGAATTTTCTTGGGAAAATTCCAGAGTTAGTTCTTATCACCTTCTTCTTCTTCTTCTTCTTTTGTTCTTTAAGAACCTGTGAGTTCTTGGAAGGGTGTTGCTAATTTTAAGGAACTCCATTGATAAGATAGTGTAGAGAGCTCGGAGGAGTTCACGGGGTCGTAGGCATATTGCCGAACCTCGTCAATAAATTGCTTGTGTTCTTTTCTTTCTTGCTTTGATTGGTTACTGTCTCTTTTCTTTATACAAGTCACTCTAGACTTGGGTGTTTGGAAGACCATCACCTGGGCATCTTGAGAGATGGTTTCCCAACATACTGAGAGGTAGGTGATGATGGACTAATATATAAGAAGCATTTGAAATCTAAAGACTTAGGAATGACTTAACTTAAAATATGATTGGGAGTATTAGAAAGGATAATAATTAGAGAAAGTATGAAACTGATGCTTGGTAAGAGAAGTTACTTTGTAAATGAAAGTGATAAGAAGGTCTTTTATAGGAAATCAAGAGCTTAGTAAGGTATAAGGGTATTAGAACGATTATGGTGAAAAGTGATGTGTATAGAGTATAAAACCAAGGTCTGCTGGATAGAAGGTTAAAGTACTAGAATACAATGAGGAACTAGAAAGTTAGGATATTAGTTTTATCCCCACCTATATTTTATAATATGGCTGGTAGGTAGTTTGTAATAATATAATAGGTAGAGATTTCAAGAGTAAAATTTTTTACTTAAGAAATTATGAAGTTTGGAGTATTTTAAAAGGAAACAGTATTAGAAAAGATGTCTAATGAGGAAAATAATTAATGATTTACTAAGTGGATGAAGGAAATTTAAATTCATGATGGGATTAAGATATGTTTTGAGAAATAGTATAAGTGGTTTGACGTAATTATGAAATACCCAATTGAAGGATTACTAATGATAATGACTTGAAGGAGACTATTAGGAGTCATCATACATAGTGTGGCTAGACTTAAGATTCGATAAGGAAAAGAATGGGGATGAGATGTTACATGGTCTTTTGGTTGTGTATTTAGGTCAAGAGAGTAGCTTAAGTGTAACGACCCATCCTGGGTTGTCCACCTCGAGACGGTGTTGCCACATTTTGAAAATCCCAACACGACACATATATGCACCAATAAAAATACAAACTATAATTATTTACATCAATCCTCAACCCTCAACAGGGGAGATACATCATTCATATCTCAACTTAAACATTATAGACAACATAATATGCATGAATATTTACAAATATTTTTTTTTCTCTTTCCATTAGTCCGAGGATGTGGACCCTGTGGCTTCCAAATAATAACTCCGTATGAATCTCGGCTCATCAACTATTTGTCCTGCCCTGCTACCTGAAATTGTTTAAGAATGAGGGGTGAACTTCATAAGCTCAGTGAATTAAATTTACTAGAAGTATTCAATTTGTATAAATAGTCTTTCAATATTAATTCATCTATATCTCATAAAATTTGATAATAGCATTCTATTATCACTACTCATATCATAATCCCCATTCTTTATCGGTCTCTTCTTCTCATATATTTATTCACCTTGAGTCCATCAATTATATCTAATAATTACCTCGTTATGAGGTTCACAACATATAATCTATCACACAGATCGTTCTTATCATATCATACTTTCATATTTCTTTCCCACCATATCTATTTCTCTGTGAGACTAATTCATTTATCAATAAATTTTTGATTAAGAACAACACTTTAGCATTTCATAAATAAAAATCATTGTTTAAAACAGATGCAATGCATGAATTATTAATTGGGAACATCTTCCCACATGTCGTCATGTTTTTATTTTAGACCGGCTGCCTTCCCGTTTCTTTTATCTCCAGCATATACCGGCTATCACAGTTTTCATTTATCACCAGCATATACCAGCTGTCACGGTATTCATTTAGATCAGCCCCCTCCCTGTTCTTTTATTTCATGTATATGCATATAAATAATGTTATGAAATATGCATATGAGCAATAATATAAAAACAAGCATGTATTCACACATTCAAACTTGCTATCCTGCTTCTTCTCAAATTATTATTTGATCAATTTCACTAATTTCTTCTCCTCATGTATCATATAAATTTATTAACTATAGCTCGTCAAAAATTTTGTTTATTACCTTCATTATTAAATCGACTAATTATTCCAATAATATTATTTCTCATATAATAATTCTCTACATATCAATTATTTCTATCATACCCACCAACCAACTTTCATCTATCATCAAATCGTAAGTTAATAATTTATTCCAATATTATCACCTTTATCTTGATTACTTAAAGTAAATCTAACTCACCATGTAGCATTTCGAGCTACTTGTGGATCACCTCCTTGCCTTTCCTGCTCCTATAAACAATTCTCTTGATTGCTGATCGTTAATACTTGATATAATATTTATGTTAAAATTTTTAATTTATTATTCAATTCTTCCATAATTCACACTCTTTGAAAATTCCCACATTGAATTCCGAGAAATTTCATATATGCTAAATATCAAAAATAAAATTCACGTTATTACCTTTTGTTTTTCTTAGAGCTTTCCGTGATTCTCTGTAAAATTCTCTCATAAACTCCTTCAAAATTTTACTCTTTCAGCTTTTCTTTCAATTCCCAAGTGTTTAAAGAAATATAGTAGTTTGTGTTGAAGAATGAAGAAAAACCAAATAGGATTTGGTAAGTATAATCAAAATAAAGTAAGAAGTATATATATATATATATATATATTGCCGTCCACTGCTTTCTTGTTGTTGTGCTGCTTAACGTGCAGAAATTTGCATTTGTTGAGGCAACACCTGGACTTCCAGGTGTTGCATGACTCTCTCTCTCTCTCTTTTTCTTCTTCTTCTTATTCTCCACGTTGCTGTTTTTAAAAAATATATATATATACCTTAAAATTACAAATATGCTGTCAGACTATTAAATTTACAGATATGCCATTCATTATTTACAATTATGTCATTACATAATTACAGTTCTACCACCAGTCCTTAGTTCTTTAATTTTTACAGTTTTATCTTTCCTTATTTATAGTTCTGCCACCGGTCCTTAGCCCTCTATTTTTTTTTTTATTTTTTCCATTCCTTTTAAAAATCAATTTTTTATATTTTCTTCCTTCAAAATTTATTTTATTTTATTTTTTTAAAATTATAAAAAAATTTAAAAACTTATATTTTCTTCCAACAAATTTTCTAATTAATTTTCTTCAGCCTCATTCTACATTCTACATTTTTCTTCAAAATTCTTTCATTTCAACTAGAAATTTTATAATTTTTAGTACTTTCTTCTTAAAAAATTTCTATCTTTTTCAATAAAAATCTCAAAGTCATCTTTCAATTATTATTTCAAATTTATGATAAATCTTTCATGTTTGCATAATTTAATTCAATATAATATCTATCAAATTACTTCTTTATCCTTACTTTAAAAACTCAACTATTACAATTTTATCCACCTTAAAAAATTTCGTCCCTAAAATTTGATTACCTAACTCATGAAAAAGCTAGGGGTACTCTTTCCCCATTCTTACCTCATGTTCCCATATAATTTCTTTAACATATTTGTTCTACCATAATACTTGAACCAATGTAATTACTTTGTTACACGAGACTTGTTATTCTCTGTCTAAAATTCTCAATGGTACTTGTATAAAAGTCAAATCTTCTTGAATTTCTACAGCTTGGCTCGAAATATTATGAGATTTATCATGCAAACACTTTCTCAAAAGTGAAACATGAAACACATTATGTAACTGCTTCAACTTTGGAGGCAAATCGAAACTATTCACAACTAATCCAACTCTCTCAATAATCTCATAGGGTCCCACTTATCTCGGACTTAACTTTCCTTTCTTTTTGACCCTCAACACACCTTTTCATGGAGATATTTTCAAATACACCCAATCACCTACTTGAAACTCAAGAGGTCTTTTATTATCAGCATAGTTATTCGGTCTACTCTGTGAAGCTTTAAGGTTCTCTCTAACCAGTTTGATCATCTTAGTTGTTAACTTAATAATTTATGAACCAAATATATTTCTCTCTCCCACTTCTTCCTAACATACTGGAGTTTTGCACCTTCTACCCATCTGTTGAGGATGAAAAACCATATTAAATTTTAACTGCGTACCCGTGGCTTTCTGAGTATTCCATAAGACCTCACAATCTTAGCTACATACAGTTCAACCAACTTTTTAGGACTCAAATTAATTTTAATTTCAAGAAATTGAGACGACTTAGAAAGTCTATCTACTATCACTTACACTGTATCGTGACCTCTCTGGGTGTGGAAAAATCCAAAAACAAAATCCATGCTTACATTTTTCTATGGTCATTCAAGCACAGGAAGAGGATGTAGGAAGCCTCCTAGATGTTTATTCTCTAACTTCACTTGCTGACAAACCAAACATCTAGAAATATATTCAGCTGCATCCCTCTTCAATTCTGACCACTAGTAATTTTGTCTTAATCCTCTATACATTTTATTATTACTCGAGTGCATCGAATATACATGATTGTGCGCCTCTCTCAATTCCGCATCACTGGGAATATATATTCAATGTTCCAATACCAGAACACCATCATTTCAATTGTTTAACTTATATTACTTTCTACTAAGCACCTCCTTTTTAATCTTCTCTATCTCCTCATCTCTACCTTGCATCTCTAACAAGCATTGTACTATGGATGACTACACAACCATGTTTGTTAACAATGATCCTCTATCACTGATATTTAACTTCATTTTTATCTCTCTTAAATCTATCATCAATTTCACATCAGGACTCTCAATAGTAGTTAACCTTCTTGTAGACTTTCTATTTAATGCATCAGCTACTACATTAGCATTTCTTATATGATATTGAATTGTACAGTCATAATCACTAATCAACTCCATCGACCGCCTCTATCTCAAATCCAACTTTCTTTAGGTAGGTAAGTATGTCAAACTCTTGTGATCAGTAAATATCTCACAAGTGGCTCCACACAGATGATGTCTCCAAATTTTTAAGCAAGCACTATGGCAGCTAACTCTAAGTCATAGGTAGGGTAATTTCTCTCATGATTCCTTAATTGCCTAGAAGCATATGCAATTACCTTCCCATGTTGCATTAACACACATCCTAACTCTTGATGAGATGCATCACTATTCACCACAATTTCTTCATCACCATAAGGAAGCATCAATACTGGAGCTGTAGTCAATTTCTTCTTTAGTAATTGGAAAGTTTTCTCACACTCCCCAGACTACACAACTTCACCTCTTTCCTGGTCAATCAAGTCAATAGTACTGTGATAATAGAAAATTTCTGAATGTATCTTCTATAATAAGCAGCTAACCCTAAGAATATTCTAATCTCAGTAATATTAGTTGGTCTCTCCCAACTCAACATTGCCTCTACCTTTTGTGGATCAATTGTTATGCCATCTCCAGATATTACATGTTCCAAGAAAGTTATTTCATTAAGCCAAAATTCACATTTAGGAAATTATAGCATACAATCTCTCTCTCTTTAAAATCTCCAACACAATTTCTAAATGTTTTACATACTCTCCCGTAGTCTTAGAATACTGATGAGTCTTAAATAATGCATATTTAAGACCCTTAACTTATATTTTTTATGCTCTTAATTAGTAGAATTTCACTTTATTTTATGTTCTTTTTTGTGTTTTGTGTATTTTTACAGGATTGTGGAGAAATTGAAGCATTTCAGGAGATATAAAGCTTCAGGAGAAATTGCGATCGATCGCACTATGCTACGATCGAGTGCAAGGTCATCAATCCCACATCGAAATGTTTGCAGTGCATCGCACCTGCACTCGAGCGCACAAGACATGCGATCGATCGTACCTGCGATCGATTGCACCACACTGCGATCGAGCGCACACGGGCAGTATCCCACATCGAATCTGCAACCCATATTGCTCTGGGTCTTCCCCTATATAAACACCATTTGGCTTCATAATTCAGTGTACAATTCCTGAGCCACTTTGGTGTTTACCGGTGGACGTCCACTAGCATTCTGGTGGATCTCGAAGGCTTTGTCACCACAAGGGGAAGCGCCGCCCGTCAGCGAGTGGAATTTCTTCCATGTAAAGTTATTTATTTATTTCTTTACATTTAGTTGTTTTAGTTTAAATGTTTAGCACTTTTATTATGAATTGTAGTTTCATAGTTATGAGTGGCTAGACTCTTCAGCTAAGGTTGAAGATGAAGCCCCGCCGTTGTTTGGCGTAGTAGTTCAGATTTGCTTGTACAAATCTGACAATTTTTAGTATAAATGTTCTGTCAATTGTTTGAGTTAATCTTATAATTGATTGAGTTTAAATTGTCTGTTGGATATTCCTTGTGTTTCATCTGATGGATACATTGAATGCTTTTCGATTAAATTGGATTTCCTTTGTGATTTGTTGAGAGCGGATACATTGGATGCTTTTGGTTTAGTTGGGATATTCTTTGTTTTTTGTCTTATAGTTGGATTCATGGAATGTTTTGATAGGCTATATTTTTAGAACATATATGCTTAACTTCGGTGGGGTGGATTTGGAAACCTTAGTGTTTTGATTATTAGTTTTTGAATCAACTTAGTTTAGTTTATATTTCTTTTGCAATATCATTCACAATTCGGAACTAGGTTAAGATAAAGTTAGTTTAGATTAAAAATATATTTTCACAACGCAATTCCCTGTGGATTCGACCTCGCACTTGCACAACGCTATATTGCAAACGACTCGTGTGCTTGTGAGTAAATTAAAACTCACAACAAGTTTTTGGCACCGTTGCCGGGGAATTGTTTGGTTTGTGAAAATTTTTGGTCTAAAATGATTTTATTTTTCTACTAGTTAGTTATTTTTTTTGTTTTAAAAAAAAATTATGTGGATGAATCCAGCACTGGTTTCACAGTCTTTAGAGGACACCATTAAGGAGTACATGAAAATGACCGGCCCGTCCCTCAATGCTGCCAACACATTCAATGTTGATAGCTGTTCCATCTGTGCTAGTCCCATGCATCTAGCACAGAATTGTCCATCAATGCCGGCTTGTGCCGAGTACCCCATGGAACAAATGAATGCTTTCATTGACTGTTGTTGGGAATCAAATGGATCTTACTCCGAAACATACAATCCAGGGTGGTGGAACCACTCTAATTTTTCATGGGAGCAGAACCAACTGATGAATCAGGGAGGAGCCCCTTATAATCAATACCCTCCCGAATTTCCTCCACCAATACCAAGTTATGCCTATCCAGCACCATCACCCGCTTACCAAGCTCCCATTCAAGCGCCAGCATCGGTTTCACAGTCATTGGAGGACGCTTTCAATGATTTCATGAAAATGACTAGCCAATCTATGAGTGAAGTGATGAGTGCAACCATAGAAAACACCCAAGCGATTGCCGAGCTAGAGAGTCAAATTGATCAAATCGCAAGTTACGTGGGTGAAAGAGAGGAAAGAAAGTTCCTTAGTCAACCTGATCCTAATCCAAAGGAACAGTTTGTGGTGGGAAATTTATCAACTCCTATACAAGGGCAAGAAAGTGGCAACAAAGAAAAGAGAGATGCTGAGCCATCTACAGCCACACCTATCATTAAGGATCTCCCTAGGTCGTTTTTACCTAAAGCGCCTTACCCTGAGAGATTACAAGCGCCCAAGAAATGAGAGGAGTTTGAGGATCCCCTGGAGGCATGCTTTGCTCACTTTGGAGAGGACTTGGGCTTAGATAAGTTACTAAAGGAAGTGAATGCCATTTTGGAGTCTGATCCTCAGAAGAGCAGTGAGACGGAGGAGACTATTGATGAATCACGTATTGAGGACCCCCTGGAGGTATGCTTTGCTCAATTTGAAGAGGATTTGGGCTTAGATAAGTTGTTTGAGAAAGCAAATGCTACTTTGGAGTCTGCTCCTCTAAAGATCAGTGAGACGGAGGAAACCACAACACCTGAACCCCCCAAGAAGGAACTTAAGCCTTTACCGGACAATCTTAAGTATAAGTTCCTAGGTCAAGCAGATTTTTTGCCTATAATTATAGCTTTAGATTTGGGTGATGCTCCAGAGGAGAAATTATTGGACGTCTTAAGAGAGTATAAGGAAGCTATAGGCTGGACTATTGAGGATGTTAAGGGAATCAACCCCTCGTTGGTAATACACACGATACAGTTGGAGGAGAATGCCAAGCCATCGAGGGAGCCACAAAGAAGGCTCAACCCTGCTATGCAAGAGGTTGTGAGGGCAGAAGATATTAAGCTGTTAGAGGTAGGGATCATTTATCCCATCTCTGATAGCAAGTGGGTGAGCCTGATTCAAGTCGTGCCCAAACATGCTGAATTAACGGTAGTGAAGAATGAGGACGACGAGTTGGTGCCAACTCGTGTTCAATCAGGAGGGAGAGTGAGTATAGACTACTGTAAGTTGAATGCTGCCACTAGACCTGATCAATTTTCATTCCTATTTATTGATCAGATAGTGGAGCACTTAGTTGGGCATGTTTACTAATGTTGGGTTTGACTGAAGACGTTAAACTTAGCGCTTATGGGAGGCACCCCACAGCTTATCTTTTCTGTTTATTTATTATTTCGCATTTTTATGATTAATGTTTGTTTCCAGTATTTTTTGTTTTCCAGTTTTTTATTTTTCAGGGACAAAGCGTACTTCAGTTCAAGTTTGGGGGTATGCTATGAGCCATACCAGTCCAGATAGTTCTCTATATCTCAGGTCAGCTCTTTCCATATTAGTCACACATTGGGGTCAATGTGTAATTTAAGTTTGGGGGTATGGGAGACACATCACACACTTTGTCCTAATTTGTTGTCTTTTCATCATAGAGATAAATGCATGCTCATGTTATCGTGAAATTTTGGTTGATCTAAACATTTTCTGTGATGTGATGTCATTGGTGAGCTTAACATTTTGAACACATGATCTGGTGATAAATTTTAAAATTTAGTTACTTACCTTAGACATTTGAGAATTCACATGTTTGACATAATCTAACACGAGCACATTAGCACAAATTATGTGAGGTATGACATGTGAATTTAATGTGTATTTTTCCTTATCTTAACTGAAACTGGATGACTTATTGGATGAACTCTTGGGCATAGGAAAATATTAAAAAAAAATTAATTATCAATAAACTTTTCGCTGAGTAACTGGACCTCTTGCCTCAGTAAGCAGTGAGTGTTCACGTCAAAAGGTGGAATTTTGCTTGGTAATATTAAGGTCGGTTTAATTTCGTAGCCTTTTTTACTCGAGTTAGTAAGTCCTTAGGGGTGTCTTTACACCTAATGCCCTCAAACCACCTGGTTTGGGAGTCATTGACTCAACACTCGCTACATGGGTCAATTAGAAAGCTTAAGGGAACTAAATATAGCCGTGCCTTATTAAAAAAAATAATAAATAAATAAATACTATGCCTTTTTTGTTCATTTTGATGGGAAATTCGGTGAATCTTGAGACATGGAGACCTTACACATTGGAGTCACTTGGAAGCTTCATTTCTATATGCTAATTCACTTTACACAGTGTCAGACTTGTGATGCCTTAACCTACCTTTTGTAAGTAATCAGATTTTAACATTTCTATTCATTGCGAAGATGGGTTTATCTTTTTATGCTTGCTCATGAATGAATATCATGGTGATGTGTGTTCCTTAAATTTTTGGATACCATGAGTGATGAACTTATCTTTATGTTCTTTGTTTTTCATTTAGTCTTTTATTTTGTTTTGCTAAGGGACTAGCAAAATATAAGTTTGGGGGTATTTGATGAGTCTTAAATAATTCATATTTAAGACCCTTAACTTATATTTGTTATGCTCTTAGTTAGTAGTATTTCACTTTATTTTATGTTCTTTTTTGTGTTTTGTGTATTTTTACAGGATTGTGGAGAAATTGAAGCATTTCAGGAGATGTAAAGCTACAGGAGAAATTGCGATCGATCGCACTATGCTGCGATCGAGCGCAAGGTCATCAATCCCACATCGAAATGTTTGCAGTGCATCGCACCTGCACTCGAGCGCACAAGACATGCGATCGATCGTACCTGCGATCGATCGCACCACACTGCGATCGAGCGCACACGGGCAGTATCCCACATCGATCCTGCAACCCATATTACTCTGGGTCTTCCCCTATATAAACACCATTTGGCTTCATAATTCAGTGTACAATTCCTGAGCCACTTTGGTGTTTACCGGTGGACGTCCACTAGCATTCTGGTGGATCTCGAAGGCTTTGTCACCACAAGGGGAAGCGCCGCCCGTCAGCGAGTGGAATTTCTTCCATGTAAAGTTATTTATTTATTTCTTTACATTTAGTTGTTTTAGTTTAAATGTTTAGCACTTTTATTATGAATTGTAGTTTCATAGTTATGAGTGGCTAGACTCTTCAGCTAAGGTTGAAGATGAAGCCCTGCCGTTGTTTGGCGTAGTAGTTCAGATTTGCTTGTACAAATCTGACAATTTTTAGTATAAATGTTCTGTCAATTATTTGAGTTAATCTTATAATTGATTGAGTTTAAATTTTCTGTTGGATATTCCTTGTGTTTCATCTGATGGATACATTGAATGCTTTTCGATTAAATTGAATTTCCTTTGTGATTTGTTGAGAGCGGATACATTGGATGCTTTTGGTTTAGTTGGGATATTCTTTGTTTTTTGTCTTATAGTTGGATTCATGGAATGTTTTGATAGGCTATATTTTTAGAACATATATGCTTAACTTCGGTGGGGTGGATTTGGAAACCTTAGTGTTTTAATTATTAGTTTTTAAATCAACTTAGTTTAGTTTATATTTCTTTTGCAATATCATTCACAATTCGGAACTAGGTTAAGATAAAGTTAGTTTAGATTAAAAATATATTTTCAAAACGCAATTCCCTATGGATTCGACCTCGCACTTGCACAACGCTATATTGTAAACGACTCGTGTGCTTGCGAGTAAATTAAAACTCACAACAAATACACCAAGATGCGATCAATGAACACAACCACAAAATTATCAAGAAATGCTTTAAACATTTTATTTGTCAAGTCTATGAATGTTGTTGGAACATTAGTCAATCTAAATGGTATCACAAAAAATTTATGACCATAACATGTTTTAAAAGTAGTCTTAGATACGTCTGCTTCTTTTAATCTAAACTGGATGACAATTTGATCTCAAGTATATCTTAGAAAATACCGTTGGTCCCTGCAACTTCTCAATTAAATCATCTATCCTGGGTAAACGATATTGTTTCTTAATGATGATCTTATTCGGCTGTTTGTAATCTATAAACCACATCATCCTAAGCCAATGCTCCCCATGGTGACATACTTGGTCGAATAAATTGTTTATCTAAAAACTCTTAAAGCTGACCTTTCAATTCTATCAACTCTGTGAGTGTCATTCTATAGGGTGCTATAGATATATGTGATGAACCTAGTATCACATCAACAGAGAATTTAATCTCCCTACTGATGAGTAAACTAGACAACTCATCAAGAAATATATCAGAAAAATCTTTGACTACTAAGATTTCTTCTAGCTCTCTACTATCATTTCTAAAATCCACCACATATGCCAAAGACCCCTCACATATCCCAAATACCCCTCACATAAGCCAAATAAGATAGCTTGAAAGTATCTTATGTTCTCCCTGAAACTAAATTCCTCTTATCCATATCCTGAACAATACATTCGTTTTGGAACAACCAACCCAAGCATAATATGTCGACAACCAATTCTTTCCTAAAATCAAGTGAAATTATATCATATTCAAAGGTAATAATTCAACTTCAAATTCTCTATCATCGATATGAATCACACAACCCTTGTAAATATTTATGATTATCACTCTATCTCTAGTGGGAACTTCAACAATAATATTATGTATCAATAGGACTAATACATGCATAAATAGACTTGATAAATACATTGGATGCAAAAAAATTGAGTTGCACCAAGATCAACCAACATTGATATGTCCGCCTTTTCTATATACAACACACTTCAATTTAGGACAAGTCTGGGAAAAATATCTCATATGATTACATCTATAACATGTTATAGTCTTTCTATTACATTGCCACAACCTTTAGGGCGTACATTTCCACCTCTACCATAACTTCCAGTTGTCACAAACTATCTTCCAAATCTAGGGGTCCTACAAACATTACTTTGAATTATAGAAGCTATGGATCTAGCTTACCTCTAACTCTACATTATAGGTCTTTCTTTCACACGAAAGACTCCTCTAGGGTGGTCTCCCACCTTGTACAATCATACTACTACTACCTTTAGAACTTTCATGTCCAAGTTTCTTCAGCCACTCTCTCCCTCCCCCTTAAACTCCATCACATCTTTCTTAATTGGAAGTGCTATATCCACCAACCTAACATAATTTATATGTTTCATGTAAGATAGTGTCACTTTAATCTCAAAATGTATTCCATCTATGAATCTCTTACACTTCTTCTCCTTTATGTCTACCATTTTTGATACAAACATTGACAAGGCCACAAATCTGCTATCATACGGAGCCACAATCAACATATTTCACCTCAAATAAATGAAAATTTTCTTCTATTGGGCTCTACTAGTATATGAGCAATTTTTATAAAAGAAAAAAAAAGTCTCCTTAAACCTACTCCAAGTTAAGGGTTTATCAACATGTACGCTTATTCTAGGAAGAGTATCCTCCCACCATTTTAAAGCTTCTCCTTCTAACTTAAACGAAGCAAGGGCGACCCTTTGCCTATCAATCACTAGTAAAATACCAAATAATATTTCTACATGTTTCACCCATAGCTTAGGCTCAAAAGGAATCATAGATCCTTTAAAAAATCACAGCATTCAACTTAGTATATCTAATAATCTCCCTGCATCTTCTGCATAAACTCACCTTTCTCCTTCTAAACTTTTACCATTACTGGATTTACAACAACCTAAAGCACTGCTCTAGCCTGTTCATCAAGTCAATGCTATAGACTATCAACTCTATCATTTGTTACATTTATTTTCTCAAGATCATTAGCAAAGGCTTCTCTTAGTTCATCTCTTTCGACTCCAGATTCTCTCACACCCGTATTAGTATCAATTATCTTGTAAACACGTTCCCTTCTAGGAACCAAAAATTCAAACTCAACCTCCATCTCAACCTTAACTTGTCTAAATATTGGGGTCTACTACGCTCTCTCAGGTCAACAATTCTAACTCTAGCACGTCTACATGTCATCCTCAGACTATTCTTAAAATATAATTTATTTTAATCTCACATTTTCTTTCTTTTTATGCAATCTACATAATCATAAAACCTAATACTCTGATACAAAAATTGTGACAACAAATTTTCATGTGTTAAAACTAGGCAAGGAATCTAAGAAAAAAATCCAATTTCATGTCAAAACATAATGTATTTAATTTAGACTATATCATTTCCATTAAAATTAAATCATTCTCATAGTTTTCATTATAGTTTGCCTTCACGTTAACATAGAGAAATGGGTACTTATTAGTTCTAGCATGATTCTTTGGCCAATTTATGTCGACTTGTTCAGGTGAGATCAAAATTAGATTAGGCCATTAAAAAGTAAAATGATTATTTTTAATATATTTTTTTGTTTATTGCTCTTTGCTTGGTTGCTTTGTTTGTGTGATTATTCGTTTCTCCTAATATTTATCATTTGCAGCATGCTATTTCATTAATAAAATTGTCTTTTACCGTTAAAAAAGCCTTGTTAATTTCTGAAGAATGACCAATTTTATTTCCTCTTCTCAACAACTGCCATAATCAAATGGCGTTCGGCTCAGCTGATGAACAGAAAGATCCAAGCAGGGACTTTTCCTTTAACTTTGATTATGATTATGACTTTATGAACAAAGAGAATGTTCCATCACCTGAAAATGAGCAAAATGAAACAGTTGAGAACTTATCAAATGTAAGTAAGCCCGTGGATGCCTTTTGTTAGGATGTTCTTTAGATGAAATTAATATATAGATAGTTGTGAGTAATAATTAATTCACTTTTCAAGTATTTTTATTAAATAATTAAAATTTTCATTATCCAACTATTTAATTAAGTTTTGGGTAACGATAATTAATAAGGAGGTTGTGGAGTTAGGATCATTATGTGGAAGCAATCTGCCACTAATGAATCATTCAAACTCCAACCGGAACCTGATAGCCCCAATATCCGTACAAAAAAATTGTGAAGTCTTGGAGCCCTCATCTTCTTTCAACAATTCTTCATTTATGGGGACACCTACAGGAACTTACAATCTGGTAACAGTACATTGCTTTCTTTATGTAGAAGTTAACATGCCATCTCTTCTTTGATATATCGATCATATTCTAACTCTAAACCATTTTATGTTATTTGATATATATATACTAAATATATATTAGGTTCATTTCATTTTTTTAATGTTTGGTCAGGAGGGCATGGATATCCAGTTATTGCTGGCTAAAGCAAATGATAATCACCTTCCAATGATTAGTGATACTGGAAACTCAAATTCTCCTATTGTACAGGCTCCCACCATGCTGTGATGGAGAACCACCTCCTCTAATACTCCATTGATTGAGACTCCACTAATTAATTTCTTGATGATGGTAGGTACAAAACTATTTACATCTAAACTAATAGAGAGAGAAGCAACCTAGTTATTTATATCATCTCACAAATTAACTATTAATCACCATGTTTGCCTTTTTCTCATGATCCAGGGGGCGAATAACCAACAAAACAGTGCAATTCAGGCTGAGCATCCTAATTTGGTTTACTCAAATCAACTAAATGCTGCTCTAACTACGCATCTCTTGTATGTCAAAACTTATCTTTTATGCGTAGTGATATTAATTATCAAAATTGGTTTTATGTTGCATTGTAAATTAGATATCCTTTATGCTTATGCTTGTATTTCTTTCCAAAAAAACATCAACATAGGCCTCCACCGATGGGTCACGATATAAATCCGCTTAATCATGAATACAAAACATTCTTTGGGGATGAACTTCTAGGAAACATATCAAACAATATTTCATGCAACAATCAGCTTGCATTGTTCGACCCTCAAAACGCAGTGAGTACTTATTAATTATATTTTTTATTTGTTTACGAATTTATTGTGTTAAGTTTCACTATAATGTATTGAACACGTATAAACAGACAGGAGTTAGATTCATATGTGATAAACTACAGCCACCAGATCTGATCTCTCAACAACAAAACCCTCCATATAGGCCTATGACTACTCCTTTTTGGCATGACTTAGATTTCATCATCTATCGGTATGAGTTTTATTATTTGTGTAAACCAAAATACAAACAATGGACCATTGGAGCTAATTCAATTGATACATAACATACCATCTATTATCTATTGGTTTCAAAGTATTAAATGTTATATTTTTTATATTGAAAATTAACCTGATACTTCACTGAAATGCAATACTAATTAACATAACTTACTGCTATAAATATGAAGTGCTTCATCTTCTGAATTGCTGAAAACTTCTTAATTTCAGGAGTCAACAATTATTTGCTAACGGACAAGTCAATCAACTCCCTTTGGTGCCAATATTCAGTTCACAGTTAGAAGACTCCTTGCTTGCCGAATAGCCTATTTAACTATCTAAATTTCAAGCTATTGTTCATATACTGAACAACTTATAATTTTTTGCTTTTAAACTTCTTATAGGCTTCAAGGTCTCTAGGGACTAATGAATCAAACTACCAGGCCAAGTGCTTCATACCTAAGCCTTGACAGTTCCAAACCAAATCCAACCTTGAACTCGAGGACTCAACAAGTAAAAATCTCACTCAATACCTCATTAATTGCACTTTTTTTAATCAAGCTTTATTGTACATCTTACACTGACCTTATAAAATTTTGATTGAAAAAAAAAATTAGCAAGGAATTTTGAGGCGTGGTCATGTAAGAGGAAGATTTGAATTTGGGCAATTATCGACACACTCCAAGGTATTGCATTTTCTTCACATATTATCTTGTTATAAATTCGTACACATATTAAAGTTCTGTTTAATATATCTCTTCTTCATAAAAGTGGAAAATCAATTAAGGACAGATCAAGACTTCAAAATCAAATCACATATTTTAATATAACTAAGATGACCATAAGATATTCATTTTTACTTTAATTGAATGCAGACATTACCCACTTTGGGAGAACATGCTCTGATAAGTAGGGATTCACAATCTTAAGCAAATGAAGTTGGGAGCTCTAGTATTTCCAATCTTATGGACCAAAGGTTGTTTTAATGAACTTTACATAGTCATGTTTCATTTTTATTTTCATCAAACCGTAGTGTAAATTCTTTTCACCACTCATGGGAAATTAAACCAAAAGGTTTGGAGATTTCAGGCCAATTAAAAATGCACTCTATGATCCAATGATTGAGGTGATTGGTCTCCCCATCGACCTCCATCTGAGATGTATGCTACTAAATAAATGGTAATTTTTTTGTCATCTTGATCATTTAACTTTTAATAGCAAAATATCATACTTTTTTTAATAGCAAAATAAAATATAAATTTAATCAGCATAAAAAAAGATGCAAAATTACAAAGATTTCCAAAGGTGCTACATCATATTAACAATAATTGATAATTTACTCTATGTCCATCATCATAGGATTAGAAAGAGTGAATCATGTGACAAAATTTAATCTTTCATGGGATTTTCCTTAACAGATGAGACCTCATACGGATGTGAAGACTCGAGGAGTGCTTTGATATTTTGGGATATTTTCTATGTCGACTTGTTTGCGAATGTTATTTCTAGACAAATTGTACAAGGTATTATATCTTTTGATGAAATCCATGGAGAAGAGTAGTTGAAACCTCCTTTAAAATAAATTGTGGAACCTTATCGTTTTGTAACTGTGTTTCAAACTTTGATTCAAACTTTTGGTTTGGTGGTTAAATAAAAAACTAGTATATTTATTGTTTTGTGGTAGGAATGTAGAAGTAATTTAATTTTCTACTGAAAAAGAATTCATGAATGAATTCGAAGCTTGCAAGTAAAATGAAGAGAAAAGGCAGTATATATGGATTTGTACACAACTTTATGTACATCAAGACATTCTCCTCACGTCATTCAAGTGTAGCAAGACATTCTCATACCCAAGAGTAAGACACTCCAATTATTTTAAAGCCTACCAGATTAGTCAACAGATCACCTTGCGTTAAGAAATCTCTCTTATATGATTGTAATTCATTCTTATTGATGGGTTTGGCTTCAATCCTCAACCTTTCATGTATTATGTGAGTGGGATCCATAAATTTATGTATTACGTGGAACCCATATTACATTAATGGTTAAGATTACGTCAATTTCATAAGTGATGAAAAGGTATTGAAAGGTATTCATTCTTCAAAACTCAAACTTAGAGGATCCATGAGGTCAGATTGGTCATAACCCACCAACATATCCCTTTCCAAACTCAATAGGTCATATGTGTTACACTCATTCAAATGACCTTTTCTTTATTTGTTAAAAAATTCATTGTCTTTTCCTCTTTTACTCTATTTATTTCAATGATAAATGACAATTTGAAAGAAAAATACATGTAAGAAAGTATTTTTTTTAGTTTTTGGATTATATGAAAATCAATTTCATGTAAAATAAGATTTTACATTGGTGAGTGAAAAACTTAACAAAACAATTTTCATGTTATTCTGGCATAAGTTGTTTTATAAGTGATTAGAAAATGGTTCTTTTTTATAAAAGGAAATACTTTCCCACATTCCTAAAATTTATCTCATATATTACGCCACTAATTTTCTCTTTTTGTTTATTTTAAACATTTTTCATCATCTATTTTCATATATCAACTGTAAACTTATAATTTTACATGAATCTCATTTTAAATAAATTTGCTTTTACATGGTAATAAATTTTACATTTAAAGAACCGAAGTAAATTAATTTTACTTTGTAATACATTTTACATAGAAACAAATGAAGCTTTTGATTAATAGGCTACTGTCAGACAAGTCCCATACAAATCGTCCCCTACAATTTTCTACAAGCCACTTCACTCACCCTTTCTTATTTATGAAAACTTAATGGTACAAATCAACCTAAGCCATTGAAATTCTGGAAATGTTAAGTTAGTGAAGTTTTTACATTTTTTAAAACTTCAGATAAGATTAAAAAGATGTTAAATCTCTAAAAATTAGAAGGATGAATTCTCTCCTTTTCTTAGGAAGTCCAGAGGAAAGTTTCGTTGTACGAACAGAAAGGACAGCAAATTCCCTTTCTACTCAACCATGCATGTGTGGAAATATATTTAAATGATCAGCCAATAAAAGTAAAGCGAGAATAAATTTTGTTTAGTGTCTAGTTCGAGATCATGAAAAATATATAGTATAAGGGTACATTTTGCTATAATGAAAAGTATATATCTCTTTTGTTCTCTTTCCATATAAAAATTCTTGGCTGGCTCTTTAGACATGCTGAAAACTTCATTGGTAAACTTGAGAAGCTTCATTGATTATGTCAATAAACGTTTGGGAAGACCTGGTCTGACGAAACATGTTGACATGTGGGAAGACGTTCCCCAATGATAATATGAAATGATCTGATAAAAAAGAAAGAAAGAAAATTTAAATTCATGCATTATATTTGTTATATTTGTTTTAAATATTTATCATTAATGGTTGATATGCTAACGAATCAGTTTTGATTATTAAATGATTGATAAATAGATGAGTCTCATAATGAGACGATTTTGATGATAAATAAATAGAAAGGATGATATAATAAAGAATTATATGATCGATTGTTTGTATGATGTGAACTTTTTTATGATATTAAATTGAAAATATTAAATTGATAAAATATATGAGATATATGTATTGAAAGAAAATAGCCTGATAGTTTATTTATTGAGAGATTGTCAAATGATTGAATTAGTACATGAGAAGAGATAGATGATTAACTATGCTGATTTAACAATGATCGAATATAACTAGAAGTATATAAATCGAGTACTTCTAGTAAATTTAGTTCACTGATCTTGTGAAGCTCACTTCTTGTTATTAAATAATTTCTGGTAGTAAGTAAGACAAATAAATTTTTGAGCTGAGATTCAGATTGAGTTAATTTTTTTTTTTGTAAGTCTTGTGGTCCACATCCTTAGACTAATGGAAAAGAAATTGTAGATATTCATGAATAATATGTTCTACATTTTGTTTCATAAGGGATACTAATAATGTAACTCCCTTGTTGAGGGTTGAGGACTGATGTATATATATTTTTAGTCGATGTATGTTTTTATATTATTGCATATATGTGTCGTGCTAGGATTTCAAAGTGTGACTACACCGTCTCGGGGGTGGCCAACTCGAGATGGGTCATTACGCTAGAATAGGGTTTACAAAAGATTTAGACAAAAGAAAGAAGATTTATGAATTAACATCTTGTTTGGCATGCTAGTTTGAACTCAATGACATATTTGGGTGTAATTGATAGTATGTTTCTTGAATGAACTCTATGACATGTTTGCATGTAATTGGTAGTATGTTTCTTGAATGAGTGTACTAAATAACTATTTATGTTGGATGTGATCAAAGGAAAACACAAAAGGCTAGGATGTAATATAAGGTTGGAGCTTGATATGGCAAAGGTGATACCTATAATCTGGAGTGGCGAAATCACCCCAATCTTAGCAGGAAATCTGAAAACCAGCCGCCTACACAACCCCCTAGATCATATCCTGCACCATATCATGCACCTATACCCTCTACTAGTCCTTTAGAAGAAACTTTGCATGCTTTTATTGAGGCACAGGGTAAGACTAATCAAAGGCTTGAATCTTTAATTATGCAGGTTGTTGAAGAACATAAGGATCTAAAGAGCCAAGTATCCAAATTGATGACATCCTTGAGTGTGAATGAGCGAGGTAAGTTCCCTTCCCAAGCTCAGTCCACACACCATGGACAACACCTGGCGCAAAAGAATTTGAAGGAGGTAAATGCCATTGTGACACTTAGTGGTAAGTCATTACACATCCCAACATCGAACAAATCAGAGGATATGGGTGAGAGCCACCAAGTATATATAATTGACTCACCCATGGAAAAGGTCTATAACCTTAATCCATTGGAGTCAATCCACACCCATGGGTTCACAAGAGCATATATTGAGCTAAAATCTGGAGATATTACTGATAACATCCTTAAGGCCTCTTCAAAGTATACAAGCACCCAATTTGACAATGAAGTAGTTGTTAGTGCATTCAGTTCATGTTTGTCTAGGAGGGAATAAAAGCGTCTGGCTGAAGACGTAAAACTTAGCGCTCATAGAAGGCACCCCACAGCATATCCTTTTACTTTTATTGTTTTCTTATTTCTTTTTTTTTGTTTATTGTTCGTAGTTTTTTTTGTTTTCCAGTATTAACTTAGTATTTCTTTTTTAGGGACAAATATACGAAGCAGTTCAAATGGTAGAGCACAATTTTCAGCTTCTGTGCACCTTTGGCTACAAGGGGAGTTTCATTTACTCTTTCTTTTACATTGAGGTCAATGCAATTTTTAAGTTGGGGGTGGAGGAAATGCATCTCTTTGTTTCAGTATTCTTTATTTCCATACATTTTTTTTCTTTTTCCATTGAACTGCTTGGTGTCGTTTTCCCTTTTTGTTTGTTTTTAGCATGCTTTGTGTTAAGCTTTAGAGTTAATTCACATGTCAATGATATAAACCTAATTGAGATAGCATATAGCATTTAGAAGAAGTTAAATCTTGATTTGGTTTGAGAATAATTTAAGTGTCAATCTTAATTTGGTTTGAGACTCTAGTTTACGGTAAGATTGTATAATTAGTCTAAAGCATCTAGAGAAGTTTTATGTGATTGCTTTGTGAATATTTTTGCGGTCTCAACAAGATCTAGAACTTATTTGATAATCACTTGAGGTGAATTCCTAGAATGCACACTACTTAGGATATGATATAGGCCATTTTTTGAACCGTTTGAGCCTTTCAAACTTATCCTTGCTATATCTATCACTATTCACCTGTTTGAGCCTTTTTCTTGAAAAAGAATTTAAGCCTTGTTTCCTTCGAAAACCCATTTACTTACCTATATGAGCCTAAAGATATTTTACCCTTACCCTTCTTTTAAAAGAACTTAGTTATACACATTTTTTTAGAAGCACTTAAGAGGAGTAAGGATGGAAATATGAAAAAATATTACTGCCATAGCCCAAGTACATTAAAAGAGATAAGTTGGGGGTTGTGCATAAGAAAAGAAAGGAAAAGAAAAGAAAAGAATGAAAAGTAGGTGAATGGTCTTGTGCCAAATGAAAAAAAAAAGTGAATTATGGCAAAGAAAGAAGAAAATAAAGAAAGCAGTGATTAAGAAAAAATGGTTGGAAGAGTTGGGTGTTGAAGTAAGGTTATTCAGTGCTTAAAGAAGGTTATGTGTAAAACTAAGAGATTAAGTTCTTTTATTTTGTTGAATCCTTCCCATTCTTTCTTAAACCTTTACCTTAGCCTAACGTTACAAGCTTATTAAATACCTATTGATCCAAGGTGGTGTGAGTTTTCTACAATAGTGGAGTGTGATTTGAAAAATAAGCCTATGAAGTTTGTTTATGTGATTGATGTCACACAATTTATGTTTTTAGAGACCAAGACTTGAATTCATGAATGTTATGCATAAAATCATCCGGGTGTTCGGATTAATGGATTGTGGTAAGACAAATGATAAGAGTCAATAACGATTTTAAGATTGATGCTTGGATTACTTTTGGACTTAAGTGATATTTAATAATTCTATGTACTGTGTATTATGTGCAATTTTTTAGACAAAAATGTGAATTGCTTCTTGTTTAACACTAGCATTGTTTTACCTTGTTTTGATTCCTACCATAGAATTCATTTTTCATTTTAGCTTGAATTTCTAGGGACTAGCAATAAGCTAGTTGAGGGTTGTGATGAGAGTCATAAAATGCACCTTAACAGTACTTAATTGTTAGCATTTTAGGGTTGATCTAGGTTTTAATTGCACTTTTATACGTTAACAACTCTAAAGTATCATTCTTGGATCATTGGTCTATTCTGGTGCATTTTCAGGTATTTTATGCTCGAAAAAAGAAGAAAAGTTATCATTGCTTGAAGCACAAAGACTCGAGGCATACCGGAGTGAAAGCATAGTTGTGGAAGGACAAATGAAGAAAAAACAAGTCTTGAGTGTACGTGCTGCGGCCTAAAGATATCCAAGCCTCAGCCTCCAGAACTGAGCAAAAGAACAAGGAAGAAGCTTCAGTGGAAGCCATGGCCCTGGACTAGGTAGGGCCGCGGCCTCTAGTAAGGCAAGAAAACAAAGAAATAGTGGAAGCCGGAAGCCGCGGCATAAGGATGGGAGAGACGCGACGCCCATCCGGTCCACTTCTCCGAGATATGACCTAATTAAGACTTTTTGAGCCCTAAAACACCCTTGGACATTGTACATTATAAATAGACCACTTAGGGTTTGTAATTAAACATTCATGAGAGGCCGGGGAAAATATCATGAAGGCTGCCACATTCTCCCCCATGGCCAACTAATCTCCAAGCAAGGCGAAAGGATGAATCCCTAGGTGTAGTCGTTCTTATCTTCCATTATTGCTATAGTTGTAGTTTGAATTTATTATCAAAACATTGTATGAGTTACTCTTTAATTTAATTAGAAGATTTATCTCTTAATCCAGTGATTGTATCTTTCTTCTCCATATAAGTCTAGTCATGTTTTTCTTATGTGACGTTGTTTGGGTATGATTGAGTTCGGTAGATTTCTGTTATAGATTTGTCAATTACTGTGATATTGTTATTATGATATATTTTCATTTCTTGATAATCTATAAGTTAGGTCATGTGTGCTTGAAAGTAAAGAGTATTTCATAACAATTACGTTAGGGTTTATATATGTGCTTTAATTGAATATTTGCCGATTGCTTGTTTGGGATGTGAAACTTGCAATCGAGATAAAAACAACTGAATCAAGATTGGAATAAGGCAACGAACCTAGGGAGGATTCCCGGACCCTTGTTGTTCTCTATTATATTTACAAAACTATTTAACACTACTTTAAACTCATATTCTTTCCTTTGACTTTTATTGTTTCGTATTAAAGTTTACATCCTCTCTTGTAGTTTGTTTGTCTCCCTGTGGAATCGACACCCCAAAGCTGTGCTACAACTACCGCGTTATACTTTGGGCGTAATCATGATCAAAGCAGCAATAAAAGACGGTCTCTATGAGATGATTGGAGTGATGGACATCAAGGATCAAGCAGTAAGCTTGATGGCTGAGATTGATAAGGCGGTTCTTTGGCACAACGCTTTGGACATATGAGCAAAAAAGGCCTGCAAGTTCTCAGCAAGGATGGTTTACTTGATGGTGACAAGGTAGAAAAACTTGATTTCTGCGAGAGTTGCGTTCTTAGGAAGCAACATCGGGTCAGCTTCAACACCGGAATGCACAAATCAAAGGGTATTCTTAACTATATTCATGTCGATCTTTGGGGACCAACAAGAACACCAACACAATGAGGTAATCTTTACTTTCTTTCTTTAATTTATTATTATTCTAGAAAGGTTTGGGTTTATTTGCTTAAAAATAAATCAGATTCTTTGAATAAATTTGTGGTGTGGAAAAAGCTGGAAGAAACTCAAACGGGCTAGGTAGTTTAGGTGTTAAGAATCGATAATGGCTTAGAATTTTTTAATAAGGAATTTGACAATTTCTATAAGTTAAATGGGATTCTAAGACATAGAACGGTTGTAAAAACCCCTCAGCAAAATGAAGTTGCTGAGAGGATGAATAGGACCTTGTTGGATAAGGTTAGGTGCATGATTATAGGCTCCGGGTTACCCAAATGTTTTTGGGGGGAAGCTGTGTCTACTGCTGCGTATTTGGTTAATAGATCACCCTCTAGGGCTGTGAACCTTAAAACTCCCAAGAAGATGTGGAGTGGAAAACCCCCTGAGTTAAGTAACCTTCGGACTTTTGGATGTGCTGCGTATGCACATCAAAAGGATGATAAACCTATCCCAAGATCTAGAAAGTGAGTGTTTCTAAGATATGGTGAAAGGGTTAAGGGATATAGGTTGTGGTCCTTAGAGCCAAAAGGATCTAAACTCATAATAAGTAGGGATGTCATTTTTAATGAGCTTTTATTTCCCTATTTGGAGAAAACTAACCCTACAGGGGATAGTGAGCAAACCAGCCCGGTTTATGTGGAGCATAGAATCAAAGAAAATTCAATTCAGGTAGAGCAAAGAAGGCAAGAGGGTTCGGACCAGGTAGAGCCCATTGATGAAGGCCAACCTCAAGACACTCAAGAGGAGGCTGAACTAGAAGGGGATTGTTGGAAATCACCTAACAAGATGCCCAGGTGGTGATCTTCCAAACACCCAAGTCTATAATGACTTGTAAAGATTTGGAATCGAAAACAGGAACAGAAAATCAAAGAAAGAAAGAAGACAAGCAATTTGTTATCGAGATTCGACAATGTGCCTACGTCCCCGTGAGTTCCTCTGAACACTCTGCACTAAATCAATGGTTCTTTACAATTACAGAAACCTTCTAAAAGAAACCTCAAGTTCTTGAAAAAACCAAGAAGATAAGAAAGGAAGAAGATAAGAACTAAGAATACTCTCTATCTAATATAGACTCCTCTCTCTTTATAACTAGCCTCACTACAATGAGTCCCTCTTGTGTTTGTGTCTTTGCACTCTCACATAATTCTCTCTTGTATGTCACTCTTTACAATTGATCTCAAACAATGTCACAATGCAATTCATGATGAGAATGAAGCTAGGTGACCCTTTATATAGTGCACTAACTTCTTGTCCATTCTTGAGAGTCAATCCTCACCCTTAGATCTTGATGACCACTTAACCATGGCCCTCCATCAATCCTAAGTGGTTCTATTTGTTCTAACCTTGCATCCACGCACCTAAGAGGAGGTTTAAGCAAGCTGTCCAAGTGTGCTTTAGTTTGCCTAGCGCTTAGGCACTGAACAGGGGCCGGTGCGGCGCTGGGAAGAGTCCCTTTGCACACTTTCTGGGTGGTGCGGCGCTGGTGGAGCAGCGGTGCGGCACTGGTATTCTTCCAGCACCTCTCTTGCTTGGCTACATAGCACTGCTGAGGGAGGGGCATGGCGCACACTGATGCTGCCCTTCACATAGCAGTGCGCACACCTTTTCCAGATTGTGAGCTAAAGTGCACACACTAGTGTGCCTACCTTTACCTTGCTCCAAAGTGATGCACACACTTGTGTACAATCCTTTAACTTTCTGTATTTTAATCTTCCAACATTGGTTTAGACTTTAACCATGTTTAAACCATGTTTAGACATGTTTAAACCTTAGACAAATACCAACAATCTCTACCTTTGTCTAAGTGTTTAAACCCGAACCATTGTGCAGAGCACTTCGGGATCCAAACTCATATTGAGTCATCAATTAACCAACTCCAATCATAAGTAGTCCAAGACAATGATTGAACTTACTTAGAGATAGAACTTTAGTACCCAAATCCATAGGATTTTCTTCCATGGCTACCTTGTCCACATGGATGCATCCTTCCGTAACATTTTCCCGAATGAAATGATACCGAACATCCATGTGCTTTGTCCTATCATGGAACACCAAAATCTTACATAAGTGCAATGCACTTTGACTATCTGAAAACACCACAACCTGCTCCTCCAGTACCTTCAACTCTTCCAGCAACCCTTTGCACCACATAGATTCCTTAATGGCCTCCGTAGCCGCTATGTACTCAGCCTCAGTTATTGAGAGTGCTACCACCGGCTGCAACTGAGCCTTCTAACTTACACAACATCCGTTTAAGTTAAAGAAGTAGGAGGTAATCGATCTCCTTTTATCTCAGTCTGCTCCATAGTCTGAATCCGCAAAACCCTCAAGGCAGATAGACTTACCCCTCTTCTCATAAACCAACCCTACTTCTGGGCTTCCCTTCAAGTACCTCAGTAACCACTTCATCCTAAGCTAATGCTTCTTTCCAGAATTACTCATAAACCTGCTGAGAACACTCATTGCGTGAGCGATGTCAGGTCTAGTGCTTACCATAGTGAACATAACAAAACCAACAGCACTAGAATAAGGGACTTGTTCCATTTCCTTCTTCTCCGCCTCCGATCTCTAACATTGATCGCTGGAGAACTTGAAATTACCAGCAAGGGGAACCTTCACTGGTTTGCTATCTTCCATAGAGAATTTAGATATCATCTTCTCTATGTAGGAAGTTTGAGAGTTCTTCAATCTGTTTCTCTCCCTTTCACGAATGATACACATCCCAAGGATCTTTTGTGTAAGGCTGAGATCCTTCCTCTCAAACTCCTCACTGAGTTGAGATGTAAACTTTTCCATCCACTTCCTGCTGTTCCGAACCAACAACACATTAATGACATAGATGAGGATACTCACCATCTTCTCCACCTTGTGTCCAGGTGAGAAAGTTTCTGTGAAATCTATGTCTCTTCTTCTTGTGAACCCATTCGCCACCAGCCTAGCCTTGTTCCGAACTTCATCCCCTAGAGTATTCCCTTCTTTGATCTTGTAGAGCCATCTAAAATCCACAAATCTCTGTATTTCAGGTTTGGGCATCAACTCCTAAGAGTTTTTCTTCATCAAAGAATCCATTTCTTCCTCCATAGCTAGCTGCCACTTTGATTAATCTTTATACTCCATGGCATCCGTGTAAGTTATTGGTTCAACCTCTCCTTCTATCCAAGGAGCTGCTACATTAGCATCCGCAAACCCATATCTCAAAGGTGGTCTAACCACCCTCATTCCTCGATCCCTTGTGAGCTGATAGTCATTATGACTTGCTGCATCAACCACTTCTTGTTCAGCCTCTTCTTGAGTTTCTTGAGCTTGGCCTTCACCCAAGGGCTCTACCTGGTCCGAATCCTATTATCTCCTTTGCTCTACCTGAACCGAGATCTTCTTGATGCAATACTCCACAACTTTCGAACTGGTTTGCTCACTAGCCCCTGCAGGGTTAGTTTTCTCCAAGTAGGGAAATAATAATTCATTAAAAATAACATGCCTACTTATCATCAGTTTCATGCCCTTCTTTTCTAAGGACCACAACCTATATCCCTTAACCTCATCACCATATCCTAGAAATACACATTTTCTAGATCTTGGGCTAAGTTTATCCTCCTTTTGATGTGCATATACAGCACACCCAAAAGTCCTAAGGTTGCTTAATTCAGGGGGTTTCCCACTCCACATCTCTATGGGAGTCTTGAGCTCTAAAGCTCTAGAGGGTGATCTATTTACCAAGTATGCAGCTGTAGCCACAGCTTCTCCCCAAAAATATTTTGGTAAACCGGATCCTATTAGCATGCACCTAACCTTTTCCAAAAGGGTTCTATTGATTCTTTCAACAACTCCATTTTGCTGAGGTGTTTTTACAACCATTCTATGCCTTAGAATGCCATTTAATTCACAGAATTAATCAAAATCATTATTGCAAAATTCTAAGCCATTATCGGTTCGTAAAGCCTTAACTACTCTACCCATTTGAGTTTCCACACAACAATTTTATTCAAGGCATCCGATTTATTTCTAAGCAAATAAACACACACTCTTCTTGAATAATCATCAATTAAAGACAGAAAGTAAAAGTTACCTCCCTGTGTTGGTGTTCTTGCTAGTCCCCAAAGGTCCGAATGAATGTAGTCAAGAATTCCCTTAGACTTGTGCACTCCGATGTTGAAGCTGACCCGGTGTTGCTTCCCAAGAATACAGCTCTCACAGAAATCCAGTTTCTCTACTTTGTCTCCTCTAGGTAGACCATCTTTGCTAAGAACTTGCAGGCCTTTTTTGTTCATGTGTCCCAAGTGAGTGTGCTAAAGAGCTGCCTTGTCCATCTCAGCCATCAAGCTTGCTACTTGGTCATTGATTTCTGTCTCTCCGATCATCTCATAGAGTCCATCATTTCTTGCTGCCTTGATCACTACGAAAGATCCCTTGGTCACCTTGATCTTTCCTCCCTCTACTTTACATGTATGCCCCATGGAATCCAGCTGCCCCAATGAGATCAAATTCTTCTTCAAATCTGGAAGATACCTCACATTTCACAGCAGCCTTGTGACTCCATCAAACATCCTCAATAGGATGTGTCCAATCCCTCTCACTTGGCAATAATTGTCATTCCCCAAGAAGACCCTTCCATCATTGATCTCCTTGAAATTCTTAAACCATTCCTTGTGAGGGCACATGTGATAAGTGCACTCGGAATCCAAAATCCACTTCTCGCTGCCATGCCTCCTGCTCACATTTGAGCACACAACAAAAACATCATCTTGATGTTCTCCCTTGGCTACCGAAGCCTCTCCATTGTTGGTATGTCTTCTCCTCTCATCCCACATCTTCTTCTTGCAATATTTCTTGAAATGGCCCTCCTTATTACAGTAGAAACATCTCTTTCTTCCTCCAATTCTTTTCTTGGAATGAGATCTCCCATGGTTCTGCCCTCTACCTCTTGATTTCTCCCGGTAGTTACCATGAGTGCTACTGCCATTCCGAGTTGCTAGCCTTCCTCTTATGAACATCTCATCTCCACTTGATGTCTCCTTCATCTTGGCTTTGAAATCATGTGCTCTTATAGCATTGATCACAATCTCCTTTGTCAAAGTATCCCTTCCATACTCAATGGAATTAATCAAGTAATTAAAGCAATCAGGAAGAGAATTTAACAAAATAACAGCCAATTGTTCATCCGGAAAAATAATGCTACAGCTTTTCAAATCTTGAACTAGCTTGTTAAAGACATCAAGATTATCTTGCAACTCTTTACTAGGATCCATTTTAAAGCAAAGATTCTTTTAAGAAGATAAATCTAGTTAGGGAGAGTTTTGGTAAGAAACAACTCATCTAGTTTCTTCCATATGACAGCCGTATCTTCTGAGTCTCCTCACTCCCTTGTGATGCTATCGACATGTGCAAGAAAATAGTGCTGTAAGCCATCTTCTTCATCTCGGTTCACTGGTCCTCCGTGACACTTGCTGGAAAAGCATCATCTTCTCCAATAGCCAAGTCCACTTTCTGTTGCATTAGAACAGCCTTGATCTTCCGCTTCCAAAGGGAAAAGTCTCCCTTTGCATCAAACTTCTCAACATAGAAATTTGAAGCCATCTTTAGGGACAAGATCCCTGATTTATGAACTACCCACAAATGCTTTCTTCTAAACCTCAAGAACACAGATCGAAGATGGATCTTAACACCATTCTTGAATCACCCTCAAGAACACGATCAGATCTTGATCTTTACACCATTCTTGAATCACCCAAGAAGTTGATCTTTGATTCTTGGAGTCTTGGCTCTATCACCTTCTTGTTCTTGCTCCGATACCCAGCTGTGTAAGCTCTGATACCACTGTTGGAAATCATCTTGACAAGATTCCCAAGTGGCGATCTTCCAAACACCCAAGTCTAGAATGACTTGTAAAGATTTGGAATCGAAAACAGGAATAGAAAATCAAAGAAAGAAAGAAGATAAGCAATTTGTTATCGAGGTTCGGCAATGTGCCTACATCTCCGTGAGTTCCTCTGAACTCTCTACACTAAATCAATGGTTCTTTACAATTATAACAACCTTCTCTAAGAAACCTCAAGTTCTTGAAGAAACCAAGAAGATAAGAAAGGAAGAAGATAAGAACTAAGAATGCTCTCTATCTAATCTGGACTCCTTTCTCTTTACAACCAGCCTCACTACAATGAGTCACTCTTGTGTTTGTTTCTTTGCACTCTCACACAATTCTCTCTTGTATGTCACTCTTTACAATTGATCTCAAACAATGTCACAATGTAATTCATGATGAGAATGAAGCTAGGTGACCCTTTATATAGTGCACCAAGTTCTTGTCCATTCTTGAGAGTTAATCCTCACCCTTAGATCTTGATGACCACTTAACCATGGCCCTCCATCAATCCTAAGTGGTGCTGTGTGTTTTAACCTTGCATCCACGCACCTAAAAAGAGGTTCAAGCAAACTGTCCAAGTGTGCTTCAGTTTTCCTAGCATCTAGGCGCGGAACAGGGGGTGGTGCGGTGCTGGGTAGAGTCCCATTGCACACTTTCTGGGTGGTGCGGCGCTGGTGAAGAAGCGGTGCGATGTTGGGAAGAGTCCCTTTGCAAACTTTCTGGGCGGTGCAACGCTGGGAAGAGTCCCTTTGCACACTTTCTGGGCGGTGCAGCGCTGGCCTTCTTCCATCACCTCTCTTGCTGGGCGGCACGACGCTACTGAGGGAGGGGCGCGGCGCACACTGGTGCTGCCCTTCACACAGCAGTGCCCAGATTGTGAGCTGAAGTGCACACACTAGTGTGCCTACCTTTACCTTGCTCCAAAGTGATGCACACACTTGTGTGCAGTCCTTTAACTTGCTGTATTTTAATCTTTCAACCTTGGTTTAGACTTTAACCATCTTTAAACCATGTTTAGAAATGTTTAAACCTTAGATAAATACCAACAATCTCTACCTTTGTCTAAGTGTTTAAACCTGAACCATTGTGCAGAGAGCTTCAGGATCCAAAATTATATTGAGTCATCAATTAACCAACTCCAATCCTAAGAAGTCCAAGGCAATGATTGAACTTACTTAGAGGTAGAACTTTAGTACCTAAATATGTAGGACTTCTTTCCATTGCAACTTTGTCCACATGGATGCATCCTTCCATAACATTTTCCCGAACGAAATGATACTCAACATCCATATGCTTAGTCCTCTCATAGAACATCGGGTTCCAACACAAGTGCCACGCACTTTGGCTATCCAAAGACACCACCACCTGCTCTTTTAGGACCTTCCACTTGTCTAACAACCCTTTGCACCACATAGCCTCTTTGATGGCTTCCATAGCCGCTACGTACTCTACCCCGGTTGTTAAGAGTGCTACCACCAGCTGCCACTGAGCCTTCAAGTACCTCAGTAACCACTTCATCCCAAGCCAAAGCTCTTTTTTGGGATTACTCACAAATATGCTGAAAGCACTAAATGCCCAAGAAACCTTCAACCTATTTCTCTCCCTTTCCTGGATTATTCTCATCCCAAGGATCTTTTGTGCAAGGCTAAGATCCTTCCTCTTGAACTCCTCCATTGAGATGTTAACCTTTCCATCCTCTCCCTATTGTTCTCAACCAACAGCATCTCATCTGTATAAACGAAGATACTCACCACTTCCTCCACCTTGTGTCTTGGTGAGAAGATTTCTGTGAAATCTATGCCTTCTCTTTTCGTGAACCCCTTCACCACTAGCCTAGCCTTATTCTAGACTTTATCCCTTGGAGGGTTCCCTTCTTTGATCTTGTAAGTCCACTTACAATCCACAACTCTCTGTTTTCCCGGAATGTGCTCCAATTCCCTAGAGCTGTTCTTTCTCAAAGAATCCATTTTTTCCTCCATGGCTAGCTTCCATCTTGATGAATCGTTACATCCCATGGCATCAATGTAAGTTTCTGGTTCACTTATCCCTCCTTCTGTCCAAGGAGCTGCTACAATAGCATCCGCAAAGCCACATCTTGAAGGTGGTCTGACTATCCTTCTCTCTCGGTTCCTTCTGAGCTGATAGTTATTCTGACTTGCTGCATCATCCCCTTCTAGTTCAGCCTCCTCGTGAGTGTCCTGAGCATGGCCTTCATTAATGGGCTCTACCTGGTCTGAACCCTCTTGCCTTCCTTGCTCTACCTGAACTAAATATTCCTTTATGCTATGCTCCACAAATACCAAACTGGTTTGCTCACTATCCCCTGCAGGGTTAGTTTTCTCCAAGTAGGGAAATAACAATTCATTAAAAATAACATCCCTACTTATAATGAGTTTCATTCCTTTTGGTTCTAAGGACCACAACCTATATCCCTTAACACCATCACTATATCCTAAAAACACACATTTTCTAGATCATGGCCTAAGTTTATCATCCTTTTGATGTGCAAACGCAGCACACCAAAAAGTTCTAAGGTTGTCCAACTTAGGGGGGTTTCCACTCCACATCTCTTATGGAGTCTTAAAGTCCACAACACTAGAGGGTGATCTATTAACCAAAATGTAGTAGTAGACACCACTTCCCCCCAAAAACATTTGGGTCATCCAGATCCCATTAATATGCACCTAACTTTTTCCATAAGGGTCTCACTCATCCTCTCAGCAACTCCAATTTGCTGAGCCGTTTTCACAACCGTTCTATGTCTTAGAATCCCATTTAACGTACAGAATTGATCAAGTTCCTCTTTAAAAATTTCTAAGCCATTATCGGTTCTTAACACCTTAACTACCCTGCCCCTTTGAGTCTCTACCAGCTTTTTCCACACCACGATTTTATTCAAAGCATCTGATATCTTTAAACAAATAAACCCAAACCTTTCTTGAATAATCATCAATTAAAGACAGAAAGTAAAAGTTACCTCCCTGTGTTGGTGTTATTGCTGGTCCCCAAAGGTCCGAATGAATATAGTCAAGAATGCCCTTAGACTTGTGCACTCTGGTGTTGAAGCTAACCCGATGTTGCTTCCTAAGAACGCAACACTCGCAGGAATCAAGTTTCTCTACTTTGTCACCACCAAGTAGGCCATCCTTGTTGAGAACTTGTAGGCCCTTTTCACTAATGTATCCCAAGTGAGTGTACCAAAGAGTTGCCTTATCCATCTCAGCCATCAAGCTTACTTCTTAATCCTTGATTTCTGTCTCTCCAATTATCTCATAAAGTCCATCTTTTATTGCTACTTTGATCACCTCCAAAGATCCCTTGGTTACCTTGATCTTTCCTCCCTCTGCTTTGTATGTGTATCCCATGGAATCTAGCTACCCCAATGAGATCAAATTCCTCTTCACATACCTCACATTCATTAGCAGCCTTGTCATTCCATCAAACATCCTTAACTGGATGTCTCCTATCCCCCTCACTTGGCAAGAATTGTCATTCCCCAAGAAAACCCTTCCATCATTGATTCCCTTGAAATTCTTGAACCATTCCTTGTGAGGGCACATGTGATGAGTGCACCCGGTATCCAAGATCTATTTCCTGCTGCCTTCTTACCCCTTTCTCACCTTTGAGCACACAACAAGAACATCATCATCTTGCTATTCTTCCTTGGCAACCGAAGCCTCTCCATCCTTGGTATGGCTTCTTCCCTCATCCCTTATCTTCTCCTTGCAATCTTTCTTGAAATGACCCTCCTTATGGCAGTAGAAGCATCTCTCATGGCTTTCTCCTCTACCTTTATCTCGGTAGTAGCCATGTATGTTACTGTGCACTCTCCCATGGCTTTCTTTTCTACCTTTGTCCCGGAGTAGCCATGAATGTTGTTGTGCACTCTCCCATGGCTTTCTCCTCTACCACTGTCCCGGTAGTAGCCATGTATATTGTTGTTCACTCTCTTATGGCTTTCTCCTCTACCTCTGTCGCTGTAGTAGCCATGTATGTTGCTGTGCACTCTCCCATTGCTTTCTCCTCTACCTCTATCCTGATAGTAGACATGTATGCTGCTGTGCACTTTCCCATGGCTTTCTCTTCTACCTTTGTCCCGGTAGTAGCCATGTATGTTTCTGCCATACCAAGTTGCTAGCCTTCTTTTAACGAACAACCTTTCTCCACTTGATGCTCTCCTCATCTTAGCATCAAGATTATCTTGCAACTCTTTATTAGGATCCAATTTAAAAGCAAAGATTCATTTACGAAGATACCTCTTATTAGGATGAGTCTTGGCAAGAAACAACTCATCTAGTTTCTTCTAAATGACAATTGGATCTTCCAAGTCTCCGCACTCCCTTATGATATTATCCGACATGTGTAGAAAGATGGTGTTGTACGCCATCTTCTTCATCTCAATCCGTTGGTCCTCCATGATACTTGCTGGAAAAACATCATTTTTTCCAAAAGTCAAGTCCACTTTTTGTTGCACAAGAACTGCCTTGATCTTCTGCTTCCAAAGGGCAAAGTCTCCATTTCCATCAAACTTCTCAACACTGAAATTTGAAGCCATCTTGCGGAGAAGATCCCAGATTGGTGCAGCACCCACAAATGCTTTCCAACTTCTTCAAAACCTCAAGAACACGATCGAAGATGGATCTCAATACTGTTCTTGAATCACCCTCAAGAACACGATTTGATCTTGATCTTTACTCTGTTCTTGAATCACCCAAGAAGTTGATCTTTGATTCTTGGAGTCTTGACTCCGTCACCTTCTGTTCTTGCTCCGATACTCGTTGTCCAAAGCTCTGATATCACTGTTGTGGTATCTCCTCTAGCTCTGATACCACTGTTGGAAATCACCTTGACAAGAAGTCTAGGTGGTGATCTTCCAAACACCCAAGTCTAGAATAACTTGTACAAAAAGATACAGCAATCAAAGCAAGAAAGAAAACACAAGCAATTGTTATCGAGGTTCGGCAATGTTCCTACATCTCTGTGAGCTCCTCCGAGCCCTTTGCACTAAATCAATGGGTTCTTTACAATCAGCAACACCTCTCCAAGAAACCTTAAGTTCTTGAAGAACGAAAGAAGAGAACAAGAAAGTGATAAGGTCTTCAGCTACCCTGGAATTTCTCCCAAGAAATTCAACTTACAAGTCCCTTGAATGCCCTCTCTATACTACTCTCTCTCTCTAAACAACCAGCCTCTCCAATGAGTCTCTCTTGTGTTTTGTGTCTTTGCACTCTCACACAATTCTCTAATTCACATGTTCTATCACACACTTGTGTTTCCCCTTGTATCACATACACCTCTTTGAAGCTAGGTGACCCTTTATATAGTGCACCAACTTCTTGACCAATCTTGAGGGTCAATATCCACACTTAGATCTTGAGGACTAATCAACCATAACCCTCAATCAATTCTAAGTGATCCTATGCATTTTTTTCATGCCTTACGCACCATTTGAAAAGCTGAAACATAAGCATCATATGTGCCTTGTGCTGAGGCTTAGATCAGGGCGTGTTGAGGCTTGGATCAGGCTAGGCCGTGGTGCGGACCAGGTCACCCTCTTCATCCTTTCTGGGTGCCGTGGTGTGGGGGAGGCTGAGCCGCGGCGCACACCTCCTCCAAGACTCCTACTTTGCTGGGCGCTACATCTTGGAATGAGCTGGGCCGCGGCGCACACTGGTGTGCACTTGATGCTGATCTTTCCTTGTTTAAACCTTAGACAAATACCAGCAGTATTTCATTTTCTTCACATATTATCTTGTTATAAATTCATGCACATATTAAAGTTTTGTTGAATATATCTCTTCTTCATAAAAGTGGAAAACCAATTAAAGACAGATCGAGACTTCAAAATCAAATCACACATTTTAGTAGGACTAAGATGACCAAAAGATGTTCATTTTTACTTTAATTGAATGCAAACATTACCTGCTCTGGGAGAATAGGCTCTGATAATTAGGGATTCATAATCTCAAGCAAATGAAGTTGGGAGCTCTGGTATTTCCAATCTTATGGACCAAAGGTTGTCTTATGGAACTTTACATAGTCATGTTTCATTTTTATTTTCATCAAACCGTAGTGTAAATTTCTTTTCACCACTCATGGGAATTTAAACTAAAAGGTTTGGAGATTTTAGGCCAATTAAAATTGCACTCTATAATCCAATGTTTGAGGCGATTGGTCTCCCCGTCGACCCCCATCTGAGATGTATGCTACTAAATAAATGGTAATTTTTTTGTCTTCTTGATCATTTAACTTTTAACCGGCTTTATAATTTTATTAGGAGAAAATATAAGATGTCTTACTTAGTACGATCATATCATGATGCAATATCATACTTTTTTCAATAGTAAAATAAAATATAAATTTAATCAGCATAAAAAAAGGATGCAAAATTACTAAGATTTCCAAAGGTGCAACCTCATATTAACAATAATTGATAATTTACTCTCTGTCCATCATCATAGGATGAGAAGGAGTGCATCATGTGACAAAATTTAATCTTTCAAGAGTTTTTCCATAACAGATGAGACCTCATGCGGATGTGAATAGTCGAGGAGTGCTTTGATATTTTGGGATATTTTCTATGTCGACTTGTTAGCGAATGTTCTTCCTGGACAAATTTTACAAGGTATTATATGTTATGATGAAATCTATGAAGAAGAGTAGTTGAAACTTCCTTTAAAATAAATAGTGGAACCTTATCGTTTTGCAACTGTGTTTCAACTTTGATTTAAACTTTTGGTTTGGTGGTTAAATAAAAACTAGTATCTTTATTGTTTTGTCGTTGGAATTTAGATGTAATTTAATTTTCTATTGAAAAAGAATTTATGAATGAATTCGAAGCTTGAAAGTAAAATGAAGAGAAAAGGCAGTATATATGGATTAGTACACAACTTATTGATTTAAAGTTTTGGCGGAAGCATCATTCATGTATAGCAAGACATTCTCTTGCACGTGAAGTGTCATTCATGTATAGGAAGATATTCTCTTCACGTCGTTCAAGTATAGCAAGACATTCTCTTACCCATGAGTAAGAAACTCCAATTCTTTTAAAGCCTACCAAATTAGTCAACTGACATTCATTGTACTCCTATGAAATTAGGAATATAAATTCTTCATTCATTGTACAAATCTGTCAAAGAATCACCTTGTATTAAGGGAGAGAATCTCTCCTATATTATTGTAATTGATTCTTATTTATGGGTTTGGCTTCAATCCTCGTCCTTTGATTAAAGGATGCAATCTCAACCTTTCATGTATTATGTGCGTGAGATCGACAAATTTATGTATTTTGTGGAATTCATATCTACATTAATGGTTGAGATTACGTCATTTTCTTAAAGGATGAAAAAGGTAAATGATGGAACCTGAATCCCTTATAGATAAATGTATATAAAAGCAGTTGCAATCACTCTGTGGGATACACTGCCAAATTCCTAAAACCTTAGGACTTTCATGGTATTAGAGCAGCAACGATCTGAACCTATCCTTCTCTGTTTTTTTTTTCTCTTGCTCAAATACATCCTTTCAAATGTTCCCATGGCATCTTCAGCTTCTTTCATCCTCCCCCATGCCTTATCTTACCACTCGAAATATTACGAACCTTGTATGTGTTAAATTACAATTCACCAATATATCTGTTATGGAAGATCTAGCTTCTTCCTATTTTGTGCTCACAAGACCTGTTCAAACTTTGATTTAAACTTTTTGGTTTAGTGGTTAAATATATAAAAACCGTAGTAGTATCTTTAATGTTTTATGGTTGAAATGTGGAAGTAATTTAATTTTCTAGAAGATCTTATTCGAAAAGATTTCATGTATGAATTCAAAGCTTAGGTAAAATAAAGAGAGAAGGGATTATATATATTGATTACTACACAATTTATTGATTTAAACTTTTGGGTGAAGTGTCATTCATGTATAGCAAGACATTCTCGTACCCATGAATACACTCTAATTCTTTTTGAGGCTATGCATTCTGGTTAGCATAAACTTCATATTGAAGATTGACCCTTTTCTTGAGGGTGAAAAAAGAGAAAAGACGAAAGGAAAATGGGCTTGTGTAGAAAAATATTATATTTTATTTTCTCTTTTAAGTAAAACCAAAAATTTCCATCAAAGCTAAAAGCATTTCAAGTTAAGCAAATAAACATAGAAAGACGGATAACAATTTTTTTATGCTTGTCAATATTGTGACATACAAATTGCTTTCAATATTAGTCATCGTTTTATATCTTAAATAACTGACCAAAAACCTCAATGTTTATCATCAAAATTTAATTAACTGGATTGAAAGGTATTCATTTTTCAAAACTCAAACTTAGAAGATCTATGAGGTTAGATTGGTCATAACCCACCAACATATCCTTTTCCAAACTCAATAGGTCATATATGTTACACTCATTCAAATGACTTTTTCTTTATTTGTTTAAAAGTTCACTGTCTTTTCCTTTTTCAGTCTATTTATTTCAATGAAAAATGACAATTTGAAAGTAAAATACATGTAAGAAAATATTTTATTAGTGTTTAGATTTTATGAAAATCAATTTAATGTAAAATAAAATTTTACATTGGTGAGTGAAAAACTTAACAAAACAATTTCCGTTTTTTTCTGACGTAAGTTGTTTTATAAGTGATTGGAAAATGGTTCTTTTTTATAAAAGAAAATACTTTCCCACTTTCCTAAAATTTCTCTCACATATTAAGCCACTAATTTTCTCTTTTTGTTTATTTTAAACATTTTTCATCATTTATTTTCATATTTCAACTGCAAACTTATAATTTTACATGAATCTCATTTTAAATAAATTTGGTTTTACATTGTAATACATTTTACATGTAAAGAAATGGAGTCGAAATTAATTTTACTTTGTAATATATTTTACATAGAAACAAATGAAGCTTTTGATTAAAAGGCTACTGTCAGACAAGTCCCATACAAATCCTCCCTTACAATTTTCTACAAGGCACTTCACTCCCCCTTTCTTATTTATAAAAACTGAATGGTATAAATCAACCTAAGACATTGAAATTCTGGAAATGTTAAGTTAGTGAAGTTTTTACATTTTTTAAAACTTTGTATAAGATTAAAAAGATGTTAAATCTCTAAAAATTAGAAGCACGGATTCCCTCTTTTTCTAGTGAAGTCGAGAGGCAAGTTTCATTGTACGGACAAAAAGGACAACAAACTTCCTTTCTACTCAACCATGCATGCGTGGAAATATATTTAATGATCAGCCAATAAAAGTAAAGCATGAATAAATTTTGTTTTGTATCTAGTTCGAGATCATGAAAAATATATGGTATAAAGGTACATTTCACTATGATAAAAAGTAAATATGTCTTTTTCTCTCTTTTCATACTATTTAATAGTGTAAAAATTCTTGGCTGGCTCTTTAGACCCGCTGAAAACTTCATCGGTAAACTTGAGATGCTTCATTGATAACGTCAATAAACGTTTGTGACCCAAAAAAAGTAATATTACTAGTAAAGTTTCTAAGATTACTAGCAAAGTTTCTAAGCCAGCCAAAAAATATTCATATAAGTGAAATGAACCCTTATATTATATATTTTTCATGGACCTATACTAGAACAAAACTTCTCGATAAAGCTATCGGTAAACGAACTGCTTGGAGTTTGAAGAATCTAAACTGTTATCAATTTTGCACACACATGTTATGTAAAATTTATTATATAAAAGCCATTAAATTTTACCTTTTTTTTTCTTTTGAAGAAGTCTGAGATGATATTTTTGTTCCATTATTCATTTTAGTGCACTTTTCCTTTCCTTATATTTTTTGAATCTTTTTTCTTCTTGTTATCTGAAAAACTAATAGTTGGTAATAATTAAACATGTATGAAATTAATGTACATGCATAAAAACAAGCACATTAAAAAAATTTGGAAAAAACAACTTGTAATTAATTACAACTAGCTAAAACATCAACATGAATAAAAGGATCAAGATTGTCACAACCTTGAGCATCAATTTACCATCTTTAATTTTAATTCTAGATAGACTGATGATAAACACAGAAAATGATTTTATCTAAACTTGATTGTTAATTCTCACTGTTGAAAAATTGATAGATAGGTTGTTTAACGATATTGACAAACCATGACAAAAGGGTGAGACTAATTATTTTCAAATAACTTCTTCAGCCACAATTTGAATCTTTAGTTGACACTTAGAAGTTTAGAAAATAAAAGATAACAAATTAACAACAAAATACAAAGAAGTTTCTCAATAAAGAACATTTCCAGCTTTAAGTTTATGATACAGACTACATAGTTTTTGTAATAATCCACACCCCTCATTAAGAGTGCGATGGGAGGATCACAATCCTTATAGTGTACAATTGGATATACTGTTGGGTCACGAGGTCAGAGTGTGACAGAATGGTATCATAATCGACCCAAGCCCATTATCATGTGGACGCATGATACTTTGGTCTTATTCCAATCTTATCCTTCCTTCAAAGAAAGGATTAGTATTACCATTTGTCCTTCTTATCTTATGGTTCTCACGTTATCCTAATCTCTTGCTTCATTTTTCAGTCTCATCAACCACTTTCTAATTGATTTATCTATCTGTCATCCAATAATCTTTGAGAACGATCAAACCTAAATGAGAATTTATTCGAAGAGAAAGTGAAAGTGCCTTTTTTTTTTGTTTTTCATTGGTTATTCAGCTCATTATATACATAAGTAATATTTCTGGAATGAACATCAAGTGATTCGATTTCGGAAACTAATTTTTCTTGTTTGGATTTTAAATATACTTTCATATAAGGTTTGGTTTCATTTTGCTTATAGATCGTAGTATGGATATTATTTGTGTTAGGTTTCTCTCAGTATTTCGTAAGACTTAAAATGTAATTTAAATATATATATTATATACACATATGTATATATAAGATCTGAATCTAAATCTACATCTATGTTTATATCTGTATTTGTATCAATATATGTTAAGACAGAAAGAATCCCAAGGAAAAATAAAACTACTATTAAAGAAAGTAACACATTCTGATGATCGATGAATTGCGCAGTTCTTGAGACCGAAAACCGAGTAAAGTACTTCAAACATACTAGTTAAAGAAGAAATGTGGAATACCTGTTGATACAGGAGGATCCGAGTCAGATGATGCTGAGTTGTCAGATAGCATGTTGTTGGCACTGAGATACCTTGAGTTCACAGATCAGCCCAAAAATAGCAGGTGGACTACCTAGAACGGTTGGATCAATCCAAATCTAAGGGTGTGGTTTACATCGTTTTGCATTCCACGAGCTCGGATCAGGCTCCAAAAACCCTAGTCTGATTGGAAATGGGCCCCCGGTCAAAACTCAGGACTTTGCCCTGAGCGTAGTTGTTTTTTTGGCCAAAAAACGACGTTTAGGCCTTCAATTTTGCAGTTTTTAATTTTAGAAAACTTTCTATTTGCAATTTCCTTTTGTATTCAAGTCAGAATTGACAGCCATTGATTCTACTTTTATACAATCGCTTAATTTTAGTAATTTTCATAGTTTTCCCCAGGATTATGTTTTCGGGGATTTTTACCTTTTTTGCTTTGACCTTATGAATAAGGAGGCCACATATGTAAAAGGGAGATTATTATTATTATTGAATAACATTATGTTTTTTTTCCCTACGAATTCTATGTTGAAACTAGCCTGTAGAATAATCGCTATTCTGCCCGGTGTCAGCTGGTATCAGAGCTTCAGCATCTTCTTAGGGTGAGATTTCATTAGTTTCCATGGCTGGTGGCCGTGGTCGTGGTCGTCGCAGTCAGGTTTCGAACGAGGAAGCCCCACACCGTGATCGTAACTTTCAAGATGCGATGATTGAAGATTTACAGAGGCAAGTTGCAGAGTTAACCCAGCGTCTAGCGGCGCAGAATTTCGGTGATCGTGAGATGGAAAATCACGATTTCGATTCCAGTTTCAAAAACCCATATCACAATCCTGCTCGATTCTGGGAGCACCATAGTCGGGAGGATTATTATGGAGACCTTGGTTTTAGAGTGGATCTGCCCAATTTTTTTGGTACGTTACAGGTCGAAGGATTCATCGATTGTTTGAATGAAGTAGAGCGTATTTTCGAGTATAAGGAAGTCCCAAATCGTGTCAAAGTGAAACTGGTCGCCATCAAACTCAAAGGCAGAGCATCTGCGTGGTGGGAGCAGTTGAGGCGCTCATGCGACTGGCAGGGCAAGGCCAAGATCACTAATTGGGAGAGGATGAAGAAGAAGATGAAGGGTCACTTCCTTCCTTTTGGCTTCACTCAAACCTTGTTTCAGTGACTTCATTTGTTAAGGCAAGGCACGAGATCGGTTGATGATTACACGGAGGAGTTCTATCAATTGATAACCTGAAATGATTTATCTGAGATGGAAGAGCAGATGATGGCATGGTATTTGGGGGGATTATGACAGTCCCTGTAGGATGTCCTCAACCTTCACTCGCTGTGGACCATTTCTGAAGCATACCAGCATGCACTTGCGGTGGAAAAACAGCAGAACAGAAGGCCAATGAACAGAAGCAATCAAAGCAGTCGGCCAGTTCGCCCTCAAGAATCCCATCCTGCCCAGCAGCAACCCCAGGGTAACTCTAACTCAAATATTAAATGTTTTAAATGTGGTGAACATGGACATAAAGCGACTAAGTGCAGGAAGCTTGCTAATCAGAAGGGCAAAAATCGCCTGATTGAGGATGACGTGTTAGAAGAAACTGAGGAGATTGGAGAGCCTGCGTATGACGATGATGAAGATGGAGATGTGTAGTATGGAGATGGCTATGAGACTGTGGTCGTTCGTAAGAGTCTACTGACCCCCAAGGGCGATACAGGGGACGATTGGTTGAGAACCAATATTTTTCACACGACTTGCACAGTTGCAGATAAAGTCTGCAAGATGATTACTGATAGTGGTAGTTGCGAGAACGTAGTGGCTGAAGATATTGTCCAGAAATTACAGTTGAAGACAGATCGTCATCCCAAGCCGTATAAATTGTCGTGGCTGAATAAAAGCAGTGAGGTAACAGTAGATAGGCTGATGTTGTGTCTATGGATGCTTGTTATGTATTGTTCGAAAAACCTTGGCAGTATGATCGCAGTGTTATTCATGATGGGCGGAAAAAATACATATTCCCTTAGCATCAAAGGGAAGAAGATTGTGTTGGCACCTCGTCGGGGAGGAACCACTCCTACCCCGGTAGCCAATAATACTAATCTGCTTTCTATGTCCAGGTTTTTAGCTGAGATTGAGCGTGGAGACGTGGTCTATGCTCTGTTTCCTTGTGGGAATAGTGTAGCAGACATGAATCTAGATTTACCAGCAGAGGTGCAGCAACTGTTAGCAAAGTTTTCTGACCTGATGCCAGAGGATCTTCCTCTTGGGTTACTGCCTATGAGTGATATTTGGCATCAGATCGACCTTGTTCCGGGGTCCAGTTTGCCTAATCAACCAGCGTGTTGCTTCAATCCCAAGGAATCTAAAAAGCTACAGCAACAAGTGGTAGAGTTGTTAGAGAGGGGCTACGTCCATGAGATTATGAGCCCATGCGCAGTTCCTGCCCTGCTGGTGCCAAAGAAAGATGGCTCTTGGTGTATGTGTGTTGATAGCAGAGCAATTAACAGGATTACAGTGAAATACGGGTTTCCAATTCCCCGCCTGGATGATATGTTAGACCAGCTATCCGGTTCTAAGGTGTTCTAAAAAATTGACCTTAAAAGCAGATACCACCAGATCAGAATAAGGGCTAGAGATGAGTGGAAGACTGCTTTTAAGATGCAACATGGGTTGTATGAGTGGATGGTCATGCCATTTGGGCTGTCCAATGCGCCCAACACATTTATAAGATTTATGCATCAGGTTTTACAACCTTTCATGGGGAAATTTGTTGTAGTTTACTTCGACGACATTCTCATTTATAGCCCGACGTGGGTGTCACATTTTGATCACCTCTGTGTTGTTTTTGATATGTTGAGGACGGAGTGCCTGTTCATCAATCAGAAGAAGTGTTCTTTTTTCACTACTTCTGTAACTTTTCTGGGTTTTGTTGTGTCTACTGATGGTGTTCAGGCAGATCAGTCGAAGATAGATACGGTCTAGGAGTGGCCCAAACCGAAGACCTTGCACGATGTCAGAAGTTTCCATGGATTGGCATCCTTCTACCGACGGTTCATCAGAAATTTCAGCACTTTGATTGCTCATATCACAGAGTGCCTTAAAGGACGTGATTTCCAATGGTCCGAGGAGGTAAAAACCTATTTTCAACTGGTCAAGCAGAAGATGACAGAGGCACCAGTTTTGGCACTTCTTGATTTTGAAAAAATGTTTGAGGTAAACTGTGATGCATCTGGGGTTGGTATTGGTGGTGTTTTGAGTCAGGAGGGGCGCCCAATAGCTTTTTTCAGTGAGAAGCTATCAGGATCAAAGAAGAATTATTCCACTTATGATCTGGAGTTTTATGCCATAGTTCAGTCCCTGAAGCATTGGTGTCACTACCAAGTGCAAAGGGAGTTCATTCTTATCACTGATTATGAGGCCCTGAAGTACATCAATGGCTAACACAAGCTGAGTAGACGGCATGCCAAGTGTGTGCCGTACTTGCAGGAGTTCACGTTTGTGCTGAGGCACTAAGTAAGAAGTCTGAACCGTGTCACAAATGCACTGAGCTGTCGTACATTACTCCTTACCACCATGAGCACCAGAATTACAGGATTTGAGGTTTTCTTTGATATATATGCTGCAGATCCTTCCTTCGGGAGGATAATTCAGGAGGTAACTGATGGTCAACGACATGATTTTATTTTGCATAATGGTTATCTGTTTAGTGGATTACAGTTGTGCATTCCAGATTGTTCACTAAGGCAGCAGATTATTAGTGAACTTCATAACGAGGGTCACTTTGGGCAAGATAAGACGTTGGCTTTGATCTCTTCTAACTATTATTGGCCTAAATTGACCAGTGACGTGGCTCATTATGTGGATCATTGTTATGTGTGTCAGCGGTCCAAGGGAGTACTCACTAATGCGGGCTTGTACACACCTTTACCTATACCTGAAGCCCCTTGGTTTGATGTCAGTATGGACTTTATGTTGGGCTTACCTCATACCCAATGGGGCTTGGATTCTATTTTGATTGTGGTTGACAGGTTTTCCAAGATGGCCTATTTTGTAGCTTGCATGAAAACAATGGATGCTGCCCGGATCACCCATCTTTACTTCAGGGAGATTGTGCGTTTACATGGTGTTCCTCGATCCATCACTTCAGATTGTGAAACCAATTTTATGAGTCAGTTCTGGAAGAGTTTATGGGAGAAACTGGGGACGAAGTCGAATTTTAGCAGCACCTACCATCCCCAGACAGATGGTCAGACCGAGGTGGTGAACAGAAGTTTGGGGAACCTTTTGAGGAGCTTAGTAGGAACTAAACCGAAGCAGTGGGATTTGGCGTACCGAGGTGGTGAATCGAAGTTTGGGGAACCTTTTGAGGAGCTTAGCAGGAACTAAACCGAAGCAGTGGGATTTGGCGTTACCTCAAGTAGAATTTGCCTATAACAAGTCAAAAAATAGAACCATGGGAATGAGCCCATTTGAGATTGTCTATGGTCAGAATCCATCTAGGGTGCTTGACTTAGCCCCTATTCCACGTGTGGGTCGTTTGAGTCACAAGGAAGATGAGATGGCAGGACATCTTCGGGGTATCCATGAGTAGGTGAAGTTGGCTATTCACGATAGTAATGCAAAGTACAAGGTTCAGGGCGATAGTCACCGTCGTCAGGTACTTTTTTATGTTGGTGATTTTGTTTGGATAGTATTAACTTGTGATCATTTTCCTGTGGGAGAGTATAATAAGTTTAAGGAGTGGAAGATTGGACCCTGTGAGATCCTGCAAAAGATTAATGATAACGTCTATAGACTACGCCTCCTCAGTCATTTGAGGTGATGTCTTTAATGTGAAACACCTGAGTCATTGTTTTGTAGATTCCGATAAAGCTATTGTGAACTCGAGGACGAGTTCTTTCCAACCCGAGATGACTGATGCAAGAGGATCCGAGTCAGATGATGCTGAGTTATCAGATAGCACGTTGTTAGCACTGAGATACCTTGAGTTGGCAGATCAACGCAAAGATGGCAGGTGGACTACCTAGAACGATTGGATCGATCCAAATCTAAGGGTGCGATTTACATCATTTTGCGTGCCACAAGCTCGGATCGAGCTCCGAAAACCCTAGTATGATTGGAAACAGGCCCCCGGTCAAAACTCAAGACTTTGCCCTGAGTGTAGTTGTTTTTTTTGGCCAAAAAATGACGTTTAGGCCTTCAATTTTTCAGTTTTCAGTTTTACGAAACTTTCCATTTGCAATTTTGTTTTGTATTCAAGTCAGAATTGACTGCCGTTGATTCTGCCTTAATACAATCGCTTAATTTTAGTAATTTCCATAGTTTTCCCCAGGATTATATTTTCGGGGATTTTTGCCTTTTTTGCTTTGACCTTATAAATATGGAGGCCACATACGGAAAAGGAAGATTATTATTATTATTGAATAAAATTGTGTTTTTTTTCCCTGCGAATTCTCTGTTGAAACTACCCTGCAGAATAATCGCTATTCTGCCCGACGTCACCTGTGTATGGGCTACATATATGGTTTAGCATATATTTTGAGTTATTTTCATAATGCTTACATATTTGATAGTTGAATCGTTGAATTCACGTTCAAGTTCAACATCTAGGAATGGTTACATAATTAGCTCCCGTATGATATTTAAGTCAACTTTGCATTGACTTTTCTGGTTGAGTTCAAAGTGAGATTAGGTCATTAACAAGTGAAATGATTACTATGGGTCTAATAATTATTTTTAATGCACTGTTGTTAGTTTATGAAGAATGATCAATTTTATTTCCTCTCGTAAAAAATCATAAGAATTAAATGGCTGGTGGCTAAGCTGATGATTTGGGAATTGTATCTATGGACACTACAACAAATAAAGTTTTTAGTGGCGCATTGAAACGTTACAAAAAATTAATAAATTTGTCATGAAAGTATTTGGGTAATGAAAAAAAATAAGTCATGATGATCATCAGCGTAGTTTCAATGCTAAAAGTATTTGTGACGGTACAATAATGTTGTTACTAATTGTTAGTTATAGGTGACAAAATTGATAATCATCACCAAAGGAAAAAATGTTTTGTGACGCAACGTTGTGTCTATAATACTAATGAAATTTGGTCATTAAAGATTTGTATTCGTCACTAAATACATAAAAAAAAAAAGGTTTACTGTATGTGAAGAAAACTTATGTGTCATCTTAAGAATGACCAATTAGTAACAAAAAAAAATAGTCATGAAAGCTAATAACATGTCGTCGCTGAAGGTTCCAATGCGTCACTAAATAGGCAGTTATGTGTCACTATAGAGGACGATGTTAAATGTCACCAAATAGAGGAAACTTTTGTGACGCTATGTAATGACCCATCTCAAGCGGGCCCCACTAGAGGCGACATCCTTACTTTTCATAACTGAGCACCTGAACAACTATAATATGAATAGAGTCTAACATAGACGTAGGATAATATATGAATATCATAGTAAGTAAGTACAACTTCGATCAATAATACAATCATTTAACTTTACAAAAGGACGTCTCATGAGATGTAACTTCAAAATATACATCTTAGTATAAAATACTAGACTGCTATTACAAAAAGAGATTGGACGAGGATGCCAGCACTTGGACCCACCTAGAGACTTCTCTTTCTTGCCTCTTCACTAATGGTTCAAGGGCCTCAAATAATCTTTTGGAAATAGTAATAGGGAGGGGGTGAGCTAAAAAGCTCAACGAGTAAACACATTACTCGAAGTAATCAAAAAAATCCTTTTATAAACCCCTTATGGGTAGTTTAGTACATATTCATGTTTTATGCAATTATATCTTTATACAATATATAGTAATTCATATGGCTCGTTGATTCTGAATATACAACTCAAGGATGATATATCATACAACATAAAGCACTCCTTCAATTACTTCAATTCTTTATCGTTTCAATCGAGTAGTTCACGAATATCGGGACATCTCCCATTTAAATAAATTAGGTCCCCTCTCTACCTCTTATTGAGCAAGGTCTCCACTTCCAAGAACAAGGGCCCTACCCCTTATCGGATGGAGTTATAACATTTGTCACACTAATAATTCCTCCTTACCCGTTACTGGGTGAGATTTACATATCTACAAAATAAATCCATTCCTTCCACATCACACAATAACAACAAAAGTAATACAACAAATACAAAGAATTCTTGGTAATATAACCTTTCAATACACATTTCATGAACTAATTATATTCAAAACCCCCAAATTTATAGATTTTTAATCCACAAGTATTATCTACATGCATCTCATGCTCCTTAAATCTTTTATTTTATAATATGTAAAATGCTTAAGTCCTTACTAATGTGTATAATCTAAGCTTTTAATTTCAATCAAGATTCTCACGCTTACTAAGAGTAAGGTGATACTCACCTTGTAGAATAAACCTTCACTCTAGAATCACATCCTTACCATTAGAACGTTCCTCAAACACACCTAAAGAATTCATCGATTAAAATCAACCTCGGAGATGTATACAATTACTCACTAATTACTTGAGTTATGAAATCAAGAGCTACTATTTAATTCATATAATTATCTTTAAGGACTTGTAACATGAAGGAAAAGGAGAATTGAATTATACTAAGTTAGTGTAATATGTTGAATTATGCATGAATGTTTAATTGATGACTTTTCTACTCTTGATATATATATATATTGTAATAGATGATTGTGGAATAGTTGTGTAGTGTTAGTTTTTTAAACGACTAGTGTAGAAATTTGTGAACTTAAAGTATATAAGGTTTAGCATAGAGGGCATATATGTGTGTATGCTTAGGAGATGAGCATAGGAAGAAGATATTCGATGGAGTATCAGATTGTAGTAATTTGAAAGTCCGCGTTGAATTATCAATCTGAAAGTGTGGGAAATTGGAGTTTTGGGAAGTAGAACCGATTCATAGATAGTAAGTGTTTCGTTAAGAAGTGAGACTTGGGAAGAGTGATTAAAATGATAGGTAAGAGTACATATGGGTTAACGAGTATAGAAAGGAGTAGGATTAAAATTGTTGGACAAGTGGTTCTTGTGAAGATTAAGGTATAGTACGAATGAATGAATCAAAAGGGGAGAATCAATTTACGTAAAGAAATGATGGCATTAGATGATTTATTAGTGATGTTTTTGTAGTATTTTGGATTTGAGGAGGATAGTAAAGGAGTAGGTTGGGAAGAAATTTTTTTTGTATATATGTGGAATTGGTAAAGGATAAAGGTGTAGTGAACTTTTCATTTGATCTTAGGTATTAAGTGAAGCTTGATGCAAGGAGATGGTGGATCTAAATTATAGAATAAAGAATGAGTAATTAAATGGTCGGTACTACTTGAGTGAACTAGAAAGTTTTGATTACTGGAAGATTTAAATTGAAAAATACTTTTGGTGTCTATTGAGAGGTAGGTGATGATGGACTAAGATATAAGAAGCATTTTAAATCTAAAGACTTGCGAATAACTTGCCTTAAGATATGGTTGGGAGTATTAGAAAGGATAATAATTAGAGAAAGCATGAAACCTGTGCTTGGTAAGAGCAGTTACCTTGTAAATGAAAGTGTTAAGAAGGTGTTTCATAGGAAATCAAGAGTTTAGTAAGGTATAAGGGTATTAGAACGATTATGGTGAAAAGTGATGAGTATAGTGTACAAAACCAAGGTCTGCTGGATTGAAGGTTAAAGTACTAGTATACAATGAGGAGCGAGAAAGTTAGGAAATTAGTTATATCCCCACCCATAGTTAATAATAAGGTTTTTGCATAGTTATAATAATATAAGAGGTAGAGATTTCAAGAGAAAAATTTTTTACTTAAGAAATTATGAAGTTTGGAGTATTTTAAAAGGAAATAGTATTGGAAAATATGTCAAATAAGGAAGATAATTAAAGAGACTTCAGGTTACTAGACATTTAGATCTCGATAGAACTTAATTTAATGTGAAGGGAAGATTTTAGACAAATCAAAGAGCTACTAGGAAGTGTTAGAGAGGGTTGAAAATAGATTTTTGCTAAGTGGACGATGGAAAGTTAAATTCATGAAGGGATTAAGATATGTTTTGAGAAATAGTATAAGTGGTTCGATGTAATTATGAAATATCCAATTGAAGGATTACTAATGATAATGGGTTAAAGGAGACTGTTGGGAGTCATCATTCATAATGTGGCTAGACTTAAGATTTGATAAGGAAAAGAGTGGGGATGAGATGTTAAATGGTCTTTTGGATGTGTATTTAAGTCAAGAGAGTAGCTTAAGTGTGTAAAAGTCTAAGAGAAAGGTGCAAGTAGAATAAAGAAATGAAGATATTTTAGTTCATTGTGTTGATGAAAAGAATTGAGTAAAAAGTAAGAAGTCGATATTACTACCAATATTTTCTTATATTTATCCATAAATCCACACAAATTATTATTATTATTATCATCGTAATCCCATAAGCATTTATTATGCTATGCTTACTAAAAGTAAGGTGAAACTCATCTTTGATATGCCAAAAGTTAATCTTAGCTCCTTCATCGCCTTTTGATCGTTCTTCCACCACATCTAAAGAACATACGATATAGTTTAACAATCCAAGAAGTAAACAAATAATTAATAATTATCTATATCAAGTAATTACAAGAATTAATTAAACCAATACATATACAATATCACAAGTTTACTTTTCTTTTTCTACCTTTCTTTCCTTTCCTTATCAAATTTTAGATTACATCTCATGACAATGATACTTTTTAACTTAATCAAGTAAATTCTAAGTTAAACTACAAGAGAACTTACATATAAAAAGTTTCTCCCAACTAATGAAAAGCTATTCCAATTTAAAGAAACCATACCAATTTTAATAATAATTATACCATCAAGCACTTATATAAATCACACTTTTCATAAACAAACTTAGAGTAAATCATATAACTTTCAAAATACCCACTTAAAAGAAGTTTTCCAAAATTTTAGTTTTATCTCTAGAAAACCTAAGAACTCAAGAAGTTCCTTTACTTTTAAAAAAAATACCCAATTAAACTTTTATTATTTCCTTCCATAATTTTCTCATCTTCACAAATTCCAAGAAAATTATAACTCTAACAAAGAAAAATCTCCAATTTATGAAATTAAACCAAATTCAATCTAACCCATACTCTTCTAGGTCTCAACTTTCATATTTTACAATAATCACAACTCAAATCAAACTCCAACATCAGAGTTTTATAACATAAAATTTCCAGAATTTATTCAAAATTTCATTTCATGAAAAATACATCAAACTAATTCAATTTAAACTCAAATTATCTTAAAGAAAGTCATAGTATCAACTTTAAGAACTCTACTTTAACTTAGAAAGGTTTAGAACTCAAAACTTACTCAAATTCTTGGTGACAAACAGCCTAGAAAACAGTCCCTTTATGGTGAGTGTGTCCCACGTGCCGCCTTCCGTCGCTCGTGACAGCCCACCTCTAGCACTGTCCTCTTCCTCTAGCTTCCAGAAGTTGTTCTATAAAGTTTGGGGGCATTTGGACTTAGAGTGGATCGGTTATGGCTTGACGAAATTAGGAAGAAATTGGGTTTTCTCTCAAAACCATTTTCTGTCTCTCTTTGTCTCTAAATCTCTCTCTGCCCGCGCACTGCGGAAGAAAGGAGAAAATGCTTGAAGTTTCTAGGCCTTTAGCCTTTATATAGCCCTAATAGCTTTTACCTCTTTACCCTTCCAGTTATCTTTAATGAAATTGCAAGTCATCTCCTCCATTTTCTAACTAAAACTACTAAGGCCCGGAGCTTATATTTATAACAAAATATCCATAATTTAACTTGGCTTTTGAATAACTACTCCCCTTTGTCTCATGTCTAATTTTACCCTAAAACAATAGTCATTTTTTTTAAAATTAACTTCAAATTTCTCTTATACACCAATTATAATTCGAAAATACAAACTCAGTGATTTAAATATTCTTATTGAGGTACCGGTCTCTACAAATATAGAATTTTATCTATTCTAATCGAAGAACCCCAAGTTTGCCATTAATCATTAGGCATGTCCTCTTTACTTATTTGTATCTTTAAATTTCGATCCACTTTTTTTTTTTTTTTTTAAAGCAAGTTGCAATTCAAATCTATATTATACAAGAAAGTCCAATTTATAGGACTCTCTTGAAATTTAATAAAAGATGACCTTATGACAGAAAAATGGCTTTTTTGGGATAAATTTATTACATATAGAAGCCAATACATTTTACTACCTTTTTTTTTTATTTTGAAGATGCCTGATGATATAGAAATTTTTTTTAATTTAATTAGAGGTGCAAATATATTCTCCACTTCTCATTTTATTGAGTTTTTCCTTTCCTTATATTCGTTGAATAATTTTGTTCATGTTAAGTAAAAATGTAATAGCTAGTGATAAAATATATAGGCAATGCATTAAACATACACAAACATATTGAAAAAATTGTAAACACAGTTTGAAACTGAATACAACTAACTACGGATAAATGATTAACAGTATTAACAGACTTAATTAAAACGTCGTACACATGTAATCTTTAAGTTTATGATAATTGATCAAAAAATTCAAAATGTGGGCAATGCACAGGAATTTTATTTGTGAATAACTTCTTCTGGCATATTGCTCGCATATTTAATTGGCCCTCATACTTTTATAAAATAACATGCTATAAGTTCATGAAAATTCTAAAAAGATTCCTAATTAAAGAAAATTTTCCACCATTAACTTAATGACACAGACACAATATACATAGTTTTCCTACATAAATAAGCTAGTTCCATTAGTTAGGGCATTGTCTTCTTATTCCATCTTTTCCTTCCGCCCATAGAAAATATTAGCATTACCATTTGTCTTCTTATCTTATACTTCTCATACTGTCCTTCTCTTGTTTCATTTCATTTCCAGTCTCCTCAATAACTTTCTAAGACATATACATCTATCTAGCTATTTCATGTAGCCATCCTGAAAAAGTTCAAACGTAAAAGAGATCCTTAATTTTGCAAAGAAAAGGGTGTGTATTTTTTCTTGAATTAGCATTGATCGGTGATTGTTTTTTCTTGTTTTGATTTTAAATTTATTTTCTTACAGGGCTGCAGTTCAATCTTTACTATAAGCATAAACTTTGTAAAGAATCTAGAGGTGAATTTTATAGATCTTGTTTTGTTTTTTTGGGATGACAGAGAGTATACATAGATCTTGTTTTGAGCTTCTTTACCTTTGTTATGGATGTTATTTATCTTAAGTTTCTCCCAATATTTCTTATGACTTCAAATATAACTTTATATATAATCTGAATCTAAATCAATATTTGTATGGTTATGTATATATGTCGGCACAGAAAACATTGTAGTCAATTTTTCTATGTAGTAAAAATAAATCTATATATGTAGTATTAAGGAAAACATAACATCCCGACCATTTGCATGCAGTGTCAGTACTGAAAACGTAGTCAGTAGAGAGTAAACCACTGTGCAGGAGGTACATGGGCTGATATTCTGACTGATTTTCTTAATTCTTACAGATCTGCAAGGTCGCTGGAGTATGATTAGCCTTTTATCATAGTTTGAGGCATCTCTTGAGGGATTACCTATCATTAGCAAACGTTATTTTTTTTCTTTATTCACCACAGTGAATGGTTCTTACAAGGAAATTTGCAGTGTTGGACATGAGCACTCAGTAACTGAAATCGCCAATTGTAATTATATATGTGCTAGTAGGTCCCACCATAAGAATTTATACAGGCTATTAACTAACTCATATGATAGATTTTATCTTTCCAGGTAAAGTTTTTAGATTTGGTAGAAAGTTATCATACTTGGGAGTAATATCCAAATGTGACAATTACTATCAAATATGACTTATTTTACAAACAGATTTGACTATTTTACTAGCAAATGTGACAACTAATTTTCATGTGTTAAAACTAGGCAAGGAATCTAAAAAAAATCCAATTTCATGTCAAAACACAATGTATTTAATTTAGACTATATCATTTCCATTTAATTTAAATCAATCGCATGGTTTTCATTCTAGTTTGCCTTCATGTTCAGCATACATAAATGGGTACTTATTAGTCATATCATGATTCTTTGGTAAACTGTATGTTGACTTGTTCAGATGAGATCAAAATTAGATTGTGCCATTAAAATTAAAATGATTATTTTAATATAGTTTTTTGTTTATTCCTCTTTGCTTGGTTGCTTTGTTTGTGCGATTGTTCATTTCTCCTAATATTTATCATTTGGAGCCTGCTGTTTCATTAATAAAATTGTCTTTTACAGTTAAAAAAACTAGTTAATTTGCAAAGAATGACCAATTTTATTTCCTCTTCTCAACAACTACCAGAATCAAATGGAATTTGGCTCAGTTGATGAACAGGGAGATCCATGTAGGGACTTTGCCTTGAACTTTTATTATGATCATGACTTTATGAACAAAGAGAATATTCAATAACCTGAAAATGAGCAAAATGAAATAGCTGGGAGCTTATCAAATGTAAGTAAGCACGTGGATGCATTTTGTTATGATGTTCTTTAGATGAAATTAATATATAGATATTTATAGGTAATAATTAATTCACTTTTCAAGTATATTTATTAAATAATAAAATTTTAATTATTCAACTAATTAATTAAGTTTTGGGTAATGATGGTTGATAAGGGGGTTATGGAGTTAGGATCATCGAGTGGAAGCAATCTGCCACTAATGAATCACTCAAACTCCAACCAGAACCTGATAGCCCCAATATCTGTACAAAACAATTGTGAAGTTTTGGAGCCCTCACCTTCATTCAACAATTCTTCACTTATGGGGACACGTGTAGGAACTTACAATCCAGTAACAGTACATTGCTTTCATTATGTATAAATTAACATGCCACCCCTTGTTTGATATATTGATCATATTCTAACTCTAAACCATTTTTTCTTATTTGATATATATACTAAATATATATTAGGTTCATTTCATTTTGTTAATGTTTGGTCAGGAGGGCATAGATAATAATCACCCTCCAATGATTACTGATACTGGAAACTCAAAGTCTCCTAAGGTAAATGGTCCCAACACGCTGCGATTGGGAACCACCTCCTCTAATACTCCATTGATTGAGACTCCACTAATAAATTTCTTGACGATTGTAGGTACAAAACTATTTACATCTAAACTAATAGAGAGAGAATCAACCCAGTTATTTATATCATCTCATAAATTAACTATTAATCACCATGTTTGCCTTTTTCTCATGATCTAGGAGGCAAATAACCCATAAAACAGTGCGATTCAGGCTGAGCTAAGAAATCTTCGATTAAAATCAACCTCAAAGATGTATACAATTAAACACTAATTACTCAAGTTAAGAAATCAAGAGAAACTATTTAATTCATCTAATTACCCTTAAGGACTTGTAACATGAAAGAAAAGGAGAATTTTGATGTAAAAAAATCTGAAAATAGGGTTGGACGGTCGACTATCTTACTTGGATATAGTCAACTGTCTTACTTGCACAGTTGAGGGAGTTTCACAGTCAACTGTGAGACTCCCACGGAGTTTTACAGTCGACTGTGAGACTTCCAGAGAGATTTACACTCGACTATTTAACTCCACAGTCCATTGTGGGACCTCCAGAGAATTTCACAGTCGACTGTTAAGAGGTCAAAAGCTCATAAATGGGTGAAAATCTCACTTCTTCCTTTTGAAAACCAAATTAAACCTTCATAAAATTCCAAACCATTTTGAAGCAAAAGTTTTACAAGAATATAAATCAATTTTCTATGTCACCCTTAGCAAATCTTTCAAGTTAAAATCTTCAAATCCACAGCCAAGCACAAAACTCTTTTCTTCAATAGAAAAATGTAACGTTTTCTTAAATTCTTTCTTGAACACAATTTAAATCCAAAATGTTGAAACAAAACCTAAAGAATCTTAAGAGATATGGAAGGACGACAACTCACTTGAGATCTTTGCACTAGAACTCACCAAAATCAAAGGAAAAAGAGAAATGAAAAGGATAGGTTTTTGTGTATTGAAAGGAAAAAGAGAAAAGTTGAAAATGAAGAGCTCTCTCTCATCCTTACTTATTTATACCACTTACCAAAGAAAACAGGTAGGTTAGACTTCAATCCTTGAAGTCTCTAATCTTTCTAATAAACCCCAAATTAGACTTTCCTATCATAAGTCCCCAACCTGTTAACTCATCACTAATTATTAAGCTCTCAAAAATACCCACACATCATTTAAATTTACTAGGCTATTAAATAATTAAATTAAAATAAGGTGGCATGCTCTACATGCGATACTCTTCGCTAAATCAAATACACTTTTGTCATTAATTATCCTTCATACTATATATACGACTCAAATTTAGTATAGACGACGAAAATTGAACGCCATAAAAGGTTTGTCTTTTGGTAAAGCTATGTGTGTCACAAAAGTTGTTGAAGTTGTGTCATTAAATACCTTAAATTCATCGCAAAAAACTTAACTTAATTGGTTTTGGTAAACATTAGTGATGATGCTGATTTCGCTGTCGAAAGGTTGGGTGTCAAAAATTTTTTATAAATTTTTTGTCACGAAACAACAACCGTCATAAAAAAATAATATTTGTGACGAAAGGTCTCTCTTCATTGAATACCTTTTGTGACTATTGCAAGTGTTTTTTCTGACAAAAAACTGCTACAAAACTTATTAAAGTCTTTATGTTATTGAATGAAATGAGCCATATTTGTTTCCCATTTGGTGAAAAAAATTTATCATCTTGAAAACTTGTGTTAATTCTTTTATATGACAAAATATTAATGTCATCTTTAATTCAATTTTTTATTAAATTTTCTTTAGTGACCAAATAATTCCGTCAATGAACTTAGTAGAAACCTCCTATGGTGAAAAACTATATAACACACATACACATTCTCAATAGTATACAAATCACAAAAAAAGAACAATTTTTTTTAGAACTTAACTAACAAAAATAAAGTCTCATGGCACTTCATAAAAAAATGTTTATAAGTTTCCAAGTACCAAAAAAATCTTAAATAAATTCTATCCCTAATAAAAATAATTCAAAAAAAAATAATTCATATGCAAACTCACTTCATCCTTAATTATTATATAAAATTTTAACTATTTAATTTAAAAAGTAGATGTAGTTCAACTACTCAAGTCTATCCATGTGTTGATTGTGTATTCGAGACATCGGATCTTGCAACCATCATTTGAAAAAATAAATTAATTAACAAGTAGTATACTATCATATATACAACAATGAACTTATATAAAAATATAGATTGATATTTGTAGAGCCTGGTATTATAAAAAGGATATTTAAAATTAGAGAGTTCCACTACGATGTGTTTTTGGTATACTTGTTCAGATTTGGGCTATAATTTTTTTTTGTTATACTTGAATTTGTGGAACTTGGGGACAAGTAAATAAATTGAGGATAAAGTACTGAAATAGTTTTCCTTTGATTTTTTTTAGAATTTTTGAGGATTAGTAAAAAAAACTAAGTCAAAATGGAATTTTTAAAAAGTTGTGTGGTGGAAATAGGAAAGGGTGAGAACTAGAGGGGTGTCTATGCAATTAAGAAAGAGATTGAGTACAAATAGGGGTGAGAGAGTGAGAGATCAGTATTTTGTGCTTGAACTCTCCAGAATGCCCGAGAGATAGGAGAAACAGAAAGAAAAAAAGAGAAAAGAGAATAGGGAAGAAAGAGAGGAAGAAAGAAAAAGATAAGAGATCTTTCTTTCTCTGGGTAATGTAAAATCTTTGATTTAAAATCCTTTAGAACTTGTGTTTGATTGGATTTGAAAGATAAGAGGTTTGACTTGAAGAAAAGGGTGGTTTTACCCTAAAATTTTCAGATTTCACGACCAGACAATCGACTCTGCAAGTTTCTAGGCAGCCTACAATCGCCTGCCCAATATGAACAGTCGACTGTTCGAGTCTTTGAACGTGATTTAAGCACCGTTTTTACCAAAATAAGTCACTTTCATTAAATTATTTCAATCATAAACTTCTTCTAAGTTACTATGAACCTAAATACATGTTAAAGTTTAAAAAGCTGAGATCTTGAAAGGATTTCATTTGTTTTAATCCATGCTAGATGTAATACTCGTGTTCATAAAATGAGGGTAAAGAAGTAATTTTAGATATATTAGATTGAATTAAATAATCCATGGATGAAAGATTTAGTATTTATTTGAAATAATATTGAAAATTTTGTTGAAAAGATTTAGAAATATTTGAAGAAGAAAGTGTTGAAATTTTTTGAAATTTGAAGTTTAAATGAAAGTATTTTGAAGAAAAATATGGACTGATGCTGAAGAAAATAATTTAAAAAAATTTGTAAGAAAATATAAATTTTATATTTCTCTATAAATTTTCTAAAATTTTTGGAAGCAAGAATAGATGAAAAATTAATTTGAAAGGCAAAATGGTAAATTTTAAATGATGGCAGAATTGTAAATAATTGATAGAAAATATGTAGACTGTATTAAAAAAATGGTAGTTCACGTGAAGTGGTGAAAGTGGTCAAGGAAGGTAAAAAGAAAAAAAATTAAATATAAATATATATAATATATTAATAAAAAAAAGAAAAGGAAAAAATTAAGAGGCAAACGGTGAAAAATATGGGTTCTTACAAAACCTATGGGAAAATATGATAACTGTATTGACATTTTTAATAAAATAATATTATAATATATGATTTCTTTTTTAAAAAAAATTGCAAAGCTTATAAGTCTCTGCAGCTCAAAGACATTATTTTCTTTCAAATCCCATTTAGTTTCTTTCTTTCTACAATTCAAATTCTTAGCAAATAAGTTATAAAAAAATTTCTCCACTATTATAGATAATTACTATCATTCAATTACAATAGCAAGATTTCATCACATTTGAAGTAAATTTTTAATAAGACTCATAACTAAATAATTATATTGTTTGAATTAAGTTATGAAATAGTAAGACTTATGAAAGTTAATGATTAGCTGTTGGTGATCAACAATCTCAAGAAATTATTGAAACGAGCAAGAAAGCCAAAGAGGTGATCTACGGGTAGCTTTAAGAGCTACGCGGTGAGTTAGATTTACTTTTAGTAATCAAGACCAATAAAAAATATAAATTTATGATAGTTGAATAAATTTTTGAATTATAATGATTGGATGAGGTATTTTATTTTATGTCTGATAATTGATTGATTTATTGATTAGAGATGAAATAATATGTTGAAAATTAATTATATAAAAATTTATGTTTTAAAAAAACATATTAATGAAAAATATGCTGAAAATATGTTACTTTTTTGAAAAATTTTATATGATATATAAGGAGACAATTTATTAAATATGATAAAAATAATAATTTTTAGAAAAAGATAATTGAATTGAATGCTTTGATGTATGCTTGCTTGCATGTTATTGCTCATATGCAAAAAAGGAAGACCATGAAGGCAGTGGTCTGGCTGAGAAGACCAGGAAGGTAGTTGGTTTGGTGAAACATGTTGACATGTGGGAAGATGTTCCCCGATGACAATATCGAATAATCTGATCAAAAAGAAAGAAAGAAAATTTAAATTCGTGCATTATATTTGTTTTAAATATTTATCATTAGTGGTTGATATGCTAACGAATCAGTTTTGATTATTAAATGATTGATAGATAGATGAGTCTCATAATGAGACGATTTTAATGATAAATAAATAGAAAGGGTGATATAATAAAGAATTATATGATCGACTGTTTTTATGATGTGAACCTTTTGATGATATTAAATTGAAAATATTAAATTGATCAAATATATGAGATATATGTATTGAAAGAAAATAGTCTGATAGTTTATTTATTGAGAGATTGTAAAGTGATTGAATTAGTATGTGAGAAGAGATAGATAATTAATTATACTAATTTAACAATGATCGAATATGACTAGAAGTATACAAATCGAGTACTTCAAGTAAATTTAGTTCACTGAGCTTGTGAAGCTTACTCCTCATTGTTAAATAATTTTCGGTAGCAGGTAAGACAGATAAATTTTTTTGTTGAGATGCAGACTGAGTTATTATTTGTAAGTCTTGTGGTCCACATCCTTAAGCTAATAGAAAAGAAATTTTAGATATTCATGAATAATATGTTCTATATTTTGTTTCAGAAGGGATACTAATAATGTAACTCCCTTGTTGAGCGTTGAGAACTGATGTATATATATTTTTAGTCGATCTATGTTTTTATATTATTGCATATATGTGTCGTGCTAGGATTTCAAAATGTGACGACACCGTCTCGAGGGTGGCCAACTCGGGATGGGTCGTTACACTAGAACAGGGTTTACAAAAGATTTAGACAAAAGAAAGAAGATTTATGAATTAACATCTTGTTTAGTATGCTAGTTTGAACTCTATGACATATTTGGGTGTAATTGATAGTTTGTTTCTTGAATTAACTCGATGACATGTTTGCGTGTAATTGGTAGTATGTTTCTTGAATGAGTGTACTAAGTAACTATTTATGTTGGATGTGATAGAAGGTAAACACCAAAGGCTAGGAAGTAATCTAAGGTTGGAGCTTGATATGGCAAAGGTGAGATTCACCTTACTTTTAGTAAATATAAAAACTTGGGTAATAGAAGTAAAATATTAGAAGTATGAAAATATGATTTAACTATAAAACTATAAATAGTAGTATATTGAGATTGTTGTGAATATGGGTTGAGGTTTAAAGGTATAAAAACTTAGTTTTGCCTTACTCCTATGTAGCGTGAGGAACTAATAAATGAAATTAAAAGCTTAGAAAGGATTTGAGTATCTATATACATTATAGAGAAAACATTGAAAGAGTAAGCAATGAATATAAATAAGACTTGTATGTTGGAATCTATACGTTTGAAAGATGTCGTGATGTGAATGATATTTTGAACTTATACTTGAGAAATTATAATGTTATGAATATATTGGACATGTTATGATTTCTTGTTGATATCTTGATGGTGTGACATGAATATAAAAATCATAAAAGGTTGGGACCTCGCCTTGTATGGGGTAGGGAGTGGATCCTAGTTGTTTAAATGTTGGGACCTCGCCCGGTAAGGGGCAAGGAGTGGATCCTAGTTGTTTAAATGTTGGGACCTCACCGGTAAGCGGTAGGGAGGGGATCCTATTTGTTTAAATGATAGGACTTTGTCCAGTAAGGGCTAGGGAGGGGATCCTACTTATTGAGAAGTAAAGACCCCGCCTAGTAAGTGGTAGGGAGGGGATCTGAATTATTTATGATGGGAGACATTCCCATAGTTTATAATTAGCCCAATGAAGGAGCAAGGACCTTGATGTAGAGCCTAATATTTTATTTGGAATATTTAAAATTCAGAGTGTCACTTAGACGCGTAAAAGTGTGTAATTGTTCAATTTTGATTAATAATTAATTCGTACTTAGTTGAGTGGAGTTTGGGAACAAGTAAAATTTGATAAAAAAAAACGTGTGTTTAGGACGAACTTTTTGAGTTTAAGAAGTGTGTGGGTAAATTGTGAAAGAATTATAAAGTGGAAGGTTAAGTTTATGATTTAGAAAGCTTTGTGGTAAAAATATGGAAAAGTTGTAAATGGATGGGTGACTTTGCAATTCCTAAAGAATTTTCCTATAAATAGGGGAGAGGGCAGAGAAGAACCAACAGTTTTTTGGATTCTTCTAGAGAGAGAAAATTCGGGTGGGAGGAGAGAAAGGGAGAAAAAGAAAGGAAGAATGAGAAAAGAAAGAGAATGTATAATATAATTTTTTGCAAAACTTAAGGTAAGAATTTTGTTTTAATTGTTCTTGTTTGATCTTGTATGTAACTTAGTTAATATTTGAGAATCAAAGTGTTCTTGAGAAAAAAAAAATCATTGCATCTCGTGTATACATTCTGATGACGGTCCCATGAGGGATGTGTGTTACGATTGGCCCAAGAGGGGCATGTGATGTGCTTGGCCAAAAGAAGGGATGATCTTTGTTGTGGAAATAAAAGTGTTGCGATAAGAATTCACTCTTGTTCTATTGATCTCATGTTATTTTATTTTTTTTATCTGTAAATAAACATGTATTAAAATGATCAAAAATGTACAAAAGTATCACTGGGCATCCCCAGGAGATTTACAGTTAAGGCATGAACAAAAAAATAAGAGGCCTAAGCCCAGTCAAGGGGCTATACAAGCCAACAAGCCAAAAGAACAAACATAAATCAAGCTGGCCTAAACATGCAGCCAGCAAAACCAACTAATCATAGAGCTTACAAGGGGCTGAACAGACCAACAAGATTACAGGAACACAAACATACAATACAACAGGGCATACCCTGGGTAAACAACAAAACCAGAAGGGGAGCAGCCTATACTCAGGGCAGGCAGCATAGGCACTTCTATAGATACCAATCTGGATCTTCTTCACTAAGCTAACAGGTAAGGCAGGAGCTTTGTCAAATATCTTGGCATTTCTAGCCAGCCATATATGGTAGACAGTAGATGCAAGGGCTGTCTTTCTGGCCACTGCAAGAGGGCCAGTGCCTTTGACTTTCAAAGTCCATCTGATAGCACTCTCAATGGTACTCATATATCTTCTACTACCCAGCCAGAGGTTTATGCTGTTCCAGACCTCCTTACTAATTCTACAGGAGAAGAAGAGGTGGTCCTTAGTCTCATTCTGTTCAGTACATAGGGGGCATAACTTGTCATTCTCTTCAAGGTGGAGCTTGTCTTTAGTGAGCAGTCTATCCCTAACAGCCAGCCAAAGAATGAATGAGTGTTTAGGAGGGCAGTGGCTGTTCCAGACCAGAGAAGCCCAACTGACCTTGCTGACTTTCTGCCTCATATCATTGCATACTTTCTTGATACTTAGCTCATCATGCAGCCTCTATTCCATTAGCTTATTGGTAGCTTGCTGTAGGCATGGTGGCTGGCCAACCATCTCATCTCTAATTTCCAGGATTCTCTTCCAGAGTGGGGAGTCATCTTTGTTTGCCTTGATCCCCCATATAGATTTATGAAGAAGATAGTAGTGCTGGACCCATTGAATCCAAAGGGAGTCTTTCTTTATGTGGATATTCCATAGGACTCTTGTTAGGAGAGTCTTGTTCCAAGATTTAAGCTCTACCAACCCAAGACCCCCTTCTTTTTTAGGCTTACAAATGTCAGCCCAAGCAACAAGAGCTTTTCTCATTCCCCCATTCTTACCATTCCATAGAAAAGTTCTACATAACTTGATGATTTTATCCAGGATGTTTCCAGGGATGGGAAAGATGTCCAGCCAGAAGCACTCCACACCTTGTAGCATAGATTTGATAAGTTCAGTCCTCCCAGCATATGATAAAGAGGAGCCAGCCCATACATTGATGTAGCCAGAAATTTTCTCTATAAGGGGGGCATAATGGGAGGCATTCAGCCTAGCAGAAGCAAGAGGAACCCCTAAGTACTTGAAAGGGAGGCTGCCCTCCTCCATTCTTGTGCATCTGCTAATCTCCATAACCTCCTCAGGCTTCACCCCAGCATGGTAAAAACTAGATTTTGTCAAGCTAGTCTTCAGCCCTGAGCATTCACTGAATGTGTTGACACAATTCATGAGCAAACCCACAGATTTAGCCTCCCCTCTAGCAAACAAAATCAGATCATCAGCAAAGGCTAGGTGGGTAGTCTTGAGCTTGTCACACTTGGGATGGAATCTGAACCCCTCTTCCACATTCAATCTCCTGAGCAGCTTTGATAAGTATTCAATAATCAACACAAAAAGATAGGGAGAAAGTGGATCTCCCTGCCTCAAGCCTCTTTTCCCTTTGAAGAACACTTGCAGACTACCATTAATGGATAAAGAGAATGTAGTAGTGGTGACACATTCCATAATCCAGTCTTTAAACTTTCCAGGGAACTCCAGGCCTTCTAAAATGCTGCTTAAGAACTCCCACTCCACTGAATGATAGGCTTTCCTGAGGTCAATTTTGATCATGCACCTAGGAGGGATTCTCTTCCTGCTGTATCTTCTAAGCAATTCTTGGACCAGGTAGATGTTCTCAGCCATGCTTCTGGCCTTTATGAAGGCAGCCTGAGCAGGGTTTACCAGATGGATCAAACTAGGAGCCAACCTAGAAGCAAGGATCTTAGAGATAACTTTGTAAATAACATTGCAGCAAGCTATAGGCCTGAATTCTTCAACTTTAGAGGCAGCCTTCCCTTTGGGAATCAAGACAAGAGAGGAGTGGTTTAGCTGTTTTAGGATTTTCCCATTCAGAAAGAATTCTTGGACAGCCTCTATGATCTCTTTGTGGACCACCCCCCATGCTTTCTTGAAAAACTTTGAGGAAAAACCATCTGGACCAGGGGATTTATCCTCCCCTATGCTCCACAATGCAGCCTTGATTTCCTCATTTGTGATCTGCTTAACTAATTCAGCAGCTTGACTTTCCTGCATGACTGGGCCATCTTTGATAACATCCATTTCAATTGGAGTACATCTGCTAGAAGTGCCTAAAAGCTCCTTGTAGAATATGGTAAATTCCTGGACCACTTCAGCTTCAGAAGTTGTTTGAGATCCATTGGCAGCTTTAATAGAGGCAATGTGATTCTTAGAAGACTTCCTCTTGACCAAAGCATGGAATAGTTTGGTACCTCTATCACTATTGAGGAGGTACTTACATTTGGCCTGCTAGGATAGAAAGCTTCTCTCAGCCTCAGCCAGTTGGAATGCTTTGAGCCTAGCATTTGTCACCTTCTCCTGCAGCTCAGCATCATAGGGGTTGTCATGAAGGTGCAGCTGCAGGCCATTTAGAATGTTTGCAGCCTCCAAGGCTCTCTCAGAAATGTGGCTGAAGTGGTTCTTGTTAAGGTTCTTGAGGAGGGGTTTGAGACCTTTCAAAAGCTTGCAAAGAATGAACTGTTTGGTGCCCCTTCCAGGGCAACCCCAATGAGCACTAACAATGTCTAAGAATCTCATGTTATTTGAATGTATGAAGAGTGGTATGTTGTATTAAATTAATAAAATTAGTGAATCCTAGTATTAATGTTTTATAATTATATGATAAATAAAAATAAATACTTGGAGGAAACCTACAAACCACATATTCAAGTAGTTAGTAATTAAATAAGTGGTACGAAATAATAGTAATAAAAATAATAATTTCCTCCAATGTGATTATTTCTTGTATGGTGTGTCTTATTGAGCTTTTTAGCTCACTCTTTTATTTTTACTAATATTTCAGGTAAATTCTTGAGGCTTGTCGGTCAAGTTGAAAGAAGTTCGAACTTAGGGTCTTCGACAACGACATTCTTATTTTTGAGAGGCTTTGTTAGGAGCTTAAATTTGTGGCTGGGTTTTAGTTGATGTAAAAGAACGTGTAGTGAGAGAGGTTTTTCTTTAATTGTGTCTAGTTAAAATTGATGTATAATAAAGAATGTTTATTCTTGAAATTGTAATTGTATAAACTATAATGTTTTGATCAAATGTTTGAATTCTTGGCGAGTTGTGTTTGTTAGGAGCTTAAATGTGTGATTATTGCGTGGAATTGATATTGTTTGGATTAAATTTTGTATTGTGGAATCTTTTTAATGATCCTTTGATTATTGAATTTGATAAAATACTTGATGAATTGAAATATTTTGATTGATATGTGTTCCTTATGAAATTGTGGAAAGTTGGTATGTGATTGGTGGCCTATTGGTAGTATTAAAAGTGGAAGTTGAAAAAGGGCTTTTGAAAAGACTAATTACTTGAAAGTTTACCTTGACTTATTCAATCATTATTAATTGTTGATGAACTACTAGTTAAAAAGACTCCGAACTTATACGAGTTGATTGAATTATACTAAGTTAGTGTAATATGTTGAATTATGCATGAATGTTTTATTGATGACTTTTATATATATATATATTATAATTGTAATAGATTATTGTGGAATGGTTGTGTACTGTTAGTTTTTGAAATGACTAGTATATAAATTTGTGAACTTAAAGTATATAAGGTTTAGCGTAGAGGGCACATATGTGTGTATGCTTGAGAGATGATCATAGGAATAAGGTAGTCGATGGAGTATCAGATAGTAGTAATTTGAAAGTCTGAGTTGAATTATCAATCCGAAAGTGTGGCAAATTCGAGGTTTAGGAAGTAGAACCGATTCATAGATAGTAAGTGTTTCGTTAAGAAGTGAGACTTGGAAAGAGTGATTAAAATGATAGTTAAGAGTACATATGGGTCAATGAGTATAGAAAGAAGTAGAATTAAAATTGTTGGATAAGTGCTTCTTGTTCAGATTAAGGTATAGTAGGAATGAATGAAGTAAAAGGAGAGAAACGATTTAAGTAAAGAAATGATGGCGCTAGATGATTTATAAGTGATGTTTTTGAAGTATTTTGGATTTGAGGAGGATCGTAAAGGAGTAGGTTGGGAAGAAGAAATTTGTGTATATATGTGGAATTGGTAAAGGATAAAGATGTAGTGAACTTTTCATTTGATCTTAGGTATTAAGTGAAACTTGATGCAAGGAGATGGTGGATCTAAATTATAGAATAAAGAACAAGTAACTAAATGGTCGGTACTACTTGAGTGAACTAGAAAGTTTTGATTATGGGAAGAATTAAATTTGTTGGGAAACCACCTTAGATGATGCCCAGGAGGTGGTCTTCCAGACACCCAAGTCTAGAGTGACTTATATAAAGAAAAAGACAGCAACCAATCAAAGAAAGAAAGAAAAGAACACAAAAAATTTGTTGATAAGGTTCGGCAATATGCCTACGTCCCCATGATATCCTCTGAGCTCTCTACACTATCTTAACAATGGAGTTCTTTATAATCAGCAACACCTTTCCAAGAACTCACAGGTTCTTGAAGAACAAAAGAAGAAGAAGAAGAAGAAAGTGATAAGAACTAACCCTGGAATTTTCCCAAGAAAATTCCCCTTACAAACTCTTGAATCCCTTTGTATTCTACTCTTTCTCTTTCTAAACAACTAGCCTCTCTATAGAATCTCTCTTGATTTTAGTGTCTTTGCACTCTTACAATTGATCTCACTTTTAATCACAAGTTATCTTATTTCACTTATTGTTCTTGAGATTGAAGCTAGGTGACCCTTTATATAGTGTACTAACTTCTTGTCCAATCTTGAGTGTCATTCTCCACCCTTAGATCTTGATGACCAACCAACCATGGCCCTTGATCAATCCTTAATGATCCTATGTATTTTGAGCATGTCTCACAAACCATTCAAGAGGCTGAAGGATGTGTGCATTAGTGTGCCTAGCGTCGCACCTAGAACAGGGCACGCTGCGGCCTAGAGCAGGGCACACTTGCTGCCCCTCTAGGCGCCGCAGCCTGGCGGAGGCAGCGTCGATGCTTGCCCCTTCCTCCAGCACTCCTCCTTAGTGGGCACCGTAGCTTGGACAAGGCTGGGCCACGGCGCACACTGGTGTGCACTCCTTGCTAAATTTATTCTTCCACCTTCTTGTTTAAACCTCGGACAAAATACCAACAATCTCTACCTTTGTCCAAGTGTTTAAACCCGAACCCATTGTGTAGAGACCTTAGTATCTAAACTCATCTTGAGTCATCATATTAGCTGACTCCAATCCTAGGTAGTCCAATGCAATGATTGAACTTACTTAGAGGTAGAACTTTAGTACATAAATACGCAGGGTTTTCTTCTGTGGCTACCTTATCCACATGGATGCATCCTTTCGTAACATTTTCCTGAATGAAATGGTACCAAACATCCATGTGCTTTATCCTCTCATGGAACACCAGATTCTTGCACAAATACAATGCACTTTGGCTATCCAAATACACTACAACCTGCTCCTCTAGTACCTTCAACTCTTCCAGCAACCCTTTGCACCACATAGCCTCCTTGATGGCTTCTGTAGCTGCTATGCACTCAGCCTCGGTTTTTGAGAGTGCTACCACCGGCTGCAACTGAGCCTTCTAACTTATACAACATCCATTTAAGTTGAATAAGTAGGAAGTAATCGATCTCCTTTTATCTCGGTCTACTCCATAGTCCGAATCAGTATAACCCTCAAGGTAGATGAACTCACCCCTCTTCTCATAAACCAACCCTACTTCTGGGCTTCCCTTTAAGTACCTCAGCAATCACTTCATCCCAAGCCAATGCTCATGTTCGAGATTACTCATAAACCTACTGAGGACACTTATTGCATGAGCAATATCAGATCTAGTGCTTACCATCATGAATATGACTGAACCAACCGCACTAGAGTAAGGGACCTTTTCCATTTCCTTCTTCTCCTCATTCGATCTTGGACATTGATCGCTGGAGAACTTAAAATGACCAGCAAGGGGAACCTTCACTGGTTTGCTATCTTCCATAGAGAACTTAGATATCATCTTCTCTATGTAGGAAGTTTGAGAGATCTTCAATCTGTTTCTCTCCCTTTCTCGGATGATACACATCCCAAGGATCTTTTGTGTATGGCCAAGATCCTTCATCTCAAACTCCTCACTGAGTTGAGCCTTCAATTTTCTTATCATTTCCATGTTGTTCCCAACCAGCAACATATCATCAACATAGATTAGGATGATCACCACTTCCTCCACCTTGTGCCCCTTGTAATACAAGCACGAATCATAGTAGCTCCTCATGAAACCCAGGCTGGTTACAAAGGAATCGAACCTCTTATTCCATTGCCGAGGTGATTGCTTTTGGCCATATAGAGATTTCTTCAGTTGGCACACCAAATCTCCCTGCCTGCCTTCCTCATAGCCTTCGGGTTGCCTCATAGAAATGGTCTCATCAAGCTCTCCATGTAAGAACGCTGTTTTTACATCCATTTGCTTGATTTCTCAATTGAATTGGACCACCAATGCTAACACTATCCTGATCGTCTTGTACTTCACAACCGGTGAGAATATTTCGGTGAAGTCTATGCCTTCCTTTTAACTGAACCCCTTCACCACTAGCCTAGCTTTATATCGGACTTCATCCCCTGGAGTGTTTCCTTCTTTGATCTTGTAGATCCATCTACAATCCACAACTCTCTGTTTTTCTGGTTTGGGCACCAATACCCAAGAGTTGTTCTTCCTCAAAGAATCCATTTCTTCCTCCATAGGTAGTTGCAACTTTGATGAATCCTTACACTCCATGGAATCCATGTAAGTTTCTGGTTCAACCATCCCTCCTTCTATCCAAGGAGCTGCTACATTAGCATCCGCAAAACCATATCTCAAAGGTGGTCTAACCACCCTCCTTTCCCGGTCCCTTGTGAGTTGGTAGTCATTATGACTTACTGCATCATCCCCTTCCAGTTTAGCCTCCTCTTGAGTTTCTTGAACTTGGCCTTCATTAATGGGCTCTACCTGGTTCGTACCCTCTTACTTTCCTTGCTTTACCTGAACCAAATTCTCCTTGATGCGATGCTCCACAAATTCCGGACTAGTTTGCTCACTAGCCCCTGCAGGGTTAGTTTTCTCTAAGTAAAGAAATAACAATTCATTAAAAATAACATCCCTACTTATTGTTAGTTTCATTCCTTTTAGTTCTAAGGACCACAACCTATACCCCTTAACCCCATCACCATACCCTAGAAACACACATTTTCTAGACCTTGGGTTAAGTTTATCATCCTTTTGATGTGTGTATGCAGCACATCCAAAAGTCCTAAGGTTGTTTAACTCAGGGGGTTTTCCACTCCACATCTCCATGGAAGTCTTAAGGACTAAAGCCCTAGAGGGTGATCTATTAACCAAGTATGCAGCTGTAGACACAGCTTCTCCCCAAAAATATTTTGGTAAACAGGATCCTATTAACATGCACCTAACCTTTTCCATAAGGGTTCTATTCATCCTCTCAGCAACTCCATTTTGCTGAGGGGTTGTCACAACCGTTCTATGTCTTAGAATGAAATTTAATTCACTGAATTTATCAAAATCCTTATTAAAAATTCTAAGCCATTATTGGTTCTTAAAACTTTAACTACCCTGCTCATTTGAGTCTCCAGCAACTTTTTCCACACCATAAATTTATTCAAAGCATCCGATTTATTTTTAAGCAAATAAACCCAAGCCTTTCTTGAATAATCATTAATTAAAGATCAAAAGTAATGATTACCTCCCTATGTTGGTGTCCTTACTGGTCCCCAAAGATCCGCATGGATGTAGTCAAGAATCCCATTAGACTTGTGCACTCGGGTGTTGAAGCTGACCTGATGTTGCTTCCCAAGAATGCAACTCTCACAGAAATCCAGTTTCTTTACTTTTTCACCACTAAGTAGACCATCCTTGCTGAGAACTTGCAGCCCCTTTTCGCTCATATATCCCAACCGATTATGCCAAAGTGCTGCCTTATCCATCTCAGCCATCAAGCTTGCTGCTTGATCCTTGATTTCTGTCTCACCGATCATCTCATAAAGTTCATCTTTGATTGCTGCTTTGATCACTATCAAAGAACCCTTGGTTACCTTTATCTTTCCTCCCTCAGCTTTGTATGTATACCCCATGGAATCTAGCTACCCCAATGAGATCAAATTCCTCCTCAAATCTGGGAGATACCTTACATTTCGCAGCAGCCTTGTGACTCCATCAAACATCCTCAACTGGATGTCTCCTATCCCCCTCACTTGGCAAGAATTTTCATTCCCCAAGAAAAGCCTTCCATTATTGATCTCCTTGAAATTCTTGAAACATTCCTTGTGAGGGCACATGTGATAAGTGCACCCGGAATCCAAAATCCATTTCTCACTACCTTGCCTCCTACTCACATTTGAGCACACAACAAGAACATCATCTTGTTGTTCTCTTTTGGCAACTAAAGCCTCTCCATTTGGTATGGCTTCTCCCCTCTCTTGTCCCACATCCTCTTCTTGCAATCTTTCTGTAAGTGACCCTCCTTGTTGCAGTAGAAGCACCTTTTTCCTCCAAATCTTGGTTTGGAATGTGCTCTCCCATGGCTCTGCCCTCTACCTCTTAATTTCTCCCGGTAGTTGCCATGAATACTACTGCCATTCTGAGTTGCTGGCCTTCCTCTTACGAACAACCCTTCCCCACTTGATGCCCCCCTACTCTTGGCTTGGAAATCATGAGCCCTTATAGCATTGACCATAATTTCTTTGGTTAGTGTATCTCTTCCATGTTCAATTGCATTAATTAAACTATCAAAACAATCAGGAAGAGAATTTAATAACATAACAACCAATTGTTCATCCGGGAATTTAATACTACAACTAGCCAAATCTTGAACTAGTTTATTAAAGACATCAAGATTATCTTGCAACTCTTTATTAGGATCCATTTTAAAAGCAAAGATTCTTTTAAGAAGATAAATCTTGTTAGGGAAAGTTTTGGTAAGAAACAACTCATCTAGTTTCTTCCATATGACACCAGCATCTTCCGAGTCTCCGCGTTTATTGAGAGGTAAGAAAATTCCCCTTACAAGCCCTTGAATCCCTTTCTATTCTACTCTTTCTCTTTCTAAACAACCAGCCTCTCTACAGAATCTCTTTTGCGTTTATTGTCTTTGCACTCTTATAATTAATCTCACTTTTAATCCCAAGTTATCTTATTTCACTTGTTGTTCTTGAGATTGAAGCTAGGTGACCCTTTATATAGTGCACCAACTTCTTGTCCAATCTTTAGTGTCATTCTCCACCCTTAGATCTTGATGGCTAATCAACCATGGCCCTTGATCAATCCTTAGTGATCCTATGCATTTTTAGCATGTCTCACGAACCATTCAAGAGGTTGAAGGATGTGTGCATCAGTGTACCTGGCGCCGCGACCTAGAACAGGGTGCGCTACGCCCTGGAGCAGGGCACACTTGCTGCCCTTCTGGGCATCGTGGCCTGGGGGAGGCAGCGCTGCGGCTTGCCCCTTCCTGCGTCACTCCTCCTTGCTGAGCACCGTGGACTGGACAAGGTTGGGCTGTGGCACACTCTGATGTGTACTCCTTATTGAATTTATTCTTCCACCTTCTTGTTTAAACCTTGGACAAAATACCAACAAAATTGAAAAATACTTTTGGTGTCTATTGAGAGGTAAGTGATGATGGACTAATATATAAGAAGCATTTGGATTCTAAAGACTTGTGAATAACTTGCCTTAAGATATGGTTGGGAATATTAGAAAGAATAATAATTAGAGAAACTATGAAAACTATGCTTTGTAAGAGAAGTTACCTTATAAATGAAAGTGATAAGAAGGTGTTTCATAGGAAATCAAGAGTTTAGGAAGGTATAAGGGTATTAGAACGATTATGGTGAAAAGTGATGTGTATAGAGTACAAAACCAAGGTCTACTGGATAGAAGGTTAAAGTTCTAGTATACATTAAGAAACTAGAAAGTTAGGAAATTAGTTTTATCCCCACCTATATTCAATAATATGGATTGTAGATAGTTAGTAATAATAGAAGAGGTAGAGATTTCAGGAGTAAAAATTTTTACTTAAGAAATTATGAAGTTTGGAGTATTTTAAAAGGAAACAGTATTGGAAGAGATGTCTAGTAAGGAAGATAATTAAAGATATTTGAGGTTAGTGGACATTTAGATCTCAAAAGAACTTATTGTAAAGTGAAAGGAAGATTTTAGACAAATCAGAGAGCTACTAGGAAGTGTTAGAAAGAGTTGATGTTGGAAAATCACCTTCTTGCGGAATCCTAGGTTGTGATCTTTCCAAACACCCAAGTCTAGAATGACTTATAATAAATAGCAAACAACAATCAGACAATCAAAGAAAAAACACAAGCAATTGTTATTGAGGTTAGGCAATTTACCTAAGTGCCCGTGTCTTTGCACTAAATCAATGAAGTTCTTTCAATTACAACAACACCTCTTTAAGAACCCTCTTGTTCTTGAAGAACGAAAGAAGAGAAAAAGAAAGTGATAAGGACTAAGTGTTTCCCTGGAATTTTCCCCTAGAAAATTTCAATTACAAAGCCCTTGAATCCCCAATCTATACTACTCTCTCTCTGAACAACCAGCCTCTCTTGAATGAGTCTCTCTTGTGTTTAGTGTCTTTGCACTCTAACACATCATGTCATTCTCTCTTATTGAGATGATGTCTTCACTTGTTATTAGAAGACCCTTTATGTAGAGCAATGACTACCTCATTTAATCATTGAGATCAATCTCAACCCTTAGATCTCAAGAACCAAAGACTCATGGCTCTCTAAGAGTCTAAGTAATCTTGTGCATTTTAACCAAGTCCCACGCACCATCTCAAAGTGCTGAAAATATTGGTGTCAGGTGTGCTTCATGCTGAGGCTCAGAACAGGGCATACTGAGGCTCAGAAAGGGGAAACTTACTGCCTTACTGGAGGCCGCAACGCAGCTGGTCCGTGTCGCAGTGTGCACCTGAAAGAGGACTGTCCTCCACTTGCTGGAGGCCGCGGCGCATAGCCTGGACCTGATGCTGAACTTTTCTATCTTTAGTTCTTAGACAAATCTCAACAATCTCTACCTTTGTCTAAGCAACTAAAACCGAACCTATAGTACAGAGAACTCAGGATCCAAACTCAACATGAGCCACCATATCATCCGACTCCAATCCTAAGAAGTCCAAGGCAATGATTGAACTTGCTTAGAGGTAGAACTTTAGTGCATAAATCTGTAGGATTTTCTTCCGTTGTGACTTTGTCCACATGAAGGCATCCTTTTATAACATTTTCCTGAATAAAATGATACCGAACATCCATATGCTTAGTCCTCTCATGGAACACCGGGTTCTTACACAAGTGCAACGCACTTTGGCTATCCGAATACACCACTACTTGCTCTTTTAGGACCTTCAACTCTTCCAATAACCCTTTGCACCACGTAGCCTCCTTTATGGCTCCACTGCCGCTATGTACTCAGCCTCGGTTGTTGAGAGTTCTACATGTTGGGAAACCACCTCAAGATTCCCCAGTGGTGATCTTCCAAACACCTAAGTCTAGATTAACTTGTAATACAACCAAAACAAAACAGGAATCAAAACCAATCAAATAAAGAACATCAGCAATTGTTATCGAGGTTCGACAATAGCCTACATCCCCGTGAGTTCCTCCGAACTCTCTGCACTAAATCAAGGGTTCTTTACAGATACAACAACTCCTCTTCAAGAATCTCAAGTTCTTGAATAACGAAAGAATAGAAAACAGAAAGTTATAAGGAACTATTACAAAGCCCTTGAATCCAATCTATACTACTCTCTCTCTAAACAACCAGCCTCTCTTTGAGATCTATTCTAGTGCCTCTCCTATGTTTTTGTGTCTTTGCACTCTCACACTTGCACTTGAATTCTCTTATATAATGATCTTGTGTTTGCAACTTATTTCACACTTATGTTGTTGTTTTGAGATTGAAGCTAGGTGACTCTTTATATAGTGCACCATTTCTTGAGCCAATCTTTGAAGTCAATCTCGACTCTTAGATCTTGAGGACCAATCAATCATAGCCCTTGATTAATTCTAAGTGATCCTGTGAATTTTGATCATCCTTCACGCACCATCTAAGAGGCTGAAACAAAAAGATCAGGTGTGCCTTCAAGCCGCAGCCTAAAACAGGGCATGTCGTGGCCTGAATAGGGAGGAGGTTTCCTGTCATGCTGGAGGTCGTGGCCTGGGGTGGCTGAACAAACCTTGGGCCACGGCACAAAACCCTTCTCCCATCTTCTGGTCTTCCTAGAGGCCAAGGCGCGCATACCTTGAGCCGAGGCGCCACGACCTGATGCTGAACCTTTTCAAACCTTGTTTAAATCTTAGACAAATACCAACAATCTCTACCTTTTTCTAAGTGTTTAAACCGAACCCATTGTGCAGAGAGCTTAGGATCCTGTAATACCCGTATTTATAAAATAAGGATAAAGAAGTAATTTAATAAATATCACTTGAAATTTAAAATAATATATTTACGAAGAATTTAGTATTGAATAAAATAATTCTTTTGAAAAAAAAATATTCTAGGATGTGGATGTCATTAAAAGAAAAGAAAAGAAAATATACAATTAAAAAAAAACACCAAATCAGTTGGATGTCCAGGAGAAGAAGGAAAAAAAGTTTTTTTTTTTTTAAAAAAAAGTCAAAGAAAATCGTGGGCAGCAGGAAATACCTACTGCCAATTTATTGTGAGGTATGGTAAATGCCTCACAAGTCTTCAAAGCGTGGAAGACTTTGGGGTAGTGAGGCAGCAAAATTTTCCCCGAAAATTTGCTATATATATGTATAAGATGTTCAGGTAAGTTACGCGAACAAATTTGTTTAGTTTCTTTAATTCAGTTCTTTTTCTTAAAACTCTTGGGAACCCAGAGAAAGGTTGTAATAGCAAAATTTTGAAGGGATTTATTGCGGCAATTTGTAGAAAATCAAGAATAGCTATTAGAGAAGCAGAAGGTGTTGATGATCTACAATCGGGGGAAGTTTCTGTGAGGAACGGGAAAGGCAAGAAGGTGATCCATGGGTAGCTTTAAGTGCTACATGGTGAGTTGGATTTACTCTAAGTAGTCTAAATAAACATGAAAAATTTAGTGATAATATTAAAATAAATTATTAGTTTATGTTGTGGTGATAGATAAAGATTTGGTTGATATTTCTGATATAAATTTTGAACATTAAGAAAATTATTAGGAGAAAATAATATTTTTTTAGGGATAATAAGTTGATTTAATAATAAAATAATAAGTGAAATTGTTATAAGTTATATTGATGTTTTGATATGAATTTTGGAGAGATGAATTTTTATGGATCATGATAAGCTTTAATAGATGGTTTGATGTGATTTGGAATGAGAGAAAGTTTAGTGGAATTTTTATAAATTTGAGAATATTCAGGATTTTCAATTTAAGTGTGTTGAATTTATGTAATTTTTATATATTACTGTTCAGAGGCATATTTTCATACATTGCTCATATACATATGCATTAAATGAGAAATAAAAGAACCGGGAAAGCAGTCGGTCTAAATAAAAAATGAAAGAACTGGGAAGGCAGCCGGTCTAAGGTAATAATAACCTGTCGACAGGTGGGAAGACGTTCCCATCATAATTCATGCAATCGCATTTGTTTTAAATTATTTCTGCATTATTGAAATGCTTAGGTGTTGTATGTTATTATGAAATTGTTTATACATGATTTGGTCTCTCAGAGAGAGAAAATTATGGTAAGAAAGAGCAGAGAATGATAAGAACTATCTAAATGATGGACTTTATGATGTGAACCTCATTACGAGGTAAGTTTGAGATAATTAATGGTCTTAAGGTGGACCAATGATTGAGAAGAAGAGATTGATAGAGAATAAATCTTATGACATGTGAAATGATAGTAGAAAGTTATCATTAAATATTAAAAGACTATTTATGAAATTAGAATACTTTTAGTAAATTTAATCCATTGAGCTTGTGAAGCTCATTCCTCATTGTACAATGATTTCAGGTAGCAGAAAGGATAATTAGACTGGTGGGACAAAAAGTCAGACGGATTTAATTTCTATAAGCCATGTATGTGTCAATATCCTCAGACTAATGAGAAAAAAAATAAAAATTTATTTGTAAATATTCATGCATTTTACGTTGTAAATTATATGTAAATTAATTTTAGATTTATATACTTCCCCTGTTGAGGTTTGATAACTTTTTGTTAATATTATTTTATTATGGTTGCATATATGTGTCATACTGGGATTCTCAAAAATGTGATGACACCGTCTCGGGGGGTGGCAACCCGGGATGGGTCGTTACAATTTTGGTATCAGAGCATTAGGTTTTAAGATTCTGTAGACTGCATGAGAACTTAAAAAGTGGAAGATCTAAATAAATTATATTTGTTTTAAATGCAGTATGAGGATGACACGTGGTCGTGCGAGAGCTAGAGGTAGAGTTCAGAATCGGAGGGGACGTGGTAGACCCCCAATTTTTAGGAGGACTAAAGTAGAGGATGAAGTAGAGTCGATGGTTCCTGTAAGGGAACATGGTGATAGTGCAGCTGGTACGAGTAGAGCTGGGGAAGTATCTAAGGGTAGGAATGATGAATTAAGAGAGGCTCTTAACCGTGCTTTAGAGAGGATAAATGCAGCTGAGGAACAGGCTGCTAATTTACAGAGAAGATTAGAGGAAAGGGATTGAAGAGAACCGGATGTGGTGAGGCAAGAAGTTCCTGATGGAGAGGTATTTGCAAATTAAATGCAAGGGGATTGTTTTGTGAGGATTCTTAAGTTTAAATCCCAGTCGTTTAAAGGATCATAAATCCGGTAGAAGCTGAACAGTGGATTGAGCATGTGGAGAAATATTTTGAGGTCTTACCGGTGTCTGATAAACAGAAGGTTGCTTTTACTTCGTTTATGCTGGAGGGTGAGGCTTCTCAATGGTGGAAGGATATCTTGCCTAGGATGAGTTACAAATAGATCAACCTTTGACTTGGAATAAGTCTAAGGATGAATTCTTTGCAAAGTATTTTCCAGATACTTTTCGGGCACAACAAGAAAGAGAATTTATCCACCTAAGGCAGGGAAATTTATCGGTGGTTGAATATGATAGTAAATTTATAGCCCTGTCAAGGTTTGTACCTAAGTTCGTGAATACGGAGGAAAGCAAATACAAGAGATTTTTAGACGGGTTACACTACGAAATTCGTTCTAAACTCTCTTACATGGGCATAGGAAATTATGCTATACTGGTAGATAAAGCATTATAGATTGAGAGGGATTTAATAGAGTTTAACAGTAGGAGAGATTGGTTGAAGAGATCTAGATTTGAGGGATCTAGAGGAGGTAGCAGTATGGGTGTACAGGGTGGGAGACCACCCTAAAGGGGACGTTCTTTGTCTCAAGGAACTGTAGGGCAGACTGAGAGGCAAACAAGATCTGTTACTTCAGTAGCTCAAAGTAATACCAGTGGGACCCCTCGATTTGGGAGACAAGCTATGGGGATTGAGAGTTATGGTAGAGGAATAAATATGCCACCAAGGGGAAGTGGAAATCTGATGTATGATTAGGAGTCAAGGGTTTGCTATAGGTATAATCAGACAGGACATCTGTCTCGGAATTGCCCTACGCAGATATGCTTTGTATGTGGTGAGGGAGGACATGTTGTTGTAGATTGTCCAACGAGAAAATCTGCTGAATTAAACATTGGAAGTGTCGGGAGAAGATCGATGGAGAGAGGCGGTGGATCAGGGAGCATGCAGAGCAGAGGACGAGGATCTGTAGCAGAGCTAGGACGTGGCAGTCAGATTCAGTCCGGAGATGGTAGAGTCTATGCATTGACCCAGCAGAATGCACAAGCCACTTCTGATGTTGTTATGGGTATGATATCTATCCTTGGTAGGGCTGCTAGATTATTGATTGATCCTGGTGCAACCCATTCTTTTGCATCTAGTAGTTATATGAAATGTATTGATGCTAGTGCTAGTCCTTTGATACATGCAATTATTGTTAAGGTTCTTACTGGAGATAGGGTTATTATCAGAATAATCTATCGAAGTTATGTGATTAATATTGCTGATAAAGAATTTGAGGTTGATTTATTGCCTTTAGATATGACAGATTTTGATGTAATTTTGGGGATGAATTGGTTATCTGCATATCATGCTTGGGTAGATTGTTTTAGGAAAAATGTGGTGTTCAGGATACCTGGACAGGAGGAGTTTGATTTTCAAGGAGAATGTAAGATACTTGCTAATTGTCTGATTTCTGCCTTAATTGCTAATAAATGGTTGAGGAAAGGTTGTGAGGGGTATTTAGCATATGTGGTGGATTCTAGAAAGGAGGGTAGGAAGTTAGAAGATATTTTGGTGGTAAAAGATTTTTCTGATGTATTCCCTGAAGAGTTAACTGGGTTGCCTCTCAATAGGGAAATTGAATTTTCTATTAGAGTGATTCCAGGATCAACACCCATATCCATAGCACCCTATACAATGGCACCAGTTGAATTGAGAGAGTTGAAAGTTTAGCTTCAAGAGTTGCTAGATAAATAGTTTATCCGACCTAGTACGTCACCTTGGGGAGCCCCTGTATTATTTTTCAAGAAGAAGGATGGGACATTGAGGTTGTGTGTTGATTATAGACAGTTGAATAAGATCACCATCAAGAATAAATATCCTTTGCCCAGGATAGATGATTTATTTGAACAGTTACAGGGAGCTAGAGTGTTTTCTAAGATAAACCTGAGGTCGGGTTATCATCAATTGAGAATAAAGGAGGGGGACGTGCCTAAAACTGCTTTTAGGACACAATATGGCCATTAAGAGTTCTTAGTGATGCCTTTTGGGTTGACAAATGCTCATGCACCATTTATGGATCTTATGAATCAGGTGTTTAAACCATTCTTGGACAGATTTGTAATTATGTTTATTGATGATATTTTGGTATATTCCAAGAATGAAGAGGAGCATATGCGACATTTGGCGATAATGTTGGAGATTATGAGAAAAAAGAAATTATATGCGAAGTTCTCTAAATGTGAGTTTTGGTTGAACGAGATATCTTTCTTGGGGCATGTTGCGTCGGGAGAGGGGATAGCAGTTGACCCACAAAAAGTTGAAGCAATATTGAATTGGGAAAGACCCACGAGTGTAACTGAAATTAGAAGTTTTTTTGGGGTTGGCTGGTTATTATAGAAGATTTATCCAGAATTTTTCTATAATTGCTGGACCTTTGACTAAATTGACCAGGAAGGATGTGAAGTTTAGGTGGTCAAAGGAATGTGAGAATAGTTTCCAGCTGTTGAAAGAAAAACTGACTACTGCCCCAGTATTAGTGTTTCCCTCTAGTGATGAAGAATTTGTGGTTTACAGTGATGCGTCGCATCAGGGGTTGGGATGTGTGTTGATGCAACATGGGAGAGTTATAGCTTATGCATCTAGGCAACTAAAGAACCATGAGAGGAATTACCCGATCCATGATTTAGAATTAGCTGCCATAGTTTTTGCTTTAAAGATTTGGAGACACCATTTTTATGGAGCCAAATGTGAAATTTTTACTGATCATAAAAGCTTGACGCATTTACCAACCAATAAGGAGTTGAATCTGAGGCAGAGGAGGTGGATGGAATTGATTTGTGATTATGACTGTACAATTCATTATCATCCAGGAAAAGCTAATGTAGTAGCTGATGCATTGAGCAGAAAGGTAACCGGGAGATTAGCTGTTATTGGGAGTCATAATATTAGCCTGATGATAGAATTAAGAAAAATGGGGATGCAATTGAGTGTCAATGATAGAGGAGTATTAATGGCAAATATGGTGATACAATCTCCTATTATTGATCATTTATTACAGATGCAGAGTGGAGATGAGGGGATAGAGAAGATCAGGCAAGAAGTGCTGAGTGGGAAGTCAACTGAATTTAGAATTAGAGAAGATGGAATGGTAGTATTGGGGCATAGAGTTTGTGTTCCCAATGATGTGGAGATTAGAAATGAGATATTAAGGGAGGCTCATGATTCTGTATACTCCATGCACCCAGGTAATAATAAGATGTACAAGGGGTTGAAACAGAATTATTGGTGGTCAGGGATGAAGAAGGATGTAGCAGAATACATTGCTAGATGTTTAACTTGTCAGCAGGTAAAGTCTGAGAATAGACATCCAGCAGATTTATTACAACCTCTTCCAGTACCTGAGTGGCCATGGGAAAATGTGAGTATGGATTTTGTCTCTGGTTTTCCTCGTACCCAGAGAGGGCATGATGCTGTATGGGATATAGTGGATAAACTTTCTAAGTCTTCGCATTTTCTTCCTATTAAAACTACCTGGAGTCCAGAAAAGCTGGCTGAGTTGTATGTAGCAGAGATAGTAAAATTACATGGAGTACCCTTAAGTATATATCCGATAGAGATACTAGATTTACCTCTAGATTTTGGAGAGGTTTCCCAGAAGTGATGGGTACTCAATTACAATTTAGTACAGCTTTTCATCCACAAACTGATGAGCAAACGGAGAGAATCATCAGAATACTAGAGGACATGTTGAGAGCAAGTGTATTGAGTTTCTCAATGAGCTGGGATGCTTATTTGCCTTTGATTGAGTTTGCATATAATAATTAGTATCAGACTAGTATTGGGATGGCACCTTTCGAGGCTTTGTATGGTAGAAGGTGTAGAACTCCAGTATGTTGGGAAGAAGTTGGAGAGAGAAAGATATATGGCCCAGAAATGATAGACTTGACTACTGAGAGGATCAAACTAGTTAGAGAGAACCTCAGAGCAGCTCAGAACAGACAAAAAGGATATGCTGATAAAAGAAGACGACCTCTCGAGTTCCAAGTTGGTGATTGGGTATTTTTGAAGATATCTCCATGGAAGGGAGTGTTGAGGTTTAAAAACAAGGGAAAGTTGAGCCCGAGATTTATGGGGCCCTATAAGGTGATTGAGAGAATTGGGCCCGTAGCTTATCGATTGGATTTGCCTCTGGAATTAAAGCAATTACATAATGTTTTTCATGTGTCTCTATTGAGGAAGTACTTGCACGATGAGTCCCATTGTGTCTCAAATCAGGCTATAGAAATTCAGAAAGATTTGACTTTTATGCTAGTACCAGTCAGTATACTAGACAGAAAGGATCAAGTCTTGCGCAATAAAGTCATTCCTTTGATTTAAGTATTATGGCGAAATAAAGATGTCGAAGAAGTCGCATGGGAACATGAATAAGGAATGAAGAAGAATTTCCCCCAACTCTTTTCTTGATTTTTAGGTGAGGAAATTTCGGGGACAAAATTTTTGTAAGGAGGGTAGAATTGTAATACCCATATTTATAAAATAAGGGTAAAGAAGTAATTTAATAAATATGACTTGAAATTTAAAATAATATATTTACGAAGAATTTAGTATTGAATAAAATAATTCTTTTGAAAAAAAATTATGGGACGTGGACGTCATTAAAAGAAAAGAAAAGAAAATATGTAATTAAAAAAAAAACACCAAATCAATTAGATGTCTAGATGACGTCCAGGAGAAGAAGAAAGAAAAAAAAAAGTCAAAGAAAATCATGGGCAGCAGGAAATACCTGCTGCCAATTTATTGTGAGGCATGGTAAATGCCTCACAAGTCTTCAAAGCGTGGAAGACTTTGGGGTAGTGAGGCAGCCTTTTAACTACCAAAATTTTCCACGAAAATTTGCTATATATATGTATAAGATGTTCAGGTAAGTTACGCGAAGAAATTTGTTTAGTTCCTTTAATTTAGTTTGTTTTCTTGAAACTCTTGGGAACCCAGAGAAAGGTTGTAATAGCAAAAATTTGAAGGGATTTATTACGGCAATTTGTAGAAAATCAAGAATAGTTGTTAGAGAAGCAGAAGGTGTTGACGATCTACAATCGGGGGAATTTTCTGCGAGGAACGAGAAAGGCAAGAAGGTAATCCACGGGTAGCTTTAAGTGCTACATGGTGAGTTGGATTTACTCCAAATAGTCTAAATAAACATGAAAAATTTAGTGATAATATTAAAATAAATTATTAGCTTATGTTATGGTGATAGATAAAGATTTGGTTGATATTTCTGATATAAATTTTGAACATGAAGAAAATTATTAGGAGAGAAATAATATTTTTTAAGGGATAATAAGTTTATTTAATAATAAAACGATAAGTGAAATTGTTATGAGTTATATTGATGTTTTGATACAAATTTTGAGGAGATGAATTTTTATGGATCTTGATAGGCTTTAATAGATGGTTTGATGTGATTTGGGATGAGAGAAAATTTAGTGGAATTTTTATAAATTTGAGAATATTCAGGATTGTCAATTTAAGTGTGTTGAATTTATGTTATTTTTATATATTACTGTTCAGAGGCATATTTTCATACATTGCTCATATACATGTGCATTAAATGAGAAATAAAAGAACCAAGAAGGCAGCCAGTCTAAATAAAAAATGAAAGAACAGGGAAGGCAGCCAGTCTGATTAAAATGAAAGAACCGGGAAGGCAGCCGGTCTAAATGAAAATGAAAAGAACCGGGAAGGCAGCCGGTCTAAGATAATAATAACCTGTCGACAAGTGGGAAGACGTTCCCATCATAATTCATGCAATTGCATTTGTTTTAAATTATTTCTGCATTATTGAAATGCTGAGGTGTTGTATGTTATTATGAAATTATTTATACATGATTTGGTCTCTCAGAGAGAGAAAATTATGGTAAGAAAGAAGCAGAGAATGATAAGAATCATCTAAATGATAGGTTTTATGATGTGAACCTCATTACGAGGTAAGTTTGAGATAATTAATGGTCTTAAAGTGGACCAATGATTCAGAAGAAGAGATTGATAGAGAATAAATCTTATGACATGTGAAATGATAGTAGAAAGTTATAATTAAATATTAAAAAACTATTTATGAAATTTGAATACTTTTAGTAAATTTAATCCACTGAGCTTGTGAAGCTCATTCCTCATTGTACAATGATTTCAGGTAGCAGAAAGGACAATTAGGCTGGTGGGACAAAAGTCAGACGGATTTAATTTCTATAAGTCACGTATGTGTCAATATCCTCAGACTAATGAAAAAAAAAATTATTTGTAAATATTCATGCATTTTACGTTGTAAATTATATGTAAATTAATATTAGATTTATATACTTCCCCTGTTGAGGTTTGATAACTTTTTGTTAATATTATTTTATTATGGTTGCATATATGTGTCATACTGGGATTCTCAAAAATGTGATGACACTGTCTCGGGAGGTGGCTAACCCGGGATGGGTCGTTACTGATCCAAACTCAACTTGAGTCACCATATCAACCGGCTCCAATCCTAAGAAGTCCAAGGCAATGATTGAACTTACTTAGGGGTAGAACTTTGGTGCCTAAATCTGCAGGATTTTCTTTTGTGGCCACCTTGTCCACATGAATGCATCATTTCGTAACATTTTCCCGAATGAAATGATATCGAACATCCATGTGCTTTGTCTTCTCATGGAACACCGGATTCTTACACAAGTGCAATGCACTTTGGCTATCCGAATACACCACCACCTGCTCTTTAAGGACCTCCCAGTCTTCTAACAACCCTTTGCACCACATAACCTCCTTTATGGCTTCCGTAGTCGCTATGTACTCAGCCTCGGTTGTTGAGAGTGTTACCACTGGCTGCAACTAAGCCTTTACGTACCTCAGCAACCACTTCACCCCAAGCCAAAGGTTCTTTCCAGGATTACTCACAAATCTGCTGAGAACACCCATTGTTTGAGAAATGTCGGGTCTAGTGCTTACCATCATGAACATGACTGATCCAACCACACTAGAGTAAGAGACCTTTTCCCTTTCCTTCTTGTCCTCATCCGTTCCAGGACAATGTTCACTGGAGAACTTGAAATGACCAAGAAGGGGAATCTTCACTAGTTTACCATCTTCCATAGAAAATTTGTACAACATCTTTTCTATGTAGGAAGACTGAGAAACCTTCAACCCGTTTCTCTCCCTTTCTCGATTCTTCTCATCCCAAGGATCTTTTGTGTAAGGCCAAGATCTTTCCTCTCGAACTCCTCACTGAGTTGAGATGTCAATCTTTTTATCCTCTCCCTGCTGTTATCAACCAACAGCATATCATCGACATAGACGAGGATAATCACCAGTTCATTGACCTTGTGTCTAGGTGAGAAGGTTTCTATGAAATCTATGCCTTCTCTTTGCGTGAACCCCTTTGCCACAAGCCTAGCCTTATTCGGGACTTTATCCCCTAGAAGGTTCCCTTCTTTGATCTTATAAGTGCACTTACAATCCACAACTCTCTATTTTCCCGGAATGTGCACCAATTCCCAAGAGCTGTTCTTCCTCAAAAAATCCATTTCTTCCTCTATAGCTAGCTACCACTTTGACGAATCCTTACATTCCATGGCATCCATGTAAGTTTTTGGTTCAACCATCCCTCCTTCTAAACAAGGAGCTACTACATTAGCATACGCAAACCCATATCTCAAAGGTGGTCTGACCACCCTCCTTCTCCGGGTCCCTTGTGAGCTGATAGTCATTCTGACTTGCTGCGTCAACCCCTTCTAGTTCAGCCTCCTCTTGAGTGTCCCGAGCTTGGCCTTCATCAATCAGCTCTACCTGGTTTGAACCCTCTTGCCTTCTTTGCTCTACCTGATCTAAATTTTCCTTGATGCTATGCTCCACAAATACCGAACTGGTTTGCTCACTAGCCCCTGCAGGGTTAGTTTTCTCCAAAAAGAGAAATAACAATTCATTAATTAATGATATCCCTACTTATTATGAGTTTCAATCCTTTTTGCTCTAAGGACCACAACCTATACCCCTTAGCCCCATCACCATACCCTAGAAATACACATTTTCTAGACCTTGGCTAAGTTTATCATCCTTTTGATGTGGAAATGCAGCACATCCAAAAGTCCTAAGGTTGGTCAACTCAGGGGGTTTCCCACTCAACATCTCTTTGGGAGTCTTGAGCTCTAAAGCTCTAAAGGGTGATCTATTAACCAAATATCCAGCAGTAGACACATTTTCCCCCCAAAATGTTTTTGGTAAATCGAACCCAATTAACATGCACCTAACCTTTTCTATAAGGGTCCTATTCATCCTCTCAGCAACTCCATTTTGCTGAGGTGTTTTACAATCGTTCTATGTCTTAGAATGCCATTTTACTCACATAATTTATCAAAACCCTTATTACAAAATTCTAAGCCATTATCGATTCATAAAGCCTTAATTACCCTACCCGTTTGAGTTTCCAGCAACTTTTTCCACACCACAAATTTATTTAAAGCATTTGATTTATTTTTAAGCAAAAAAACCCAAACCTTTCTTGAATAATCATCAATTAAAGACAGAAAGTAGAGATTACCCTTCTGTGTTGGTATTCTTGCTGGTCCCTAAAGGTCCGAATGAATGTAGTCAATAATGCCCTTAGACTTGTGCACTCCAGTGTTGAAGTTGACCCAGTGTTGCTTCCCAAGAATGCAACACTAGCAGAAATCAAGTTTCTCTACTTTGTCACCACCAAGTAGACCATCCTTATTGAGAACTTGCAGGCCATTTTCACTCATATGTCCCTAGCGAGTGTGCCAAAGGGCTGCCCTATCCATCTCAGTCATCAAGCTTGCAGCTTGATCCTTGATTTCTATCTCTTTGATCATCTCATAGAGACCATCCTTTATTGCTGCTTTGATCACTACCAAATATCCCTTGGTTACCTTGATCTTTCCTCTATCTACTTTGTATGTGTACCCCATGGAATCCAACTGCCCCAATGAGATCAAATTCCTCCTCAATTCCGAAAGATACCTCACATTCCGCAGCAACCTTGTGACACCATCAAACATCCTCAACTGGATGTCTCCTATCCCCCTCACTTGGTAAGAAGTATCATTCCCCAAGAAAACCCTTCCATCATTGATTTCCTTAAAATTCTTAAACCAATCCTTGTGAGGGCACATGTGATAAGTGCACCTGGAATCCAAGATCCATTTCTTGCTGCCTCCTTGCCCCTTGCTCACACTTGCGCACATAACAAGAACATCATCATCTTGCTGTTCTCCCTTAGCAACCAAAGCCTTTCCACCTTGGTATGGCTTTTTGCCTCATCCCTCATCATCTTCTTGCAATCTTTCTTGAAATGACCCTCCTTATGGTAGTAGAAGCATCTTTTCCCTCCAAATATCGGTTTGAAGTGCGCTCTCCGATGGCTTTGTCCTCTACCTTTGTCCCAGTAATAGCCATGTGTGTTACTACCATATCGAGTTGCTGGCCTTCCTCTAACGAACAACCCTTCTCCACTTGATGCTTCCCTTATCTTGGTATCAAGATTATCTTGCAACTCTTTATCAGGATCCAAAGCAAAGATTCGTTTACGAAGATACCTCTTATTAGGGAGAATCATGGACAGAAACAACTCATCTAGTTTTTCCATATGACAGCTGGATCTTCCGAGTCTCTGCACTTCTTTGTGACATTATCCAACATGTGCAAAAGGATGGTGCTGTACGCCATCTTCTTCATCTCATTCCACTGGACCTCCGTGAGACTTGCTGGAAAAGTGTCATCTGCTCTAATCACCAAGTCCACCTTTTGTTGCATAAGAATAGCCTTGATCTTCTACTTCCAAAGGGCAAAGTCTCCCTTTCCATCAAACTTCTCAACAATGAAGTTTGAACCCATCTTGCAGAGAAAATCCCAGATTTATGCAGCACCCATAATTGTTTTCCAACTTCTTCTAAATCTCAAGAATATGATCGAAGATTGATCTCAATACTGTTCTTGAATCACCCTCAAGAACAAGATCAGACCTTGATCTCTACTCCGTTCTTGAATCACCCAAGAAGTTAACCTTTGATTCTTGGAGTCTTGCTACGATACCCATTGTTCTTGCTCTGATACCCGCTGTTCTTGGATCACAGCTCTGATACCACTGTTGTGATATCTCCTCTTGTTCTTATTCCACTGTTGGGAAACCACCTCAAGATGCCCAGGTGGTGATCTTCCAAACACCCAAGTCTAGACCGACTTATAATACAACCGAAACAAAATAGGAATCAAAACCAATCAAAGAAAGAACACCAGCAATTGTTATCGAGGTCCGACAATAGCCTACGACCTATGAGTTCCTCTGAACTCTCTGCACTAAATCAATGGTTCTTTACAGATACAACAACTCCTCTTCAAGAATCTCAAGTTCTTGAAGAAGAAAAGAAGAGAAAATAGAAAGTGATAAGGAACTAATACAAAGCCCTTGAATCCAATCTATACTACTCTCTCTCTAAACAACCAGCCTCTCTTTGAGATCTATTCTAGTGCCTCTCCTGTGTTTTTGTGTATTTGCACTCTCACACTTGCACTTGAATTCCCTTGTATGATGATCTTGTGTTTGCAACTTATTTCACACTTATGTTGTTGTTTAGAGATTGAAGCTAGGTGACCCTTTATATAGTGCACCACTTCTTGAGCCAATCTTTGAAGTCAATCTCCACCCTTATATCTTGAAGACCAATCAGTCATAGCCTTTGATCTAGTCTAAGTGATCCTGTACATTTTGATCATCCTTCACGCACCATCTAAGAGGCTGAAACAAAAGGATCAGGTGTGCCTTCAAGCCGTGGCCTAAAGAGGGGGGAGGTTTCCTGTCATGCTGGAGGTCACGACCTAGGGTGGTTGAGCCGCTACGCATAGGGTCGTGCCTCGAAGCACACACCTTGGGCCATGGCGCACAACCTGTCTCCTATCTTTTGGACTTCCTAGAGGCCGAGGCACGCATACCTTGAGCTGAGGCGCCAAGACTTGATGCTGAATCTTTTCAAACCTTGTTTAAACCTTAGACAAATACCAACATTACCACCGGCTGTAACTGAGCCTTCAAATACCTCAGCAACCATGTCATCCCAAGCCGAAGCTCCTTTCCAGGATTACTCACAAATCTGCTGAGAACACTAATTGCATGAGAAATGTTGGATCTAGTGCTTATCATCATGAACATGACTGATCCAACCGCACTAGAGTAAAAGACCTTTTCCATTTCCTTTTTCTCCTCATCCGATCTCGGACATTGTTCGCTGGAGAACTTGAAATGACCAGCAAGGGGAATCTTTACTGGTTTACCATCTTTCATAGAAAACTTATACAACATCTTTTCTATGTAGGAAGACTGAGAAACCTTCAACCTATTTCTCTCCCTTTCCCAAATTACACTCATCCCAATGATCTTTTGTGCAAAGCCAAGATCTTTCCTCTCGAACTCCTTATTGAGTTGAGATTTCAACCTTTCCATCCTCTCTCTGCTGTTATCAACCAATAGCATATCATCGACATAGATAAGGATAATCACCATTTCCTCCATCGTGTGTCTAGGTGAGAAAATTTTTGTGAAATCTATGCCTTCTCTTTACGTGAACCCCTTCGCCACCAGCCTAGCCTTGTACCAGACTTCATCCTCTGGAGGGTTCCCTTCTTTGATCTTATAAATCCACTTACAATCCACAACTCTCTATTTTCCTAGAATGTGCACCAATTCCCAAGAATTGTTCTTCCTCAAAGAATGCATTTCTTCCTCCATAGGTAGCTTCAATCTTGACGAATCCTTACATCCCATGGTATTAATGTAAGTCTCTGGTTCATTTATCCCTTCTTCTGTCCAAGGAGCTACTACATTCATAGCCACAAAACCATATCTCAAAGGTGGTTCGACCAGCTTTCTTTCCTGGTCCCTTGTGAGCTGATAATCATTCTGATTCTCTGCATCATCCCCTTCTAGTTTAGCCTCCTCTTGAGTGTCCTGAGCTTGGCCTTCATCAATGGTCCGAACCCTCTTACCTTCCTTGCTCTACCTGAACTGAATTTTCCTTGGTGCTATGCTCCACAAATACCGAACTGGTTTGCTCACTATCCCTTGCAGGGTTAGTTTTCTCCAAATAGGGAAATAAATGCTCATTAAAAATTACATCCCTACTTATTATGAGTTTAAATCCTTTTTGCTCTAAATACCACAACCTATACCCCTTAACCCCTTCCCCATATCCTAGAAACACAAATTTTTTAGACATTGGGTTAAGTTTATCATCCTTTTGATGTGCAAACACAACACATCCAAAAGTCCTAAGGTTGTTCAACTCAGGGGGTTTACCACTCCACATCTCCTTAGGAGCCTTGAGCTCTAAAGCCTCTAGAGGGTAATCTATTAACCAAATATGCAGCAGTAGACACAGCTTCCCCCCAAAAACATTTGGGTAATCTGGATCCTATATTCATCCTCTCAGCAACTCTATTTTGTTGAGGGGTTTTCACAACCGTTCTGTGTCTTAGAATGCCATTTAACTTACAGAATTGATCAAGTTCCTTGTTAAAAAATTTTAAGCCATTATCGGTTCTTAACGCCTTAACTACCCTACCCGTTTGAGTTTCTTCCAGCTTTTTCCACACCACAAATTTATTCAAAGCATCTGATTTATTTTTAAGCAAATACACCCAAACCTTGAATAATCATCAATTAAAGACAGAAAGTAAAGATTACCTCCCTGTGTTGGTGTTCTTGCAGGTCCCTAAAGATTCACATGAATGTAGTCAAGAATGCCCTTAGACTTGTGCACGCCAGTGTTGAAGCTGACCCGATGTTGCTTCCCAAGAACGCAACTCTTGCAGAAATCAAGTTTCTCTACCTTGTCACCTTCAAGTAGGCTATCCTTGCTGAGAACTTGCATGCTCTTTTCGCTCATGTATTCCAAGCGATTGTGCCAAAGGGCTGCTTTATCCATCTCAAACATCAAGCTTGCTGCTTGATCCTTGATGTTTGTGTCTTGGATCATCTCATAGAGACCATCCTTCATTGCTGCTTTGATCACTATCAAAGATCCCTTAGTTACCTTGATCTTTCCTCCCTCTACTTTGTATGTGTACCCCATGGAATCTAGCTGCCCCAATGAGATCAAATTTCTTCTTAACTCCAGAAGATATCTTACATTCCGCAGCAACCTAGTAACTCCATCAAACATCCTCAACTGGATGTCTCCCGTTCCCCTCACTTGGTAAGAAGTATCATTCCCTAGGAAAACTTTTCCATCATCGATTTTTTTGAAATTCTTGAACCAATCCCGGTGAGGACAGATATGATAAGTGCACCCGAAATCTAAGATTTATCTCTCGCTGCCTTCTTGCTCCTTGCTCACATTTGAGCACACAACAAGAACATCATCATCTTGCTGTTGTCCCTTGGCAACCGAAGCCTCTCCATTCTTGGTATGGTTCCTCCCTCATCCCTTATCATCTTCCTGCAATCTTTCTTGAATTGACCCTCCTTATGGAAGTAGTAGCATCTCTTTCCTCCAAATCTTGGTTTAGAGTGCACTCTCCCATGGATTTGTCCTCTACCTTGTGGTTTATCCTGGTAGTAGCCATGTATGTTTCTGCCATACCGAGTTGCTAGCCTTCCTCTAACGAACAGCCCTTCCCCACTTGATGCTGCCCTCATCTTGGCTTTGAAATCATAAGCCCTTATAGCATTGATCACAATTTCTTTGGTTAGTATATCTCTTCCATATTCAATAGCATTAATCAAGCTTTCAAAATAATTAGGAAGAGAATTCAACAATATCTTCTGGAATCTCCCAAGAAGTTTTCTTTGATTCTTGGAGTCTTGCT